>OX155893.1:34507396-35721766 GCA_944588485.1 Phosphuga atrata
TCTTAAAATCATTAGCAAACGGAATTACAAAATCTAAACTAAAACCTATTTTGTACATTGCTTTGACCATAAATTACAAACACACAATACTAGACGTTCTCGTTTTGTTATCAGAAATTAATTACAACTAACTATATATATCTATATACAGCGACATTAATTCCTAATTTAAATAAATATTATTTAAGCACAATAAATACCTCGTAATACCATACTGAGGTGGAAACTAACGCTTAATAGATTATCACCAACAAAACAATAATAAATTTAGGTTTTATTTACAAAGAAAGTAACTATATAGTAATTAGTATTTAGTACACACCTCGAAATTAAATAAATATACAAAAGGACAAACACAACATCTATTTACAGTTATTATAGTTAATGTTTTAATCATCTATGTGCGATTGCTCGTTTAAAGCCGAAAATGTATGAGAGATCCTCGGGAGGGACCTCCCTGTAAACCCCTTCCTGCCTAGGATGGTGATAAAAATTACTTGTGTGCTTATTCGCGGGTAGATTACTAAATCTGTATACTAAGGGTTTTTGCGGCGGAACGTCCTTCCAACTCGTCGGGAACTGCCAATGTTTGTCCCGATTTCGGTGATTGAATACTTGCTTTATTTCGGGGGTTGCTGCTATCGTAGATTGATGATTCGTATCCCTGTTTTTGTATTGGTGGTTCGCAGCATTGTTATATTCGTTGAAAATGTCTAAACTTTCGTCGAATTTCGTTTTTATGTTGGCGTGCGGCAGAAGTTGGCTGATGATTTCTTGAAGTTTAGGTTCGGTTTTAACTTCGACGGGTTTTTCCGGTCTGAAAAGTTCCTCGATGGCACTGTCGTTTGGAACTTTGAAGAATAAGGCTTGTTGAAGAATGGTTGTAGTTTCTACATTGGTTGTGGTTTCGGGGAGTTCTGTTGTTGTTGGTAACTCTGTGTTTGAAATCTCTGTCGTAACAGCTTCTGTTTTTGTAGGTATTTCAGTCGTTTGATCGTTTTGTTCTTCATCAATGTTAATTTTAGTTACAATTATAGGTACGTCTACCTGACTAGTCTTATTTTTATCATCTTTCTTCACATTCACTTTTAAACTATCGTTTTTTAACAAACCGAAATTTCCGTTTGTAGGAGCTACCACTATCGCGACATTAGTTTGATCGTCACCAACATTCTCGCTGTTCACTTCACCAAGAGGAATGTTGAATTGGAAGGGGCCAGGGGTAGGAACAGGCTCGTCTTCGTAATCGTCGTATTCCTCAAAGGCTCCAAATTGTTGGTTCAAACGGTGTAGGATGAAATCCAGATGTGCATCTTTATCCAACTCGATAATTTTTATACATCTGCCCATTGAATCTGAGGTGTAACCATCAGCACAGTCCGGTAAACTCTCTGGACTAAACGTTGGCGCGATAAAAACACTTTTTGGGGTTATTCTTCTTCGGATTAAAGCTTCAGGGTCGTATTGCTTGTTTTGGTTTTGGTCGTCTACTAGAAGCCAAGCCTGCCAGGTGAGTTCAGTTGATCTTTCGTTCAAAGGTTTTGCTGGAGCAGACTGAACGCAGAAGAACGAAGTCAGGATCAGGAGACTCGAAGTTAAGTTCGTCAGGTTCATTTTGGAAATGTTCATTGTGGCGCGACCAGCACGGACATCGCAGTGTAGTAACTATTCTTTGGACGTTCCTCGGCGAATCTGTAAAATTTTAATAAAGAATTTTTCCTTTATATTAATTACGTATAAATAAATCATTATAATGTTTTTTTGGATTTTGGCCAAAACGTTTTTGCGTTGCGTAAGTTTACTCGGGACAGACAGCTTGTAGTCGCTTTCGTTTCTTTTTTGCATGATTTGTTTGCTTAATATCTGGTTCGCTTCAAACTGATACTCTTTTGCTTTTTTTGCCTCCTTTTTGATTTTGATTTATCTTATCGGACGTGCAAATAAATTAAAACTTTGCATAAATATTTTACGAGCGCGTACATTAACAGATTTTTAAATAAACACATTAAGATTTATGCGAATATTAATTACGGAGCGGATTATCTACAAAAAAGATATTTTCTATTCGATTTTTAATATGTTTATGTAAAACGATCATAAACTCGTCTGACTAAGAATTGGTATAAAAACTTGTTTGAAAAGTTTGGCCTAATTTTCAATGCCAATTTTAACCACATTACAAAAAGACGCATTTAATACTGAATATTAAAAGGGTTATAGTATAACAGCTTAGTTATAGTATATCAGTTTAAAATATTGGACTTATTATATTTAAAACCACTGATTATAAACCTACCGAATATTAAAAGGGTTATAGTATAACAGTTTGGATATAGTATATCAGTTTAAAATATTGGACTTGGTTATATTTAAAACCAAAACATTTTAATTGAGCAGGAATATTTTAATGCTCTGTGCGAAGACAGCAATTGCTAGTTATAAGAAAACATAATTATATTTTAATAAAAACATACGTAATTCAAATCACTCACAAAAATAACAAATGTTGCTGTTGGTTCTCTTTGAATTGGAGAGATTTGCACTCGACAAATTGAAGAAATAACAAATTTAATAAATTTTGTCCAGTTAAAACCAGTCGTACAAGTAAACTCTTATCACAATTAAAAAAAGCATATTCACATAATAAATTACTTCAACCACCACAAACATTATCTACCAAAGAGCCAATTTATTACAATCACAATTATTTCCATCATAAATAGCTTAAAACTCCAAACCACTCTCTATCAATAAATTATTATTTTCACAACAGTCGTCGATTAACTTTATCAAATTGCGTTCGATTTTTTCCATACACACACGCACATTACTCTGTATAATGTAATTTTAACGACAAAATCATTGGAGGAAATACATACGATTAAAAAAAAAACAGATTTTCAAGGTTCACCGATATATTTCGAAAATACACAATTTATACGACAGCGGCACAAAGGTCAGACAAACTTCACGCCAAACAAACAAAACAATTTACTTTCCCATATCAATTCCAAAAGGAAAACATTCATTTTAACACAAAAACGAGTACTTAAAGCGACTAAAATTAAATTGTTTAGTCCATTACGATAATGACTAATCAGACAAGATACACGAGATAAAAACAGGCAAGACTAAAGAGATCAGACTGGACAGACAAGATACAAGAGACAAAACAAGAGACTCAAGACTAGAATTATAAGACTAGACGGAGAAGATTATACAGAGAAGATTAGACAGACAAGATTTAACAAACAATATTAGACCGACAAGATTAGACAGACAAGATTAGACAGATAACATTAGACAGGCAAGAATGGAAACCGTCCGGACGTAAACAAACAATTGCATTTCGCAGAACATTCTAACTATGTTTTGGAATTTAAGAACTTGGAGGAGGAAAAACCCATCGATCTCACCAACAACATTAGATATCCCAACAAATGCGACCTACATCCCTACAGATTTCAGGATGGAAGAGTTGGTATGCCCTATTTGTAGAACGTCGACAAGGAAGAGGAGCAGATGAAGGCCGCGAAACCTCTTCTTGAAACAAACGAGAACCAATGGATTGTACCAATGGATGTACCCAAAACCCCACCCCAAAATTCCACCTGAAATGGGAATGGGAATGCCATGGGCCCCCAAGAGAAACAATTCTACATCTCTCTAGTTTTGGAAAGATTCGGTAATTTACCAAACAGCTTTATGTTGAAACTCCAGTTGGGAGGTGAATTTGAATCTGCCGTAGTCTCCACCAATTCCCCTCACAATCCTGATCTAAGCAACGTGGAAACCCGGAACGCAGTTAGTAACATCTTTCACGACAGCGATTGGACCAATGGGCCAAGTGTTGAGAAGCGGTGGGGAAGGCCCAAAGGCAGCAAGAAGGGGTTGTTGAAAGGAACAGGAGGAAGAGGATTAAGGCCGAGGAAGATTTTATGGATGATCCGGAGTGAGAAAAGAGTTGAAACAGTTTCAGTGGGCTTTGCATATAGTGGAAATTTAATTAGATAGTATGTATGTTACCGTGAAAGACCGAAATTTGGGGAATGTCGACTTTCACCGGTGAATGTCAACATTCACATAGTCGCTTGGTGTATGTCCGAAATATTTGCTAAATACCCTTATTTCTGACTTACACCAGTGAATATCGACATTCACCATGCACTAATGGTGAACGTTGAACATTTTTATATTTTCTTCTCCGTAATTCAGACGCTATAAAACGTCACAAGGGTAACATAACTTTTTCGCTGCTCCTTCTGAGAGGAATGACCAATAATTTAAAACCCACAGTACATTCTAAATGAGAAACGAAAATAATGGTAATAAAAAAAACTACTTATTTATGTGATTCAAATCTTATTTATTGCAACATAAGTCTGATAAAGCTGATTGACTCCCAGGAGAATAAAGGATTTGGCGGGAGAGAGCCAGTTGCCTCTCTGTCGGCATGTCCATTTTGGTTCTCCACCAGAGCGTATCTGTGATTGTCGACATACACCGGTGAGGGTCCGATTTACACCGGCGAGGGTCCGAACATACGTATTTGGTATGTGTTGATTCACCGGTGAAAGTCGACATTCTCCAATTTCGATTATTCAGGGTAACATATATACTAGTAGTACTACTGCATAGTAGATAGTTTATTTGCTAACGAAATAGATTTAGTTTTGTGACGGGTAAGACTAGACAGATAAAACTAGGCAGACAAGACTACACAGGCGAGACTAGATAGACAAGAATAGACAGATAAGACTATACAGACAAGCCTAGATAGGCAAGACTAGACAGGCAAGACTAGACAGGCAAGACTAGACAGACAAGACTAGACAGACAAGACTCGACAGACAAGACTAGACAGACAAGACTAGACAGACAAGACTAGACAGACAAGACTAGACAGACAAGACTAGACAGACAAGACTAGACAGACAAGACTAGACAGACAAGACTAGACAGACAAGACTAGACAAGACTAGACAGACAAGACTAGACAGACAAGACTAGACAGACAAGACTAGACAGACAAGACTAGACAGACAAGACTAGACAGACAAGACTAGACAGACAAGACTAGACAGACAAGACTAGACAGACAAGACTAGACAGACAAGACTAGACAGACAAGACTAGACAGACAAGACTAGACAGACAAGACTAGACAGACAAGACTAGACAGACAAGACTAGACAGACAAGACTAGACAGACAAGACTAGACAGACAAGACTAGACAGACAAGACTAGACAGACAAGACTAGACAGACAAGACTAGACAGACAAGACTAGACAGACAAGACTAGACAGACAAGACTAGACAGACAAGACTAGACAGACAAGACTAGACAGACAAGACTAGACAGACAAGACTAGACAGACAAGACTAGACAGACAAGACTAGACAGACAAGACTAGACAGACAAGACTAGACAGACAAGACTAGACAGACAAGACTAGACAGACAAGACTAGACAGACAAGACTAGACAGACAAGACTAGACAGACAAGACTAGACAGACAAGACTAGACAGACAAGACTAGACAGACAAGACTAGACAGACAAGACTAGACAGACAAGACTAGACAGACAAGACTAGACAGACAAGACTAGACAGACAAGACTAGACAGATAAGACTAGACAGACAAGACTAGACAGACAAGACTAGACAGACAAGACTAGACAGACAAGACTAGACAGACAAGACTAGACAGACAAGACTAGACAGACAAGACTAGACAGACAAGACTAGACAGACAAGACTAGACAGACAAGACTAGACAGACAAGACTAGACAGACAAGGCTATACAGAAATGCTGTAGAATAATAGGTAAGCAAGGCTATGCAGACTAAACTGACAAGACTACAAAATTTGTTTGTCTAACTGTGTCTATGAATTGTCTTTAATGTCTAGACTTATTTGAATACTCTGTCTGTCCCTTTAGACTTGTTCACCTAGTGTAGTCTTGCCTGCCTAGATTTAGCGGTTTTCTTATGCTTCCTCTATAGTGTTGACTATGTTTTGATGTATAAATGTATATCTAACTTTGTCTTTCTAATCTTGCTTATCTTTTCCTATCTGACTAGTCTAATCTAGTTTATCTAACCTTGTCAGTTTTTGTCCACTCTTTATTATCTGCGTAATATTTATTGTTTAATCCATTTGTTACTTAAAAAGGCTTTTGTTACCAAATTTGTTACGGATTTTCCAAAGTATAAATTAAATTAATATGTTAATGACGTTCTCGTATAATCTAGTCTAGATTGGAGTGAAATAATGTCTAATTATAAAACTTTACTTAAAGACTCTTTAATTATAAAACTTGACTAGGTCAAATCCCGAATGTGTCTTCATAAGCCTCAGCAATGAATTCATTTAAATCGATATTTTGATCGACCTCAACTATGAAATCTTTTTAATATAAATAGTATAAACCTCAACAACTCAATTTTGGGTCTACTTAGATCATTACTATGCAGACTGGATCTATGTATATTAATCTATCTAGACCAGGGATGGGCAAACTTGCGGCCCCAAACTCTCTCGAACGGCCGAATTTACAATTCTATTTTTTTTAGTAAATAAACTTTTCCTTCATCTTTCTTTCAATAGTATTTCTATTAATGAATGTTTTTTTATTTTGTTTATAAATAGATAATAAGAGTTCACCATTCAGTGTTTGTATTACCATAAGTTTCTTACTTTTAATTACGATACATTTCTTACTTACAACATTTTGAAATATATGGCTGTCCCGTTGTTAAAAAATGTTGCTCAACCCTAGATGTAGACTAGAGATAATTCAACATGAATACCTAGTTATCAAAAAAATCAACAAAAAAATCTATAAACCAGTGGTGTGCAAACAATTTTCATTTGCGACCCAACATTTTTTGTAAATCATATCGCGACCCTTGGATAGAAAGAAGACGTTTTTTAAATTTGTTTAGATTGACATTGTACTGCTTTACAATCTTGAGTTCATAATTTTATATCTCGAGAACGGTTGAAAATAATTAAAAACGGATGGCGGCATCGTATTCGGGAGGTCATTTCCCTACGGATGCATTTAGATTTCCTTCAAAATATGTAATATAATATGTAATATAATTACGTGTATATTAAGTCATATCTCGCGAACGAAAGCATCCCTGCTTTCAGACATATTCGTGACTGAACACGGAACACACTCAAAATTTTCAATCCACTTAACCTTTCCGTGGCCGAGCGGGGTATTTTGGGTACCCCAGATGCAGTTTTTTTTAAAATAACTTTCCAACTTTTTTTTATTAATTTTTTTCCCTCCAGGT
Organism: Phosphuga atrata; assembly: GCA_944588485.1. NCBI lineage: Eukaryota > Metazoa > Arthropoda > Insecta > Coleoptera > Silphidae > Phosphuga > Phosphuga atrata. Next base: position 34,514,709 of record OX155893.1, read on the forward strand.
AATCCTAAAAAGTATATTAGCACGCCCTTTTCTAATAAAAATAATCAATTTAAATTCAAATTTTACACGAAAAACTGAAATTAATTATGTAGGGTACTTCTGTTACCCCGCACGGTCTGCAGTGTATTGAAATCCTACGTACACAATTTATGTCTCATCGTGTCGCCGGTCGGCTGAATATGTGAACCAATTCTCATTTTAGGTTAGTGTTAGTATTTACTTTGCTTTGTGGTAGTAAGTTTGTGTGAATTAGGAAATGGCGCGACGTAAATATTATGCTGATGGGGAATTACGTAGAATTTTGTTAGAAGAACTTGGTACAAGAACTTGCACTCCCTAACGTTGCAAACAGGAAACAAAATAGTAAAAATTTTCACAAAACTGTGAACACTGCAATAGATTTATTTCTAATGAACAGCCACAGTTCAACAGAGATTCAACATTATACAAATCGAAGATGCAGTTTTTGTGCCAGATCAAGGGATAGATAGACTAAAGTATCAGGCAAGAGTATCATGTATCAAGTATCAAGTATATAAGAAAGTAAAACATTTTTATGTCCTGACTGTGAAAATAATAAGTTTGGTCAAATATTAATTTAAGGTATAAATTAAAATGTTTTTCAACAATAAACAAACTATTTAAATTATTAGTGTTTTATTGTATAATTTTGCAAACAATCATGCATAATTTATACTATTTCATTAAGTTCTTATAGTATTTCAGTGGGGTATCATGGTTACCCCAGACGACCGAAAACGTAATTTTTTGTAGCACGGTTCCGGAAAGGTTAATAAATAATGATTTTAAGGAAATAAATTTTCTCGTATTTTCCGCAGATGTAACTTTTGAACGGCTAATTAAAGAGACTTCTAGTTTTTACCAATCGATTCAGCATCCCAATATTAGTCGAAAACACATATCATGTTCCTGGGAAGTTTTTAATGATGCTCTGAAGGATTGATTAGTTTTTTTAAGATTCCTTGACTTATTGTAAACTAAATTGCATAATGATTTATATGAGCGTAATCTGTGTAAAATTCTGCGTATTTTGAAATACAATATGCAAAAATCGGATGTGTGGAAAATCGTGATTTTTTAAAAGCGGATGGATGTAAAAGCGGGAAGAAGGGGTTTCTTCGAAATCGCGAATTTTCACATGTCGTGAATATTGACATATAATACATCAAAAGTCGCGAAATGTTGTGTAGAACAAACAACTAATAATCTTTTTCTGTTTTGTTGAAACGTAAGCCTGAAATAGGCGATTATAAAAAAGCGCAAAATAGCGTAATTTCAGATTTTTGTCCGAAACTTTTTCCAAAATGACCTAAATTGACTGAATCTTTCTTTAAATTATTCTGAAATAAATGCACATTGAAACTATGTATGATGCTTTGCCTTTGCAATAAAAACAAAGCTCTCATATTTTCTATAAAACGATTCGATCACTTTATGAAAAACTCGTAACTTTGATTTCGATTTCTCGGGCTCGCGGGCCGGATCCACTGTTCTACTTGAATTTATCCGGCCCTCGTAACAATTTAGCTGGCCCTCGTAAAAATCTTATTCCTTTTTGCGACCCTCATAATAATCTTATTAAACCTGCCCGAGTTTTTAAACAGTGACAAATATTGTAAACATTTAATTATTTTCTGCTAACTCATGCCCACGAAAAACCTTTTTTTTTTTTTATGAATTCGACGACCCAAAAAAATTCTCTCTCGACCCATCTGGGGGGTTACGGCCCACGGTACGCACCACTGGTATAAACCTTAACAAACCCATCTAGTCCATTTAAATTTATTGTCCAGTCGCGACCAGCATATCAATTTAAACTAAATCTTGATTTCATCTTGTATAATTCAATCTTCATTATCCAGCGCTTATTATATAAATTATTATCATTAAACCTTCACAAGCGGTAGCAGTATATATTAATATTCTAAATCTAAGTCTATTTAAATATTTACTTCTTTTATCCCTGTGTGGTTCCAATAATTCGAATTTTGAAATTATATGCCGTTTTATAAATTAAATAATTGTTGCTTACTAAAGATTACCGATCTCTACTGTAGTAGCTTGATACTTGCTTGTAATATGTATGTAAGTTATGTATATATGGTATGTACATAAAGTGTGTATATAAGGTATGTATATAAGGTATGTATATATAAGATATGTATATAAGTTATATATTTATGTAAGGTATATATGTAATATCTTGATCCTTGAGATACCCCAAGCATTTATCTGGGTCGATTCTGTAAGAGAAACGTTAAAAGTTAATTGAAAAGACATCGTCAATTTTCTTTTAATTTTCGCGTGACAAAAAAGATTAAAAACATACAATACTACATTTTGCAACTAGGGTGGTAAGTTATCAATTGGTCACGAGAGCGAAATTGGGCACAGAGCGAAGTGAATGCGCAACTTCGCTTGAGAGGCCAATTGACAATACTGCCAGTGTTGGAAATAATATTTTGTATTATTTATGCGAGGGGACGTATCTTACAAGTTTGGGATCCAGGGGCCATAACAAAAAATAGAATAAAAAATGAAGAATTTGCTTCTTCAATTGTCTCCGGGGGTGTAGATTCGTCATAAGAACTTTTTAATATTGAGGTCTTGATTGTGTTTATTTTATTTATTTAATTGTTTTTTTTTATATAACTTTGCGTTATTGAATATATCTTAGCGTGCGTTACCCAAGATATGGGGTAATCCAACCAAAAATGGCATTTCTCGCACTAATAAATGTGCGCCAAGATACTGCTTTTAAAGCCTGAGTAATAAAACTAATATAATAGAGATACTAGTCCCCAATAGTATCTTTACAATTTTATTTATTAATTTTTATTATTGGTTGAAATATAAAAATATTAACTGCGCCTTTAACCTTTAACCTATTAACTTTTTCTCTTACAGAATATACATGCTTGAGGTACCTCAAGGATCAAGATATTTCAAATATATCTTGCATAAACACCTTAAATACATACTTTATACTATATGTCGGCTATGGATAGCCTGTTAATGGCACAACAGACTATCAGTAAGCTACGTACACACGGTATAGAAAACTTCCGTATAGTCCTGCTATAGTTTGATTATAGCTGCGTGACCGCTTCGTATAATTCAACTATACAAATAGTTTTGGACTATACGAAGCTATAGTCAAACTATAACAGGACTATACGCTAGTTTTCTATATCGTGTGTATGTAGCTTATGTACATGTACTATATACATATACGTTTATTCCAGTAATTATTACAAAAGATTTGAACTTTTATTGAATATGCATAAAATGCATATGGTTCCGGAAAACTTTGTCGTTGTGCTGTAAAGCTTCTTAAACAAAACCATTTCTACATTAAATCTCTCATTTCTGATTCATTTAGATTTTAAGTCTTAAATATCTACCTTATATAAATGTAAATTATTTTTAAATGATTGCTTTTATTTGAACGATTTAAAATGTACCACACAAGAGTATTGGGACAACTCGGTCGCTTACTGTATGCAGTAATCGTTAATTTAATCAGTTTACATTGCGTTTATGTAATTTATTGCGAGCGCAACGGCGCCAGGAAGTCCTCTCCATTTCATACGCACAGCCCAAGAAACACGTACCAGCAGATAATTCCGAAAACCGAACAAAAAGATATAAAATAATGGGACTTCGGTTCGAGGAAATCTCTGTTTGTCAATCGGAAGCGGAAAAAAATAGAAAGGATTTCGTCTTGGTTTCGTAATGTGGCTTGAAATAGTTTCTTCGGTATAAGGGGGATTAATAAAAGATAGAAATGCATTGGATTAAACTAGATAATACTAGGCGAGGCTAAAAGAAAACAATTTTATAAATACAACGAGAACGAATGTGAATTGATCAGTTGGAGTTGTTTTTTTTTATGAAATTTGTACGGAGAAATGTGTTGTGGCAATCGGAAGGAAGGGAAATTGTTACATAAAGATATGCAAGTATTTTTTATTGCACAATTTCAGTTTGTAAATTGTGAGATTTTTTCGTTGAAAAGTTAGAAAGTTGAAACGAAAAATATTGATGTTACACAAAACTTCACAAATAAGACCAGACAAAACTTAATTAGATATGACGAAACAATACAGTCAATAAATATTCAAAATTATAGATTGGATAGTATTAGATTAAACAAGGCAAGCTAGACTAAACAATCGAGAAATCTAAATTAGACCACATTATGAAAGTCTAGATAAAATTTGGTAATAATATTTAAATTAATTTTAAATTCTCAATGTCTTTTAATGACCAGCATTGAACTTAAGATCATTTTCATCAAGTTTATGATTGCATTGAAGTTTCTTTGAACCGATTAAATGATCAATGGACAATTTGGTCTCGTCAAAGCCGCACCAATAGAAATTTAGCGCACACTGTGAGTAATCTAAATTAAAGTAGCTTAACCTCATGCAAAATATATTTGCGTCGTCACGTTTCGCAAATCTGAATTAATATATCGACTAATTGAACTTTAACCAACACCAAATTCCTCTAGAACAATAACAACCAATGAAAACAACAACATTTTGTATGATTATTGATGGTTGTATAGAATCAATTTGCTTGTTTAGTGATATCTGCCTAGTTTGGTCTTGTGGCTTCTAGTCATGGCTGCATAATCCTGTCTATATAGTATATATGTATATCCTTAGTCTTCTCCAGTCTAACCATGAATATAAAATTTCATTTAAAAAATCTGTATTGTTTAGTTTTGTGTTCTAGTCTGTCAGTCAAGTCTTGCCAGTCTAGTGTCGTCAGTCTAGTTTCGTGAGTCTAATCTCGTCAGTCTAGTTTCGACACTCTTGTCAGTCTAGTCTCGTTAGTATAGTCTCCTCAGTATAGTCTCATAAAACTAATTTTGTCATTCTAGTGTGGTCGGTCTAGTATGGTCAGTCTAGTCTGATCGGTCTAGTCTTTTCAGTCTAGTCTCGTCAGTCCAGACTTGTTAGTCCAGTCTAACTTGACAGTCTATCTAATTACTAAAGGCGGCTACACACGATCCGGCAGGCTTGCCAGTTTGAACTGAACCGTGCGCCTGATGGCCGGTCGCCAGATGTACTGACGACCCTCCAAATGTTCAGGCGATTCTGAAATATTTGTTATCATCGCTTCTTGAAGTCGCTTCTTTGGGTAAGAAGAAATCCTAAAAGAAACGTACGGCCTGGTGTATAGATTGGTTAAAAAAGTATTTTTTATTTTTCTCCGGCTGCCTGAACAGTTTTAACTGACAGAACGACCGGAACAGGTGACCGGTTTTCAGGTGGACTGTTCAGTTCGAACTGGCAAGCCTGCCGGATCGTATGTAGCCGCCTTAACTATTGGCTCCGTGCGTAACCGCGCTTAGCGCCACCCGTGGCCAAAAAGACAACTTCGTCTCCAATAATATTGTTAAAAAACAACAGGCAAAAACAAAAAATAATTAATTTAATAAAATATACAATATTCAAGAGCAAAAAATTTACCAATCATGTCAGGTCATGTCTTGCGAACGGAAGTGGCTAGGAAAATGCAATTAGTATATTTGCAACCAGCAGGGAAAACACTGAAATTTTTTATATTTCCTGTCATGTCTGACATTTCTTGTTATATTTTATATTTTCTGTCATTTTTTACCTTTCCTGTCATTTTTGACATTTTCTGTCATTTTTATATTGTCTGTCATTTTTAACATTGAAATTTTCCATTCACTTCATAAATAATGATTTTCATGAAAAAAAGCCCTGAAATTTTCTGAAGAAATCGCCAAAAAAAATCCATTTTGATCAGGAAAGAAGTTGCATTTTCGGTTCTCTACGATCCTCTCGGAAAGATAAAATCCCAGCGAAATAATTTTCGGCACACGAAAACTAGACGAAAAGAAGAGAAAATATTATCAATGTGTAAATTGTTTGGAAAGATTCAATTTTTTATTGCGAATTCTGACATTTAAAATGTGAGATTTGTTATCAAAATTTGACATTTTTGAGATTCTGTCATTTAAAATTCGACATTCGATATTTTTTATCAAAATTTGACATTCTGACATTTAAAATTTGACATTTGTTATCAAAATTTGACATTCTGACATTTAAAATTCAATATTTTTTATCAAAATTTGGCATTTTTGTCATTTAAAATTCGACTCATGTTATCAATATTTGATATTTTTGACATTATGACATTTGAAAATCGACATTTGTTATAAAAATTTTACATTCTGACATTTAAAATTTGACAACTGATAACAAAATGTTTGTTTAAAAAACTTTATTATCAAACATTTTTTTGAATGTTATTGTTAAAACTCAAATTTAAAGTTTATTTCTCAAACTTTTGATTGATTTTTGTTGTCAAAATGGAAATTGCGAGTTTAGAATTCTGCTGTCACATTTAAAATTGACATTTCTTATCAAATTTTGTATTTAAACCTTTGTTGTCTAACTTTTTGTTTGTGAAATTTCGAGTTAATTTGTCAAGCTTTAAATTGTAACTACACAACAACTTGTCACAACATGTCATTATATACAAATAAATGCTGAATAATGACGTAACTGGTCATGAAGTTCTTAAAAGTGTCACCTTTGGCGCTAATGCTGTTGCGCTTGGAGCGAATACGACAGTCTTATCAGTCCAGTTTTGTGAGTCCAGTCTTGTCAGTTAAGTCTTGTGTGTTTATTGTTGTCTGTCCAGTCTTGTCGGTCTAGTCTTATTCACAAACAGTTTGTGGGTAAACAAACTATAATTGTAGGAAATATAAAACTAAAAATGCATCTAATAATAATAAATTAAATAGATATTCACCTTGATTGTTGTTCGTAAAAACTTTTAATAAAATGTATGTATTATTTAATTTTTTGTTTATGGTGAGATTGTGTGTTTAATGTAATTGTGTGTAATAAATTAATGTGGTGTATTAATTGAATTATGTTTTTTCTTTAATTTACAAGGACAATGTCTTAATGTTTCAACAATGAATTTGTATGATCAAGTCTTAAATTAGTATTTGTTTTCAAAGTAACAGTAATACATGAGATGGTTAAATAAGACCAAACAGACAAGACTAGTTTGTTTAATACGCGTTTTGTTTACTAGACGGACAAGGCCAAATAGGATGAGTACACTGAAACTGACCTGACAAAACTAAAAATAAACTTAATTTACATTATATTTCATTTAAATTACCCCAAGTTTTGATATGTTTTGATCCGTTTGAACCCAAGTTATACAGGGACGGACCAAGTCTGGACGGTCCAGGGGACGGAAACCCTTTTAGACATAGTCCACATCATATTTTTTTCATAATTTGCTCTCACGTCTTTACAATTGAGAGAAATAAGTTCAATTTGATAACACAACTCTATCAAAAAAATAATCTTCTTTATGCCTGCCTGTATTTTATATGTTCTTATTCATCGTGTACCGAAATGACGGAAATTTATCCATATCCCCTTAAAGTTTGATAGTATGGTACTAGTATGCTATGTAAACTTTGTAGTGTTGGTAGTAAAAATACAGATTTTGTCTGTCTATTCTCAAAAATGCGAAAATAACTCGGAAATTAGGTAAAATTTGAAAAATGTTTCCTTAAAACTTGAAAAAAATTAAATTTTCTCTAAGAAACCTAGATATTTAGTGATTTTTATATGCCAGGTTGGTAGTAAACAATTTTGGAACAAAATAAAATTTTGTTTTTGTTTTCGATTTTACTGGTCTCAAAATTTCAAAAATGAACGAAATTTGGAAAAATGTTTTCTTAAAACTTGCAAAGAATTAAATTTTCTATAAGAAACACTGTTATCAAGTAAATTTTTGTTTATTTATTTGGTAGTAATCAACTTTAAAATTGATCAATAATGGAGTCTTTGTTTTTATTTTATATTTTCTTGCCATACGAAAACACGAAAATGACTCGGAAAATAAAGAATTAAAGTTTCAATAAGAAACCCTGTTATCTAGTGATTTTCTGCCTATTAAGTTGGTAGTATACTAAGTACTAGCTGATGGCATATTAACACTTATGTCAATACCCAGTCGTTACTACGTTGTTCAATACGCGGGTACCCGTGTACCCGCATGGGTTTTTCATTCAATAAAATAATTTTAATACCCGGAGACTTTCACATTACAACTCGTGATTACCCATAGAGTATTCCACTACCCGAAAAACCGTATTTCAATAAATATAACCGCCGGGTGGGCGAAGTATGTGATCAAAATATGGTGGATAAGCGACGCCAAAAATTCATATCCATTGAAAGATCAAATTTACACTGGCAAAATAACAACTGGCCGTGAAATAAATGAAGCCGAAAGAGTGGAAGAGAGTAAAAGATTTAGCTGCAAAATATGAAGGATCCGGAAGAAATATTACAATGGATATTTTTTTTACTACTTTACCTTTAGCAAATCATGTATTGTATGGAACCTAACAATTGTAGGAACATTGAAAAAAAAATAAAAAATACATTCTAGTATACATGCTAGCATCTAAATATATTCGTAAAGAATTCTCTTCTCCATTTGGGTTTCATGAAAAAGTTACTCTATGCTCTTATGTTCCTAAAAAATAAAGTTGTTATACTTATATCTACGATGCACTCCGATTTAAAGCGAAGACTAAAAAAGAAACCAGAAATTGTTCAGTATTATAATAAACCAAAAATTGGTGTGGATATAATGGATAAGATGTTGTTAAGATTTTGGATATCGCCAGTCTTGCCAGGTATATAATTTATCATCTAAACAACGTATTTTTACGAAAATTAAGTGAAGAATTATGTATGACAGCTAATCAAGAACGATCTCAAAATATGAGAAATTTCACCACTAGGATTGCCATAGGAAGCATATATGGAAAACCAATAGATCCTACAAGCAGGGCAACAACATCAAGTGAGCCAGGCGGGTCTACTGAACAGACAGATTCCACTGGACGAAAAATTGTTGTAGGATCATGTCATATTTGTTACCAGGATGTTTATAAAAAAAGGAGAAGAAGCGCGAAAAAAGTCGTGTAAAGAATGTAACAAACGAGTTTGCGATGAACATTCAAAAGCAATTGTAAAATGTGACGCATGTTGACAATAATAAATTGAATATTAAAATGTTTTATGTATAATTTATAATAAGTTTTATAATAAAATTAATTAAAAGTTAAATAAATCCGTTTATTTATATATTAAGAAATATTTTTTATACGTAGAAATAAGTTTAATTATTTATTTATATATGGGTACACGGGTACCCCGGGTATTGAACAACGGGGTATTTGACTTTAAGTCCAAAAAGTTTATATATTTTTTTGCACATTTTATTATTTATGTATATGAATCGATGTCAATAGACTCAAATAACGAGAATCTGAAAGGATTTGATGATTTTTCGTTAAATAAAAAAGTTATGTAAGTAAGAACATGCAAAAGGGTACCCGTGTACCCGGGTATTGACATAAGTGTTAAGGTGGTACATATTTATCGAAAAATAGAAAATTAATCTTGAAACCTTATTTAACGTAAATGTTGGGTTTTATTATTCCTAGTAATCAAAATTTTTTTAGTTATTGAGAATGGGATATCCAACTTATTTAACCTGTTTCTTGTTTCATAATTATTGTTCATCAACAGTATTTTGATAGTATTTTAATAATTGGTTGGTGGGAAGTCTGAATTTATCGATTTGATAAAAAATTGTATACCAGGGGCTGAATCAATGTTTCGAAACATTTCCCACAAAATACATTTGCTCCCCGTTAACAGGTTTTAATTTGCAAAACTCAAAATTTTAGTCTCACAAAATTTACATTTTCGCAACTGATTACATTTTTGGCAATTTCAATAAAGTCTAGGCAAAGACACTAAAGGGAATAAATATAAAAAGGAACACAGGGATTCAAATAAAGGGAATAAATATAAAAAGGAATAAAGGGATTAAAATAAAGAGAATAAAAAACTAAACTCTCGACAACTGACTACCCATAAGTTTTACCTTTTTCCACATCAAAATAAAACTGAGAGCATGAGCTTTCTAACATCCGAATGTTACAAAACTAGAATTTAATAGAAAATATTAAGATTAATTAGTTTTTTATGTATTCGATTAAATTAATTATAAATTCTAACTTGAACTATTAGATAAAAATTAATAAAAAACTATGCGTGATTATCGTTAAAACGTTTTAAACTTGATAGGTTATAAATTATTAGTCTTGCATGAAACGAGATTAGACGAGAATCTTGAAATACTCAAAGGCATGAGTTACGACCAATGTGTCATATTTAATAAATCTCTCATTTACTTCAAAGTTGCCCACTTAATTTCTAATAGAAACTAAAAACAGAGAAAACTCAAGTTCTAAAACTAGAAGGATTTTAGGGAAACCAGTTTGGCTTATCCAAATCCTTAGTTGAACTTTATGTCACTTGACTTATCTATCTGGAATATCTACTTATGTCTAAATTGTTAAATAAGATTTCTTTGTCGAGTTTGGTCTACATAGTTACGACTGATCAGTATTGTCTGTCTAGTCTTGTCTGTCTAGTCTTGTCTGTCTATACTTGCCTGTCTAGTCTTGTATGCCTAGTCTTGTCTGTCTAATCCTGTCTGTCTAGTCTTATTTGCCTAGTCTTCTCTGTTTTGTCTTGTCTGTCTAATCTTGTCTTTATAGTCATGTCTGTCTAGTCTCGTCTGTGTAGTCTTGTCTGTCTAGTGTTGTCTGTCTAGCCTTGTAAGATTAGCCTTGTCTGTCTAGTCTTGTATGTCTAGTCTGGCTAGTATTGACTATCCAGTATTGTCTATCTAATCTTGTCAGTCTGGTCTTGCCTGTCTAGTCTTGTCTGTCTCTGGTCTGGGAGACAACAACTAGGGCGGTTTTTCAGTAAACCGTCCGAGCTGCCCACCCTGAATGAATGCAAAATATGCGATACCAGGGTGGCGCATACTAAAAGCCAAGGTGGAATGAGGGGTTTAGTGAGAGCTTCCCCTGAACCAATTAAAAAAAATCTTGTCTGTCTAGTCTTGTCTGTTGTCTAGTCTTGCCTTTCCAGTGTTGTCTGTCTAGTCTTGTCTATCTAGTCTTGTTTGTGTAATCGTGTCTGTCTAGTCTTCTCTGTCTGGTTTTGTCTATCTTGTCTTGTCTGTATAGTATTGTCTGTTTAGTCTTCTCTATCTAGTCTTCTCTGTCTAGTCTTGTCCGTCTAGTTAAACATCATCTCAGGTATTTGGGTGTCATGATTCATTGGGGGTGGATTCATTGGGAGGCGGGTTGTGGGTTCAACATACCCCCCCCCCCCCCCGGAAATATGCAAAATATAACATAAATTATATTGAAATCAGGAGGGACGGGTAGAGACGACTATCTTCAAGAGAAAATGGTAGATGTGGAGTTTAGGAACCCTTGTGTGTCAGTTTTAAGAAGTGAATTGGTGCCCCCCCCCCCCCATATTTTTTGCCGCTCCTCGCTTGACGCATTGAAGCACATGAATTCGCCCACTAAATTGTTAATGGAAACCTGGAAAATAGCTGCCTGTGTATCGAAGAGGATCAAGCTCCGATGGCACTGGGTTAAATCTCACGCTGGAATCGAGGGTAATGAGCGAGCAGACAGGCTCGCCAAATTTGCAGCAGAAATTTAAGATCTATCTCTCCATCGCTTATAACAGATTGTTTAGGCCAGTGGTGCGCAAACTTTTTTCATGGACAACCCCCCCATTTTGTGTAAAATTTTGTCGCGACCCCTGAATCGACAGTAGACAATTTTTAATCGTTAACGTAGGCAAAGTGAAATTCTTTCTGTGCTTTGTATTTACAGGGTATTATTTTATAGGAGTGTAGGTGACGTCATTGATTAAAATACAGCGCATAATAGCGCAGCAAACTTATAAACCATAATAAAAATGCTATAAAATGGCGTCAACCCATAAAACTTCAGATAATGAATTAGGTTGTTGAGTAAAAAAAAACCAAAAAGATTTTTTTTTTAATGTATTTTAAAACCTTATTAAAATAATTCGGATGTGCGATGCTAACAAGCGAAATTCAAATGTGGAAGCAACTGTTTCTGATGTAAAATTGTCCGAACTTTAAGAATCTGCTAAAAGAAAAGTGTAAAATTTTCGGTTTGTTATAGAAATTTGTGAAAAATTGCGACTTTGCTATTTGTTGCTAATCAAGACCCAGAGTCGCCGAAATCTGCAATTTAGAGATTTCAAGAAATCTCTTTGAATTTGATTTGAATCTGAACCTAACAAAGAGTGAGAAATCAGAATTTTGATTTAAATTCCTTTTTTATTTTATCTTTTCATAAGCACACTAATAATCATAAACGGATAAACTTAAAAAATGACATTTGCACATAACCTGAGCGAAAATAGTGTCAAACAGATCAGCTGTAAGTGCAAATTGGCGATTCAGTTGCAAGCAATTGTCGTAGTTATTTGACCTGGACTGCGAATCCGTTGGTGGATTTGAGAAATTCAAACACCTTACTGTTAGTCATCCTGGCTATTCACCAACATAACAGCTCCATCTTTCAAAACTACAGCCAGAGGCGACAATCTATCTGAAGACAAACTTCCTAACAGCTCAAGGCAAGCTTCCATGGTTTCTATTCTAGTTACTTTAAATGCCTCAGAATCTTTAAAGATACTCATAGAGCGCTGCTGTTGAATTTCAGGGGGAACTGCTTGAGCAGGCGGCAAAGAATTACAAATAAAAGGATTGGTGCGTTGTGTCTTGAAATCTTCAATTTTTGGACTGCCTTTAGGTAAAAGATTTTCAGAAGAAATAGAAGATTTCATTTGAAGTAAAGTATTAGTGTCATATTTTATCTTGTTAGGTTTTTGGAATTTTGCTGCCGCCATCTCATTCGTCTCGACGTCGGTGGATGTTGGTTCTGCTGCTTTACCTTCCTCAGATTTATCTTCGCTTGGACTTCCATTTGAAGGTAATACTTCTTTTTCTAAGTAACTATCCGAGTCTGAAGAGCTTAAACTTTCTGTGCGTTTAAAATCGGAAAACTTGAATGGTTTCACAACCTTCTCCCATTCAGTTTTCTTAACATCTTCTTCGTTTAAATGGTCTGAAGAAGTCTTGAAATCTTCGAAACTATCCACGTCATCTTCAGGAATGTGGATAGTTAAGTTTACGTATGATTCACAAAGGTATTCCCATTTTTTTCTTAAATTTCTTAAAAATTGTTCAACGTAGTCCAAATCCGTCGAACATTGTTTGTTCACTTCTTTCACTAAAAGCTGTTTGATATCGCTCGGACTAATAGAATACTTTTCTATTCCATCCAAACAAAGCTCTATCAACACTATTATTTGAACCACTTCGGAAGTGTTAGCTTGAGTGTAAAGATTAGCAGCTTTTGATAAATTTCCAACTTTCTGTGTTAAGAATTTGAGGCCCGGTCTTAAATCAAATTCTTTGGCTCTTGAATTTGATATCTCCAAACACTTCAACATAACATCAACATGTTTCGCATTCACAATGATTGACACAATGAGTTAAGATTCCTCTTAAGCTGCAAGTGTTGATTTGCAAAATATTCAGTATAGGAGTAACGTGATTTAAATTTTGCAATAAAGCGCTTGAAATAGTTTGAATCAACATTTGATGAGCCAAAATTCCAACAACCAAATTCCTAAACGTAACTCGTACCTTGTAAAGCTCAGGTTTTAATATCGAGGCCATATCAAGAGGATATAGTAAGAAGACATAAGATCTGTCATCAATAACTATAGTTTGTTCGCATTCGCACATTTTCGCCTTTTTTCGCCTTTTCGCCGGGCATGTACTCCTCAGACTGCAAATGCAAATTTTCCTTTTCGCGTTTCCGTTTGAAGAGGTGAAAAAAATACTTTGCCAATTGGGGCCTGCGGTAAAAGAGCAATATACTTCTAAAACATTTCACCGAATATGGAAGGTTTCAATTTGCTCAATTTTGAGAAATTCGTTTCGAGTTTGGATGGAAGTCGAGACTCCCACATGCGATGGACCAGTACGTCGTTCCCATCGCCATATAGAACATTTTGTTCTCTATTTATAAACCGCCACCGCGACGCCCTGCTCTTGAATTTAGCGAATTCTCGCGGACATCTGCAAAACATGGTTTTTCTGGCGTTCCGGCACCCAATCGCAGTTAAACTCCAAAACAAACTAAAAGGCACTATGCCGAATCGATTGGTATCGGTCCGATCCCGATCCGACTTTGGTTATACCAGGAGGGATTCCCGCAAATTAGGTGAAAAAAGGCGTTTTTCCGATTTTTGTGTAAAAATTGACCCTGAGCGGAAATAGAATGTCACATGTCTCAGATTCTTCCTCCGCCCGTTGCGGATAAACATCTCGCACCGAACGAAACGGTTTGGAGACGCGGTGCTTTTCAATCAAGAGAACAGCTTCCAAAGATGTGATTGAAAAAACGTTTTTTTTTTCGCTTACATTTTCCGCCGCACCGGGTGAACCAACAGTCGCCTACTTTTCCGCATGACGCAAAGGAAAAAAATCGACTCGCTGACCAAAATTGCTCTTCAAAGGTGCTACAAACGATTTCCTGTTTTTGGCACCTGGAGGACGCGGTGTGGGACTTGCGAGCGGCAAAAAGACACGGGTGGAAGGTCCGTTCAGCTTTTACAGCTTGTTTAAAAAAAACTAATTTTTTGTTCAATTCGCCGGCAAAAAATCAAGACGCAAGTCGCATTTTTACACAATTTTTCGTAATTTAAAAAAAGTCATTTTAGACCCCTTTTCTTGTTTAGGTTTTTTATCGATTTGTATCGATTATTACATTGTAATAATAACAATAAATGTTTTTCTTATATCCGTTTTCGAGAGTTTGTGATTCAGACTTGACTTGTAATAAAATTAATTCCTAAATTGGGATATAATGACATATATGTGGATCTCGTTAATCTAATGTATAAATCTACTTTAAATATTTCCCAAGAGCGCCAAAAACATTGCTAGGGCTCTCATTAGATATTAAAAAAGGACAATTGTTTTCGTAAAAATATAGTTCCATTTTTTATAAATAATATAATTAAATTACATTATTTTACTGGTAAATAAATTTTTGATTTGAATTAGGCGACCCCGAAAATTTCTCTCGCCACTGGTCTAGGCAAGCACATAAATCGAATTCCAGGGAACACTTTGAGGAACTCTGACAGGATAGATGGTGGACTGGTAAAACAGGATTATGGACGAAGACGTCTATAACATCCATCACAGCCTGGAAAAGTTTAACGTCAGTCTGTCCCACTACTCGGTTCAATTAATAACTGGCCATGGTAACTTCGGGGCGTATCTTCACAGATTTGGGAGGAGAGAATCTCCGTTATGGATAGCCTAGTCTTGTCTGTGTAATCTTGTCTGTCTAGTATTGTCCATCTAGTACTGTCTGTCTAGTCTTGTCTGTCTAGTCCTGTCCGTCTAGTCTTGTCTGTCTAGTCTTATCTGTCTAGTCTTATCTGTCTAGTATTGTCTGTCCAGTCTTGCCTGTCTAGTATTGTCTGTCTGGTAATGTCAAATAACAAATTATTACTATATTTACTACGTTGAGTTTTGAAAAAAACGAATTCAGTTTTTTCGACGTTGAAAAATAATTTGTTCGCTGAAAACCAATTGGATAACTCCCGAACTAGGATTTTTGACTCTCGCTGTTTATCTAATAAGGTTTCATTAGAAATGAGGAAGCTGGCATCGCCTGTGTAGAAAGTGGATCCATCTTCCTTGGATAAACAGAACTAGATCAGCTAAACATAATAAGAAAAAAGTTGTGGCAAGAACGCTCCCTTGAGGTACCTCCCTTGAATAACAAACCATTTTCGACGACACACTTTTCCTTGAATGGGACTGTATCAATACATATTGCGTACGATTTTTTATGAATGAGTGGATCCACTTTCTCGCTATTCCTCTTATTCCATTAGAAAACAGTTGGTTCATCACGCCCAGTTACGTGATCTACACAGTCAAATGCCTAGCTTAAATCTCAGAAGATACCCACAGGGAATTTGGCCTTATCCACTTCTGACAGAATTTTATTATGATGGTTGAAGTTGTAGACAGGCCTTTTTGAAAACCATGCCGTTCAATCAGAATTAAATTATGTTTGGAAATAAAAGGTGTAAGTCTTTCAAGATTTTCGAGAGCGCAGACAACAAAGCAATAGGCCTATAGTTATCCAGAGAATGTCCATTTCCTTTCTTGAATATAGGTAGTATAGTGGCTACTTTAAGAATATTGGAATCTTCGCTGATTTAAATGAACAGTTGACTAAACTTAACAGCGGCTTGAGCAGATGCAGAACATTGTCTTTAAACGGCGGGGAATACCATCGGAACCGTGCGAATTTTTGTTTTTTAATTTATCAGTGAGTATATTTAAAAGTTCCGTTTCACTAATGTCGGCGACATACATAGTTTCTTCTACGAAGGGAATATGGTAATTCGTTATTTCAGTAGGTGTAATGTCCTTCATTATTTGCCCCGGTGCTTTTATAAAAGTCATTAAAAAGCTGCGCGATGGTATCGCTATCCTCGATCCTGTCGGCTTCAATATCTATTATAAAACTTTCTTGCTGGAGCGATTTGTTTGTTTGCTGATTAATAAGTTTCCATAGATCTTTCTGCTTATTATCTGAATTAGCAAGAAGGTTTCGAAAATAATTTCTTTTGACTTCGATTATTAAGTGTTGTCTATATAGTCTAGTCTGTCCAGTTTTGACTGTCTTGTCTTGTCTATCTAGTCTTGTTTGTCTAGTCTTGTCTGTCTAGTCTTGTGTGTCTAGTCTTGTGTGTCTAGTCTTGTGTGTCTAGTCTTGTGTGTCTATTCTTGTGTGTCTAGTCTTGTCTGTCTAGTCTTGTCTGTCTAGTCTTGTCTGTCTAGTCTTGTCTGTCTAGTCTTGTCTGTCTAGTCTTGTCTGTCTAGTCTTGTCTGTCTAGTCTTGTCTGTCTAGTCTTGTCTGTCTAGTCTTGTCTGTCTAGTCTTGTCTGTCTAGTCTTGTCTGTCTAGTCTTGTCTGTCTAGTCTTGTCTGTCTAGTCTTGTCTGTCTAGTCTTGTCTGTCTAGTCTTGTCTGTCTAGTCTTGTCTGTCTAGTCTTGTCTGTCTAGTCTTGTCTGTCTAGTCTTGTCTGTCTAGTCTTGTCTGTCTAGTCTTGTTTGTCTAGTCTTGTCTGTCTAGTCTTGTCTGTCTAGTCTTGTCTGTCTAGTCTTGTCTGTCTAGTCTTGTCTGTCTAGTCTTGTCTGTCTAGTCTTGTCTGTCTAGTCTTGTCTGTTTAGTCTTGTCTGTCTAGTCTTGTCTGTCTAGTCTTGTCTGTCTAGTCTTGTCTGTCTAGTCTTGTCTGTCTAGTCTTGTCTGTCTAGTCTTGTCTGTCTAGTCTTGTCTGTCTAGTCTTGTCTGTCTAGTCTTGTCTGTCTAGTCTTGTCTGTCTAGTCTTGTCTGTCTAGTCTTGTCTGTCTAGTCTTGTCTGTCTAGTCTGTCTAGTCTTGTCTGTCTAGTCTTGTCTGTCTAGTCTTGTCTGTCTAGTCTTGTCTGTCTAGTCTTGTCTGTCTAGTCTTGTCTGTCTAGTCTTGTCTGTCTAGTCTTGTCTGTCTAGTCTTGTCTGTCTAGTCTTGTCTGTCTAGTCTTGTCTGTCTAGTCTTGTCTGTCTAGTCTTGTCTGTCTAGTCTTGTCTGTCTAGTCTTGTCTGTCTAGTCTTGTCTGTCTAGTCTTGTCTGTCTAGTCTTGTCTGTCTAGTCTTGTCTGTCTAGTCTTGTCTGTCTAGTCTTGTCTGTCTAGTCTTGTCTGTCTAGTCTTGTCTGTCTAGTCTTGTCTGTCTAGTCTTGTCTGTCTAGTCTTGTCTGTCTAGTCTTGTCTGTCTAGTCTTGTCTGTCTAGTCTTGTCTGTCTAGTCTTGTCTGTCTAGTCTTGTCTGTCTAGTCTTGTCTGTCTAGTCTTGTCTGTCTAGTCTTGTCTGTCTAGTCTTGTCTGTCTAGTCTTGTCTGTCTAGTCTTGTCTGTCTAGTCTTGTCTGTCTAGTCTTGTCTGTCTAGTCTTGTCTGTCTAGTCTTGTCTGTCTAGTCTTGTCTGTCTAGTCTTGTCTGTCTAGTCTTGTCTGTCTAGTCTTGTCTGTCTAGTCTTGTCTGTCTAGTCTTGTCTGTCTAGTCTTGTGTGTCTAGTCTTGTGTGTCTAGTCTTGTCTGTCTAGTCTTGTCTGTCTAGTCTTGTCTGTCTAGTCTTGTCTGTCTAGTCTTGTCTGTCTAGTCTTGTCTGTCTAGTCTTGTCTGTCTAGTCTTGTCTGTCTAGTCTTGTCTGTCTAGTCTTGTCTGTCTAGTCTTGTCTGTCTAGTCTTGTCTGTCTAGTCTTGTCTGTCTAGTCTTGTCTGTCTAGTCTTGTCTGTCTAGTCTTGTCTGTCTAGTCTTGTCTGTCTAGTCTTGTCTGTCTAGTCTTGTCTGTCTAGTCTTGTCTGTCTAGTCTTGTCTGTCTAGTCTTGTCTGTCTAGTCTTGTCTGTCTAGTCTTGTCTGTCTAGTCTTGTCTGTCTAGTCTTGTCTGTCTAGTCTTGTCTGTCTAGTCTTGTCTGTCTAGTCTTGTCTGTCTAGTCTTGTCTGTCTAGTCTTGTCTGTCTAGTCTTGTCTGTCTAGTCTTGTCTGTCTAGTCTTGTCTATCTAGTCTTGTCTGTCTAGTCTTGTCTGTCTAGTCTTGTCTGTCTAGTCTTGTCTGTCTAGTCTTGTCTGTCTAGTCTTGTCTGTCTAGTCTTGTCTGTCTAGTCTTGTCTGTCTAGTCTTGTCTGTCTAGTCTTGTCTGTCTAGTCTTGTCTGTCTAGTCTTGTCTGTCTAGTCTTGTCTGTCTAGTCTTGTCTGTCTAGTCTTGTCTGTCTAGTCTTGTCTGTCTAGTCTTGTCTGTCTAGTCTTGTCTGTCTAGTTCTCCACGGTAGCGTAGTGGACAAAATACCCGCCTGACACGGGACAGACCGGGGTTCGATTCCTCGCCCAGTTGTATTTTCAACCAGGGCGTCACTAACCGTCGGGGCTGCCCACCTTGAATTAATGCGAAATTCCGGTTCCGGGGCGCATCCTAAAAGCGAAGTGCATAACTGGGGGTTTCCCGCCCATAAAAAAGTATTCTTTGTCTGGCTTTAAGTGTTTAGTCTTGTTTGTCTATACTTGTCTATCTATTCTTCTGCTTCTAGCCTTGTGTGTGTGTGTTATTTTATCTAGTCTAGCTAGTTCTATTAATATATTAAATATATAATCATCAATGCTTGTGGGAGTTTTGTATTAAAGTTGTGTCTGTAATTGACTCTATATATAAAAAAGGTTTCGTTTTCATTGGACAAGGTCGCACGACGGATAAGGTTTATACCATTTATAAGATTTACAAAATCAGGTAGTTCAGAGAATGTTTTTAAATATCCGTGAAACGGAACCGGTATTTATATTTAGAACTAAACTAGTTATGACAGTTCATTCCACCGTAAAGAGGATAATTAAACGCTCCGTGATTAATTATCCATATTTATTTATTTATTTGTAAGCTCGTTTTTTTAGCATTCGTTCTGCGGGCTTATTTAGCTGCCGTTTGACTTTTCTGTCATTGTTTTCTACGCTCGACGACGCGCTTCCACTTACATAATTACAACAGAACTGTTAACAGTTTTAACAGTAACAGATTAATTAACCGAAGATGCTTTTTCTTTCGGAAACGCACACATGCACAAAAAAGAACGACAATGAACTTGTGAAACAATAATTGCCTCTTGGAATTTCTACAAATGTTCAATATTGTACACAGAAATTGATGGAACTAGATAACTGGACAAAAGAACACAAGACTTGTTAGAAATTATTGGGCAAGCAAGACAACACAATGTTAGACAGACAAGAATGCTAGTAGATAAAATATTAATTATAATAATTAATATTAAAATATTAATATTAAATTTGATATAATCTATGAAAATTTATGAAAAACAGTTTAAAATCAAATTTATACGAATAGGATGGTTGCGACTGTTACTACGTGGTAATTCATACTTACATTGAATTGAAAAATTCTCTATGTTTTTACCACACTTATAATATGTAAAAATGTTATATAACTTATTATTTACATTTCTACACATATCACGACTCGAGTTTCGACTGTTGACTTTCGACACTTGGAAATGACCTTTAGCAGTCGAAACTCGAATCGTGATGTGTGTAGAAATTTAACTAAAACTGTGAATAATAAGTTATATTCCATTTTTGCATATTACAAGTGTGGTAAAAAGATTATGAATTTTTCAATTCCATGTCAAATTTATACTTTTGGAAGTTAGGCAACATTCAACTTAACATTCAATATCTCAAAAACTAACAAAAATCGTGGAAAATCTTTCAAATAAAAGTTGTCGAGAATTCAATTTCTTGTATTAAATGATAAAAATAAATAAGTATTTTCGTTAAAAATCTTTTAAAATTTACGAAAAAACAAGCAGTCAAAAATCCTAAAATAGTATAAACTTATTAAAAACGAAATGTTTATATGTAGTATCTGTAATCTATCTTTCACGAATATTTATAATATTTAATTATAATATTACTATAGTTTATTACTTTTATTTGTATATCTATTGTTTTGTGTGGAAATGTATAAAATTTTGAATTAATTTATAAACCTGTAAAGGTAATAAATACACATACTACTACTACTTATAATATTATTATTATTATTTTTCCCAGAAAAATAGTAGACAGGCAAAGCTAGTCTACTTAGTAGAATAAGATCGAAACAACCATATCATTAAGAAAGATAATTAAGAACGAGAATAGTGACAAAATCTTTAGAAAATTTTGAATTTGGGTAAATAAATTTTATTACAAGTATCCTGCATAATACGTATGTATTTTTATACAAATTTCTTTGTCTTATACGTATCTATCAGTAAACAAAAACAACTATCTAGTTTATGGTAGAATAAATTGAATTAATGTAAAAAATAGTTCCCACAATTAATGCAAGAAGTAATAATCGAGATTGCAAAACATTTTTCAATTACAATCGCATAAACAAAAGAAGGAGGTTCGTAAAATGGAATAAATAAACACACGCAGAAAATAATTACAAAAAAATATCGTTTCTTGTGTTTGAAAGTTCTCTTTGTGCGGCCATTAAATGGGCTTTTATATTATATATTATATCCGGAAGGTTTCGCAAATTGTTTCGCTAATTAGCAATTTATGGATTTCTGTTGCGCAACGCCGTTCGCACAATGGGAAAGGCTATTACATTAAATTGCAAATTTTATTGAAAAACGTTTTACTTGTAACACACAAATTCAATAAATCACGATTTATTAAAGATTCTTAAATAAAAAGATACAAACACAAAGCATAAATATGATCATACTACGAATAGATGGGACAAGACGAGGCCAACATCCTACCAGATTTAATAAGACTAAACAACACTAGATGATCAGACAAGATAAACCTTGACAAGAATAGACCAGATTAGACAAGATGAGTCTCTCTGGTTTTGTTTGTCTGCTCTTATCTGTCTAGTCTTATCTTATCTATAACCTGCTGCGTATGTTAAGAAGCTACCTCAAAAGCAGAAAACTTATGCTGAAAACTGAAAACAAGACGGTAGAAGTGGAAGTCAGTTGTGGGGTTCCACAGGGCTCAATTATGGGCCCCACATTATGGAATGTCCTATATGACGACATCCTGAGATTAAAAGTGCCAGAGGGTGCCGTACTCATTGGATTTGCGGATGATTTAGCCTTGGTTGTAACCGAAAAATATGAACACGGGATAAGGCAAACTGCCAACCTGGATCAAGTGGATTACTTGTACAAAAATTAAAACTGGCGCCTGAAAAAACTAAAGCGGTCCTGCTGACTGGACAAAGAAGACTATTGCCAATAAAATTTAAAGTGGGCGAAATAGAGATAATCCCAAAACAGTAGATCAAATACTTAGGACTTATAATCGACAAAGGACTTACGTTCGCTGCACATCTCTCAGAGGCTGCAGGAAAAGGATTAAAAACACTGGGCGCTATGGAACAACTAATGCCAAACGTGGCAGGACCCAGAAGTTCAAAGCGCAGACTATTGAGCAGTGTGCCACAATCGGTTATGCTCTATGGAGCTCCAGTGAGGGCAAATAGAATGGAAACCAGAAGGAATGAACAAAAACTGGCATCCGTACGGCGTAAGATTGCTCTGCGGATATGCAGTGCATACCGTACGGTATCCGGGGATGCAGTTCTAGTAATCGCTGGCATTGCCCCAATCGACCTGCTCGCGAAAGAAAGAGCAGAGATAAGCAAGTCAGGCAACAACATACGTTCCAGACAGAAAGCCAGAAAAAATATCTTTAATGAGTGGTAGCAAAAAGTGGACCATACAGAGAAAGGCCAGTGGACTAGGCTTCTCATTTCAAACATAAGTATATGGATGAATAGAAAACACGGAGAAGTGAGTTATCACTTAATACATTTCCTATCCGGTCACGTTTGTTTTCAAGACTTTTTGCACCATATTGGCAGGGCTGATAACACGTGTATATGAATTGGTAAAACCAATTCAAATTTTATCATTTATATCAATAACCTGCTAAGTTCATGTCTCTCTCACATAATGTCAAAATTAAAAACATCTAACCCTAATCAACACATGGGTTTTCAAGTGAGTGATTTACAAAATATTGTTCAGGGAAGCAAAGCTGTGCTGATGAGAGATAAATCTCGAAACGCGTCCACAGATGGCTATCCACTCAAGGTATCGGAAAGACATGATCTTAAAAATCAATGTTATTTTTATGGTTTTTGTTGAGTGCCACGAAGGTGGACTGAAAGCTATAGAATAACTGACAAATTTCATACGAGATTTGTTTTTGGTAGTCCTAAAAAGACTCATTAGTATTATAGAGTTCCGGAAAGGTTGAGTATATTTATATATTCAAGCTTTGTTCCGTCTTTATTAAGTTTACACGTGTATATATTGTGGAGAAATAGACACAGTAGACCACACAATTTTTGAGTGTTACAGATGGGAGTGTGACAGAGGGAAAGTTATTCAAAGCTTGGGTACTGCCTTAAATGCCAGAACAATTATAGGTCATATGCTGGACAGTGAAAAAAGATGGGATATGATCCATACACTAATAAAAACAGTAATATCGGCCAAGGAAAACGTTCCCGGGGTGCCTGGTTGGTTTCATGGGGACCACTTGTCTGTATATCTTGAATATCAGCTACGCCCCGAAAAAAATTTCTTGTCTGTCTGGCCTTGTCTGTCTGCTCTTGTCTCTCTGGTCTAGCCTATCTGCTCTAGTATTTCTGGTCTTGATTGTCTGGTCATGTCTGTCTGGTATTTTGCCTTTATTTTGCCTTTGTCATGCCTTTATTTTAAAATCAGTTGCGATTTTTTATAATAGCGCCCAGAACAGAGAAAGGCCAGAATCGCCAGAGCGCAGAGCAGACAAGGCCCAGAATAGACAAAGAACAAATCAACCTAATAAAAACGTTCTAAAAAATGCATAAACCCATTAATTTTTCCCAATCACTCACACACACATTTCAGCGAAATTAAATGATTTCATCAAGAAAGTAGTAAAACCTATTGAAACACAGACTATAACACTGATCTCGAAAGAGCGATAAATTTTGTAACTTTACTGTGGATTATAAAATAGAGAGTTCTTTCCAGGTTATTATATTTATACGGTCCATTAAGAAATTGGGGACATAAAACTCGACGATATATGATATTTTTTTTGTCGCGAGTTTCATTAGCATTCTCGTTTATTGTTTATGTAAATACACGAATCGGTATTTGGAGAGAAAGGATCAGAACATATCGACAACTAATTGTAAGCTGGTACATTCCTTACTACACACACTTTTTGATATGTAATTCACTACCAAATTTAATTAACTCATAATTGCTGCTATCAATTTGACCTTCTCACTCTAGTGTGAGCGTACTTGACACTTTCAAAAAAACCTTATTTTGTCTTATTTAACAGTTCATACTTTCAAGAATATCCCGTGAAAATTTCAAGGCCGTATCTCTAATACTCCCCTAATGGTAGCCTTCTAAAGCGCAACCGCTCGCAGTAATAAAATTCTGCACTTGCCTGGTGGCGATACATTTTTGGATATGGAGGCAATAAATTTTTGGAAAACTTATATTTTTTTATATTAAGTAGATCTTTCTTTTCTGAATTCTTCTGAAATTTTCTGAATTCGTATAATTTTTTTCGGATTATTCTTATATTTTTGAAAAATATTTTTTCGATCATTTTTCGAAGTTCAAAAAGGTAATAAAAATCTGGGAAAATTTAGGTGGATTCTGAAAAATCAATTAATTTATTTGAAACAAAAAAATAATAGGTTTTCCAAAAATTTGTTAAAAAACATTCAAAACAATCCATTTGTTAAGAACTTTTCAACATTATTTTTATGTAAAAGCAATGTTTCCGACATCTTTAATATATATGAGATTTTTTTCAGATTTTTATGGTATTTGGAAGTATATGAGGTTGAGAAAATGGCCTATATTTTCGTCCTTTAAACTCGTTTTTCTCGAAATGGCATTTTTCAAATTTGCCCCTGTTGTAACTCAAAGAGAAATTATCCGATTGACTTGAAATTTGGTCCGAGTACTCTTGAATATATTTACAGTACCGTCAACTAGAATATTTTTGATTGGATGAAAATTGACGATTTGGCATTAAAAAAACGACCATTTTTTAGGCACAAAAACTGACATTTTTTCCATAACTACGCCATTTTGTTGGATTTTGATATTTTTCGATAATCCTAGTTCATGGTACAGAAAATACCTTCCAGTTTAACGACAAATTTTCTTTTCGGGGACAGCTACTCAATCGGCTTCAAGGAGGGGGGCAGTGGAGGAACTTTTTTTTGGCGCTTCCGAAGGCAGCGCATAACTCGCTTGGGTATCAATATTTTTCAATGAAAAAATTATGTAATGAAGATCAAATATATCCAAATATGTTCACAATTTCCTGAAACATTTCATTGAGCACTTTTCTTCCAAAAAAAATCGCGCAAATCACCCAAATTTTCAGCGGTCACAGTGGTATAGCCCCTTAAATCTGCATACTAGCAGTTGCCGTTTAAAATTTATCCAAAGTATATACCAATTTCACTTTTTCATTGAATTTCTATTAATCTTCGAACTAATACAACTTTATATTATCTAGTTCTATATAGGTCCCATAGCTTTGTACAGGAGTAGAATAGTTATGACAGTTATGGCGCAAAATTCCATAAGGATTTACATAGGGGTCTGAATTCACATTTCTTCAGGTCACGTGTCTGGTTCTAGCGCATGCGCAAACCGCCAATACCTGTTCAAGCAGTATTTTATATGACAGGTTTAAACAAGTAGTAATCAGCTAATAAACAGGTAGTAATCATGTATAATCAGCTAATAAACTGGTATTGGCGGTTTGCGCATGCAAAAAAAATCTTATGGAATTTTGCGCCAGAACTGTTATAGCTATTCTACTTATTATTACTGCTATTATTATTGCTATTTATGCTTATTATTATTGCTAACTATTTATATCTAATCTCTCTTACTATACTGCAATACTATCAATTTGACCTTTCCGCCGTAGTATGAGCGTACTTAAATCAGCATACTAGCAATTGCTGGTTAAAATTTATTCAAAGTTCATATCAATTTCACTTTTTCCTTGAGTTTTTATTTTTCTTGAAACTAATACAACTTTATCTTAATTAGTTCTGTAATAATGTCCCATAGCTTTGTACATGTACGCTTTTATGGGCAACCATGTATATCTAATCTGCATTCGAAAATATACAAACATTTCGTTTAAAGTAAAACTAATTTCGTGTTATCATGCAATTCTATTTGAAATATTTATAAGCAATTTTGAAATGAAGTCACAATTGATACAAGGTGATATGAAAAATTCCATTGTTCGTAGTAAAGCACTAAACGTTTTCAAAACTATTTAAAAACAAGAAAAGCGAGTTTTTCTAGTTACATTAGTTTAGTTACATCTAATGTTTGTTGAGTACCGTCTAGACTAGTTTCGTCAAAATTTGCTTGTCTAGCATTGTAGGTGTTGTCTTGTGAATTAGATGTAGATACGCAATCTAATGGCGTAGTTTATTGTGAACAATTATCTAAATTGATAGAAGATTAGACAAGCAAGACAAGACTAAATTGTCTTGTCTTGCTTGTCTAATATATTATCAACACTTTGAATGTTTAAGTCTGTTATTAAGTCTTGCTGTTTGATCTGCACGTGAATTATAATATTTGCATTTTTGTTTATGCAGAGTAGGGGTCGGCAACTTTTTTCAAAAGAAGGGCTATTTCGGAAGTCCGTGAGTCCATGGGCACCATGAAATTGGGAGGAGGGTGTTTATTATTTGAACATAAAAATATTAGAACATACATTTAGGTTTTGATAGAAATGAAAATGTACACATAATAGTGTACTTTTCTTAATATACGTGTATTATGGATAGACATAGTAACTGTTAATTGTAATAACAATTTCATAAAATATTTGAACGTCGCGCACTTCCAAATTGATTTGCGAGCACCGTGTTGCCGAGCACTGATCTAGAATATCTAGATTTACCGGTCTACTGACGTCTCAATCGGGTCATGTCTGTTTAGTCTATAGAAACTTGTCTTGTCTCTCTGCCCTTGTCTGTCTGGTCTTGCCTGCCTGGAATTATTTGTGTGATTTTGTCTGCCTGGTCTAGTCGGTTTGGTCAGTTTGGTCTAGTCTTCCTACTCTTTGTCTGTCTGGTCTTGTCTGTCTAGTCTTGTCTTTTTTTTAATTTTCTCAAGTGACTCCACTGAAACGGAAGGACAGAGGGACCGCCAGCGATGGCATTACCGCCTCTGCCCACCTTTCGAGTTAAGGACTAGTATTGTCTGTCTAGCCTTGTCTGTCTGGTTATGTTAGGTTTGTCTGGACCGTCTGGTCTGTCTGATTTGTCTGGTCTTGTTTGTCAGGTCTTGTATGTCTAGTCTTGTATGTCGGCTCTGTCTGGTCTGTCTGGTCTGTCTTGTCTTGTCTGTCTGGTCTGTCTGGTCTGCTTGGTTTTGGTCTGGAATTGTTTGTCTGGTTTCGTCGGTCTGGTGTTGTTTGCTTGGTACATCTGGTCTTGTCTGCCTGGTCTTATCTGTCTGGTCTTGTCTTTCTGGTCTTGTCTGTCTGGTCTTGTCGGACTGGTCTTGTCGATCCGGTCTTGTTTATCTGGTTTTGTTCGTCTGTTTTTATCTGTCTCTTTTGATCTGTCTGTGTTTATCTCTTTACTCTGATCTTGCCTATACAGGTTTGGTTATCTCTGTCTGATTTTGTCTGTATAATTTTGCCTGTTTGTTTTTGTCTGACTACTCTTGTCTGTTTAGTCTTTACTATTTAATCTTCTTATCCTGTGTAGTATTGTTTGTTTAGTGGGATCTTTTGTTTTGGATTGTATTGTTTAGACTTCATGTTTATTAATCAAACTAATTTGTCTAGAAACGTGTTTATTGGAGATAATTGTTGTAAACTTCACACACGAATTAACATTTTTGTGAAGAACTTGTTGGGATAAGTTTACGAACAATCACGTAATTCTGCATTGTTAAAACGGTTAATGTTTCTTTTTTTTGTTAAATTAAACACGATTTCAAGCATTTACACAAGTTGTGTGAAACTGAATGTTTTAAAATGTACACCGAATGGGAAAAAGATACACAGACGTGTCGGAAATTAGAAATCATTAGAAAAACACAAAATGGTCGAGTATAAAAAATGGATGTTATTATGTAATTATTACATTCTTGTGATTTCACGATTATTTAATCTTTTTATGTTGTTTTTTTTGTTATTTATTTAACATGTGAATTAAACAGTTACGAAATTAAATTCGCAAAAATAAGATTTGATTTTTTGATTTGATTGAGATTTCGTTTTCTCTTTTGAATTTTTTTTTTTAAAGAAAATTTATCAAATTTCATTATCGTAACGTAATTTTTTATGAATGTGTAAATTTTCCTTTTGAACTTTTAATTTTTTATTAATAATATGATTCCTTTACACTTTATCGTATTTTATTCGTGTATTGTTCTTAACTTAAAATTTGTATTTCTGCAAATTTGGGACATCTGTTTTAGATTTACTAACAATAAGTAATTGTAATATTGCTCAGTCATTGATCTCTTGACTGTTGAGCAATAAATCAATTCAATTTAAACTAACCTAGCGGATAATAAAACATCTCTTGTCGAGAGAAGACATATTGCCTTCGTTTTTATTTTCTTTTGTAGTAGACGAAAGAAAGTTTGAGGTACGAATTATTCCTGGGAAACATGTGGGAATTCCAAGTAACTTGGTTATTTGTTGTCTTAATATAGCGTATCACGAAGCTAAGTAGCTTTCAGTCAACCCCGCGTCCGTAAGTGAATGTAAGTGAAAAGTTAATTTTTTATTATTTGTGGATTTGACCATCTTTGAACAGCAAAACACAAATATAATTTTTTAATTTTATTTCCAATCAATTTTATGATCCAGCTTTTAGGACATCTTAATTAATTTGACAAATCTGGAATCGATTTTATTTTCTTTCAAAATATTCACAAGTTTTGACATGTCATGGATATTGACATATGATACATCAAAAGACGCGAAATTTTGTCTAGAACATGCAACTTATAATCTTTTTCTGTTTTGTTGAAACGTAAGTCTGGTATATCTTAAAGCATACTCCTTTCTTCGAATTCGCAATTTTTGACATGTCATGGATATTGACATATGATACATCAAAAGACGCGAAATTTTCTCTAGAACATGCAACTATTTATCTTTTTCTGTTTTGTTGAAACGTAATTCTGGTATATAGCATACTCCTTTCTTCGAATTCGCAGTTTTTGACATGTCATGGATATTGACATATGATGCATCAAAACGTAAGTCTGGTATACCTTAAAGCATACCCCATTCTTCGAATTCGCAATTTTTTACATGTCATGGACATTGACATATGAGCCGAAACGCGTAAGGTAAAGATTTCCCTATGCACAAAGTCTAACAGAGTCTCTGCCAGAGTCCGTACTTCACGAGCATGTTCGGAGACAATTGGAAAGAAACCGGCGAGGCTCGAATCTACATCAACGTCGTCGACCCTTTGATCACCAAAGAAGCCCTCCACACCGTGCTCGGCGCCTTTTACAGCGACGAGGTCAAGCTAGAACCATTGAGCGTCGTCAGCGTCTTGGCTGGCGCCACGATGCTGCTACTCATCGTATGCTGCAGCGAAGTTATGATGGAGACTATCAATCCACACACGGCGCTGCATTACTACAAGGCCGCTTGTCAATGCGGCGACATGAAACTACGAGACAGCTGTGTCCAATGGTTTCTTGTCAACGTCATCACGTATTTCACGTCGAGTTTCGAAGAGCTCAAGACCCTACCCATCGCTCTCATGGAGCATCTAGTCGGAGATTCGTGTCTCTGCGTGATGAAAACTGAAATTGCTTCGTACGTTTTGTTGACCCAGTGGATGTAGCTCCAAATTCGCGAAGAACCGGAACAATGCAATTGCAAGGACATTATGTCCTTTTATTGTGCAAGAACAGGTCAGATGCTGTTTCTTCTACCAGAAGCAGGCAGTGAATAAGAGCAAGTGTTTCGAGCTTTTCGGTTGCAACACATCTTTCACCACATGGAACTTATGTTGCGTGATAACATCATTCCTCGTATATGGATCGACAAAGTGATCCTTCGAGGCTGGAAATGCAGCCTGAAGATCAACCAGAACGAGGAAAAAGGCCCCGATGAATGTTCCGACGAACAGTTCCTATTGGAAGTTGAACACCAAGGAGAAAACGATGTGGAGGTGGATAGATTTTCATTGATTATAATTATTGTACAGTACATTAAAACGGAACGTTTGCTCAATTGAAAGACGTTTGCGCATTTGAAAAACTTCAGAAAGAACTCAATTAGATAATTTTTATCCTAGATTAAAAAAAAAAACGTGTAAAACGAAACCGTGTAAGTTTAGTAATTTTGTAAATCGAGGGATGGGTGAATATGTCGTGATGAACTTGTCGTGAATATGTTTCTTAGAAATTACTTATCATAAATATTATACAAATATAAAAGTTTTTTTTTTTTATTATCAACTTTGAATACGAATATTCCAAAACTTTCTCGTTGGCGCCTTTATTATATCGGAGCCTATGGCAGGGGCCACATTGACTATACCCTAGTTATGGCTCTGAGTGGTATACAGATGGTTCCAAGACGAAATAAGGTATAGGTGCAGGAGTATTTGGAACTCGTAGCAAGTACTTCGAATCCATGGGAATTTACCCAAGTATCTTTCAAGCTGAGGTACATGCAATCGAAAGATATGCTCAATTTAATCTCAACAGGAACTATCGCAAAATTGCTATCCTGTCAGGTAGTCAACCATCCATTAAGGCTATAGCTCATATGCCATCAGATCCAAACTGGTATGGGACTGTGTGGCAAAGCTAAATAAATATAAGCTGTGTGGCAGAGAAAATATAGTAATGCTATACTGGGGACCAGGACATGTTGGTATAAAGTGAAATGAGGAAACCGATCACCTAGCAAACAAGGGATCTCGTAATCTCTTTATAGGTCCAAAACCCTTATGTGGTATGAGTAAGAAGAACACGATCCACCAAAGTTTAAATGAATAAACAAGAAAATAATGGATGAAAACCTGGAAAGAACTTCCAGGGTTAAGACAATCCAAAGTTTTGCTGGATTCTTTTAACCAGAAAAGAACAAAAGCTTGACTAAATCTAAACAGGAACAAGCTTAGAAACTGATAGGAGACCTGATTTAGAAAACGCTGAAGACCGTGCTTACGTATTAATGCCACCACCGCTATATATTTAATCGAGAGCTCGCGCTGTCGCGCGTATGTTGTCTTAATGTATCTGTCCGCTGCGCGGCGTTCAACCTAATCTAACCGGGCTTTAAAAATAAAGTATTTTGATTTTTAAAAATGTTTTAATTTTAAATAAAATGTTTTATTTTATGATTTATCATAAAAACGTTAGGTGTAGATTGGCGTCATTTAAAAATGTAGTAGTGATGGCGTTAATACGTAAGTACCCTGCAAACTTGGAAAACGCCTCAAGCCTCTAGGCCTAGTGGAAGACGAAACTCCCATACATCCGCCTTAGGACTGCGGAGCACTGCTCCAGAAGAGACATATGTACCTTGGGGCCCACTGCTTGTACGAAGAAGAGTTGTAATCCGTGAATCCCACACCATCCTGTGATTCCAAAAGGAATCTGAACTAGAGGAGTATCTGCAAATGGGTAAGCATACCAACGATTGGAGAGGGTGAGGTACAATAGATCTATTAAGGTCGCAGTACATGTCACCATCGAAATCTACGAACTACAATCTAAGGCTAAGATAATCCAAAGAAATATTTGGAGCTATAAACCAGAAAAGGATCAAAGCTAACTAAAATTGAATAAGAAAAGCTTATGAATTATAAGAAACACATGAATATTGTAGAAATGTCACAGGAATATCACAAGATTCCCAATGGGACACTACAGACAAAATAAATATTTAAATAATCTAGGGTTTGCTTCAAAAACTTTTCTTCCTAAAAGGAGTTTTGAACCTATTTTGAACCTTAAATTCTTAAATAAATCATGATTGAAATAGGTGCTTTAAATGGAATTGCACTTTTCAAAATAAAAAACTGAATTTAACAAATAATTACATTCTCATTTATAAACGTGATATATGTTCGAGTTTTGTGAACAAAATGAATTTCCCATGTTAAAAAATCCATGTGTTTAGGATTTCTTAACATGAGAAATAAGTTTTTTTAATTTAATTATTAGTTCAATGTTTCTAAAAACACGGAAAGATTAAATTGCCACACACATTAGACGACAAGAGAACATACCATAGAAACTTTTGTATTACAATGTATTTTTTTTAATAGAATGTAGAAAAAAAATAAATGTTGAAATTTTAAATAAATGTTCACCATGAAATTAAAATCTGTCAATTTATTTGATTGATTTATTGCATCAAAAAATGTTGAAATAAAAAATAATTTCTACTTTCGACTTGCCCCATTCACTAGTAATATACGCACCACCGGTTTAGAAACGCTGTTATACAGACATATTTAGTTTATCAAATGTATTTTAGTATGTCTATATAATTTATAGAGAGAATAATTGCTGTGCTATAGCATAAAGAAAATCTAAAACTCTTAGTTTTTGAGATCATCTAAAAATTCTTAACCCAATTTCTCTCGAAATCATCTGCAACATAAAACCTTCTTCGCAATTCACCATAAATCCTCTTAAAAAAATATTATCGTGATATATTCAGAATTCTTGGCATTCCTCTCCGGTTTGCATTTCTTCTGGATTTTATTAATTATTTAATGGAGCAATAAAAACGCGTTTTGATGAGGCAGTGAAAGGAACCAAGCCGGTAAAAGTATGAGATGAGATGGAATTAAGTAAGAATCTGGAGAATATGAAGAAGTTGAAGGAGATTTTAAACGAATACGTGTAGCGCAATAGGTCATTAGAATGGCGATTTTTAGTTCGTTTGTTTCTTTATTGGATGTAATTCATGGACGTTTGGAGAGTAGAATTCCGTATTTTATATTGTTATTCTTTTGAAGAGATTTTATTGTGATTTAGGATTGGTGCAGATTAATAAATTCGTCGTTAAAAATTTGTGGTGGTTAAATCCAATGATTTGTAAATTTCAAATTTAATAATTAATATATATTAATATATATTAAATATATCTTCATATATTCATCCGAAACAAATTTATATTTCATGAAAAGTAGCTTTTGCATCCATATGAAACTTTTGTAGAAATATAAAAAATTAAAAAAAAATAATATAAAAGAAGATTTTGTCTTTGTTTGAAGCTTAATTACTACCAATTTGACAGATAGAAAATCATAAGGTTACAAGATTTCGTATAGGAAATCAATCATTTCTCATAGGTCATCAATTTCATCAGATTTAATTCTCTACAAGTTTTATTTGAGACATTTTTCAAAATTTTGCTTAGTTTCCATGATATTTGCGAATCATTGAGACAAGAAAAATGTTAAACAAAAATAATGTTTTGACATTGTCCGAGGATGAATATTAACAACTTGACAGATCCCCAAAATCCCCAAAGTTTCAAACATTTTTCAAAATATCATTTTGTTTTCGAGCTATTTTAGAATCTTCTAGACAAGAAGCTCTAAAACAACACAGAAAAGAACTTTGTTTCAAAGCTGATTATTAGTAACTTGACAGACAAAAAGTCACTAAATAACAAGGTTTCTTATAGAAAATTTATTTCTCTTAAAGTTTTAATCAAAACATTTTTTTAAATTTCGTTTAATTTCCGAGTTATTTTCGCATTTTAGAGAAAATAAAAGAAGAAGAAAAAAAGAAAAAGATTTTGACTTTGTTTAAAGTTGATTATTAATAAATTTACGCAGTCAAATTCAATAGACAGCCAGTTTTCTTAAAGGAAATTTAATTCTTTACAAATCTTAGTGGAAATATTTGTCACAATTGCGCTTAGTTTCAGTGTTATTTGCATATTTTTGGACAAGAAAGTTGAGAAACAAAAATAATGTTTTGACGTTTGTTTAAGGCTTGGCAGACAAAAAATCACTAAATTCTATGTTTTCTTATAGAAAATTCAAATTCCTGTTTGTTTTATTTTAAACATTTTTCAACATTTCTCCAATTGTTAGTTATTTTCGATTCTTTGAGACAAGGAAAATGTATAACAAAAACAGAATTTGACCTTGATTAGTTTTAAATTTTCAACAAATATTTACAACAAAAATCATTAAATAAGATGGTATCTTATATAAAATTAAATTTTCTACAAGTTTTATTTGAAACATTTTTCAAAATTTCTCCTAGTTCCCGAATTATAATCGCATTTTCGTGATGAAAAATGTAAAGCGAAATCTGTATTATTACTACTACAAAATAAACTAAATCTAACTTTTGGAATTTAAATCGACCATAAAAAAAACTCATGAATATTTTTCAAAATCATGAGTTAATTTGAAAGATTGGACATTTTCATTTAAGAATGAAACATATATAAATAAACCTATATTCGAATATAGTTACATTCGAATATAGGGGTGAAACTAAACTAATTATAGATACAATTATACCAACTTATTAAGCGGAACATATTCTGTAAATATAAATATATTCAATAATTGCGTAGCTCTATAATATTACTAAGTCTTTTTAAGACTACAAAGCAAATCTTATGTTGAAACGCAACAGATATTGTCTATTATTTACTAGCAATCGTCCACTTTCATGGCTCTAAAACAAAAGCTAGATAAATAACATTGTTTTTAAGATCAGATCTTTTTGTTTAACTTATGTGACAAGCCATCTGCAAACGCGTTTCGAGATATATCTCTCATCAGTACAGCTTGGCTCTTTTTAATTATAAAATGCAATACACTTACATTAGTTGACAAGGTTGAATATATTTATAAATTCAGACTATGTACCGCTTTAATAACTTGGTATAACTACATTCAACTTCGATTTCGTGTTTCAAGACAAACTAACCTAAACTAATTCTTGTTTCCAAAGATTGAAGAGTATGCCATTGATGACATTTGGTTTCAACAGGACGAGGCCACTTGCCACACAGCCAACGTATCCATCGATCTTATGGGCACTCTTTTTGGAAATCGAATAATCACCCGAAATGCTGGGACCTGTGATTTGGCCCTGTCGAATTTTTTTTGTTGGGAGCCCTTAAGGATAAGTGTTACTTTAACCATCCAGAGACGATTGATGCCTTGAAACCCGAAATCAAAGTTGCCAATAATGTGATTGGAGCAAAAAACAATCGAAAATGTACTGAAAAATTGTTGATCGGATGGGGTATTGTCAAGCCAGCTGTGGCAGTTATTTGAATGATGTGTTTGATTCCCAAATGATAATTTCCAATCTTTCTAATAAACTCATAATTTTGAAAAATATCAAATTTTAGAAGTTAGAGTTCAGATAGAGGGTGGGCCACTTTTATAAGTAAGATACGGGTATATTAATGTATGATGAATAAAAAAAACATAAAATAAATTCAGGCATAAGGAACAAAGAATGTGTAGTTGTGTAATTTTTGTTGCATCATTTTTAATTATCATTAAATACTTTTGCTGAAATTGGAGAGAAATATAATTTTGCTGGTGTTTAGATATGCAAAGAAACATTTTCTTATTCTGAAGAAAGAAGATTTTAAACAGAAAAAATCACACAGGGTACTTAAATTACCAGAAATATAGAAATACTGAGTTTTTCTATGTAATTGTTTATTGTAATAAAACCGTTCATTCAATATTCAAAATAAAATTGAAATAATCTAAAACCTCATCTATTACGTATACGTATTCCACTGGGTATTTAAATACCCATCTATATAGTATATGGAGAAATAGTCTAATTTTTCTATTTTTTTTTTAAGTTTGGTCCAATGTGGTTACCGGGTTATTAACTACCCTTCAAACACTTCTGCCAAGGGTCCTATTGTATTTTGGCCACATTTTTCATATTATAGGCCCAGAAACCTAGGTGTTATTTAAATTGGTGATAATTAATTTTGTCAATTTAGAAATGTTATTATACATTTGTCCTCTGGCACTAAATGCTGCCGACACTCGCTCCTGGAATCGAACACGGCACCAGATCCACGGGTCCAGATTTGTAGTTAACGTTATAACTCAATATACTACGACTTCGAGAAATAGTCTAAATATTTTAAATCGTAGAATGTTTGTATGACACTGATTATGACACTTTCTATGACGTTTGTATACAGACTAATGAAGGAGATTAATAGTATATTGTGCAACTAGGGCGGTAAGTTGTCAGTTGCTCAGGAGAGCGAAATGGGGTACACGAACGAAGCTCATTCGCACGAGAGGGCAATTGACAATGCTGCACGAGTTGCGGATAATATTTTTTATTACTCATGCGAAGGGACGTATCTTGGGATGTATCGAAGGGATGTATCTTACAAGTTTGGGGTCCAAGGGGCATACAAAAATTAAAAACGAAGAATTAAAAATTGAAAACGAAGAATTTGCTTTTTCAATTGTCTCCGGTGGTTTGGTTTTTTCACCAGTCTCCGATATCACCATTTACACTCATTTTGAAACTTTTTCTTTAATTTTTATTTTGTAATGAAAAAAAATCTGTCATTTTCACGTCAATTTTTTAATATTGAGGTGTTTTTGATTGTGTTTATTTTATTTATTCAATTGTTTTCTTTGTGACTGTGCGATGTGACAGCGATTTTTATTTAATATTTGCGTGCGTTACCCAAGTTATGTGGTAATACAGCCGAAAACATCATTTGTCGCACTAAAAAATAGACGCCAAGATAGTACTTATCCCGCATGAGTAATAAAAAATACATCAATTGAAATGTTAAGGTGAAAGAAAACATAATATGCTCTAAAACAGTAGTACCTAACCTTTTTATGTCGCGACCAAATTTTGAGGAATATGTTTATAGCGCAACCCAAAAAGCAAACTTTTTTTGATTACATCTTTCTAGACCAAAATTTAAAAAAATGGGACAAAAGTGACCAAGTCAAGATTTGGCAAAAATGTGATAATCTGCTCAAGTCGTTTTAACGTCTCCTACCTTTATGGAAAAGAATAGTCTAAGCCGGATAATAGCTTGCTGAAGTTCAGGCCCGGTTTAGGGGGGGGGGGGGGGGCGGAAGGGGAACAATCGAACACCTAGTAACACTGCGATATAGTAGATCAAGCTGTCGCAAAACCGAAAGGAAAGCTCTTAAAGGCAGCGTTTGATACAGTAAATAGGAGAATGTTGTGGGAATGTTTGGAACAAATTGTGGGAATGATTTTATAGAGAGACGTGGTGTAAAGTGAGAGTAAATGAGTGTAGGTTGGCGGAATTTAAGGTAGGAAGAGGTCTAAAGCAAAGCTGCCCACTAAGCTCTATTTAACATGTATTTGGCGGACTTAGAAAAAGTTTTGGCGGCGGGTCAAGCTGTAGCAAGGAGGAAAAAAGTGTGGAGCCTTGCTTACGCAGACAATATAGTGATATAGGCACAGTCTGCTGCGGAACTGACTGGAATGATTAAACGGCTGGAAAGATTCTTCCATAAAAGAGAACTGAGTGTAAATGTCGGGAAAACCAAATAGATAAGATTTAGGAAAAGCGGATGTTACAAGAAGGAGTGTTTAGAATGGAAGCTTTAGGAAGCTTTTTGATAGAACAAGTGCATCAGTTTAAGTACTTAGGGCATATGTTTGGGAGTAGATGTAGTAACAAGGAGTACATTGAGTTCGTGACGCAGAAAGCTTGGGTAGCGGGTGAAAGGTTCTGGAAAGTATGGGAAAAAGAGTTTCAATCGAATTACCGTGCGAAAGAAATGATATAGAAGGCCTGTCTGCGGAATATACTGAGTAATGGAGCAGAAGTGTGGGGAGTCAAGGAGAAAGAAAGGATTGAAAGCATTCAGGTGCAATTTCTTAAAAAGGCCCTGAAATTAGACAGGTTGACTCCTTCCTATATAGTTTACAGGAGCTTAATACGGTTAAGGTGTCAGTAGAAGCAAGTAGAAGGGTGGCAAGATATGAACGGAAGGTTAATGGAATGAAGGAAGAAAGAATTATTAGAGAAGTGTTCAGAGAAGCAAGTAGGGAAGGAAGGAATGAAAGCAGAGAGACCAATTGAGGAAGAAAAAGGGAAATGTATTTTGCTTGCCTGCATACCGGCCTGGGTATGTCAATAACAGAGGTGGAGAACCAATGGATAAAAGGGTTTCGAGTAGAGGAAAGGATGGTGGCGAGGCAGATGGAAGTCGAGCTGCAGGAGCGGCAAAATAAAATAACGAGGAGAACATACCATAGATAGTACGAGGTAATTCAAGCACATGGAGACCCACAGAAATATTTAAAAAGGAGTTTAAACTCACAATCAATCCTAGCCAGGTTTCGCTCTGGATGCGAAGAACGAGTACTTACGTAGTACTGGATGAAGGGTTTGTATAAAATATGAGTAGTGTGTGGAGAAGGGAAGGATAGGTGACAACACTGGTTTGAAGAGTGTGAAAAAGGTCGCTGGAATGAAAGTAAAGAATATTTGGGAAAAAATGGAAACGGTCTCTGAGTGAGGACGGCAGTGGGCTGGAAATGCTAGAAAAGGTAAAAGAATGGAAGGAACAATGGGTCTATCCAAGGTTTATTATTATTAATCCAAGCCAATATACGTAGTTAATTGTAACCTTCTAACATGGACTAAAAATGATCTTTTAGATCAAAATCTCTACAGTTAAAGTGTCCATGTCTAGTTACTCATTTTTGCCAAACATTGAGTAGGTCATTTTAAAAGATAACTTGTGAAGTTATATAAATCTACACACTTTACACGACCCGAGTCAACTATTCAACTATTTGTTCAACTATTGAAGGTCATTTTCATGTCAAATAAAAATAAAGCTATTTTTCAATCAAAGGAAAATTTAACGAATAACGGAACAAATAATAATGAATGATTACATAGTTCATATACCTATTTTTTCTCATAAAATTAGTGAAAAAAACTTTTCTGGTTCACCTCTTGGTTCGACCCAAGAAATATGTTTCGCGACCAAATTTTGGGTCACGACCCATAGGTTAAAAACCAGTGCTCTAAAACTTTAACGTAGACTTCCAGAATCCAGATAATAAATATATTGTTACTTTGACTTTAAAGAAGTTTACTTCGAAATTAAGCAATAACGTTCAAACAAATATTTCAAGGAACAAATTAATTTAATGCGTGGAATAGAGTTTTACCTTTATTTCGAAAAGCAATTTAAATTCCTTCAATTAAGTTTTTCCCCCCATCATTTTTATTGTTTTTTGGTGATTGCATTCAATTTGCTGACGCAGAAATAATTTAGCTCACTATCGTATTTTCCACGCTATAAAACACCGGTTTTAGTCATCGAAAAAACAAGGAAAAAAAACAATTAAAAAATAACTTTCATTCTTACCCAACAATTAAGAAAGAGAGGTGATTTCATTTGTATTCAAGCACGTTTAAGATATTTTCCAGATAAAGCAAATCTTGGAAATTGAATGGAATTGCGTTATTTTAAGAATTGGTCCAATTCACGGGTTAATAATTTCCGTTCTGTTTTAGGTTAATATTTCTTCAGGTTTTAGAGAAATTTCCATAATTATTGTCTTATACAAAAAGCAAAAAAAACAGTAACCCAAATATAGCGTCACTAATTTGTATTGCATGTCAAGATTAAATTTAAAGTCTAAAATGCAGACAAACCGTAAATTAAATTTTTATAAGATTAGATAGTTTTGCCCTAATTTAACTTATGAATTTATTGCTCAATTAACTATATTTAATTAAACAATAGGTTCAATAGATTTCGAACAATTAAGCATTTAATATCTTTTGAAAACATCAATATTCGAAATGATGCATTGTGTAGATTTTTTTCGAGTGGCTGCTAATAATAATATCTTTGGAGTGGCTGCTAATAAGACAAGACATGTGTCTTTTAGTGCCGTCAGCTTTTTTCCATCAAAATTGTAGGGGAAGTTTCAGGGATGATTTGTCAGATTTTATTTGAGCCTTAAAGAGTATTCTCGACAATTTCAAGAGCCCATTGTTAACAATCCTAATTTATTCCCAACCGAAATGCTAATATAATAGAGAACTTAACAATGTAATACATACACAGAAGAAAAATAATTTAAAATGTAAAACTAAAATAAAACTCTTACCATCTTGAAAATCCTGTTTTCACCCGCAAACCGAAAACATAATTATTTACTTATCAATGTACAGGAAAATCTCCAAAAATTTAATCTTCATATTAAAAATGTATACGGTAAAAATTATCATTAGTAATGGGGCGCCAGTCTCCTACTGTTTCACTATTACTTTTTAGAAACAGGCAAGTCTGTATAAATAAATTCCGTGTGTCTGTTATATTGGAGATAATGGAGAGTGGAAGATCATGTATTAATATACAGAGACTCGAGAATAGACCACTTGAGAATAGCAGACCTGTTAGTTTAAGAAAAGTATTTTCTGCTAGAATACTATTTAATGCTCTAACTTTCTTAGCTACGTCGCCAGTAAGACAGAGAGAAATAGACCGAGAAGAGTAAACAGACAAAACAAGAGACAAGTCAAGACAGGCAACGCGCCACCCCGGTATCGCATATTTTGCATTCATTCAGGGTGGGCAGCCCGGACGGTTAGTGAAAACCGCCCAAGTTGTCGGCACCCCGACCAGGAATCGCACCCGGGTCTCCCGCATTGAACGGCGGAGACTGGCAAGACTAGACTGGAAATTCCATACTGGCAAGATTAGACTGGTGAGACTTGACTGACAAGACTAGACTTGTGAACCTAGAATGGCAAGATTAGAATGGAGAGATGGCAACAGTAAATTAGATAGACAAGACTAAACGTACAAAACTTAGTTTGAATAAATTGTATGGGTTGTCTAGTGGTGTCAATTTGGTTTGCAGCACCAATCAGTTTGCTGCTCCAGTTGTTATTTATTCTCTGTTGGTAAATTTATGTCAGATTTTCTTGTAAATTAGATGCGATCGAGAAATCGAGTCCAGAAAACCGCTAAAACCGTATCAATTCATTTTCTGTTCCAAATAGAACAAATTCAGAATTAGAAAGACGAACCGAACGGAAATCCTAACAGGATTCCTCTAACCCGAATACAGTATTAACAACAATGAAACCTGTCTAATACAATTCCAATCGGCGTTTTGTCCGATAAGAAGTAAGAGGCAACAAAACATTTCGACATTGTGTCGCAACCTACAATAGAATAATATTATTGTTCAGTTACTTCGGCTATTGAAATCGTTCGCATTAACAGTACTTGAATAATAATGTCTTCGGAAACAAACATACATTTCGTATTAGGTTTAACTGTATCGAAATGCTCGCCCAAAAGCATATATAAGAATCCATAAAAAGAAATATTTTGAGTATGTAAATAGACATTGTGCAATTATCTATTTGAAGTATCGAGGAATTCCGTGCTCATATTTACGGCGGACGTTGTAAAGGGAAAGTGAATATTACGATACACATAAAAGGCATCAGGCGCGAGCTGGCGATGCTTTCACTCAAGGTCCGGTCTGTGTGTCTGTCTTCGTCCCACGCGCGCCTCACAATGCATCGTGCTAGTCCTTTTATTTTATTTTTCGAGTTAAACAAATAACGACCGTGAAAAAGCTTTACGGAATCTCATCCGCATCTCGTTCGGGTTGCGTTATGTCACTTATATCTTTTTCAGTGGATCCGGGTTCGATGTTGAAATAGGTTTTCTTGTCGGTTGGTTTTGGTTTGTTATTGTTGGGTGAGTGGGACGTTAGAAATATTTTGAAGTGCTTTTGATATGGTTAAAAATATAATGATTGATTTTTAGGATTTGAGATATTTATTTGGAATTTGTCCTGAATTTTCGACGTGTAACCGAAACCAAATGACTGAAATAACTAACCGACGTATAACGAAAAATAAATGATTTTGACGGTTGATGAATTACATTTGTTAGCTGCAATTAGAAAATTGACTAATTTACTGTCTCAAATTTGGTATATGGTCTGTCTTAGATCCATTGTTATTTATATTTTATATTAATGATATAATGCAAATTGTAAAACACTGTAATATAGAAATGTTTGCAGATGACACAATGCGATTTTAAATAATTATTTGAGCAAGTTAATTCTGAACTTGTAAATATAACTGAGTAGTGGTCGAGAGAGTATCGAGAAGTGGTCTTAGTGTAAATGTCAATACCTCTAAATATATATTTGACTTAAATGACACAATTTGCCTGTTTTGACCAATGGTTCGATAGTCTTTCTTGGTAATGTTCCCCTTGAAGAGGTATCAGAGTGCAAGTATCTAGGTCTCATTATTGATAATAGACTAAACATTATCCGAAATGCTGTTCTTGTTATGAATAAAATGTCAAAGAAACTTTCCAGAGATCTATAATATTATTGAGTCTTTTTAGGACTACCAAAACAAATCTCATGTGCAAATTTGCAAGTTATTTAGCTTTCAGTCCACTTTCGTGGCACTCAAGAAGAACCAGAAAAATAACATTGTTTTTAATATCATATCTTTCTATTAACATAAGTGAATAGCCATCTGCAGACGCGTTTCGAGATTCATCTCTCATCAGTGCAGCTCTGCTGTTATAAACTATAACTTTTATATATTCCGGGCTGTGTTCCATTATTAAGTTTATATGATTATTTGTAATGTAGTATGGTCTTACCAATAGTAAAGTGTCATAGAAATCATATTTATTAAGTACGGTTGGCAAAAGACTGAGCTTACAAAGTAAATTATTATAATACAAATCATTTATACTTCTTCTCCTTCCTGTGGTGCTACAGTGCTAGTGGATTTTGGCCTCCTCCCCTTGCCTACACTTTTGCTTAGTGTCTCGATCTTAGACACAAGTAGAGGGGCCCTTACAGTTGGGTGGCGAGCCACAGTTTTAGAGGAGAATTTCTTGGCAGATTACTGTGATAGCCTTTCCAGAGCACAGGAGGACGGTGACTTGTTTCCATATTCGTGCCCCGGAGATTTGAACCTGGGACTTCATTAATATTACCGAATGCTAATTTTTGTGCATCTGTATTATAAAAGCTTCCGGCAAATTTGATAAAAAGACTCGAAATTATACAAAGCAGATGTATGCGTAAAATAATCAAATGTAACATATACACACCTGTAAATTCTAGGTTACAGTGCCTGAGACTTATGTCAATTAAACACGGAATAGAATATAATACCATGATACTTTTATACAAAATTGGAAGAAATCACATAGCAAGGTATTTAACAGACATGGTGTCATTTTTTAATAACAAAACTAACTATAATTTAAGTAATGTTGTAAGATGACTTCCGTGTTGTAAAATCTTCTACACTTAGAACATTCAACTTTGTCCTTAGTAGATGGCTAATTCAGTACAATATACTGCCTCCTGCAGTGAAATTTTGAATAAACTAAACACCTTTCAATATTTAAAGGCATTAAATTTGCAAACAATCAAACCTTATCTAACCTAATGTTAATAATTAATTGTTACTGACAAACTCTTAGACACTGTTCGACTAAGAGTTAAATTATTTATTTGCATTTTGTATGTATTCCCTTATTATCAAATTGTATTCTTGTGTATGTATAGCTTCTGCTAATACAGTATATTATTTATTTATTTACTTTTTTATTTACAGGCAG
Source organism: Phosphuga atrata (assembly GCA_944588485.1). Lineage (NCBI taxonomy): Eukaryota > Metazoa > Arthropoda > Insecta > Coleoptera > Silphidae > Phosphuga > Phosphuga atrata. Next base: position 34,558,078 of record OX155893.1, read on the forward strand.
TGTATTTTCCCAATATTGAAAAACGTTAAGCACTTTGACTCAATTCTTGACGTTCTTCTTATTTTGCCAGTATTCTTTCATTCTGTTGAAGAATGTCAATTTTCTTTCGCCAGACAATTTAGGTCCGTAGGGTTTAGGTTTTGCTTGCTCTGGTTGGACTTACCAGTTGTTCACTTCGATACGGATGAAGTCTCTGTCTGGCGTGTCGGTTATGTTAGCGGTTCGCATGTCTTTTTGTACTTCTTTCATCCATGTTTTTGTACTTTTGAGTGATAATCTAGAATTCTTTTGGTTAGTCGGATATTCGGTAGTCTATCTATGTGCCCGAAGAATTTCATTCGTCTTTTTCCGATATCAATTTAGATGTGTGAGTATTTTTCAGTTGTCTTGATTGACTGTAGTAGGTACCCATCAGGAGCCTTGCTCCTAGTATTTTCCGAATGCTTTTTCTTTCTTCTTTCTTGATTTCTGAAGTTCGTATTTCTTATTGAGTGTGTTTCGCTAGCGTAGAGATTTGCCGGTTTTATGACGGTGTTGTAGTGTCGAAGTTTAGTTTGTCTAAAAAAATATTTTTATCTACTGGCACACTAAAATGAACACATTAGTAAGTAAATTTTTGTATGTGAAGGATGTCAATCTTATAATCGTGTGTAAAAGTATGCAAATCGTGCGTAAAAGTCTAATGTAAATCAAATGGAGTTTCAGTATTAAACGATTTCTGTTTGTTGTTTTATGGCAACAACTCGAGTCACTAAACAAAAAACATAGCCTGTAAAAATAAATGTTCAGACTAATTTTTAATTAATAATTAATTTTTCTTTTTTGGATCAAGGATTTATCTGGTTTTAATATAACTTAACCTAACCAGAACCTAATCTAGATTAAAACTAGGTTAACCTAGATTAGAATAGTGCACCAGTCACTGTGCGTTTTTATTTTGTTGAAGACTCAATAGTATTTTAAAATGCTTCGTAGATAAAATAATGTATGATACACGTGTGTGAAGAAGGGCTTTTGTGCACTCATTGCGATTCAAACTTCGCAACTCATGCACAAAAGCCCTTCTTCACACACTTGCATCATAAACTACTATTTTTAAATTCATTATTTTATAAAAACAAATGAAAATTAACAAAAATATTTGCATGTGTTTTGGGCAATTTAATATTTTGCATGTCAAAAATATTACAAAATGCATTGTGTTTAATTTGTTAATACTTTTAAAATAAAAAAAGAATTGAATAGAATTATCAATACAAAATATTTTTAAAATGAAACAGAATAATTCAAAATTTTCTTTCATTTTTAAAATAGAATTATATTAATATAAAAATATAAAAATTAAAAACAAAATTTAAGAATACAACTCAATAAGTAATTTAAAAACAAAACATAATGTTGTTTAAAAACAAAACATAACTGGCAGAAATACTTGGTTGTTGATAGCGTTTTATTTGCATTTTGTGTAAAATTTTATAATAGACCTTTTCATACTTGAAATTTTTTATGCACATGTGTCAATTCTCGCCCAGTCTACGTCCACGAAAGTGCCCAAATTTTTTCTCGTATAATCAGTGACAATAAAAATATATGCCCGAGACTTTCATATGCCCGCCTTTTATACAAGGAATACGCGCATGCCCTTAACTAACCTTAAAAAGCTCTATTAACACCTAACCACCTGACATACGTCTCTCAGACCCAAAGTAGCAGTAATTTTCTCACCTGAGACGTATGGCGGGTGGTTAAGGGTTAAATTTAATTCAAACATTTTTTTAATAAAATTCTTATTCAGGAATTTGCATACAATTTTTTAAAATATACCAAATGTATTTAATTTAATACAAATTGCAGACCGAATTATTAATTTTGAACACTCTTTAATACATAATTTAAAAACTGGAAAAATAACGATGTTAAAATCAATTTGGACATTTCTATTTTTATAAATATATTTAACACAAACATTAACTTTTATTTAAAAAAGTGAAAATAGAATATATTGTAATGCACGTATTTGTTTACTTTAGCAATTAGAAATTCTTACTTTCTTACAATACGCGAAAACTCACTAAAAAAATGAATTTTCGAATCAACACAATAGTTTTTACGTCAAATAAAAATAACTTTAGACGTCTCACCTTAATATTAAATTAAAAATTAAAAAGGCAATTTTAATTAATTACATTTTAATAACTTTCCGTAGCAAATCATAAATATTTTATGGTGCTATAGAAATATATAAATTTGAACTGGGGGTAGAATTAATTAAAATTGCTTTTTTGTGGAGTAGGATTTTTATAATTTATAAATCAGATTTATAATATAATTTCCTGTTAAATAAAGAAACAAACAGTTTCTTTTTGTGGGAAGTTGAATGAGGGAAAGTTGAATGAGGGAAGAAATTAAAATTCTAGTAAAAATAAGAAAGGGTCTTAAAAGTTTTCTTTTTTAAAAGCATATCAGATACATTTTACCGACTTCCATCGTAACTACCTACAATTGTCATCTAACACATTGCCATTTTCTGAAACAAATCTCATTTCTCAGACAAATGATCGCTAACCGCAAAAAATAGTTTTTTTATTATACAAGCGGATAAAATTAAGGTTTAACGAGCGGATTGTTAAATATGCGAGTGTGTCAGTGCGATTAAGGATAAACCTTAATAAGGGCTTCACACGAGACGAGATGGGGCGAGAGTTTCAAAAATCTCGTTTCGCTCTCGTTATTTGTGAAAAAAATTCTCTCGTCTCAGTCTCGCTCTCGCTATAGGAACTGTTTGTCTCGTCTCGCTCTAGCTCTCGTAACCGTTTTGTCTTCGTCTCGTCTTGTCTCGTCTCATCTCGTCACATATAGAATGAAATGTAACGTGCCCGAGGCCAGAACGATCAGTTCAAATTTATGCAAGAAAATATTACGGCTGCCCGTGTCAGAGTCAAAGATGAAGTGAAGAAGAGTGAAGAAGAAGTATGAACGAGATCAGAAAGGAGACTCTCATGTCTCGCAAAAGCGAGACCACATACGCTCTCGTGTCTCGCGAGGACGAGACCACATGTGTTCTCGCTCTCGCCTAAATAATTTTCAAAACTGTCTCGTCTCGGTCTCGTCTCGCTTTTACGAGACGAGAAAAATATCGTTCTAGTGTGAAGCCCTAACCTTAATTTTATCCGTGAGTATTTTTCCGTTTTTTTTTTACGAAAAGCATGTCGTTCGGCCATGATTGTATTTTTGCCATGACTACGCTTAAATTGTTGATTCTTGAGGAAAGATTATTCCCGAAGAAGTCAAGAGATTTATACAAAATATGTATAATAAGTTTTGTGATTGGCAATTTAAAAAGAACCAGCCAAGTCAACATTTAAGCTTATGTTTACGAAGCTCATAAGTGAGTTATTTTGATGCGTTGCTATTGATACTTTTATTTCGCTAGTAAAATACATTTTTTTATTTCACTATTGAAATAATAATTTTGTTTCACTAGTGAATAAACCACTGTTTTATTGATCCGTATCGAAGGAAATAATCAAGACTTTAGAAGGCAAAATTGAATAAAGACTTTTTCTGTCGCTGTAAGCGGCAGGTAAATCAATTTATTGGACTAAAGATATTCTTTTTAAAAACAGCAGTACACCAACAGTAAGAAATGACTATTGACCACAATTTCTTTCGGCTAGGATTTTTTGGAGTACAATCCGTGTGTATGTCATGCATAATTTGATATAAAAAAATAATATAAGGTGATCTGGGATTAGTCGTCATATTCGTAATGGTCGTCATATAGTGCATCGTAAATAATCTTTGTAGGATATCTGCGAATGTGGTGTCTTAGTAAATCAGAAGACTAAAAATATTTGATTCTTTGCGCGGTCGTTTTTCGTAGTGTAGCGTTGGTCTTGAAGATATATAGTAGAGGTGGCCAAATGGTGGCTCGCGAGCCGCATGCGGCTCTTCAAGCGATTTATTGTGGCTCACTTCAAAGTACAAATATTTAAAAATATGTAAATATTAAATACAATTTCCAAAAAATTCAAATAAGCAGCTTAAATATTCGCAATAACTGTTGCAATAACTTCATTGTGATTAACTACTCCGTTTACGAGATATTGAACAAAGTTCGTTAAAATTTTGCCCAAAAAAAAACAAATTTATACCGTAAAACTGTGGTAGCTACGTTGCATATTATTCAGAGTGGGGGCTAGCGAGCGTGGATTTTAACACTGTTTCATACTTTTTCCTTTGATAAAATCTAACATTCTTGATCATCCTAAACATCCTATCTTTGGAATATACTCTAGAGTATATTCCAAAGATAAGATTGAAAGTTCTTAAGAGGACACGGAGACTAGATGGGTTAAGAGAAGATAAGATTAGTTCATGCGTAAAGCAGTTCAATGCGCAAAGCAGCAAATCAAGTATTATTTTGGAATAATATTGATGTACAAAACAGAAGGTCTATTTGGGAGGTGCGGCTCCAAAGATTTTCAGGGAAGTAAATTTGGCTCTCGCTGCAAAAAGTCTGGCCACCTCTGGTATATAGTCTATAGTCGAGAGTCAGTACATATATAGGTATATAGTCTATAGTCGAGAGTCAGTCCATAAGTATATATAAACCTTTATTGGCATTAAACATTTACATAACTCACACTTTAAAGGTAGACAATCGATATGTTTATGCTACATTATGACATTAAATTTCCTTAACGACAATTCTAATAAACTAATGCGCCTTTGCTATTTTTCAAATTAATAATTTGTAGCATGACAGGCCAACCTTGACTGCTTTCATCCATCAATGCCTTCCACCTTTTACTCAGCTCTATCTTCTCCATCACACTCCACACACAAACACTGCAGTTTGCACCCCAATACTCCGAAATGTCTTTACCCGTTCTACATATGCGGAGGTCCTAAGTATTTACCATGTGGTGTCGGTGTCATGTGCATGATGCCTAGGGACAGTTGAAGAGAGTTAGCAGAAAGTCTCCATCGATTAAACCATGAGAGGGTTTCGTCTGTGAGGATTTGTTGAAAGATCTATGGCCTTTGTGATGTTGTTGTGGTGGGATATTAATGCAGTGTCGTCTGCGTATTGTAGAATATATGAGGAAAGGTTATTTAGGGTTTTGCCGTCAATGTTGAAATTATAGATGACGTGGCAAAATATTCTCCGTCACACTCCATACACAACCACTGCAGCTTGAACCCCAATGCTCCCAAGTAATGTGCATGTTGCCTAGGGGCACTTGAAGAGAGTCAGCAGAAAGTCTCCGTCCATTAAACTGAGAGAATGTTTCATCTGTGAGGATTTGTAGTTGGTCAATGGTCTTTTTGAGGTTACTGTGGTGGGAAATTAAAGCCGGGTCATCGGCGTATTGTAGGTCATGTGAAGCAAGGTTAATTTGGATTTTGTCGTCAAGGTTAAAATTATAGATGTCATGGCAAAATGAGTCATGGAGAACCTTAAAGAGTACTAAATTCAGGGGAAAAGGAATGGTACTGGAATTCTACTTAGAGGGAATTCTTCCAAAGGGTTCTACTTTGGAGGAAATGCTTGATTATTTAGAGTAGGTAAGGGATTTCTAAGAGGTACATTTTATATAGTAGTCCGGCGCGCCAAACACTGTCGAATGCTTTCTTAATGCCGAGAAAAGGGCAGCAGAGGATTTATTTTGTTTGTATAAGGTTTGAAAATGATGAGTATCATTAAAGGATAAGTAGTAGAATGAGAAGTGGTTTCAGTACTGTATTAAAACTATCGGACATCAATGATATTGATCATATGAATACACAGACTTCAAAAACATTGAATTTGATTCATATATATTTCCTAAAAATGAGTTAAAACCATATGAATTTCGTCTTTTAGATGTAGATAATCGAGTTACAGTGCCCTACAATTCACAAATTCGAATACTAGTAACTGCTGCTGATGTCCCATAGTCTTGATTTTAAGATTTGTTCTAGGATTTTCCCAAGTACCAGGAGGATATTTTTTCATTACAACAAATATTTCTAGTTTATTTAACTAGTTGAATAAAAGGTAATTTTAAGTAGATGAAATTATTAATTATTCATTAGAACTTTTTGAAAAATGAAACCATTTTAAGCAATCTATGAACCAGTTTTTAGTTTCTCCATTCATTTGACTATATACTTATACTACCTTACTTGGTTGGTAACATATTGTTAATAAGACATTGCTTAATACGATAGGATGAAAAAACTAATAAATATTCCATTTGATAATACCCAGATTTCTAAAATAGCAGAAAAATGTTCAGAGATTTCGTAAACGCTATTCGCTATTCACTGATTTTGTAATTAAAAAGTATCTGCACCATCTATATTTTCAAAGGCCACAAAATACTTCAAAAAGCGATTTAGCTCCAAGTAAAGTAATATACTATAAATTTCAAAATTCAACAAAAAATTAGTCAACATAAAAAAAAACTGCTTATAGGAATAACATGCAAATCTCTAGTTGTTTCAATATGAGATTTGTTCACAGTCCTAATCAGACTTAATATTATAGAGCTATGAAGCTATATTTCGCTTTAGTAAGTATGAATAATTTATTAGTTTGATGTCAAATATAGTTGTGGGCTTTTTTGATTTTTTAATGAATTTTTAAGTTTGATAATAAATACCTATCAATAATATAGTTTCTTTAATATATTTATTAATTTCATATTTATTAAAAAATTTTATATATTTATATATATATTAATAAGTTTATTATATGCACAATTCAAATGTATGTGTTTGAGAAATTTCCATAAAAAATCATTGAAAATAAAAATCTCATTTTCAATAAGAATTTTGTTATAAATATCAAAAAGAAAAGAAAAATCCATAGCAAAAACCCTTATATGGTTTCGTCAAGTATCTTTTAAAATTCCTCGAAACCTACTTTCGATTCTTTTGCACATCCTTGGCGATCGAAAAAAATCGTTTATTTTTTCTCACGCTAGGTACGTGCATTATTTCCGTTTTTTCCGCGGCGTGCCTTATGCAAACACACACCGAACGAACATGTCTATCTAGATCGGCGAATAAAGGTCACGCACATGTTATGTTATGAGAGACGAACAACGTTATAATGTTTAAACTCGCCGCTCTGGTCGCGCATATTCCAAGGATAAAACAGTACATATCACTGTCCCCTTTTGGCGAGGTGAACATTGAATGCATTGAGTTTTACACTTGTTTGTCCTGTAATTAATTACTTTACTATAACACTGATTTTCCAAGAAAATTCGTAAACAAGTTCTAAATTGTGATAATGGAAACTGGCACACTATATTTAATTTTTCAATATTTATTTTAATTCAAAGAATATACTGTTATATATAGATTATAATTATTGTTCTTAAAATTAGTTTATAGTTCTAAAAATAAATTTAAATTATTTAATTTATTTAAATTTATGGAAACAAACTTAATTTATTCACAAGAAAAATGTAGTTTCACACATGTCTAGATGAAAGACACCGTTGCAACAAATTTTGCAAAAAAAAACCTAGCCCAATTTTTTTAGAAGAATTAACCATTTATTGTCAATGCTGTTAATACAATCACACACTTTTACAAAACGAAATTATATACGGAAAATATAAATAACAAATATATATTCCATATCGATAGATAGTCTACTTACAGAAGGACGTCTAAATATGAAACTTTGCAGGATGACTAGGCTAAATTTCACACTTTTTTTTATTTTAATGCTTTTTAGATAAGAATAACTTAAATAACTTATGCCTATTCAGTATAAAAAGATTCTAATAAGAGATGACATACCAAATCCTCAATTAGTCAGAAATATCAGACTGATGTCCCTTTGCAAGTAGATTATATTTATAATGGCTGTATGAAAAGTGAAAACAAATTGGTACATGAAATTAAAAAAGATTTTCTATATAAATATTACAAACTTTCTCAGATTCTGAAAATACCCTAGATTTACTTTAAATGAAGGAAAATTATTCAGCTCAATTTGGTAATTTAAAGGTTAAAACTGCCATGAGTATAAAAATTTAAAAATACCCAAAGAAAAAGAATTAAACCCAATATTCACCCGAAAAGCCCCACAATTAAACAATTTTGTAACTTGCAGTTGCACCCACATCCTCTCCATCAATTTAACGACGAGTCCGTTCCAATTTCTCAATTCCCTTTCACACTGCTGAGATAAATCTCACAATTATTTTTCGCCACATCCACTTGACTCCGCAAAAAGACCGGCTTGTCATCGGCGAACATATCCGCACTTGTATAAATGGTAATGATTCATAATGTTCAAATGGTGGAACTCCTGTCGGTGCAGAGTTTAGTGTTTAGCCGTCCAATGACCACCCTAGGGTCATTAACACTCCTTATTTAACTACTAACACACTATCTCTCTTTACATATGCGTTACGGCGAAGCCAACAACAACGAACACTTGTTAACAACAACGAAAAAATATTATTAAAAATTTTAAATAGTGTTTTGGTTGTGTTTTGAATTCGTGTCAATATTTAGACGTGATTAGTTTCAATTGGAAAATGATTTCTGACGATGAATTAATAATTTTTTTGCAATAAATGGAATGTTGGGATTAAATATAATTTTTAAATTTGGGTTTTTGATAAGGCGAAGACCTAAATAAAATGGAAAGTTGGTTTAATTGTAATTAGTAGTTTGAGTTAATTGCAGTTTAAGACGTTTAGTGATTAGCTTGTTTGCAGTCTACATCGTTTTTATCGTGTTTTTTGTTTGTTTGTTTATGGTGTTATTTATAGTTTATTTTTTGGAAAATTTTTACTTTCAAATTTGAATAAACATTATTTATTATATTGGATTTTCCCCAAATTATAATACTGAAAGTAACCTTGCGTGTAAGTTTAGATACTTAAAAATTCACAAAAATAAAATGTTGTTTATTTTAAACATAATACTAAAAATAATATCATAATATATATATATATATATATATATATATATATATATATATATATATATATATATATATATATATATATATATATAACAAATTAATTTTAGAAAGATTTTTTTTCAAATTTATGTTCTTGGTGACCATTAAATTTAGTAAAATAATAACTTACAGACTGAAAAACTACGTTAAATTGTCAAAATATAATAAAATAAGAAATATTTTTGTTCAAAAAAGTTGCTCAAAAAGAAAATGTTCGAAAGAAAATTTTTAGAATTGGTGATCTTTATTCATGGAATAAAAAATATCTTAAAAAGAAAATCGCAACCATCCTATTCATAAAAAGAAAATGTTATTTTTAGAATTTTCCTACAATCATGAAATATGAAAAACCTAAAAGTTTCTGCTAATCGACAAGATTTAGATTAGCTAATTAGTTTATAGTTAGTAATTTAAACTTAAATAAAAAAAATAAAACTTTTCGAGTTTTTTGCAAATTGCAGATAGACAGACAGATTTTTGAAAAGCCTATGTTTTATGTTTATGTTAATCCACAAGACTCAACCTAACTAAAATTAGTAATAGTAGTTATAGTCTGCAGGATATTCTTCGCTAATTCTAAAAATACAGACCGATGAGATTGCTTTTCAACTTGGTTTAAACTTTTCGAATGGATTTACAGATCAGAAACAGATTTAAAAAAAAACTAAAAGTTTATTGGCTTAGCGACTAGATTATTGTGTGCAAAATCAGCTTCCCCAATGCAACAATTGTAGATAGTAAAATTTACTTTGCAAAATAGCATAGTTTACGGCGAAAATATCCTTATTTCAACGTCATAAATCAATAAAAATGGTTCACTAATAAATAATAAGCCGTACATCATTTTTTGATTGGAAAAGAAATATTTTCAAATACTTGGATATATGTGAATGAAGAAGGAATACTAAATGAAGAATTTTTTTTCTATTAAGCTTTGTTACACTTGTAGCCCAAAACTTCATGACTTCGTCCAAAATGGCCCACAAAAACAAAAAAGATTGTAGGATGATGTCCAGGCGTTTAGAAGATGTGTGTTATTATAGTTGAAACAGTACGCCCTTTTGTTACTGTAAATCAATTAGTAATAACTCTTTTCCAACTCTTCTATTTGATGGAATCACTCAATTTATCAAATCGCAACGTTTTAGATTTTGATATACCTAATGTTTCATTATAATTTGTTTTTGGTTCATAATTTCATACAGCTTTCTTAAGGCCGATTCTCATATACGCGACACTCAGCTACGCGACGTGACGCGACTTCGTCTGTCAAATAATGATTACATTGTTTTAAATGGGCACGTTCTCACTATGGCTACGCGACGTGCCCATTTAAAACAATGTAATCATTATTTGACAGACGATGTCGCACGACGTCGCGTAGCTGAGTGTCGCACATATGGGAATCAACCTTTACTCACAATGATATTTATAAACAAATCGCGAAAATTAAAATTATATTAATAGTATAATAAAATTATTCTATAACTTTTGCAAATTTTAGGAAAAGTAATTATTTAAAAAATGTTTTTGAAATTGTTGAAAAATATTGTTTCCAAATTACCAATGGTTCATATATTTTTCCTTTTTGCGATTTTTTGCAAGAAGTTCTGTTGATCAACTGTTGCGTATTAGGTGTAGAACAAACCTTGAGGTTTCTTAGTCAAGTCTTGACTAGAACAATCTAATTATAAATTTGTGTCTATCAAATCTAGACTAACAAACCTTAAATATTACGTTTTCTTAGTCAAGTCTTGACTATAACAAACTAATTATCAATTTATATCTAACCAAGTCTGCGAAGTCTGGACTAGCAAACACAAATAAGACTACAAAAACTACTAAACACCCACCAACCGCCCCCCCTCCCCCAACCCCAAAAAAAACCATTCACTTTTATACATCAAGTCTCGACTATCACAATCTGAGTATCAATTTATATGTATCAAGTCTCGGCTAACAATACAAGTGAGTTTTTTAATGAAGTTTTGACTATCACAATATGATAATAAATATTTTTTAATCAAGTCTAGACTAACGGACCTTGCATATTAAACTTTCTTAATCAAATCTTCACTATTACAATATGATTATCAATGTATGTCTATCAAGTCTAGACTAACAAAAGTTGTCATTAAACTTATTAAAGACGAAATAGCCTGAATATATAAATATGTTCAACCTTTTTGTAGCTCTATAATATTAAATCTTATTAAGACTAAACGAATCTCATGTTGAAACCACTACTTTCCTTGCTAATAGCATGCAGGATATTGAATTATACAACTTATATTTGCCTGTTACTAATAGCCCCCAGTCCACTGTCGTGGCACTAAACGATTTTTTCACCAAAACGTCAAATTAAAACCTAACCTCGCCAGTCATGCACGAGGAGTTCAAGTAAATGTATCCACATTTATAATTCAGAACAGTAAAGCTGCACTGATGAGAAATAAAACGCGTCTGCTGATGGCTCATAAAAGTTAAATAAAAATATCTGATTTTAAAAATTATTTTATTTATCTAGTACTCCTTTAGTGCCACGAAAGGGGACTGGGGGGCTAGTAATAACAGGCAAATATCTATTGCATAATTCAATATCCTGCGTGGCATTAGAAAGGGAAGTAGTTGTTTCTTCATGAGATTTGTTTTGTAGTCTTAATAAGACTTAATATTATACAGCTACGAACAGGTTGAATATATTTACATATACAGGGTATATTGCGCCTTTAACCCATTCGCTGTTATGGACTGCTATAGCAGTGCAATTGATTTGACACCTAGGTGCTATGGACTGCTATAGTAGTCCAATTGATTGGATGGTCAGATGCTATGGACTGCTATAGTAGTAGGTATACAGACTTCATGAATTCATTGTGGTTTTTTTAAACATAACAAAGAGATTAATAAATGCATACACTCTCATTGGAGCGTTGCGTTGCCCTGGGTGAAAGATTCGGGACTCACCCCTGCACCTTGGATCTTATCGCTGGAAAGATGAATATTTCACAAAATCCCAAAAAATAATTGTTAACTATGTCTAGTCTAGTCTATTCACCCCTGCACCTTGGATCTTATCACTGGAAAGATGAATATTTCACAAAATCTCAAAAAATAATTGTTAACTATGTCTAGTCTTGTCTAATCTAGTCTATTCTTGTCTAGTTATGTCTAGTCTAGTCTTGTCTAGTCTTGTCTAGTCTTGTCTAGTCTTGTCTAGTCTTGTCTAGTCTTGTCTAGTCTTGTCAAGTCTTATCCAGTCTTGTCCAATCTTATCTAGTCTTGTCTCCTTCTTGTCGTTATCTAGTCTTGTCTCTTTCGTATCTTGTTTATGTCTCTCTCTCTCTCTTAGTTCCTGTTTCCCCCAGTGGGGCATAGGGCTTCTACCAATTGTTGCCATCTGACTCTATTTCGAACCACGACCTTCAACTCATTCCACGATTTGCCGGTGGAGGTGATTTCGGCTTCAATTGTGCGTCGCCATGTTGTTTTTGGCCTTCCTCTCTTTCGCTTACTGCCTTGGGGATGCCCAATTTGTTTATGTAGTCTACTAGATTAAAATGCAGTTAATTTAATGAATTCTCTACAATGAATTGGACTAGATTGGACTAAACTGAATTGGACTAGATGTATTAGATTGTGCTTTTCATGGTCCACTTAATAACTATAAGTTAGTAGTCTAATTCTAGTTCAAAACGAACTTGTTGCAACTTGAAGTGGTTTCAACATGAAGTTGTCGCAACATGAAGTTCTTTCAACGTGAATTTGAAGATGAAATGTGAATTCGAGGTAAAAAAATCTCTTCTCGTAATTGAACCATATATTATAGTTTTTGCTTCGAATATAGATTTTGGTTTTTGAAAACCTGGCAATTTTTGCAAATTATTTTGACGTTTTCGTCCAATTTTGACACAAAACAAAAGGATTTTGTGCAAGGTTTTTGAAATTGAAATTAACACAAAAAAAAAACAAAATTGTTTCGTATAAAGATTTTGGTTTTTGAAAATATTGCAATATTTGCCAATTATTTTGACATTTTAGTCCAATTTTAATATAAAACGTTTGTCCACTCAAATCAACAAAAAAAAACAAAATTTGCCTCGAATAGAGATTTCGGTTTTTGAAAGTTTAATTTTTTTAATTTATTTTGACGTTTTCGTCCAATTTTGACACAAAACAAAATAATTTTTCAAGGTTTGTCCATTCAAATGATCAAAAAAAACAAATTTTGTATCGTATAAAGATTTTGTTTTTTTAAAAATTTGGTTATTTGTCAATTATTTTGACATTTTCGTCAAATTTTGACAAAAACAAATGAGTTTTGCAAAGTTTGTTACCTCAAATCAACAAAAAACAAAAATTTGCTTCGAATATAGATTTTGGTTTTTGAAAATCTGGCAATTTTTGCAAATTATTTTGACGTTTTCGTTCAATTCTGACACAAAACAAAAGAATTTTGCAAAGTTTGTCCATTGAAATTAAAAAAAAAAAAAAACAAATTTTGTTTCGTATAAAGATTTTCGTTTTTTAAAATATGGCAATATTTGCCAATTATTTGACATTTTCGTCCAATTTTGATATAACAAATGAATTTTGAAAAGTTTTTCCACTCAAATCGACAAAAAAACTAAATTTTATTTAAAAATTAAATAAAAGAGATTTTGGTTTCTGAAAATTTGGCAATATTTGCATATTATTGCAATTAATACAAAGTTATAAACGTATTCCGCACGGGCTACAATGTAATGTTCAGAATAATGAGCACACAATCACATCAGTTCAAAAAATTCGCAGCGAAAGGGTTAATAAGTATATAAATGATTATCTATAATTAGTATGGTTTCACCAATAGCAAACTTGTGTATTAGGTTTTCTTAACCAAGTCTTGACTTTTACAATATGATTATCAATTTATGTGTATCAAGTTTAGATTAACAAACCTTGATCAAAAGTATTTTAAATAAAGTCACGATTATCAAACTAATATCATAATCGTTTATTCAAAAAATGCGAAGAAATGACGGGAAAAACTTTGGATTCAGAGAGGATGTGGCGACACGAGAAGCTCTTTTCAGCCTTATATTTTGGACGAGAACCTTCAGTTCTGGTCCAAAATTGTTAAGACGTTCAAAAAGATGTCTTCATTTGTTTTATCGATTATGAAACAGCATTTAATCGCGTACAACACGATAAACTCATCACGATCTTAAGAAAGATAGGTGTCGACAACAAAGTACGGCTTATTAAAAATCTATACTCAAATCAAAAAGCTGAAATAAAGTTGGATTATGTGACCGTCGAAAATCTGACAAGCAACAGCGGTGTTCGTCAAGGATGCATTCTCTTCCATCTTCTGTTCAATATCTACTCTGAAGAGATTTTAAAAGAAGCTACAAACTTTATAGACAAAGGCATAAAGGTAAAAGGTGTTTATATTAATAACATTAGATATGGCGACGACAAAACATTGATAACGGATAATATAGAAAGAAGACTTGCGAATACGTGAAATCATACAAACAATAAAAAGAAGGAAGCTAGATATCTAGGCCATATATCCAGAGGAGAAAAGTATGAGTTTCTTCAACTGATAATGCAGGGCAAAGGGAAGAGCGGTATACGCAGATACTCATGGCTGCGTAACATGAGAGAGTGGTATGATACCACATCCCAAGAGTTATTCCGAGCTAGCGCTTCCAAGATGAAGATGGCGATGATGATTGCAAACCTCCTGAAAGGAGATGCCATATAAAAAAGAATAGAGGACTAAAACTAAACTTAATAAAGTCGGAACACAGCTTCAATATATAAATATACTCAACCTTTCCGGAGCTCTATAATAATAATGAGTCTTTTTTCATTATTTATATATTCAAGTTGTGTTCCGACTATATTAAGTTTATATGATCATCTATAATGTTGTATGGTTGTACCAATTCAAAATTTATCATATATATCAATAACCTGCTAAGTTCATGTCTCTCTCACAAATTTTCAAATTAAACCTAAAAACCCTATTCACCCACATGGGTTTCAAGTGAGTGGTTTACTAATTGTTGTTAATAAAAGCAAAGCTGTACTGAGGAGAAATAAATCTCTAAATGCGTTTACAGATGGCTATCCACTTAAGGAATCGGAAAGACATGATCTTAAAAAACAATGTTATCTTTATGGTTTTTGTTGAGTGCCATGAAGGTGGACTGGAAGCTATAAAATAACTGACAAATTTCACATGAGATTTATTTTTGGTAGTCCTAAAAAAGACTCATTAGTATTATAGAGCTCCGGATAGGTTGAGTATATTTATATATTCAAGCTGTGTTCCGACTTTATTAAGTTTATGATAATTTATATTATTTATGATTATCTATAATGTTGTATGGTTTTACCAATTCAAAATTTATCTCAAAATGCTTATAGCCTAGACCAGACCTGGCGAAACTGTGTATATGCCCTTGCACGCGAATAGAACGAGTAGAACGAATTTTATTAATTTTTGGGGGGGGGGGGGGGGGAATAGAACCAACAGGCAATTAAAACCTTAACTAATATTTTTTACATTTTTTAAATCATGTATTTTCACATTTGCGTTATATCTTTTTGAAACGTATAAAATCAAGTAAATCGAGTAAAATCCTTCAGAATTGTTCGTATGGCTACAATATTATAGAACGTGCCACCTGTAACTTGTGTGCCACATTTTCAAAGCTTGGTTTTGGCTTAATTTTTAACTTAAGCCTAGTAGAACAACTTGTTTGATTGTACTAGCAAAAAGAAGGTATTTTCGTCGATTTTTATTAGTTTTCCAATTGTTTTTAACTAAATATTAAATTAAGTAAATCCAAAAATAATCGAAAATTATGAAAGTTATTATGATGTGCATGCGACCGAACAAAACGTTTTCTGACAAGAAGAAAAAATAAACAAATATCCAAGTATCCATATATACAAAATCTTGTAAATACTTACAATTACTTAAATTATTTAATTTTTAATTATTTACAATTATTTAAATTGTATCTTCCGTAGCAATGCACCATTTCATCAAAAGTACTCCAAATACAACAAAATTCAACTTCAAATTAATAATATTAGTTCGAGTCGTAATAGCTATTAATTGGCTATTAATCAATTGGCTATTAGTTATATTTAGAAGTCTCAAGAAAACATAAAAAAAGACACTTGTCTTGCCTTGAAATGCATACAGATTCTTTATGAAAATGATACTTTGGGTCCCTATCAAATAATAATATTCATAAATATTGTTTATTGTGAGAAAATTTAAATATAAAAATGTTGAGAATAGGTCGGTATTAACTCCTTGTGTATCAAGTAGACTATAAATATATTTTCTCTCTGTGAATTTTCAAATTTGTTCTCATTCTGTAATTAAAATAAGAGTGTTTCAAATATGTTAATAGTCGTAATAAATATTTTAATAGCATTTTCTGATGGTTATTAACTCTGTTGAGAGTTTTCAAATTATAGTTTTCCTATATTAAGAAGAAAACTAGAACAAATTTGAAAATTCTCAACAGAGAGTTAATAACAATCAGAAAATGTTATTAAGATAAATATATATATATATATATATATATATATATATATATATATATATATATATATATATATATATATACGATTATTAACATATTGAAAAAAACTTTTATATTAATAAGAAAACTAGAAAAAAAAAAATCAAATTGTAGTTTTCTTATATTAAAAGAAAATTAGAACAAATTTGAAAATTCTCAACAGAAAATTAATAACAATCACCAAATACTATTGAGATATTTAATGTGTCTATTAAAATATTTGAAACACGCCAAAATAATTTAAATTATCATTGGAACAGACAATTCGAAATCAAATCCAATTAGAGCTGAAATTATTTTGATGTAAGAATGTCAAATGTTTGTAACATGCATTCTAAATAGATGACAGTTAAGTTAATGCATAACAGACAGTTAAAGATTAAGACCAAACATTAAAAAAAAACAATAATAAAATAATTTCTAGTTACTTAAGCTTAACTGTTTTTTCAACTTATTCATAAGTCAATTAAAATTTACATTTTACATTAACGCGTCTCGTTTTGCTCAACTTTTACAGTTATAATTACTTCAGTGCAGTTTTTCTCCCTGCGGCCACAACAATTAACAAAATGAGATTGTTTTAGCCGCGAGTTATTTTATTTTCTAATACGCCAACCGTCATTAAATTATAATCATAATTTATGCGGTTTGTTTGTATTGTTCTCGGTGACACGTGAGTGGTAAGTGTAAAAGAAAAATAAAAAAACGGACAGGCGACGCGACGGACAGACGGACGAATCATGGAGAGCAGAGACGACTGGTTTGATTTGCGGGGTGGCGGCGGCACGAAGGGCAGGACGACTAGAGAACCGGATATCCGTGTACAAGGTCCGGCGCGACCACCGGACCGTACCGCGAACTAGCTATTTTTTCTTTTTCTGAGTCCTCCTTCTCTTTCTGTATTGTATGCTTGAAATGGGATTTATCCACAATGTGGGGATATTTTTTTAATACCGAATTTCGTAGATGAAGAAGAAAAACTATTTTTTTTTCAATATTAAAATTAGCAATTTTTTTTTTAAACTTTGGATTTTAGAAATAGTTTTGATAAGTAGATTTCTCATTCAAATACCAATAATATAAATTTAAAACTATTTTATTGAAACATTGCATTTTATTTTATATTTTATGTAAAGGTTTCAACTTCAAATAGGTCCTGTCAGAATTGAAATTCATCCTGTCAGAATCCAAATTCGTCCTGTCAAAATGCAAATTTGGCTTGTCAAAATCTAAATTTGTCCTATCAAAATCCAAAATTCGTCCTATTAACATTCAAAATTCGTCGTGTACAAATCCAAACTTGTCCTTTCAAAGTTAATTTTTTTCCATTCGAACTTTTTTTTGAAAAAGAAACCTTAAAATGAATGGAAATGAACTTTATAATGTCGAAACTAAAGCTTGAAACGACGAAATTGAAGATTGAAACGCAAATTTGAACTATCAAGAATTCAAGTTGAAATCCTGTAAGTTTAGTCTTGTCTGAATTAATTTATTTCCAAAACCTAATCAATTCACCCTGAAAAGCTTATCTAAATCATTAGATTAGAATGTATAATCTACCAAATTTACTTATCGTCAGAAGATCAGAAGATCTTAATTTTATAATTTTATGAAAATCAAATTCAAAGTTTAAAAACACTTTCTGAATCTGTTTATTTTGAAAACTTTGACTAAATCTATCAATTAGAAAGTTTGAGAGTATACATTTAGTTTGAACCATCTCGTCTAATTTTATCAATTGACAAATTCGCTTTTTGAGCCATTTCGAACTGAAATCTTGTCCAAATTTGCATATAAAAATGTTGAGAATCTTGTATGAATTTATATAGTTTTAAAATGTTGTCTAATTCAATCAATCTACCTAGAAATTGGTCTGAAAGCATTTAGTTTCAGAACCCAGCCTAATTTTATTAATTAGCCCAGTAGAACTTGTCTGAATTTGTAAATTTGGTTTGAAAAAATTGCCTCGTTTCAATGCATCAAAAATCATTTAGTTTGAGCCATCTCGTCTAATTTTATTAATTGACAATTTCGCTTTTTTGAGCCATTTCCTCTAACTCTTGAAATCTTGTCCAAATTAAAATATTTACTTTGAGAATATTGTATGAATGTATTTAGCTTTAAAACGTTGTCTAATTCGATCCATCCACCTATAAATTTGTCTGAATTCATTTAGTTTCAAAACCTTGTAGATTGTAGTTTTCGGTGATCTTTATAGATCTATTCAAAACCTTACCTAATTTTATTAATTGGCCCAGAAGATTTGGCATGAATTGCAAATTTAGTTCGAAAATCTTTATTTTGAATTGACCTCGTTTAAATGCCTTTGCTAATTTTATCAAATCATTCAGAAAATATTGGCTGAATTTACAAACATGGAGATTTTTCGAGTTAATTTACTTCGATTCAAAAACCTTATTTAATTTTATAAAATCGCCCTGACAATCTCGTCTAAATCTAAGACTCATCATATGTTGAATTAGTCGGTCAACAGAATCGATAACTCCCAAGTTTCCGCGAATCTAAATTAAGATGAACAAGGCATAGGTGAACACAGATCATAAATCTAATTAGTCAGTCAAGAGAACCGATACATCTCAAGTTTCCGCGAATCTAAATTAAGGTGAACAAGTTTTATACGAAGAACAATGTCGCAATAGAATAAAACAAGTACATAACTCGATGTTAATCGAGTATTCGATATTCAGTATACTTCATAACTCGAAAATTCATAAATTCAAAATTAAATAATTCGAAGTAAAATGTACGTCAATAAATAACTCGAAGTAAAATGATCCTAAATTTCGAATTACCGAATTATTTTTCGTTCTAATTTTTACTGTATTTAATTCTTGGTTTCGCTCTATTAGATGGGATGTTTTAGGCCACTGTTGAACGAAATATCCGATTTGGGCACAGGCCACTGTTCAACGAAATGTCCGATTTGGCCACAGGACAGAGCACAGTTTAACGAAATGTCAGATTTGGCCACAAGGCACTGTTCCAATGCAATGTCCGATTTGGCCACAGGGGACTGTTCAACGAAATGTCTAATATTTTTGGTAAAACATTTTTCGAATAAGTATTTTGAATTCATTGGCATTATATTACCTTTATAAAAAAAACAAGCAGGTTTTTCAATATGCTAGGACTTTTCCAAGGAGAAGAATTTTTTTTTTAAATATTTACAATTAAAATATGTTACATAGGTTAAATCAGAAACTCTTGTGTAGTAATACTAGCTAATAAAATACATTATTTATGTGTAATTGCTCGTCGGCTATTAAAGCCATTATAGCCGAGCTCAGTATAACCGAGTTTTTTTTGCCAAAACTTCTTTTTTTTTCGAACAATCTTGTATGGGTTATTGATATTGCCTGGTATGGCCTGTAACATTGAAGATCAGTGGTGAAGATGCTTTTGTAGAAGAAAATAATACCACTTTAGAGGACAAAATTACAGATTTACCAAAACAGAATTCAAATGGCATAAACGCATCAGGATATTCAAAAAGCTTTAGCATACCTCTTGTGCAGGTATTGTGATACCTCTGTTGTACAAAAATAATCAACAAACTACTCAAGAATGGGACTTTTGAACTATTTAAGGAAAAAAAATCAGCTCCTTTCAAATATACAAAGATCCGGATAAGAAAAGCAGCGAGAAAGGGGGGATATACTGAAGAAAGTGTATATAAGATTATCGACAGAAATCTGGCAGGGAAAACGTGGGGTTGTAACCCAACAATCCTGCGATGGATGTACACCATGTTAGTGAGACCTGCGATCACTTACGGAGCAGTTACGTGGGGAAGCAGAACCAAGCTGGTCTCTATGAAGAAGCAGCTTGAGAAGATTCAAAAACTACCGTGTGTTTCCATCACGGGAGCGATTGATGTATTTGACTCCGTTGCACCTTATCGTGGAGGGGGCCGCCAGATCGGCGATTGTAAGGTTCAGCAAGGTAGGAATAGGCAGAAGTAAAGTAATCCGGAGCAGAGACGACATAGAGGAATGTGCTATCAAGTGGTATACGGATATTTCGAAGACAAAGGAAGATACTGGTGCAGGAATGTATGGACCAGACACCAAATAATTTTAATCCACGGGAGTTTACCTAAGTATCTTCGAAGCAGAGGTACATACAATCTACCTGCACAATTCAACCTCGACAGAAACTATCTCAAAAATGCCTTGCTATCCTGTCAGAAAGTCAAGCAGCTATCATATACCATCAGATGCAAACTGGTATGGGACTGTGTGGAAAGCTAAACAAGCTTGGCAGAGAAAATAAAATAATGCTATATTGGGTACCAGGACACACTGGTATAGATAGAAATGAAGAAGTCGATCGCCTAGCAAACAAGGGATCCAGTAATGCCTTTATAAGTCCGGATGAGAATGAACACCATCCACAAAAGATTAGATAAGAAAGAAATAAGAGAACAATGGATGAAAACCTGGAAGGAACTTCCAGGGCTAAGACAATCTAAAGTAATGCTGGCATATTTTAGCAATGAAGAACAAAAGCTTGCCTGAAACCTAAACTAAACTAAACTAAACCTAAACTAAACACCTAACCTCACCTGACAGGAGTGCTGACGGGACACTGCAGACTCAGAAAACACCTCAAGGCCCTAGACTTAGAGGAAGACGACAGATGCAGATTCTGTCTCAGCAGAGAAATCCCCCATACATCTGCTGAGCACTGCTCCGCAAGAGACAAATGCAGCTTGGGAACCATTGCTTGAACGCAGAAGAGTTGTAGTTCTTAAATCCCACCCAGATGCCGAAATTCCCAAAATCAGGACTAGAAAAAGCGCTCTAAATGGGTAAGTATACCATTTTTTTTTAATGTATACCAACGATTAGAGGAAGAGGGTGGGGTACAATAGATCTATGAAGGTCGCGGTACAAGTCACCACCGAAATATACAATCTACAATAAGATCATCGAAGAGGCTGGAAATAAAAAAATATGGGTACGAGATATTCGATTTAACTTCATTTTGAATATGACTCAATTTAATGATATTTTAGAATGTTTAGAAACAAAAAAGTTTTTACTATAAAGCTGTCAAGTCTGTAGCAGTTAGTAAAAAGAATGTTTACATGTTATATAATTTAAATCCAGATACTTCTGTAACAGGAGGAGGTTGGTAAAGAGACAAATACTTAGAATCGGAATTTGTTAATGTTCTTAATGACCAGCAATGCATCGTTTTCTATTAAAAGATGGGAAGATGCTGCTGCAAAAGGTGGTCCTGTACCAATCAGTATGTCCACAAATTGATCGGGCTTGGGAATTATTAAAGTAGCCTTGTCAGTTGAAGATATGGAAAGAATTTTATATATTGTTCTCCTGGAAAATAAGGCTGAAAGGATTGTGAATTCTAGCTGATTGAATTTACACGAATACATTTTTGCCTGAACCAGGTTATCAATTAAACATAAACAATTTAAAAGTGATAAAATTTTGTGACGTGACTCCAAACGCGCCATAATTTGTTTGTGACGTCGTATGGGTGAAACTTCATTGTAACATTCAAACATTAACATTCTTTATAAAATCGTCGTTTTAGGATTTTTTCAGCGCACTGTTTAAAACCATTGGTTTCGACGTTTAACAATGTGGGACATTTAAAAACATATTTGAGGAGTTCTTTTTGCAGCACTTTTAATATTTGACATAATTGACATGTCTACTACAACTACTGCATCAACAGTCATGCGCGGATAGAAATTAACCTTCTTACGTCACAACGCGACCGAGCTTAAAAATATTTTTGGAAAAATATATTTTTTAAAAATATATTTTCAATTTGTTATAACTTATAACTTTTTAACAACGAAAAAAGAAAACAAAAAATAGTTTTGTTATAAAACTTATATATGAGCTTTCGATTTATGATAAAAAAAATCAAATACCCAATTGCTGGACTTTTAATCCAAATTAATCCCACTAATTAATCCAAAAATAATTCAAAATTAATCCAAACAATCCAAAATATAATAGATATTGGATTTAGAGACTTAAATACATAGGAGACAAGTAGATGGACTTTCCCCACTTCTCTTCAACTGTGTCCTTGAAAAGGTTATGAGAGAATGGCGCAAGGAACTGAACAATTTGGGTGCTCAGAGTGGTACCTACCTAGGACGTAAGAACGATGGACTGGTTGTAGATTGCCTGGCCTTTGCAAATGACATGGCACTGTTTGCTAATTCTCTTGAGATGGCAACAATGCAGGTAAACTGCCTCAGAAAACAGGCTGCCAAAGTGGGTCTTCAAGTGTCGCTGGAGAAAACAGAATTCTTCACCAACATCACAGAAGCAAACAGAGAGATGTTACTAGAACAGGAAAACATCAAGAGGACTGAGAAATTTAAGTATCTCGGCGAATGGATTGAACCCAACTTATCAGAAAGAGCATCACTATCCAAGAGAGTTAGCAAGTTAGAACTAGCCTATCGGCTGACTAAGAATACTTACAATAAGAAATGCCTGTAGGTAAAGGAAGATGGGGAATTCCCAAGACGGCATAACTCTGAGCTCTACGAACATATTGAGATGCTCTCTGACTGTACAAGGAAAAGAAGGGTAGCTTTCTATGGCCACGTTGCAAGATTGCCTCCAAACCGACTAACCAACCGTTTGCTCACCTTCTGGCAAAACAAGAAGCTTCGAAGGAAAGGTACTCCCTGGACAGAAGAGAGAGAGGAGTTACACCGGCAGAAGATGCGACAATACTGGGCAAAGGTCAAAGCCCAACAGTTAAACAAGCGTGGTCCAAAGTAGTCCTATTCGAAAGAAGAAGAAGAAGATATTGATTGCACTTATTAATCCAAAAGTTTGTAGTTTGTGTGAGATTTATTTAAATATTACAGAAGAATTACAAGGTATTTTATTTGGTTCTCTTCTATAAAAAAGAGAAGTAATTTTAATATTTTAAATATTTAATACCATTGAATAGAGTCCGGATGTATTTTTTAATCAGGTAAATTTATATTTGTAGTGTAGATTAGTAGTACTGTAGACATTGTAGACAATGTTTGTTCAAAAAAACAATAAGATATAGACTAAAACTTTTACATTACACTACATTCCCAAATTTAAAAAAACATACTTAATTTAAAATTTTCTCATTTTTTCTTAATTTTATTACAGAGCATTAGAAAATTTCAAATCAAATTTCAAATCTCAATACTTTTTCTTAATTAAGATTCAGCTGTAAACTCACTTTAAAAACATATTCCCTTGACATTGACAGATTGACACAATTATGAATGACTATTTACACAAAAATTAATGATGACATAAAATAGAACTTGTCCAAATAAAGAATAAAAATGAGATGCATTTAATTCATCTAATACAATTTGTAATACCTTCGTGCTACAACTCCACTAATCTAACCTAACCAGTATAATAACGTCATAAATTTAAATAAAACGCATCATAAATCGAGAAATTGTGACATTTATATAACTTAGATATGACACGTAATAAAAGATAATTATTTTTTTATTGACATAGTTTTATTACTTCGACATTAACAATTATTTCCACATTTGTTAGGTTTAGTTAGATTATAATATATTAACAGATGTATGAAACTCTGGATTGAGAAACAAATTAATTGTAAATTTATGAAAATTATACGCAACAAACTTTATTTTAATTCAACTAAAATTATAAATATTCCTTCATATGTAATAATAGTAAAGACATTTAAATAATGTTTTGTGGTAGGTCGTGTAATAGTAATCCAAACATTTAAACCGTAAAAACTTTTCGGTCTGCTGGACTTTCTTAAGTTTCCGGCGCGTTTTGCATTCTAACTACGTTTCCAAATTTATTTATTTATTCGGAGGGTTCGTGGCAGCAGGTAAAGAAAGAGGGGAAACCCGGCAAATGGAATTAGACACGCATTGCTTACAATTTAATATTTGTTTTGGGGTGTTTTCGTAGGTGCGGCGTCGTTGCACAGGTGACGGGCGCCGCGATCGATCTTTTCAGAAAGAGCGACGCCCTTGTCCCTGGCTAAACTCGGTCTCATCTGTGCAGCAGGAAATAACCTTCTGCTTGCTGTTTAAAGGCTTGTTTTTTTTCGCTCGGTGGTTTTGTTTCATCCTTTTAGAAGAGAAACCTTCGATTTAAAAGTTTTCACTGAGGTATACGATCGGTGAATGCTTGATGAGAATACGAAAATCGATTGCCAAACCTTTTATTTTATTAAAAGATAATAATAACCAGAAAGTTAAATCAATAAATATTTCATTAACGATAACACAATGCTTATGAAAATTCGTACGTGGTACGTTCTGATAAATAATTTCTTATCATTCAAATCAATTTAAATTTTCAAGCAAATAATAGTTATTTATTATACAAGGAGATAAAATTAAAGGTTATCGAGCGGATCGTTAGAAATAATCTGATATCCAATCGAACAATTTTTTTTTCGAACAAATTACCATTCCAATTTTTTTTTCGAACAATTTATGAAATCAATTTATTCGAAAGTAGAATAAATTGATTTCGAACCATTTTCCCGGAATGCTTCATCAAAAAACCTTCTCAAAAATGAGTGCAAGATTTTTATGAATGAAATGAATGACGTTTAAAATGTCATAATTGTCAACATTTAGGGTTATGTTTACGGAGCCAGTAAGGGAGTTATTTTGATGCGTTGCCATGGATAATTATATATGATAATTTTTTATTGCACTAGTGAATAAACCACTACTTTATTGATCCGTAATCCGTATCCAAGGAATTAAACATGACTTTATAAGTAAAAATTGAATAAAATCAGTTTTAAGCATGAATTCGTAAAAAAATCCACATTTCTTCGATGAATAATGAAAACTGAACGAAGAATCAGAATTAGAATAATTTGATTACATATTAATTTAAATTATATAAATACGTCCAGGATTCCTAAAAAACAAGAAAATTATGCTCATTGTGAGATTAAGAAAACTAGTAATTATAAGAATAAACATAAATATGTTTCTACCTTTCCGAAGCTCCACAATATTACTGAGTCTTTTTAAGACTAGCAAAACAAATCTCATGAAAAAATTGCCAGTTATTTACTATTATAGAGCTCCGGAAAGCTTGAATATATTTATGGCGTTTTTTTGGTGAGGTGAGAGTTTGCTCACGAGCGTCAGCGAGTTAGCAATCACACCGAACCAAAAAAAAAAACGCTTTCATCTCGGGTAGTAAATGCAATTTTTGGAACGAAGTTCCCTTAGGGAGGTTTCGGTAGGAGTGATTCGGCAGAAAACGTTACGTTACTTTATACGCCTATCTCTTTCTCTAAGTGCATAATTCTATACCGCTCGCTCTCTCTTTCTTTCTCTTTCTCTCAGTGTATATTTCTATAATGAGTGGCCTCTCTGTTTCTCCACGCAGAGTGACAGACGAGCGTGGTGGGTTTATAACCTTAAAACTGAACGAGAAATAAAATTTACGAGACAAAATAATAAAATAGACCTTTGCAGTTACTTTCCAAGCTCTAACTATCTTAGTAACTTAAATATAATTTCTTTTTTGATTATTTGATTATTGGATTTTATTAAAATGTTAAGGGTTTTAATAAATTGAAATAATATATCTGCAAATCACTTGCTTTGAGTAAGCTATTTCAAGCAAAATATTCGAAATTAATTATAAATTTCAAAATATTTACGTGCTCTTCAAAATATTTACTTTGCAGAAATTTCAATTGTTACAAATTATTATTGAAAATAAACAAAATTTTCATTTAACATAGAAAAAAAATAGAAAAACTTCTTCTAGACAAATTTTGTTCTTAGACAACAGGACATTATTAATTTGTCACCCTATATAATGCTTTTTAAAACGTAATGTTTAATGTTATTTAATACATTTTTCAATTACAAAATTGTTGCAATTTCAAAATAATATAAAAAAATGCCTAATTAGAATGAATGATGTCATGTTATGACAATTAATTTTACTCAAATCAAAATTGTATCAACCTGTCATCAATTGTCAATCTATCCTAATAAATGCAAATTTATTTAAACTGATCTCTGAATCACAATCATTCAAATAAAAATCCTTGTTAATATATTTTAAATGTCATTGAAACGTTGATGTCACAAAACAATTTAAGTTTCAATAAAACGCAGTTGACTGTCAAATTGACATTTGTTAATTTTTCATTACTTCCGAAACTTATGTGCATGGATGGAAAATTTGCAAAAATGTTCACACAAAACATTAAAATAAGTTAATTTAAGAAACATTGTACCACTACATTTTTAACATTAAATTATTTTGAAAATTAATTTATTATTTAATTGTACTAATTCATTATATTATATTCAATTCTATATCATATTCGATGAAGAAATAGAAATAAATTTAAAGATTTTATTTAGATTTTGACCTATAAACCAAGTCAGATTCGTGTCGTACACAGACTACATAATCAGTTTTCAAGTCTAGAATTTCTATTATATAATTTATTCCATTTAGTTTAGGTCGCACATAGCGCTATTTGTTTTATAAGACTAATATTGAGGCTTTCGCGTTGGTGAATGAAACGTCCTGTGAGGCTGTTGACAATCCAATTAGTGGAACTGACTCGGGAAAACGAGGGTAGAACAAACAAAAAAAAAAACAGGTGGATCAAATTGGATTTATTTCCCGAGTTTGTGGGAGATTGTGTGAGGCGGTTTGTATTGTTTGTGAGGGTTTTTCTACCTTTATTTATCGACTTAATTTGATAAGAAAGGAAATAAGATTAATGTGGTCTAAGCTTGGAATGAAATAAATAGTGATTAGATCAATCTTGTTATTCCTTATTTATTTATCTTTAGTCAATAATAACTTGCGGTGTAGAACGTATCAACAGAAAAATACATAGATGTATTTATTAAATAGAATATGTTTTAAAAGAAAAAAAATGTATAAAATGTGTATATAAATGTAACAACCAACAAACAAAATTTTAATGAAGTGTAATATTGTGACATTTCGGTTGTCAATTTATACGCCACTTTGACAACGGAAATGTCACAATTTGTCACCTTTAAAATGTCACCTTTAAATGAGTATACCTTTAAATTAGTATACCTTCCAATGAATAGTATACCTTTTTAATAGACCTTTTCATAGATAAAAACGGGTTGTGCGCATGTGTCAATTTCAGTCATGTTATTTGTCAAAAACTGCCCGAACTTTTTGACGTATAACTAAATATGTGCCCGAAACTTTCATATTCCCGCCTTTCAAACTTGGCGGATGTGTATGAGCTTAACTAACCGTCAAAAGGTCTATTAAAAACGTTTTTAAGGTGAGTTTGAATATTTTAACCCACTAGGTCTCTAATGTAACTGGAACTGGGAAGTTTATCGTAAATTTTTATTAGTTCACCGACAGCACTTTTTTGCACTAAAGATGAACTTATATTTATTTGCTGAACTTATAGTCTTTATAGGACGTATATTGACAAAGTACATTTTTTGCTCGTATTAAATTTGTGCGTATATTCATGTTTTTCAAACATCTTATAATACATTTTACATAAGCCCTTTAGATAACTGGCACTTTTTAAAATGTAGATTCAGGGTACAATAGGTAGGAACCCATCACAGAAAATATATTATGTTAGGTTAGGTTAGGAGTACCAAGCCGGATTGCCAGGGAAGATACACAATAGATCAACCGTTCACAGTTAAACTGATGCTACAGAAAGCCTGGGAGCACGACACGGATATATACAACATTTCAGTAGACTATAAACAAGCCTATGACTCGATAAACCGAGAAAAACTTTATGTTGTCCTAAGGGACCTAGGCATAGCAGGGAAACTCATACGAATGATACAAATTACGATGAGGGACTGCACAGCATAGGTCCAAGTACAAGGCGATCTAACGGAACCGTTTACATACCAACAGGGGCTAAAATAGGGAGACGGACTGGCATCGACCCTTTTCAACCTAGCCCTAGAATATGTAGTTAGAAAAGCAGGAGTGGGAACAACAAAACTCGCTTACAAATAAATATACGCAACTAGTCGCTTATGCAGACGATATTAATATAATGTGCCGAACGAAACAGGCGACAGAAGATACCTATCACCTATTAAAAGAAGCTGCCATATCAATAGGACTATAGGTAAACACAACCAAGACAGGAACAAGAATCAACGGAGGAACATCTGACACTGTGTCAATCCGAAGAGGCGTACAACAGGGCTGTATATTGTCACCACTCCTATTCAAAATCTATTCGTAGGCAATTTTCAAAGAAGCTTTAGCGGAAGACATGGTAGGTATCAAAATAAATGAAGTAAATATCACCAATATCAGATACGCAGACTACACCGTAGTCCTTGCCGATAAAATATCTTACCTACAAAATATGATGAATAGAATAACTAAATATAGTGAGCATCATGGATTGGACATAAATATATCAAAGACCAAACTGCTAGTCTTCTCCAAGAGACTCACTGCTGAAACAGTTTTGATTAACGGCAATAAGATTGAACAAGTCTCGTGTTTTAAATATCTGGGTACCGATATCCGTTCCAGAATCGAACAAGCCAGGAAAACATTTATAAACATGAGAAGATTTTTTACTAGTTTGGAGTTTTACTAGTTACCGAGTTTGGAGCTCAGAGTTCGCATGATTAGATGTTATGTCTCAAGTGTGTTGCTGTACGGATGTGGACGCTGGACCCTGCAACTGAAAAGAAAATTGCCGTATGCTCCGCATCTCATGGGTCCAACGAATTACGAACGAAGAAGTGCTTAGACGAATGAAGAAGCCGAAAGAACTAATGGCTCTCATTAAAGAAAGAAAAACTACATACATAGGCCACATTATGAGAGGCAATAAATATGAACTGATGAGACTTATAATTTAAGGAAAGATTCCAGGGAAAAGATCTGTTGGTAGACGTCAGAACTCCTGTTTGAAAGACCTCAAAAGATGGTTTGGGTGCACTTCCATTTAAATCTTTCGAGCTTCTGTGTCCAGAACAATGTTAGCTATGTGGATCGCCAACCTTTGAAAGGAGAGGGTGTCATAAGAAGAAGAAATAAGAATGGGAGCAATCCTTATCACTACACAGGACAACCTAGAATAGGTGAGCGACTTTAGATACCTGGGGGTCAACCTCAACAACACCGGGAGAGAAGATGCAGAAATTAAATCAAGAATAATGCAAGCAAATTAAGCCTACTTTGCGTTGACGCCGGTATTCAAATCGAAAAACATACACAGGAATACCAAAATTCGAGTGTACAAAACTATAATCAGACCAATCCTCACTTATGGATTTGAAACTTGGATTCTTACGCAAGCGACGAACTAGACACCTTTGAAAGGAAAATAATGCGTAGAATTCTGGGCCCAATGTACGAAAACAATGTATTTAGAATTCGGTATAACAGGGAAATTTACTGGGCACTCGAAGAATCCTCGGTATCCAGGTATACTAAAACGCAAAGACTGCAGTGGACAGGGCACGTCATACGTATGACCGAAAACAGAATACCAAATACGGCTCTCAATGAAAAAATGCTTGGGAGAAGACCAGTAGGTCGACCACGAAAACGGTGGGAAGATGTAGTTAAAGAGGATGCCGGAAATCTGCTAAACACTAGAGAGTGGAGAAGGGAAGCAATGAATAAGGAAGAGTGTAGGAAGAAGCTGAGGGAGGCCAGGGCCCAAACAGGGCTTGTAGCTCCAGTAAAGAGAGGGAGAGAGAGAGATGCAGGGTAACGTAAGTATTCTCTTCTCAAGGAACACTGGTTTAGATGTGTCATTTCATGGTGAACATACTTCTAATTCTTCTTTTTTGAAGTAAAAATATTCAATGAGCATCGATCGAATTTCCCCAAAAAAATATTCCATACCGATAAACCGAATCAATGTATGCATAATATGCAGTTAATTTTAGTACATTCGTCAACTGACTGAGATAGGATTCTCAATGCGTAACAGAAGCTACAAATTTTTCGAGATATACCTATAGCTAACATGGGCCTTCCAGTTAAGTCGTTTATTAATTATAACACCCAAAAACTTTGTATCCGAGGATGACGAGGTGTTTAATAATTAAAAAAGCGAATATACATTTTTGAAACTGCATTTGATATATTAATTTAACAAAACACTGTCATTTGTAATAATATTTTATTTGGCATAAATTATACATACATACTAAATGACATAAAAAGATATTTTTTTCATATTTGTTAAATTTGGTAGTTGGATTAAAAAAGGCCAACATTGTTATTTGCTAATAACATTCGGTATTACATAAATCACTTATAAACTTTCTTTAAATATTTTTATTTCTAACTTGTCAAATATATTTGACAAAACATGAAAATTATTATTTGGTCGTAATTCTATATGACTATTTAGCCGACAAGGTTTAGACTTTCAAGAGTTTGTCTGTAAATCAAGCAAACACTTGAAAGTATACAATTTAAGTCTTTTGCCATTTCTTAAAATGTTAATTGAGTTTCAATCAAGAACAATGTTTTGGTTTAGTGAACACGAGAAATTGACAAACATAGTTTACTATGGACAATAGTTACACAGAAGTTTTATGGAGACAATATTTATATAGACAAGACTTATATCTTTATAGACTTATATCTTGACAGGGTTTTGATTCTGAAAGTTTGTCTGTGGAACTAACTTTTTATCAGACAGTTTAAATTAGAGAGATTTAACTGGCCGATTCTGTAGGGCAGGGGTTCCCAAAGTTTTTCTTAGGCGGGCCAATTTAATATTACCGAATTTTTTGGCGGGCCAAAAAAGAACGGAATTAAATCAAAACAACAATCACGACTTTTTTGTGTTAAATACATTTAACTTCTTCTTAACTTTCTTATTTTTTTTAATAGTATAATAAATTTAATATAAATATAAATCTTTAATTATATATTTATTAAAACAAAAAAATAAACGAAATCCATCTTATTATATAATATTTTTAATCATTGCAACAATGATTACAAACTAGAACTATTAATTAACACTAACAAAAATAATGTGAATTTAAAAAATTATAATAAATTTATTCATTTGTACCCATAATAACCCTATTGTGCGACTTGTGTAGATGTTTTATTTTAATGATGTCATTACACTTTGCTTATATGTCCTTGATTATCACTCAATTTTGATATTAATTTCGACTTATTTATGCTCATAATTGAAAAAGTTTTTTCGCAAATATGTGTGCTCCCAAATAATGAAAACATTTATTGAGCATGTTTGCATATTTCGGATAATTCATGCATGATAATCCTTTATAAAAAATCAATTAAGGAATTGTTACGATAAGAATTCTTAGCATCGATAATTTCCTGTAATTTCCTATCAATTCAAATTGCATGTCTTAAATGATTAACAGTTCTGTATCTATTTGAGACTACTATATTATATTTCTGCACAAATTTGTAATAACTATACTAAAATATATTTTTAATTTAAACTAAACAATATTTTATTAATACCAACGTTTGGTTAAAACTCTGTAAGATTTTTTTTTAAATATTAAAATATTTTATTATTTGTAATATTTTTTATTTATTTTACTATATACTTTTTTATTTTTTAATAGAAGTAATATATCGTCTAGATATCGCGGGCCGAATTCACGGGCTATTCTTGCATTTGTTGCCTCTGCTGTAGGGGAACGTTTAAAAGTTAATTCAAAAGCCGTAGGTAGACATTTTTCTATTTCGGCTATTACTAAAAATAGATAAATAAAATAATAGAGATACTAACTAGCCTCCACTAGTACCTCTAATTTTAATAAAGTTTTTATAAAGTTTTTAATATTAATAATAAATAATAGTAATCTGTATTGTCGCCAAAAGGGAACAAATAGCTATTTACCTATCATAAGGTCTTTCTGCAGGCAATAAAATATTTTAGGTATTCACTATTTGAAAAAAAAATGAAGTGCTGTGGGATGAGTTTTTAATAATTTTATTAAATTAGCGAAAATAAATAGAAGGTTTAACGGCGTCTTTTCAATTAACTTTTAATGTTTCTCTTACAGTTGCAATTTCAGAAATTGATAAATGAGTAACAGTAAAAAACAAGGTATGGCTTACTATATTACTTACTAAATGGCACAAAATGGTAAAATAAATTGAAAAAAAAAATTCAAAATATTCTTGCATTTATATTTCGAACTTTTGACAAATAACTCAATATTTGGCAGTAAAATTTAACAAAACCAAAAACAGTAATTTCATTTCGAAAGATCTCGAAACAAGTATGCAGATGGCTATTCACTTGGGTTAAATAGAAAGATGTGATCTTAAAACAATGTTATTTGTCTGGTTCTTGTTTAGTGCCACGAAAGTTGACTAGTAAATAACATACAAATGTGTTTCAATCTTATGTGTTTCAACATCAGATTTGTTTTGTTGTCTTAAAAATACTTAATAATATTATAGAGCTTCGGAAAAATTGAATATATTTATATTAGGTAAGTTCGCCCATGTTCGCACGGGGTAAGTGCGAGTTTGAGCTCCAGGACTCGAAGTATTATTTCAAACTTGGCGCTAAACTTCTACACTAGGAAATTTTCTAATTGTGACAGCTATGTAATTGTTGATTGGTTCATTTTAAGCCTATTCGTGCATCATATTTAAAAATTTTTAGAGGATTGTTTTCAGGATGAAATTCTGATTTTACGCACGTACTCCACCTGTAAAAACATAATAGTATCAGGGGGAACTGAGCCGAACACGCACTTACCCCACTTTTCCGGGGAAGTGTTAAGCTCAGGGGAAGTTTGTTTCTCGATCCATGAAGAACAATATTTGACGTCTTAATATTTAAAATTTTAAATCCAAATAATTGATAAGAAGGGCTTTCTTCGAAAATGTACTATTGAAAAACGCGAATGCACTTATCTTAAGTATTATCTTAACTATTATTTCATTTTTTTTTCGTTTCAGAGAAATATTAGTAAATAAAAAACTTTTATAATTTACGTTGCATTAAACTATTCATTTTTTTGCAATTTTCTTAATAATTTCAAATTAAATAATTTCTAATCAAATATCAAACAATATCTACAGATTTTTCTTGCAATACATTTAACAAATTTTCATTAGATTAAACTAACATTCATATTATAACATCTAGGGTATAACGTTTAATAAATATTTACCAAATAATTAATCTTATTTGCTGAATTAATAAAATATTTAAATATTTTTTTTTTGTTAATTCCGCTTGTTTAATTATTTTAATTAAATTATTTTGTTAATTTACTATTTAATTCAGATTTAATGAGGTTTTTTTGAAAATAATGTAAAATGTTTGATTTTTATCAAACAAATCTTCATTCGATTCAAGGAAATATTCCAATACTTCTTCATCCAACAGTTTATTTATTACTACCAACTTATTACTTTTTCTACTGATATATGTGAAAATGGCATTTTTTCCACGGCTTACCCTACATGAAAGTGACATTTTTTCATTCTAGAGACGAAAATATTTTCACATCTAGAGACGAAAATGAGCATTTTAAATTTATGATTTTCTCGATTATAACAATAAACTAACCAAATTTGCATGACTTTCTTATTAATTACATCTATTTCAATGAAATATTTTATGTACAACCGTAATACGAGCCTCAAACTATTTAAAAACCCGAAATAAAATGTTACCATGAAAACGACCAAACCAACAATTAAATTTGTATTGACAGTTCTGACAGTTCGCTTCGAATTGAATTTATTAAAGTCGAATTATGGATTCTAAATCCGAAATCAGTAGAAAAAATTGCATTTACTACTCGAGATGAAAGTGTTTTTTTTAAATCATCTTTCGTCTCTTGCTGTAAAATATACAATTTATTTATTTCGAATTTGTCATATTTGACAGTTGAATATAAGAAATCAACAATACTGTCATTTAGTAACATTCTGTACGACATCAATTTAATGCCTAAAATCTTTACAAAAACCTAATGTCTAGTTTAACCAAATCTTATTATAACTTCCATACCAAATACCAAAAACATCCTTTTAATAAAATAAAATAAAATAAAAACAAACTTTTCACCAAAATTTTCTAACCTAATCTTGTAATTCACTAAATATTTAATTTAGACGTTTCTATTTGTATCAACAATACCTGTCAAGTATTTAAATTGTTGATTGCTGTGCGGTTACATATCTTGGCGTCATTACAAGCGTCGCGACGCCTGTACGAAACTTATTCGAATCGAGATTAAATCCTTCTGCATTCCAAGAGGATTTGTAAGACCTACTGGGGGTGAAACACGACCACCTGGCCAAACATGAATCAGACTCACAAAAATCTCTCTGACTCACATATTACGAAATATTTTAATTATTTCACTTTCCGATTACTGCAATAAATAAAATTTCCGGAATTATCACGCCTACTTTATCAATCAAATATATCTTTATTGGGGTGCAATTTAGAAGTCTTTTAGGGTAGTTTTACTACTTATTTCCCAATCCCTGTTTTTTTTTAAACGAAACCCACATTTCTTATAATGAAAAGGTAAGAATGGTCACGTGGGAAACGATTCTAAATTTATTCTGTATTCACTATTTAGATTTGTACTTAAAGAAATAATTAAGAGGAAAAAATCCTTTCTTCATCTTGCGTGCGATATTTCTCAGAGGGAGACTCCGTATAATTCTATTATACAAGTTGTGGGCTAGATTTCACGAAAACACAAAAGATTTCTATTTAAAAAAAATACCAAAAAGTTCTTATATTCAATTTGCGAAAGTATTATGCAATATAATCATTTGATCATCCTGAAAAATGTATTAAATAAATTGGATTGAAATAATTTAGGTTACTTAAACGTCATGAAAACCTAAGGGTAATTTCAAGGTTGTCTAATAAATTTATCTGGTTCAAATACGTTTATTATGTTTTAGGAGACTACTCTGTCTAGTTTTATCCGGTTTTCGGCAGATGAAACTTTCCGCAGTCAAAAAATATTAAAAATATTATGATAACGGCCGGAGTTTGTTTGGCAAACAAATCATACGATTTTGGACGCCTTCCAAAAACTCCACTCTAAATATTTTCGAAAAGTCACAACTGGTATATGAACTCGACCAAAATATTTACACGAAAAAGTTTCCTATAGAAAAAATTAAACAAATATTATTAATTATAAAATACTAACTAAAATTTTGTAAAAATGGCAGTCATACATTTTACAATAGTTGTCATACTTGGAGATGTACTGCATATTCTTATAAATAAACACTTGAAAAAAAAGTGAACGAAATGATAAATGTAATTTCATATATTCATTATTTTGTCTCACAAAAGAAATACAGGGTGGAATCAAATATATTCCTGATACAATAAAGAAACATAATTCATGACCGAGACAAAATCTTACGCTTATTGTTACTAGAAGATTTCCGTCCTCCTCGGTAGTGTAGCTGACAACATACCTGCCTAGCAAGCGGGAGACCCGGGTTCGATTCCCGGTCGGGGAGGCAAAAACCAGGGTGGTTTACACTAGCCAGCCCTGAGGGCTAGTGTATTCTAGTAGTAAAACCCACCCTGAATGAATGCGAAATATGCGATACCGGGGTGGCGTATACTAAAAGAGATGTGGAATAGGGGGTTTGGCGAGAGCTTTCCTCAAACCACTTTAGTAGAAGATTTCTATACAGGCCGTTACGAATCAAAAACACCACCAGAGAGGAAAGTAGTTGACGCTTTAGGGAGGAAAATACAAAATGTAGGATCGGATAGAAATACAAGTAAAAACTAAGTTGAATAACATGAAATCCAGACAATATCACGGTGGAAATGATACGAGAAGGAGGAGATAACCTAATAAGAAAAATTACGAAACTAAACAAATTATGAAATTACTAAACAAATGCCTAAAGACAGGGAAAATGCCGATACAATGGAAAAACGCTAACGTGGTGCTAATCTACAAAAAGAAGGTGATAATAAGAACATAGAAAATTAGAGGCCGATCAGTGTAATGTAACATGTAAACAAATTGCTGACAAAAATAATCACCAACAGAGTAGAGAGAAAGTTCGACGAATATCAACCATGCGAACAGGCTGGATTTAGGTTAAAACTACGGCACTAATAACGACGAGAATTATAACAGAAAAATCCAAAGAATACAGATGCGTATTATATCCGGTGTTAACGAAAAAATAACGGCGAAAATTATAACAGAAAAATCCAAAGAATACGGATAAGTATTATATCTGGTGTTCATAGAATACGAAAAAGCCTTTGATAGCATAGAAACTAGAAATCCAACTGTTTGTCATTGCTGTATAAACCGCCCTTTACAGAGCAATGGCAAACAGTAGGATCGACCATAAATACAGTGACCTGATCAAAAAATGCAACAAAGACCGCAACTTACATTATCCTCGATAAAACTAAAGAGGAGCGCGACACTCCTTATTACCAAACTTTGCACTTTAGCATTGGAAGAGATTTTTAAGAAAATTGACTGGAACAACAAAGGTATCAATATCAAGGAAACTCGACTAACCAATATAAGATATGCTGAAGATATTATCTTGGCACATTGTAGAGAAAATATAACAACAATGATTGCAGACCTACAAAGAGAATCTAAATAAATAGAGGTGACTATGAACCTCTCAAAAACCCAGATAATATACCAAGGAACAGAAGAATAATAGTAGGAGGACAGGCAATCAAAAAGGTGTAAGAATACGTATACCTAGGACAGAAACTTACTATCAACTGCATCAACCAGAAGGAAGAAATAAGATGATGAAGATGGAGAAGAAGGCTAGGATGGGTGGTCTTTGCTAAACATAATCATAAACAAAATAAGAAAATAGCTCAACACCTACAATAAAGAGTTTTTGACCAGTGCATTTTACCTCTGTTAACATATGGCATATAGAACTGGACTGCAACCTAAACAAATTATCGACGCACTGAAAACTGCGCAAAGAGCGATAGAGAGGTGATGATTACAAAAAGGAACAGATAACTAAAGCCACCGATATTGGAGAGAAAATTGCAATCTTTAAACGGAAATTCGCAGATCACGTTGCCAAGAAGTGGTAAGATGAGATGGGACAGGAGAATCATAGGATGGAGGAAAACCACCTATAAGATGATATGATGACTCAAAGGAACAGCCAGACTAGTATAGATCCAAATAGCACAGAATTCGGAAACATGGAAACAATTGGGAAATGCCTATGTTCAAGAATGGACCTAATTGCTAAAGAAGAGGAACTATAAGTTCAAAAAGAATAAATAGGTAAGTAGATATGGTATTTGACACATGACAATAATTTTTTTTTTCTGAAATTACATTTTCATTCCTGTAAATTTGTCAATTTTCATAATCGACATTATACTTGACAATTGTGCATTACTTGATATTTGACACTATTTTTAAAATTAGCAATAGGGCAAAATTTTAAAAACTCACTCCAAACAACATTCTAGACATTCCAGACAACATTTCTTATCTAATCTTGTCTTTTTGAACAATAAATATATTCAACTTGTTAAAATTGTAACTTTCAATATTTCAACTTTTGAAAAATATGTTATTTCTTTAATTTTAGCTGTTGTTCTTTATGACCATAGTTTATATTAGAATTGTTTTAAATGAATTTTTAAAATTCAGGATGAAAACAATTTTGAAACCAAAACGCTTAACGTGTCTTACGTTAAACGACAAGTTGTTTCACAATTATAAATTATAAAACTTATATAATATAGATGATGATGATAAAATTAGTTTAATAAAGTTAATGGTTTGATTAATAGACAATTGGAAAATGTGTTTGACAAAAGATATTTCAATGACAAATAATAATCCTTCCCAAGTTTTGCAAATATTTAATCAACGTTTTACAAATTTGATATTTTATTTTGTATTTCATAACTTTTATAACAATATTATTTATCAATATCAAAATTATATATTCTTGTTAAATTATATGATATGACTTATATATTGTTATACCTGTGTATGTTATAATAATCGATATTTATTAGTAATATTCATTTCTTTTCATTATATAATACAATTTCTTTTTTAATTTTCTCGTTATGTTATTATTATGTTAATACTTCTATGTTATGTTATTATTATGGTATTATTTTCATTATTTTGGCTATTTTTAGTTTAATTATTTGGATTAGTTGAACAGACGTCTTGTCTACTATTATTGTAGGCAGGGCGAATTGAACCTCGCCCAATAGATTGCATGTTTTATTGATATTTTTTGTTTATTACGAATAAAGGCCTTTATTATTATTATTATTAATATTTATTTTGTGTCATATATAAATTATAAATATTTATATTGAATTAGTCACATTTAGAATTATTTCACTCATATTATCGACTTTTTTAAGTGGTTGATGGGAAGCTCTCCCTAAACCCCCTTTGGGGGTTCCACTTTGGCTTTTAGTGTACGCCACCCCGGTATCGCACATTTCGCATTCTTTAAGGTTGGGTTAGTGGTTATCTAACGTTAGTGGGTTATAATT
Organism: Phosphuga atrata; assembly: GCA_944588485.1. Classification (NCBI taxonomy): domain Eukaryota; kingdom Metazoa; phylum Arthropoda; class Insecta; order Coleoptera; family Silphidae; genus Phosphuga; species Phosphuga atrata. Next base: position 34,597,228 of record OX155893.1, read on the forward strand.
GGGTATGGACGGAGGGTATGGACGATTACTACGGAAAACGCCGTAGTTTTTGCCTCCCCGACCGGGAATCGAACCCGGGTCTCCTGATTGCCAGGCGGGTATGTAACTACACTACCGAGGAGGATACATATTATTGACTAATTGTAAGATAATAAAATTGTCAAAATGATATATGTAACTCGTAAATTTGGGTAAAATACCACGTTCACTTTTGTCATGATATATTATCTTTAATTTTGCCACAATAATAGGGTACAAAAATATAAAACCAGAAAATTAAATAGATATTTGACACAGTCAAAAATGTCAAATTAATTATTTTCTGAAATGACATTATTTTATTAATGTGACGTTTTAATATTCGTAACGATTATATTTAATGTTCTTTTTTGCATTTTTTGAAGTATTAATTGAATGATTACTAATTATCTGATATGATACTTTTTGCGGTATCCGGTACGGAATGAGGTTCACTTCATTCGTTTCACCGCAGAATCTTCACCGTACGAACTTTCACCACTGAGGAGTTTCACCTCTTCGAAGTTTCACCGCCCACGTTTCACCGTTCGGCAATTTCACCGCATTCGATTAAAAAATACATAAACAAAAATTTAGAATAAATTTATACAGGTGAACCTGCTCAGCGGTGAACGCTCCTGCGTTGAAAGTTCCTACGGTGAAGATTCCGCGGTGAAACGTATGCGGTGAAAGTTCACTAAATCACATTTTGCATATTTAGCAAAACAAATGTTTATTGCAATGATAAAAAAATATTATTGTCATAACAAATATTTATTGAAATGACAAAAAAATGACACGGACAAAATAAATATTTCTTGAAATGACTATTAAAGCAAAATATTAGTGATCACCGCTGAGGAGTTTCACCTCATCGAAGTTTCATCTCCCACGTTTCACCGCTCGGCATTTTCAGCGCATTCAATTAAAGGGATACATAAACAAAAATAGAGGAGAATAAATGTATACAGGTGAACCTGCTCAGCGGTGAACGCTCCTGCGGTTAAAGTTACTACGGTGAAGATTCCGCGGCGAAACATATGCGGTGAAAGTTCACTAAACCATATTTTGCATATTTGAAAAAACAAACGTTTATTGAAATGATAAAAAAATATTATTGTCAAAACAAATATTTATTGAAATGACAAAAAATGACACCGACAAAATAAATATTTCTTGAAATGACTATTAAAGCAAAATATTAATGACTGTAGATTTTATAACATTTCATTCTAGATATAATATTGACAAAATATCTTCTAAAATTACATTTAAATTCTTGAAAAGTTTGATTTTGCTTTATCATAATATAAAAATTACATTCGAATTTGTGCAAATTTACACCATAAGTTAAATTTTGTCATAATATACTTATGCAAAGTCAATTTTATGAAAATTTCAGAAAAATAATCCTGAATCTATGCACTCTAAACTAGTTTAGTCTGTGTAGTTGATATCTTGTTTGACTAGTTAGTACAGTGCGAAGAATTTAGCTAGTTTATCTTGCATTAATATCTTACCCTACTTGCGCAATTTACTTCATAAAACAAAATTTAATCGCGCGATTTTCATGAAAATTGCAGTAAAATATTTCTGAATCCACGCACTATAAACTAGTTTAGTCTGTGTAGTTAATATCTTGTTTGACTAGTTAGTACAGAGCGAGGAGTTTAGTTAGTTTATCTTTCATCAATATCTTAGCCTAGTTTCGCAATTTCCTTCATAAACAAAAATTAATTGACAAGAGGTCGCCCCATTATCCACCTTCCACTCCTAGGCAAATTCCCAGAACAGATCCTCAAAAATAGATTATGGGATTTGCTCAAGAACTCTATTCTATCATACCAATTTAGATACAAGCCTTCCCATTCCATCATCCACCCCCTATATATGACCATTAACCTACAAACCGCATACCTCCGTAAAGATCATTCTGCTGCCCTATTCCTAGACATATACAAAGCCTTTGACAGTATGTGGCATGTCTACCTCCTGCTCAGAATGTCCTTCCGTATCTCATTTATCCCCCTATTCCTCCAAATTAAACTGAAGAATGCCCTCTCCTCTGAATTTACCCCTCTCCAAGGTCTTCCCCAAGACTCTCCACGCTCTCGCTTACTCTATAATCTATACTGTTACGATATATACAACTATAACCTAGGAGACAAATCAAAATTATCAACCGCTCAGCCTATATCCTACAATACGCCGACCTCTCCGCCCTCATATCCCACAAAAAATCCTCAAAAAAACACGACGGACAAACTTCAGCCCTCACGGATAGAACCATAATTTGGTTTAAACGTTGAAGACTCACTGAAAACCCTTCCAAATGCCAACTCCTCGTCCCAAAATCACAGAATTTCCACCAATTCTCCACATATCCACTTATATTCCATTTTTTTAAGATTGCAGTACAGGGAAGATAGGGCTTATTTGACCTTGTTCTCTGATTGGTCTAAATCGAGGAGAAGTTCACACCAACGATATTTACTTCTCCATCTCAACCTCCTTTCTCTCTTTATTTTCACATACATTTGCAGCTGTTAGTTGTTAATGGCTGCCGTGTCAATTCACATTTATTATCTGATTTGTTTGTATCATTTAGATTTTTTGCGTTTTTCTCCATTTATTTGTTTGTGTTTTATTACTATTGTTGCCATTTGGAGTATTTGATCAATAATAATATTCAATGAAATATATTCAATGAAACCATTAATAAATTGCCAATTTTATATTCATGTAACTATATTTGAATTTAGCGCCAAATTTTGTAGCTAGATTGAACATTTGTCATAGTGTCAATCAGGTTTCTAGTTACTGCATTCTTAAAAAAATGGACTATAGACACCAATGACGTTGACCACCGACTTCACAAATTATATACCTAGGCATGACATTCAAAAATAAACTGAAATTCAACATCGAAACAAGACTACGCAAAACCAAAACTAACCAAAAGAGTAAACATCTCCGCTCCTTGGCCCAAAGAAACCAAGGTATCTGCATTATAACGGTCTCCAAGATTTACAAATCCATATGCAGACCTATTCTCGCCTAGGGACACATAATAATGACTATTACCAACAAAAAAACCTACAAAATACGGAAAACAGCCGAACGAACAGCATTACGCAGTATCTCCAAATTATGACAACCTAATAACATCCTCCATAACCTCTCCAATGAACTCCTTTACAGACTTAACCCAAATCCCGAGACTCTCAGACAAACACAAATGACTACTGACCAAATACAAAGAGACCAATACTCACTGGACGGACCATCACAAACTCCCCATGCATTAGACGTGACTCTACCAAAGCGTCCCGCAGCCACCCACTCAAGATGAAACACTATACGACTAAACTCTTGATTACACGTTTACTCTGCATTTTTTAATTTTATTTTTTATCTTCCATAATTTCTGTATTTTCTTTTTTTCCTTATATATAAAATTATTTAACTATCTCTGTGTAACTCCTGGAGAGAAAAACCTAGTAGTCGATAGCCTTTTGTTTACCTTTTGTTTTAAATAAATATTATTATTATTCTTCTAAAATATTATTATTATTCTTCTAAAATATTTTTCTTCTTCTGACAAAACAATTATTTTGTAAAATGACATTACAAATGACTTTACAAGTATTGACAATGATTTTGTATTATGTGGTAGGTATATATTTGACACAATTTTTATTAGAAACATTTTGATACATTTAAAATGATAACCGTCATTTTTTTAAATTTGGTTTGGGGAATCTCTCACTAAACCCCCTCTTCCACTTGGCTTTTAGTATGCGATATCCCGGTATCGCAAATTTCGCATTCCTTCAGGGTGGCCAGCCCGGAGGGTTAGTGCCGCCCTGGTTTAAAACGCCTCTTTCTCGGCGGTTAATGGCACCCCGGTCTCCCGCTTGTCAGGCGGGTATGTGGTCCACTGCATTACTGACGAGGACAATAATAACTGTCTGAAATGACACAATTCACATCCTAGACATAACAATAACTATTCATCATTTTGTCATAATTTATGGAATAAAATGTCATAATTGGACAAGAATTAAAAATCATTTGGAATTTGACAGTAATTATTGACTAAACACGTATTTTATATTGTTGTCATAATAATAACAAATCAACTATTTAATTGTTGTAAAATGTAATAATATAACTTACATTACAATATAAATATTAAAATACTAGATATTTATTAGTTATAAATATTATTAATAATTTATGACAGTTATTTGGCAAATTTTATAAATGACAATAATAAAAATTAAAATTATAACAGTAATTAAAATGAATAAAAAAGTGAATTTATTAATAAATAGATTCTTGAATTTATTAGTATATAAATTCTTGAATTTATTAATATATAAATTGAATTTGTTGATGGTGTATATAACAATTGTGAATTTATTAATATATAATTAGAATATAAAAATGTGATAATACAAAAACATAAAACAGGAATAAAACAAAAATTGCACTTGTTTTTGAGATGACCATAATAACCGACACTAATAATTATTAATTTAATGAAAATTATAATTGGGATTATAATTGAGATTATAATTGATAGAAATAAAATGACAATAACATTAATACGACGACAATAACATTTACGGTTATCAATGACATTTACGGTTGTAAATTTATGTTATATTTATATTAAATAAAATATTAAATTAGTTATTTATGCAAGAATATGAATATATTTTAAAATTAATTTATAGATAACTGAAACATATTTAACTAAAATGAATTTGTTTGAGAATAATTTGAATAAATTTATTAATAGTTAATTATGGATGCGATTAAGAAATTCCCAGCCTTTAAATATTAAAATCATTTCTGTAAAATGAATAATTATTTAGAACGTAAAACGTTTTTTGTTTACGAGTTTGTTATTAATAGTAAAGCGAAATTTATAAACACTTGTTTGTTTGATGCAATATTCATATGGCTGTAGATACAGTCAACAGGTTTTGCTCCAATGCTAATTAATCATTTAAAACTGTTGGTAAACACATAATTAGACTGTTATCTAAACAAAATTAAACAAAGTCAATATATAATCGTTTAAAGTGTTCGAAAAACGATAAGTTGAACAAATTTATTTTGATAAGTTTTTGAGGAAGAATTATACGATAGAACATATTATTATGTAAGAACATATTTTTTCTTGTTGTGATAAATTAGAAATTTATAAAACTTTGCGTTTAGATACACACATTGTTGAAATACTTTAGATATAAACGACTTACGAATGTTGCAAATGTTTTAGAAATGTCACTTTAGATATATGGCCATGCTTTGACAGATTTGTAACACTTTCTTTACCTTGACAGTTAATTAATACTTTCTCTACCTTGACAGTTAATTAAAATTTCGACATATTTTCGAAATTTTGTTCACTTATTTTTCCAATATGATTAATGATCTTGTAAAATATATAATTGATTAAAATACTTTTTTCTTGATCTAACAAATGAGAATTTTTTTTATTAACAATTCTTTAAATATATTCAATGTTTATATATGAACCGGGTATATAAGATATATTATTATTCATTTTTTAGAAGTATGTGATTTTTATTAACCATGCTATAAATATATTCAATGCTATAAATATATTCCAATACTGGGTTTACAAGATATATAAAGCCCGTCACTCATAATCAGTTGAACTGACATATATCTAAAAACTTTCCGTAAGTGAGAAATCTTAAGGTAAAATTTTTAACTGGCGGTAACCCACGGATTTTCCGGGCGCACCATGAATCAGCCGGCTTCAGTTCGTTTTCATTGTGCCAAATTAACCGCGCATGCGCTTAGTCAGTCGCAGTTTCACCGCCATGGTGTCTGAACGTGCAATAACGAAAAATTTATAGAAAAATACCACGAGTGCGAATGTTTGTGGAAAACGAACGACATAAAACGCTTCATGGAGGAGTAAACGCTTCATAGCTCATTTCCGATGCAAGAGTCACAAGTTCCAAGTAGCTTGAAATATGTAGATTCTTCCATTCTCAAATAGTTACGCCAGTCACTCGGTTCCAGTGATAAATCATTTAACAAATTAATAAGAGATAATTGATATCTCTGTTTTAACCATTCTATTGCCCAATGTTTTTTGGTTTTCTATTGATTAAATGGCAACAAGCGGCAGCCGTCATAAGTAGAATATCGTAGAATCCTCTTCAGAATCCGGATCCATTTTTTTAATTCACTTGGTGAGAAATTGATGTTACGCTATGTTAGCGTAAATATCAATGGCCGGTTAGCGCATCGGCAAGAGCTCGGCCTTATAGAACGAGGATCGCTGGTTCGATTCCCCGTGTGGACGCTTTTTTTTTTCTTACAATTTTTGACTTTGACTTTGATTGACTTTGATGACTTTCTTTAATTATTATTTATTATTGTTTAACTTTTTAATTGTAATTATTAATTTGTTAATTTAATTATTTTATTAGTATTATCCTCGCCAATATTCCGCGATATGTTGCATTACGCGTGGTTTGCTGCCAAACTCTGCGACGACAGAGAAACTTTTATGAATGTAACTCAAGCTTGTTTTTCTATGGATAATTTAAAAAAAAAACATGTAGCTGTAGAAATGCGGCTTTTGTAACGTGTGCAAGGTGCCGACACAATTACTGTTTCCCTTGTTTTTACGATAATTATCACCCCAGCACATGTAATTCACCTGTACAATAATAAAAATATCTAATTTTATATACCAATTCCTCGTGTAATGTGTAAAGTTAAACAATAATAAATAATAATAATAATTAAAGAAAGTCATTTTAAAAATTGTAAGAAAAAAAAAGGTCCCCACGGGGAATCTAACCAGCGATCCTCGTACTATAAAGCCTAGCTCTTATCGATGCGCTAACCGGTCATTAAAATTTATGCTAACATAGTGGGCTATAAGTTGTCCGTAACTTACCGGTTCGCGTAAAAAGTGAGTTATTTTTTTAACCCTTGGCCATCTGGCTCTCCCGCTTGCGTCACTTTCATTTATAGTCAATCCCTACATATAATGTAAATTTGGGCGGTGTTGATGCGTCCGGGGGGTCCCCTTGTGAATATGAGTGGCGGGTTTTAGAGTCCAATGGGTTATATGTTCAATGGGTTTATTAACAATGCTATAAATATATTCAATGCTTATATACTGGGTTTACGAGTTATATAAGTCTAGTGGTAACATTTGGAGAAATTGCTATGTGAATCTTCAATAATAAAAAAGTAGACAAATTAATGAAATACTACGTTTCAATTCACACATGACTTATAAATATATAAACATAATTACAAGTAGCTTGCAACAGGTAGCTAAAACACTATAACCTAATAAAGAAACGCATCTATGGATGTTCATTATTATTAATTTTTATCAGGTTATAGTGTTTTTGCTACCCACATGTAGGGATTGGAATCCGGAAAATCGGATCCTGTAATCCGGCGGATCCGGTATCACTAAACGTTTGCCGAATCCGGTACCAATATACCGCATCCGGTCACCGGATCCAGTGATGCTAATTTTTATTAACAATCGCGTTGATGCATGAGTAGGTACTTTAAATACGTGGTGGGCATGGCGTCACATGGTTTTTTGAAAACCAAAATTGATTTTGTGATAAATAATGTATACTTTTTTCCAAAAAAATCCTCTAAAACATAGGTCCGCGTTATAGACGCACAAAAAGTAGGTTACATTTTAGGATCCGCTATATACACCGGAAAATACGGTATTTATTATCAGTTGATTAAACTAAATATTTATAAACTCATTATTGTGATACTTGTGCCATTCATTAGACAGATTCAACATGATGTCTGTCATAAATATAGCATAAATTGATTTCAACACCTAGACCCGACCATATAAACTAATGTAAATTGAGAAACGAATTTCTAAGAAGCCATTTGAAAACCCATTGAAAAAAAAATTGCATTTCATATTTTTTACTTTTGAGGCTAAAACGAATGATTTAACGAAATTTGCAAAGAATACTTTTTATAGACGCTGACGTCTTATATATGGAGATCCGGATTACAATTTTGTATGTTTAAGCCTTAACTAGATATTTGCAAAAAACATTAGAAGCAAAAATAATTCCCCACGCCGTCTCCATTGGAGGCGGAGCATGCAAATGTGGTCAAAGGGTACTTCTTGTGGATACACACATTCAGTAAAAGTTTAATTGAAATCCCACATTTTCTCGCTATTTTTTAATATCCGGACCGGATCCGGACGGATCCGGTCGGATCAATGGAAATTAGGCCGAATCCGGCCGGATTGAAGATAACACCGGATTGCAATCCCTACCCATATGGTTCTCGTGGCACGAAAGTGCCGGAAAACCAAATTGTAGTTGTAGTTATATTTATGTAGTTATAATATATTTATAAGTGATGTGTGAATTGAAACGTAGTATTTAATTAATTTATCTACTTTTTAAGTCCAATGGGTTTAAAAGATTGCAGGCAATAACTTTTACTCACTATCATATTAATTTTAAGCATTTGACATTATTCATTCATAAATAATTTGACGTAAAAAGTTAAAAGATCTAATTAAATTATTGAACTTATTTATATTAAATTATATCTTTGAAATGACCTTTTAATGATGTTCAAAGTATGTTATCATATATGACAAATGATAATATTTCGGAAAAAAAAAATTAAATTAAATAATGAAACAAATGAAACAAATTAAATAAAAATGTGTTTGACAGTTAATGAAATAGTCGGTTGCGACCATTACTACATGGTAATCCACACTTACCCTGAATTGAAAAATTCATACCACTAATTTTTGTGAAAATATTATTTAACGTATAAAGTTATATAAATCTACATACTTTACAAGTTAAATATGTTCACAAAAATCTGTGGTAAAAACCGCACGAATTTTTTAATTCAGAATATGTTTTGCAGTAATTTAAATCGTGACATTTAATTGAATTCTTGACATTTGGTATGTAATGGATACGTGTCATTTGCTATTGTCAATCTAATCGCTATTAATTCTGGATACTACATCCATCGTCTACAATACGGTATGTCAAGTGCCATGTCGTTTCTAAACATGCTAAACAATGTTTGGAATCAATTTGTGTGGTTGTATCGAAAAATGGCATCATTTTTTGCAAATACTACAACTTTGACAAATTTCGAGTTTTATTTGATCACAGTTCCCATTTCCTATTTAATTTAATTTTATTTAATTCTTGAAAATTGTCGTAAATATGACCTTTATGAAGAGATTATTGTGAGTGGTTGTTATCATTTTACCAAATCAAACTATTCTGCATATTTGATGTGATAATCGTAATTTTAAATAAATTTTTAATTTAGGTCTAAATTGAAAATATTTATCAAATCGAAATAATAAAAAACATTAGACAATTGCCCTTTATAAACATTGAAATGTTTTCAATAAATATTGCTTCTCTTTGACAAAAACAAGTGGAATGGAAATATGTTTGGCAATGAAGAGAAGAATAAATAGAATTTTATTGAATAACACAAGTTATAATCAACTTTTAACTCAATTTTTTGCTTACACTCAATTTACTTAATTACCTACTCAATTTTTAATTACATTAATTTCCTTGCAAGGACCTTTAAATGAATATTGTTATCCTTAATGACAAAGCCAAGTATTAAAGAAGTTATTCTGCTTTTTTAAAAATGGCGATACCACCAATATGGATAACAATGGACCTATAATGGTCGGCTCTCGTAGTCTAGTGTTAGAGCGCTAGCTAACAAATCTGGAGGTATCGAGTTCTATCCCGAGTGTCGACCGCATTTGTACCAGAAATTTATAAAAACATCTAGGTTTCTGGGCCTATAAGAGAATAATATGAGCAAAATACAATAGGCCACTGGGCCGCAGTGTTTGAAGGTTTGTAATAACCCGGTTTCCACATTGGATCAAACTTAAAAAAAAGGACCAATAAGTCTCCTGTCGCTTCTTTACAAATTACTCATAAAGATAACAAACCGTCTGACAAGGAAATTTTACCAACCTGTCGAAAAGGCAGGTTTCCGAAAAGATTTTGGCACAACAGACCACTTGCAAACAATTCACAACCTAGTCGAGAAAAGTGCTGAATACAAAACACCCCTTGATTTTGGGATTCATAGACTACCACAAAGCGTTTGATTCGATATAAATATGGGCGTTCATAACAACGGATTCATTTTACTCACAATGCATTTTACTCACAATGCATTTTATTCACAATGGATACAGGTAGAATAGATACAAGATACTCTAACCACATCTAAAATACATCTACGAAGATGCAACACTATAGGTTTCAATAGACAAGGACTTCCAATAGACGAGGACGAGTAACAAATCGAATACCAATCAAGAGAGGCTTTCGTCAAGGAGATACCGTCTCACCCAAATTATTTACCTTTGCCCTGGCAGATGTATTTAATGTGTTGCAATGGGAAGAAATATGTGTAGGCTGTGTATAGTTAGGGATCGCCCATTAATCACGTGAGGCTCGTGAGGCTCTCACGAGAGGCTCTCACGAGTGGGGTGTAGTGAGATATCACGTGTATTTATTTTTTTGTTGAACGCGCGATTTTAAAACCGAAAAGCGGCGCGCGACTTGTACAAAAAAAAATACACTTAATTTTGTGAGGGAGGGGGGAGGTCTAACCGAAAACCTCAAAACGTATCACCGGAGGGGAAGAGGTCTTAAAAAGTTGCTAAATAATATCACGAATTACCACATTAATGGACGACCCCTTAGACATCTACGCTATGCCGATGATATTTTGTTAAACAGCGATCCCAATGAACTAGAGCGTATGACGACGGTAAGGGGTAAGGAAAGGGTTTGGTTTAGGTAAGGAAAATCAAATGTCTGAGATAACCAGAAGAGTACGACTGAGCTGGGTAGCGTATGGGAAGCTAGGGCATATTCTTAAAAAACGAAACTTCCCTGTACGTTTGAAAAGAAAAGTCTGTGATGCGTACATCTTTCCCGTATTCCAGTCCATTGTCGTATTAATACGTTTTTTCAAATAAAACAATTGGAGCCATTCTAAACCTTTTCCGGAAGAAAGCCGACTGGAGGCCTTTAGGCAGTTTCTGTTAGATGGAAAATAATTGTAAAATCGGTTTGGTTTCCAGGAATTTTGAGCAATATTCGTTTTGAAATGTTTCAAATAGAAATCTTTAGTTTTGTGGAATATCTGAAGTTTTCATCAATTTTCGGGAAAACTATTTCTTAGGCTTTGGACCAGATTATGGGAACTGAAGGAGTTTGGAGATTTAGAGAATCTCTACTTACACTTTGGATCAGGCCATGAGGAACAGAAGGAGTCATTGAAAAATTTTAAGTTTTGCCTTGATTTTGGACCAAACTAAGGAAAGTGAAGTTTTTACTAAATTTTCAGAAATATCTTTATTATGGATTACGGATCATACCTTGCGAAACTGAAAAAGTTGTTGGAACAGTTTCCTTTCGATTTTCTGAAAAATTGATTTTTTGCTTTTTCACTTGATTGATTTTGGACGATGTGGAACTGAAGAAATTGTCGGAACATTCTTACTTCCTCTTTTTGATACCAACATCTAGGATATCATCCAACATCATTGAAACGAGCCTTGTGGAACAGCAAAATTTGTCACTTTTTTCTAGGCTTTTTGGAAGGCAAATCGCGAAATTATTAAGTTAGTGTTTGGAAACTGCTGACGGCCGAATTTGAAATTTGGATCCTACGGAACAGAAAATTCTTCGAAAAGACCCTGGGAAAAACAGGCATTTGAAAAAAACCAGCTCATAGCAGTATTTTTAACCGTAAAATTTGCAACTTTTCGAATTTTGCTTTCAAAATTCTCTTATACTTTCCAATTTTTTTTTCACAATAATAATTATAACAAAGGTTTTATAAGATTTATTTATTTAAAAAAAGAGGCCGGCCCCTGACGATATTCACCTTTGTAATCGCGTCTGCATAGTGTTAACAGAGAAAAATGTAGAACGTCTTAGAACAACACAAAGGGCAATGGAAAGGTCCATGCTTGGAATCAGCCTAGAGACAAATAAACAATACATAAATTAGGAGAACGAAGGTAAAAGACTTCATTGAGGGTGTAACTGAACGTAAGTGGCGTTGGGATGGCACGGCAGGATACCAATAAATGGATAATACGTCTAGTAAATTGGCGGCCCAGATTAACAGAAAGAAATATTAGAAGACCACAAAAGAGATAGCTCGACGACGTGCAGTTGTGGGTCGGAACGGGAAGTTTTTTTTAATTGCCATTGATAGGTACATATGGAAAATACATATTTTTTAATTTCCAACGATATATGGAAAAATTTGAAAAAGGCTTATTTACATCAAGTAGTGGATGATCAAAAACTGACGAAGAAGATGAAGAGAATTGTTCTAGATGGACCTTTAAATATTTCTTTGATACCGAAATTTCAACTACGTGAGAGGGCAACATTGATGTCACTTTTGTAATTTTCTTGAACAACTTACTTGGATGACAAATAATATGCTAATTTATATCTGAAACATGAAGTTGTCAAAAAAATAAAACAAGGATTCTTATTATTTTAGTATTTCATTTCAGAACATCGGCATTTGACATTTAAAAAATTATTTGTCTAAAAACTTTGAATAATGTCAAGGTCGAAATTATAAATATGTTATATCGCAATTACGTTTCAATCTGTGATGAATCCGATTTTATAACTACAATAACTTTCTTTTAAATAAAAGTAATGCCAAACACTCATATTACAAATTTTACTAGCACAATGTCATTCATTATTCGTATATAATTGACAATTTCCAGGTTGTAATGAATAAAAAATTTTATAACAAGTACTTAATCGCAATATTTAGATAAAAATGACTTAAAAATTAACTTTGATTTTAAATGTATTTTTGGATTGTAAAGGGTGACAAATTAGAAGTGTCCAGTTTCTACTTCATCAAAACAAAGATATTCAGTGAATCTTAAAGTTTTTTTTTAAAATGGAGTGGAGGCCGATTGAACAACGATTGCTTGTGTAGAATATTATTACAATGAACTCCATTATTCAAACTGTCATATGGTTTCGACAACAGTTTCATTTCACAGTGCCGCCAAATTGCAGGAAAATTGCAAGTTGGGTCGAAAAATATCATCGAACAGATTCTCTTAAGGTACTAAATTAAGGTAAGAAAAAAATCTGCTTGAATAGAAAAGAAAACTTGCAAGAAAAGCAAGCACGGAATAGAATTGAAGAAAATTCCAATCAATCCGTGCGACGTTTATCGCAATAACTAGGTATTTCAAGTGAATCGATAAGAACAATTTTAAAGAAAGATTTACTCTTTCTGGCATACAAATAACAAAATGCCCAAAAAAATCTTGCAATAGACCGAAACTCACGTTTAGAAAAAAGAGGGGAAGAGAAAATTTTGAGAAGAGGGGATAATTTTGATCAACAAAATAATTATGAGGGACGAAGCACATATTTAATCGAATGGAAAGAGGAACAAACAAAATTTACGTTAGGAAAACCCTCAAGCTATATTCGAAGAAGAGCTGTATTCTCAACAGGTGGAATATGCTCTGCTGGAGTAATGGGACTGTAATTTTTTGAAGATGAAATGGGAAACGCAGTAGTTGTCTATAGTGAACGTTATGTGGACACGTTACAAACATTTTTAATGGTTGCCATCGCTCAACTCCGATTACCAATATACCCGATATTTGGTATCAGCAAGATGGTGTAAGGTCTCACGTGTCCAACATGTCCTGGTCGTCTGCCTTTTGACTCTCCAAATATGTCGCCTTTGGATTATTTCTTATGGGGTCATGTTAAATCTAAAGTTTATCAGAACCGACCTGAAACACTGGAAGATTTAAAACGAAACATTCGACAAGCTATGGTTGAGATATTTCAAGAAATGTGCAATTTGCAGAAATGTTCATTGTTGCATCGATCTCAGTCATGCATCATGCAGCGAACGGAGGTCAGGATGAGTTTTTTCTGGATGAAGATGAGAATATTTTCTAATCACAATTACATATTTAAACTTTCTTACACATCAAAACTGTAACAGTAATTTGACGCTTAAACGTAATTGACGGTGACAATTAAAAACTTTTCAGTTACACATAAAACGTTTTAAAATTAACATAACGTTGCGTAATTTAACAAAGTGATTATAAATTTTACATAATAACTACAAAATTGTGAATAATTAAAAAAAAATGTTGTAACATAGTAAATATTGTTAGTTTTATTTAAAATTTTCATTGATAATACACGAAGGTTTCGTACTTGAAAGTCTCTATTATATTTTTTTTATGCCAGCCTGTCATATTTATACACAAGTTTTTTATTCTGTTTGCAGCAATCGATTTGATGATCTCGACACTCATGGTCGTCTTGTGAGTATTTATTGCAACTCGATTGAATGGACTCGAATGGAAATAATAAATAAATTAAAACCGGGAGTTAAAGTTTATCAATTAAAAGGTTGCGTTGCGTGTTATTAATTCACTGTTTATGTTATTAATAACATAAAGCATGTCAAACTAGAATTAGATATTTTTTATTGTTATTACATTTTGATTGAAATATTTTCAGGGTGAATTTCCATGGGATTTCAGAGCGGTCGGATATATCTGGTTTGTTAATTGTGCAATTGATTTCGCGTGATTTAATCGGAATGAATAATTTAGAATTTCTCCGTGTGCGTGACTTTAACGACAATAAAAAATAAGTGTTAGTAATTAGTTTATTGTTTTTTAATTATTTTGTTGATCGCATTGAGCGAACAGCACATGCCAATTTAAAATCCATAATATTTCTTTTAGTCAATTGAGAAAACATTTGACAGGCTAAATACGCAAATTACCGTTTGGAAATGAATGTCGAGGAAAAAAACGGGATTTATGTGAAAAAAATGGAAATTTTATCCTTGGCATTTTATGAATAATGATTATTTGACAAAGTTTATATTATAAAAAAGGAAATAATTGTGAAATTCAAATATGGGTTTATTAACACATTTTATTTTTCTGACTAGCCCTGTCTGGTTCTATGTAATCCTGTCTACATCCCTTAATCTAGTCTTGTGCAATTCTGTCTAGTCTTATGTAGTCTTGTCGATGGCTTTATCTGATATTGTCTGGTAGTATCTGGTCTCATCTCAGCCTTGTGTCATTGTCTGTCTTCTCTGGATTTTGCCAGCGTCTTGTCTCGATTTTGCTGCTTATTGTCTAATTCTTGCCTGGCCTTTGTCTGGATCTTGTCTGAGGCTAGTCAGGGTCTTGATAATTGATAATAGGGGTCTTGATCTTGATAATAAAATGATATATTCTAGAGAAAAAAAAAACCATTCCAATGTGATTCGTCTAACAAAAAGATACTATTATAATGGAGAATAGATAAAGCAACAAATAAACAAAAAGCTATGTGGTACACCATAAACGAATTGGCCAACAAACGTAAAGGACAAAGTCGAATAATCTTAAATGATAATACCACCGCTAATCCGGCAGATATTGCTAGAAGATTTAACCTGTTCTTTAAAAACGCGCTAGAAGTTGTAATCAAAAATATAGACCTTAGAATTGGTAAAACCATACTACGTTATAGATAATCATACAAACTTAATAAAGTCGGAACACAGCCTGAATAAAAAAAAACAGCCTGTTTCTGGAAGAGATGTTTGAATTGGAAATTCGCAACATTTGCCTTACTTTCAAAAGCAAAGCAAGTGCTGGACCAGATTGTTTGCCATGTAATCTTATCAAAAAAGTCAGTAAGGAGTTAATACTCAAAAAATCTTGAACCTTCCCCTCAGAAACCTTATAAATTGTTCCTTTAAGAACGAAATTTATCCAGACGTGTTAAAAACTTCAATGATAATTCCAATTTTAGAAAGGGAGATTAATCCTCCAAAGATAATTATAGATCGGTCGCCAAAATATCAGTCATTGCCAAGATAATGGAATATTGTATGGAAAAGAGATTGTTATCCTCTCTCGCAAAACAGAAAATAATTCCTAGTCAGCAACATGGAAAAAACATTTTGGAAAAATAAATCGACAATAACGGAAGTAGAACAAGTCTACAATAAGGTAATAAATGGAATTGATAAAGGAGAATCCCTGTGGTCATATTTTGTGACTTATCGAAAGCCTTCGACTGTGTTGATCATAATGAGTAAACGGAAAAACCAGAGAAGGTATTCGAGTAGGAACAGTCATTTTATCAGACTTATCTTGGCTTTGTCTCAGTCTTGTCTCAGGCTGATCCCAGTATTATCTGGGGCACATCCCAGTATTACCTCAGACTTTTCCGAGTCTTGAATCAGTCTTTCTTCAGTCTTGTCTCAGTATCAGTCTTTACCCTAGCCTTATTGGAATCCTGTCTGGATTTTTTCTAGGTCTTGTCTCAATCTTATCTGGGTCTTCCCTGGATCTTGTCTCGGTCTCATTTCGATCTTGTCTTGTCTTGCCTAGGCTTATCTAGGTCCTGTCTCGATCTTGTTTCAATCGAGTATTGTCTAGTTTTATCCAGTCTTACCTAGTCCTGTCTACTGTTGTCTATTCTTGAATATCTGTATACATTTGATAAATATACCAATGCTACGATGAGTATTTATTTCTTAGTTTAATATCAAGATATCCCAAATTTATTAATAGTGTCGGAAGAAAATTGTCGGAATGTCGGTTTAACACGTTTTATTTTTCTGTCTAGCCCTGTCTACTTCTGCTTAATCCTGTCTAGACCTGGATGACTTGGCTTTATCTTGTCTGTTTATTGTGTATAGCTTTTGCCTGAGACTTGTCTGGGTCTTGTCTAAGCCTTTTCTGGGTCTAGTCTAAGCCTAGTCTGGGTTTTGTCTCAGCATTTTATCAAACTTGTCTCGGCTTTGCCTCAGTCTTGTCTCAGGCTCATCCATGTATTGTTCAGGTTCATCTCAGTATTGCCACAGTGTTTTCCCAGTCTCGGTCGTTTTTCAGAGGTAATGTCTCGGTGCTGTCTAATCTTGTCTTGGTTTTGTCGCTGTCCTGTCTCGGTCTAGCTTAGTTCTGTCTAGTCAGAATAGAGAATAGTTCGCAGCTCTCTGTCTTGTCTAGCTTTTGCCTAAACCCAGTCTGAGTCTAGTCGAAGCCTTGTCTGGGTCTAGTCTAGTCTGGGTTTTGTCTCAGCATTTTATCAGTCTTGTCCCAGGTTCATCCATGCATTGTCTTAGGTTCATCCCAATATTGCCAGTGTTTTCACAGTCTTGTCTAAGTCTTGTCTCAGTCTTTCTCAGTCTTGTGTCAGTATCAGTCTTTACTTAGGGCTTATTGAAATCTAGTCTGGGCCTTGTCTTTATCTTGTCTAGTCTTGTCTAGGTATTGTCTCGGCCCTGTCAAATCTTGTGTCGGTCTTGTCTCAGTCTTGTCTCGGTCTACTCTAGCCTTCTCTAGTCCTAATAATATACCAATATACCAATCCTACGATGAGTATGTACTTTGTTTTTACTATCATTATATATTATATTATTATTATTGTACTATTGCTAGATAACTGTTACTATTTTTTTTGAAAATCTGTCGTTTTAACCCTTTCGCGACGATGTGTTTTCTGGGAGACATCGGAATATTTTTGTGGTTTTCTAATGTTTGTATAACTCGAAATAATCTTTTATAATAGAAAATGTCGAAAAAAGCATAATGGGGCTGAGGGAGGTTGTGGTATATATAAGCACCAATAGTGTCTTCCTTCTGTAGATGTAAAGATACATTTTCGAGTCGCTCTTCTCCCAGATAGTCTACCTTTCTTTGATAAACGTTGCAGAGTTGCTGTTTTTCGTCCTTCCGCTATCATTTCCTCCCACGGGGGCACTAAAATTTGCAGAAAATGATTTTTTCTTTGTCTCCTCTTTATAGATAATCCATGCATTTGCGACAGCTATCATAAGCAAGCGATTGAAACCCAGTTCCATTCAATTCTTTCACCATTTACTTGATTTGCGATCAAGTTTGTATAACTCCATCATCTGCCAAATAAACCCCTCCCATAATGTTTCTATATGATTCTACCATTCTTGGACAAGGAACACTAATGATTTTGGAGCCATATTTCCATGTTTTATTGCCAGACGCAATATAAGCATTATGGCAATTGCTCAACAGAAGGACGTGTGTTGACGTTTCACAAATATAAATATTTATTTTTAATATAGTGATACCTTTGCTATACTGAAAGACTTCTCTTTTCAGTTTGCTATTGATTTTAGGTAATTTTTTTCTATTTCGGTTACTAAGTTCCTACTGCTGCATAATTTATATTCTGTAGTAGAATGGTCTATACGTCTATAGTACAGCGATCAAAACAAATGGTAATATCTTTTTCTAATGCTGTAGTAATTCGTTTCTTCACTAACACGTTCACCAAGAGTTCCATCTAGACGTACAGTTTCACATCAGATTCACGAAAGAGTTAACGCGTTTAATTATCTCTTACCCTGTCTGTGTGTCTCCTCACGCACACCTACCAAGATATGCAGGAAAAACTAAACCTACTGGACTATAACGCGGCGTTCACTGGCCTCAAAATAAACATCTCTAAGACCAAGGAAATGCGTATCAATGCTCGTAATAACACCCCGATCTCTTTAAATAACATCCCAATCGATAATACTGTCAACTTTTGCTACCTGGGCAGCCAGATTACTCCAGACGGAGGAGCTTCAGAGGATGTCAAAATTCGAATTCGTAAAGCAGGATACGCATTTGCTCTATTGAATAATTTCTGGAATAACCCATGCATCAAAAGAAGTACCAAAATCAAGGTCTTTAACAGCAACGTCAAATCAGTTCTTTGTATGCCTGCGAAACCTGGAAAGACACCCTAGCGGTTACTCCCAAGATTCAGACCTTTGTCAACAAGTGCCTGCGGCGCATTCTTGGCATACGCTGGCCGGAGGTTGTCTCAAATGTTACTCTATGGAGGTTAACAGGTCAACAATCAATTGCCAAGGAGATCAAGAGGCGCAAATGGAGTTGGATAGGCCACACGCTAAGGAAACCCAGCTCAGATATCTCCAGGGAAGCATTAGAGTGGAACCCTCAAGGCCAACGCAGGGTAGGTAGACCTCGCTCTACCTGGAAACGCACAGTGGATAGCGAAGCCAGGAGAAATGGAAAGTCCTGGAATGAGGTCAAGTGGTTGGCGTCGAACAGGACAAGATGGAGATGTTTCGTGGAGGCCCCTTGCTCCTCCTTGGAGCCATAGGAATCAATATATATATATATATATATATATATATATATATATATATATATATATATATATATATACCCTGTCTAGTTCTACTTAATCTTGTCTAAACGTGTGACACCTTGACTCGTTATTCGTTAAATCTCATTTACTCCTATCAAATTCTTCCTAGTTTAAGAAATCTTGTCGGTTGTTGTCTGGCTTTATATGGTATTGTCTCTTATCTGGTCTGATCTCATTGTCAGTCTTCAATGGGTCTGCTGGGGTCTTGCCAGGATCTTGTCTGCTTATTGTCTAGCTCTTGCCCGGGCCTTATCTGAGCCTTGTCTGGGTCTTGTCTAAGCCTAGACTGGGTCTTGTCTCAGAATTTTATCAGACTTGTCTTGACTCATCCCATTATTGCCACTGTTTTTTCTCAGTCTTGTCTGTTTTTTTTCGATCTTTACTAACAGTATCAGTCTGAACTCGGTTTTATTTAAATCTTATTTGGATTTTGTTTGGGTTTTGTCTGTGTTTTGTCTGAATCTTGTCTGAATCTTGTGTGGATCTTGTCTGGATCTTGTCTGGGTCTTGCATCAGTATGGTCTAGTCTCGGTCTTGACTCGGTCTGGTCTCGGTCTTGTTTCGGTCTTGTCTCTATCTTATCTAGTCTTGGCTTAGGTCTAATTTTGTTTCCGTCTTGTCACTATCAGGTCTCGGTTTAGTCTAGCCCTGTGTAGTTTCATTTAGTCTTTTCACTGTTGTCTACTCTATTACGCAAATATTCATAATATTGCTAGATTAAATAAATTTTTAAAATGTCTTTTATTCACTTTTAAACGTGTTTTATTTTTGTGCCTAGCTCTGTCTAGTTTTGATTAATCCTGTGTAGACCTGTGAAATCTTGACTGATTATTCGTTTAATCTCGTTTCCTCTAGTCCAATTCTGCCGAGTTAATGTAGTCTTGTCGGTTCATGCCTGGCTTTGTCTGGTATTGTCTGCTCTTATCTGGTATGCTCTCATTGTCAGTCTTCTATGTCTTACCTGGTCTGCTTATCGGTTAGCTCTTGCCTGAGCCCTGACTGTGTCTTATCTGAGCCTAGTCTTGGTCTTGTGTAAGCATTTTATCAGACTTTCCCCGGCTTTGTCTCAGGCTCATATATGTACTGTCTCAAGCTCATCCCAGTATTGCCACAGTGTTTCCCTCTCTTGTCTCAGTCTCAGTATCAGTCTTTACTCAGGTATTATTCAAATCCTGTTTGGGTCTTGTCTGGTTCTTATCTGGGTCTTGTCTCGATCTTGTCTTGGACTTGTAGCGGTTTTCTGTCGGTCCTGTCTCGGTCACGTCTCTATCTTGTTTAGTCTTACCTCGGTATTGCCTGGGTACTGTTTATTTAACCTTGTCTCTGTCTTGTCTCGGTCTAGTCTAGTCTTCTCTAGTCCAGTCTAGTTTTGTTTAGTTTAATCTAGCCTTGTCTACGGTTGTCTATTTCCGAATATCTGTATAAATTTGTCTACCAATCGTACGATGAATATGTACTTCTAATATCCAGATTATCGGATTAAATAGTTTTATTTTCCGGACTAGCCCTGTGTAATCTTGGACTTCTAAACCTTGACTGATTATTAGTTTAATCTGGTTTACACGTATCGGTTCTTGTCTGGCTTTCTCTGGTATTGTCTGCTCTTATCTTTTCTGGTTTCATTGTCAGTCTTCTATGGATCTTCTCTGGGTCTTGCCTGGATCTTGTCTGCTCATTGTCTAGTTCTTGCCTGAGCCCTGTCTGTGTTTTGTCTGAGCCTAGTCTGGGTCTTGCTTCAGCATTATTAGACTTGCTCCGGCTTTATCTCAGTCTTGTCTGAGACTCATCCCAGTATTGCCAAAGTGTTTTTCAAGTCTTGTCGAAGTTCTTTTCAGTCTTGTCTCAGTATCAGTCTTTACTCAAGTCTTAACTGGTTCTTGTCTGGGTCTAGTCTAGGTCTTGTCTAGGTCTTGTCTGGGTCTTGTCTAAGTCTTGTCTGGGTCTACTGTGGGTCTTGTCTGAGTCTTGACTCGGTGTTCTCTCTATCTTGCGTAGTCTTGCTATATCTTGCGTAGTCTTGTTATTGTCTCGGTCCTGTCTAATATTGCTCGGTTTTGTCTCTGTCTAGTCTAGTTTAGTATTAACTAGTCTTGTCTTCTGTTGTCTATTCTCGAATACCTGTATACATTTGAATATACCAAACCTACGATGAGTAAGTTCTTCCTACTCTAATATCTACATTACCCAAATATTCCTTAGATTGCTAGATAACTAAATTTTTGCGAATGTCAACTAAAAATATTGCTTTTGTAAATAAAAAAACACCAAATTCCTGTATTTTTACATTAAACTATTAAATTTTCCAACAAATTACTTGTTTATAATAAATCGTTAATAGATTGATAAAGCAATACAATTTTTATAAACACTTTCTCAATGCTTGTAAATATTTACGGTTTAGCGAACGAGTGCATATAAAAGTTTTATTGAAGTGAAACAACGGTCGCGTCCGAAGCAATTAAAGCCGAAAAGTTTCGAAGATTTGGAATACGTGCATATAATTAGAATGAAACTGGGACACGGCTATCAATCGGAAAATACTTATTATACTCGAAACGCAGCCCGACCCCGACGCCGTCGCTTTTATTATTGTTCTCTTAATAATCCCCTCTCGCCGAGTGCGGCCGCCCGTTTCAATCCAATAACAATGATAATGTGAAATTCTCGCCACTTCTTGTCAGACATCGTTTAGAAAGTGAAATTTATTCAGTTGCAATTTGATTTCTAATTACTAATCCGCTCGAATGGAACAATTGTTATTGTCGATGAAAGGTTACAATGTAGGTATTTCATAATATTCGAAAACTAGTACTAGATGAACAATAAGAGACAAATACGTTTTACTAAACCAGACACTATGGTCTAGAAAGACAAGAATACGAAACAAAAGGCTGGAGATGCAAGACGCGACTAGCCAGACAAGACCAGACAATACCAGACAAGACCAGAGAAGACCAGACAAGACTACAGAAGATCACATAAGGCAAGGCAGGTTCACAGAAGACCACAGAAGACAAGGAAATACTACAGAAAACAAGGCAAGACTACAGAAGACATGCTAGACTAATAAGATTATAAATTAAGCTAAGGAAACTGGACAAACAAATCTAGGCGAACAGGACTACACAGAAAAAACAAGTCAATCTACCAAGATCTGGTTTCATTAATTAATACATTTAGATTCAGATCAGTAACTCATTTTGGACATCCGACTAATTTATCGGGTTATCACCGCTCGGATATTTATGTAGTTAGTGTTTATACATCTGATTTGTCTTCACTAATTAAGATATTTTCGGACGTTACGATCCTATCAAATTACTTAATATACCATGTAGTATAAGTAATGTGATGTATAGGAGACCTAAAATGGGCAGCCACTTAGAAACAATCGAAACGTTGAATGAAATATGTAATTCGAGAATGAATAATGTTTATTTTATTATGTATTTAAACTATATAGAAGCCTAGATGAAGGCAGCAACAGGGCGCATATGTCAGTCTATTGAGCCTTTTACACAAGACTAAACAAGATAAGATCAGATAATATCAGACAAGATCAGACAAGATCAGACAAGATCAGACAAGATCAGACAAGATCAGATAAGATCATACAAGATCAGACAAGCTCAGACAAGTTCAGACAAGTTCAGACAAGATCAGACAAAATCAGACAAGGTGAGACAAGATCAAATCAGATCAGACCAGATCAGAAAAGATCAGAGAAGATCAGACAAGATCAGGCAAGATCAGGCAAGATCAGACAAGATCAGAGAAGATCAGGTAAGATCAGGCAAGAACAGGCAAGTGCAGTTAAGAGCAGACATTTGCAGATAAAAGCAGGCAAGAGTAGTCAATTGCACACAATAGCAGGTAAGTACAGGCAAGACAAGAGTAGGCAAGAACAAGCAAGACAAGAGTAGGCAAGAGCAAGCAAGACAAGGGTAGGCAAGATCAAGCAAGACCAGACCAGAAAAGACCAGACCACTAATAATGTTATTTTATTGTGTATTTAAGCTACATAAATTAAGATAATATACGTAGAGTGTTTGTCTAATTATTAACTATTTAGTGAAGGGAAGTAGATTAGGCTAGGCAAGGTCAAAAGCAATAGAAGACTACACGATACTGGATGACAGCAAAGGAAACCAGACGGGATTAGACGAGACGAGGCAATACCACACGAGACCAAACAAGACCAGCCAAGTTCAGGCAATACCATAGGAGAGATATCAAGTTCAGAGAACACCATAGATACCATAGACATAATTGGAACTAAATTAAACCGACAAAGATAGCCTGGATTGGATTAACTAGGGAAAGGTGGACTAAACAGGCTAGATTCAAAGATTGAAGACTCAAAAGTTATTAATTATTTGTTCTAAACAAAATTTCGCGTCTTTTGATGTATTATATATCAATATCAAAAAAATCTCGAAATTCGCGAATTTTGCGATTTTCGACACCTCTTCGATTTTTACATATTGTATATCAAAACACGCAGAATTTTACATAGATTACGCCAATATAAATCATAATAAAATTTAGTTTACAATAATTTTAGAAATCTTAAAAAACTAAATAATTTTCAAATATCTAAAACAGCTTGTTATATTTACCACGATATCTTAAGAAGGAATAAAATTAGCGGGATTAGTTTTAGATTTTCTGAAAGCTTAAAAAAGCCTTAAAATTTTGATCCATAATTTATTAATATTGTTTGAAACAATAAGACTAGGTAGACTGTTTAAACACGACGTCGAAAATTGGAGAATTAATCTTGAGGGAACAAGGGAAGTAACATTAATAACTGAAACTTTCATTGCCTTGTCGGATGATGAATGTCATGAAGATGTCTTGAAGAAATATATTTTATTCTATTCCTCTTGAAGTAAACAAGAATTCTCAAAGTAAAGAAAAATTCTTTTCCATTTTTCGCATCAAATTTTCTTAAAATTGAAGCCCAAAAATTTCTTTGCAAATTATGAACGGCGGCGGA
This sequence comes from Phosphuga atrata, assembly GCA_944588485.1. Lineage (NCBI taxonomy): Eukaryota > Metazoa > Arthropoda > Insecta > Coleoptera > Silphidae > Phosphuga > Phosphuga atrata. The sequence continues at coordinate 34,621,588 of OX155893.1, forward strand.
TAAAAACTTCAAAATTGATGCAAATATTTTGAAATTTTCCCAAATACGTGGTCAAAGTTTTATGGAGAATTTTAAAAATTGTGGAAGTGGTGGAAATTTTATGAAATTTCATTCAAATTAGTTGTTAATTTTCGAACCGGCTAACTTGGAATCGCCAAAATTTGTATAAACGTTCCTGAAGCCGCCTTGAAAAAATTCTGAAAGAAACGCGAAGAAATTTTGAAAATTCGGGAATTTCTGGATTTCAATCTGTGCAATCAAATTTTCTTAAATTTGTAGCACGAAAATTTCCATGTAAATTCTGAAAGGCGGCGGATAAAAACTTCAAATTTGGTGGAAATCTTTCTGAAACTTTTCCAGATATTCCTAAATTTTCCTATAATTTTGTTAGAAAATTTTTAAAAATTGTGGAAATTTCTTGCAATTTTTTTGTTGCTAATTTTCGAACCGGATAACTTAGTATCGCCAAAATTTGCATAAATATTCTTGAAACTGTCTTTAATTCTGAATTTTGAAGCACGAAATTTTCTTTGTAAATTAAATTTTGAACGGCGACGGATTAAGTGTGTTATTTTCGTAGGAACATTTTAAAAAATGTGGAAATGATGGAAAATTTAAGAATTTTCTTCGAATTTTGTTGTTGTTAATTTTCAACCCGGATAACATAGAATCGCCAAAATTTGCAAAACTATTCTTGAAACCGCTCTAAATAAATTCTGAAAGTTTCACAAAGAAATTTAGAAAATTTGCGAAATTCTGAATTTTCAATCTGTGCAATAAAATTTTCTTACAATTGAAGCAGGAAAATTTCTATGTAAATTCTGAACGGCGGCCGATAAAAACAAATTTAGTGGAAATATTTCTTAAACTTTCCCAAATATGTGTGCAAAGTTTCGTGGTAAAAGTTTAAAAATTGTGGAAATTGTGGAAAATTTAAGAAATTTCTACCAATTTTTTGTTGCTAATTTTCGCACCGGATAACTTCCAAAATTTGTAAAAATAAATTCAAAATTTGACTAAACATGCTAGATTCAGACTAGTGGTTCAAAACTAGATAGACACAAAGTAGACTAACTATATTATAAAATTCATTATGAAGCTCTGGCATTAACGAGACTAACTACATAGTGACCATAATTTATTTATATTTTTACAAAAGTTTCTGTCGTTTTAAATAATTTACTTTAGACATTATAATAATTGTATTCGTTAGTAAATTTGTTATTGAACTTGTTATCTTATCTAGATAGTTCAAACAAGTACTAAAACGAATGTAATTTACAATTTAAATTATAACTAATACTTTTTATGGACTTTTAATGAGGCTGAATACAGTCAATTTCAAACGAGTTTTGTTAGTTTTGTTGTCTTATCTACAGACTTTTACTCGTGAAAAGGTACAATATCATAAATTATTTACATAGAAAGCAAAACAAATACCCAATTAACATTTCTATGTGTAGCATTAGCAATAGAATAAACATGAGTCAAAACGTTTTTATAAAAATATTTTCTAAATTTTGCAGCGAAAATTTTTTTAAACATATCTTAATCTAAATTAAATAGTTTCCGACTGATAATTTAAGTTAATTTGTAATAATTGGTTAAACGAATTTTAACAGTAAATCTGTAATATTATTAAGTAATTAACAGTAAATTGATTTATTAGTTAATAGTTTTTAAAAAGAACAAAAAATATTTAGCTTGTTTACTGAACTTATTTGGTTTACTAATTTCTACCTAATTAAACCAAATGATAATTATATTTAATCAATGCGCAATTAAGCTATCTACATAGTTTAAGCAAATTATTCAAAACTTTTTAAACACATTTTCCTTAAAAAAAAACCTTATCTTGATATAGACCAAACTAAAAATGTCAGTTTAATAGGCAACATTATGCAGATTTATTACGTTATTTGGATAAAGCGGTAAATAATAACTTAAGGTTAAGTAAGTGGTGTTATAGACATAAATCATATTTAGTTTTAGACGAAAGTGTAAGAGATTTACGGACTGTAAGGAAAGTTGTAACAATGCAAATTTATCTTATTTGGATGAACTAGTTCTTGTCATACATTTATCAAATGTAGATTTAGATGAAAGTGTAGAAGATCTATGAGATTACTAATTTACTATTTGGATTTATACTTTAGATTATGATCGAGAAATCATATATTAAGAGGTTTGGTGACAGGGATCTGATATTGAGTTAACTATTTCTTAATCTAAATCTGGATTTATTAGTTAATGAGACCGAATATAATAGTCAAGAAGCTTTTATCTGCAGTGCAGTTGAACTAGTTTTTGTCGGGCGCTTATTAAATTTGTGACACATCTTGATCTAAACAAGATATGTACAAAAAAAAGTATTACAATTCTGATTATGAACTTGAAAGAATGAGTTCAACTATATTTAATTATACATCGGTCTTCAAGTTTACATTTAAAGGAAATTCTTTCTAATGCTGGCAAGTAGGGAATTTAAGAAAATGCGTAAATTCGAGAAAATCGTGAATCGCGAAAATCGAAATATTTAAAATCGTATTTTTGGATTTGCATATATAACTATTTTCAAAATTGATGAACATTTAGAAATAATTTTGTAAGTTGTTCAGAACAAAACGTTCATTGATACTGCGAATATAATTTTGGTGACGGGGTAGCTGCGGCTAAATGAAACGACATACTCAGAGACGTGTAACTGTTTATTACTATATTACATATATTTATTAAAATGTTTCTTATTACAATTTTTAAATTCAAATTTTTATTATGTTGTGTGTAAAATATGTTTATTACGAAAAATGCGCTTTTTATTTTATTCAATTCAAACCATTTTTTTAAATAAATTTCAAAAATTCATCTTCATTCATCTACAGTTTAGATGGGATATAAATCATTGAGATAAATAGTCTGACTTGATATCTAAAGTTTAAAGCTACTTACACACGGTATAGGAAACTAGCGTATAGTCCTGCTATAGTTTGACTATAGCTGTGTGATAGCTTCGTATAGTTCATCTATACCAGGAGTTGGGAATCGGTTTTAAGTAAAGAGCCATTTTCTTCAAGAAAAAGTTAACAGACCCTAAACCAGAGCCGCAGAGATGATGGTATAACAAAATCACAATCAGTGAGATTTTTACGCGTAAATTGATGCAGACATTTGTTCTATATCAGGTTCGTGATTAGAGGTCTTTATATTTAAACAACTTTCAAGTCTAACGTCGTAGAGCTGCTGGGCCCCATTTTATATTCATGATATTCATGTCATGTTAAAAATCTGCTCAAAATAATTTATAGACCCGCAAATTGATAAAACTTCAAATACCGCCGGCTTAAATTAATTGTAACTTTCAAACTGTAACAAAATATAATTTCATCTTTCAAGAAAGATTTCAAAAATAATTTTTTTTTCTAAAAGTGAGTAGACCTTTTCATAGTTGAATTTTTTTGTGCGCATGTGTCAATTTCCGCCATGTTATACGTTAAAAAGTGCCCGAATTTTTTGACGTATAACTAAATATGTGACTTTTTTTAAAACTTTTATAAAACTTTCATATACCCGCCTTTCAAACTTGGCGGATGCGCATGCGCATAACTACCATAAAACCAGCATAAAACTACCATAAAAAGGTCTATTCCAAGTATCGTCTCGTCCTTCTCGCAACTTGTTATTGAGATTGTTAACATGCGCTGTCTGATTTCAGTAGCAAAATATTTTTTTTGTAACCAGTCATGATGACGACGAAGGACTTCGAATACTCTTAGAGTCTGAGTTAAATGATGGTTTAACACCAAGCATTCGAAGTCTTTGGCAAAGCCAACCAAGCATTCGAAGACAATGTAAATGTGTGTCAATATGTTCGAAACGTTGACTAAAATTTTGAAAAAAAAATCGCAATGATTTAATGTTTTTGCAACGGTTTGGTTGACTATTTTTAGTACCAAGTCCATATTACTTTTATCTACTCGCACACTAAAATGTATAAATTAATAAGTAAAATATTGTATGTCCTATATCAGGCGAACCTTTTTCCGACCGCGTGCATTTTTTTTTAATTTACACACTTTGAAATGTGTGCTGATGTGCGAGGTGTACCTTTACAATGTGATCAATCAGTTACCGTATTAAGTGAAAATCCGCTTGGGTGCCTAGCCACACGGGACTGGTGGGTAACGAAATGGCGCATAAGCTAGCAAAAGATGGAGCCTGCAAGGCAAACATCATTGCTGAAAACCGACCCAACATTACCAAGACCACGACCCGAAATAAAATCTATAAATGGGTAGCAACTAAGCACCGTCTACAGTGGGTCAATTTGAATGGTCTGACACAAAGCAAACGAATGGTAGCTAAACCATCGGAAACTCTAACTGCTGAAATCCTGCAACTGCTAAGGAAGCAGATCGCAATTGTGGTAGGCCTACTTACACGACACTGCCCTCTACGAGAACAGCTACATAAAGTGGGTATCTGGAAGGATGAACCTTTATGCAGGTTATGCTATGAGGAGGATGAAACCGCCGCCCATATAATCTTCCACTATGAAACCATGTCCCCGTGAAAAACATGGCACATAGAATCCTGGACCTAATAGAGGGACTGGATCTATTTGCATGAACAAAACAATGTGGACAAATACAATAGGCCAATGGGCTGCAGTGTAGTGGGCTAACCCCCCTGGACCCACATTGGTTAGAGAGAGAAAAAAAAAAGAAAATCAGTTACCGTATCAGCGTGAATATTTGACGTGTTTTGTGCGCCTTTTTAAATTGCGGACAAACCAATCGACAGATTTTGATAAAACGTTGTATGATGACGTTGTATTGATATTCTTAAGAAATCTCACAAATTCCCAAATTTCAAAATTGTAGTTTTGTAAATACGGCTTTCGTGAATTTTTGAAATTTGTAAATTTTTGTGCGTCTTTTGCTATTACGGACAAACAAATCGATGGATTTGGATGAAACTTGGTATGAATTGATGTTCTTACAAGATATCACAAATTACCAAATTTGAAAAATGTAGCTTTCTAAATACGGCTTTGGTGAAATTTGGAAATTTTTGTGTGCCTTTTAAAAGTACGGGCAAACCAATCGACGGATTTTGATAAAACGTGGTATGATTTGATGCTCTTACGAGATCTCATATATTCCCAAATTTCAAAATTGTAGCTTTGTAAATACGGCTTTGGTGAATTTTTTAAATTTGAAATTTTTTTGCGCCTTTTGCAATTACGAGCAAACCAATCGACGGATTTTGAACACGTCTTATATTTTACACCATTGATGTTGCACAAAAGTAGAGTGAGAAACTTAAAAATTTATTTTAGAAACAATAGTTTAACAAGTTTAGAATACATATGTGAGAAGTAGTTGCTAATAAAATTTTCGTACGTATCAGCTGTGACACGCGTGTCATAGGTTCGCCACCACTGTCCTATATGCATCCCTATGCCATTAGTACAATCGTGCGTAAAAGTCTAATCTACTTAGTGAAATTAAATTTTCTTGCTTATATTAAAATTGAATTAATTTTTCTTATGTTTAATCAAAAAGTTTCGACCTATCAGCCAGGATTTATCTGGATCTAACATAACTTAACCTAACCATAACCTAATCGGATTAAATGTAGGTTAGGTTAGGCTTACCTAGACGATATCGAAAACGACCAAATAGTGTTGAAGTTATTTGAATAAAACTAATTTTGTGATTTGTTTCATGTGATCATTTTCAGTTTCATGTCATCAATGATCACATGAAACAAATCACAAAATTAGTTTTAATCAAATCATTTAAAATATCGTCCCATATAGTTAAGGCTAAAACAATTAACTCTTTAAATAGTGTTCACTCTGCGTTTTTACTAGTTGGCAATTTTTGCCAAAGAGACTCATTGCGATTAAAGCATTTAAACTTCGCAACTCATGCACAAAATCCCGTCTGCACACACTTGTATCATACAAACTACTATTTTAATCTTGACAGGAAATGTTTGCGTACACAGCAGCACCTCTTGATGTATGGTATAATGCAATGAAAGGTGAAAATGTCTATCTTAAAGCGGGAATATACTTTTCTCATGTAATTTAAACAATCGAATGTCATTTTTCTAAATGTCTCTCAATTCCTATTTTAATAAATGAGAGTTTGATTTGTTCCAATAAACTTAAAATACATGTTATGGACGAGTTGAAGAGCCACACAACTTAAGAAAAGAGCCGCATGCGCCTCGCGAGCCGCGGGTTGCCGACCCCTAATCTATACCAATAGTTTATACGAATATTTAGATAGTTTATACCAGCGTTTCTCAAAGTGGGCGATATCGCCCCCCAGTGGGCGATTTTTCAGAATCCATATATAAATTTTCAGTATCCATATTTTCAGTATCTATAAATCCATAAAAAAATTTCAGTATCCATATATATTAAATACTTGGTAAGTCAAAATACTTTTACTCTAGAAAGAGAAAAAAAAGCTTCCCTCAATTGAATTTCAAATTATTGCACCAAATATGCCATATATATATATATATATATATATATATATATATATATATATATATATATATATATATATATATATATACAAAATACGATAGATTTGGGGGGCGCTATTAACTTTAGCATATCAAAGGTGGGTAATGAGACAAATAACTTTGAGAAACACTGGTTTATACGAATAGGTCTATACGAAGCAGTCACACAGCTAGTGCTATTATGTGTGTACGTAGCTTAGATTAGACTAGTCCTAGATTCTATTAGACTAGTCTAATAGACTATTCTAATAGAAATAGACTAGTCTAATAGAAATAGACTAGTCTAATAGAAATATACTAGTCTAATAGAAATGTAGATTAAAGAGCCCAAATTTGACCATAAATCAATAATTCAATCATGTCTTAATCACAACAAAGAAATTACACACCAGTCTGAAATATTTAGATTTAATTTATCAAATTTAAGACTAGTCTAATAGAAATGCCGACTAAAGGGCCCGAATTTGACGATAAATCATTTATTTATGTCTCATTCTCTACATATAAATCACAAGTAAGTCTTAAATATCTTAACATAATTTCTCAAGTTAAAGATTGGTCTAATAGAAATGCTGACTGAAGGACCAAAATTTTACCATAAATCATTCACTCATGTCTTGATCACAACATATAAATCACAAACAAGTCTAATAGAAATACCGACTAAAAAGCCCGAATTTGACGATAAATCATTTAATTCTGTCTCAAACACTACATATAAATCACAAATAAGTCTTAAATATTTTTAATTAATTTCTCAAACTTAAGACTAGTCCAATAAAAATGCCGCCTAAAGGTCCCAAATTTGACCATAAATAATTTAGTCATGTCTCAATCACAACATATAAATCACAAATAAGTCGTAAATATTTTAATTAAATTTCTCAAGTTGAAGACTAGTCTAATAGAAATGCCGACTAAAGGGTTCAAATTTGACCATAAATCATTCATTCGTGTCTCAGTCACTACATATAAATAACAAACAAGTCTTAAATATTTTGACTTAATTCCTTAAGTTTAAGACTATTCTTTAACTAACAGAATTGTCGACTAAAGGGCTCAAATTTGTTCATAAATCATTGATTTATGTCTCAATCACAACAAATAAATCACAAACAAGTCTTAAATATTTTGATTAAATTTCTCAAGTTTAAGACTAGTCTAATAGAAATGCCGAAAAACGGGCATAAATTTGACAATAAATCATTCATTCATTTCTCAATCACAACATCCAACAAACATGTCTTTCTGACATAATTTCTCAAGTTTAAGACTAGTCTAATAGAAATGCCGACTAAATGGCTCAAATATGACCATAAATCTTTCATTTATGTCTCAATCACAACATATAATTTAAATTAATTTATTATTAACTAGTCTGATAGAAATGGAGACTAAGGGCCCATATTTAACCATAAACCATTCATTGAGATCTCAAGTACAACAAATAAATCACAAAAAAATATTTTGATTAAATTTCTCAAGTTTAAGCCTAGACTAATAGAAATGCAGATTGAAGGGTCTAAATTGACAATAAATCATTCATTCATTTCAACGCAGCATATATTTTACAAACAATTAATATGACAAACAATATTTTGACTTCATTTATAAACTTATTAAAGTCGGAACACAGCCTGAATATATAAATATATTGAACCTTTCCGTAGCTCTATAATAATATTAAGTTTTTTAGGACTATAAAACAAATTTGAATTTTCTAATTTTTGTTTCGTGCCATGAAAGTAGACAGGGAGCTAGTAAATAACTTTTGTAGTAAAAAACCTAAAAAAGACTTAATAATTTTATAGGGCTATGGAAAGGTTGAATGTATTTCTATATCCAGGCTGTGTTCCGACATTAATAAGTTTATATGATTATCTATAAGGTAGTATGGTTTTATCAATAATAACGTTTTACTGGGGGGGAAACCACATTAGGAGGCTGTTTGATACTGATTTTTTAGGATTTTTTTTTTTTGATGGGAAAGATTAACTGAATTTAATCAAATTTTGACATCATTTCAATCATATTTCAAACAATCTCTGTGAATTTTTTTGAATAATTTCAGCCAAAAATAACAAAGTTACGGTGTGATGGCCGCCGAAGGTTGTAAGTATAGTTTTCCAATTGCGTGCAGTGTAGCCATTCCGATTTTCATGTGAAATCAAAAAGGTTTTGATTGTACATTAATAACTTATTTTCTAAGTATATAAACCTCAATGCAGGCGAAAAAAATTAAAATGAAAATTTTTGCAGGTGTTGGAACAATTTTTCTTCGATTTTCACGTTTTGTTTTCTCTAATTATGCAGAAAAATACCCTTAAAATCATGGTATTATCTAACAAGTTGGTTCATATAATTCGAAATTTTATAAAGAATCATACTATCAATTTTCATAATGATCGGTTCCACACTTTTTGAGTTACATTGCACGCAAATGTGAAAAATGTCATTTCGAGATAAACGAGGTAATGCTCCGCTCGAGCCTGTAGGCTTTTTAGAAGTGCACTCGGTTCTATGCTCATAAAATCTAAACGAATGCGAATTTCGATTTGAAATTTTGACAGTGTATTCTTGGATAGTTAAGCTAACGATTTAGGCAATAAAAAAATCGCATTTTTTGAACTTTCGATGTTTCCCCCCTTAAGTTTAAGACTTTTTAAGTTTATGTCTAATATAAATGCCGAATAGAGGGCCCAAATTTGACAATAAATCATCACTCAATCACAACATATAAAACACAAACAAGTCTACAATTTTCATGATTAAATATTTATAGGTATATCAAAATTAACAAATTTGAACTAAATAGTTTCAAATATTAGGGAGACCGGAAAGTAATGTCGTTTTTCAACATTAACTTTAAACAGATGTTTTTATTTTTAATAAATGGTGTAACCACATTCGTTATCAAAAACCTATTGTGGTCTATTGTGCAAATTTTCAATGCCAGATCAATAAAAATCAATTGATTTTTCTGCTAAAAATGCCAATCTGCAGATATTTTGTGCAAAATCCATTGATAATATAAACGAGATAATTCAAATATAGACAGCCTTAATTTAATAGGTATTTATTAAATTTAGCATTAGTAGAATTTTATTGATATGAACATCTAACATTGAAAACTTGAATATATTATTGCTATTTAAATTATTCTAAATAATAAATTATGGCAACATGTTTGATAACATTAACACAATATCAACAAACAATATTGAATCGAGAATGATTTTATCAAATTTGGGAATATCCAATTAAAAAAGAAGACATAAAAGATTGAACTAAACTTTGAATTACAGAAACATTACAAAATGACTAGATATCAGATTAGATATTTAAAATTGAGGCAAGCGATTTTAAAATAAAGTCAAGTCCATTAAATTGTTCTAGATTAAGATATTACAACACCAAAGCTCGATATTTAAATTTTCACATATCTTAATCTTATCTAAATATTTAGGCAATATATTTAATAGTCTAAATATTTAGGCAATACAACATTTACAATATTGATAAAGAGGTCACAACAATGAACCCTGTGGTACAGTTTCTTAAAATTCTTCTAAAACGTTGATCCAAGCTTAATAAACTTAGGGGATTGCATTTATTTAGACCGCTATTATTATTTTTGCATTATTAACTAATTACATTAACATATTACAAAATTAATTAAATCTTGAAAAATTACCTATATTAGCTTAGCTTAATTTATAAAATCATATCTCAGAAGATAATTATTGATATTATAAAATTTAATAATAAATAATAGACACTAGGTGTAAGTTTCACAAATTAGTTTTATTTAAACGCTTAGGCCTTCGTCAGAAGATTACGTACAATACAAATATGTTGTATGTAGTTGTAATCTTCTGACGAAGGCCTAAGAAGCCAAAATCGATAAGGTGTTTAAATAAAACTAATTTGTGAAACTTACACCTAGTGGCTATTATTTATTATTATTTTATATGTTTATTATTATTATTTTATATGTTTCACCTAGTGCCAACAGCTGAATCTTTAAATTTTATTATTATAAAATTTATCTAGAATTATACAACAAGATTAACTCTTATATAACCTTTAGATTTATCAAAATATTTCGACAAAACTGTAATACCATAACAATTCTATAGAAATTTATTGAATGTATTTTAACTAGTTCTCGTTAAAGAGTTAATTGTTTTAGCCTTAATTATATGAAACGACATGTTAAATTATTTGAATAAATCTAATTTTGTGATTTGTTTCATGTGATTGTTTATTTGACTATAGTTTCACCAACACAGTGGCATCTTCAGAATAACAGTTATTCTGAAGATGTGTTGGTGAAACTATAGTCAAATAAACAATCACATGAAACAAATCACAAAATTAGTTTTATTCAAATAATTTTGTTCGCGTTAAACTGTTCGAGCCAGCTACGTGAAGATAGCTCCCCAAAATTGAAAAAATTATAATGGGATACGTTTGACCAAGATTTGACCATGATTGACCACCAAATAGTTTCGTTTGCCCACATTTCGTTTAAAAGATATTATAAAAAATTGATTGGGGGTCTAGCCCCCCAAAATTAATTTTCTCTGTACTTGATAATGGCATCTTAAAAAACATGGTTTGACCACGTTTATATTTAACCACGACATATTACAGCATTTTTCGAATATGCAAATTCGAGTATATTTGATTATCGAAAAGTACGGCAATCCATTTCTTTTGCGGAATTGCCCATGTTCATGAATATCAAACACTAAAAAATCGATTTTGGGGCCCTTAAAAATATTTTGTATTAAAAAAAAATGATGGACAAAATGGTCAAACGAAGTTCTTCAACACCAAACGAAAAAAAACAATAAAAATAAAAAAATTATAAAAAAATTAATATTCAAAACTCGATTTTGGGGTCCCCTTAAAAAAAAATTTATTGAAAAAAATGGTGGGCAAACATGGTCAAACCATGTTTTTTAAGATGCCATTATCAAATACAAAAAAAATGCATTTTGGGGGGCTAGGCCCCAAATCATTTTTTTATAATATCTTTTGAACGAAATGTGGGCAAACAAAACTATTTGGTGGTCAATCATGGTCAAATCTTGGTCAAAGATATCCCACTTTAATTTTTTTCAATTTTGGGGGGCTATCTTCATGCAGCTGTTCGAGCCGCCAAATTAATATTGTCTTAACTAGTTAATATCTTAAATAGTTATTTATTATACAAGCAGATCAAATTAAGGTTTAAATCGCAAATTAACGATCCGCTAGTTAAACCTGAATTTTATCCGCGAGTTTAATGCAAACTTTTATTCAATTTTTCTTTTGATTTAACAAAATAAATTTAAAGAAAAGTTCTGTTGAGAAAAGAACAGAAAAGGTTTTCTGCGTTTTTTTTTTACGAGAAACATGTCGGCCATGATTGTGTTAACGATAAAATTGTTGATTAAAAATTTTGTTTGGAGTAAAGTGTTTAATTAATTTGTGTTTTATTAATCGTAATTGGATATATCCGAAGAATTATTGTTAGATGGTGACGCAATTGCGGAAAGATTACTCCCGCAGGTATAAAGTGACCACGCGTCCCGATTTTGGCGAGACAGTCCCGCTTTTTGGAGGACAGTCCCGCTTCCCGCCGATTTTTAAAAATGTCCCGCCTTTTAGAAAATATCTGCATTTCTTAATTTAAATGTACTGTAATAAATAATATAAGATATTTCCACATATACTCATAAAATCTCCTTTTTTCATGTCACTTTTTGAATGATTTTTTTTAATATCCTCGAATTGAATGTCTATTCTTCATGATATTACAAGCAGTAATTAATTATAAAAATTTCATGTATCAATAAAATATGGACATGCAAAAATCTGCAAAAATCCAATTAAACATTAAACTATAAAATATATATTAACCAATTCATGTGAGAAATTTCACGACATTTAATAAACACTCCGAATCTATTGCAAAGTATTCACTCGGATAAAAAATTTGACCGAGAAAGAAAATGATATTTTCTTTTTAAATAAAATATTTAAATTACTTAATTAAAAATTAATATTCAAATTATTCTTTTTTAGAAATATTTTTATAATTACAAATGAGCCGTCTATTTTGAAAGTGGCCTAACTTCATTTATGTTCGAATCGAGATATTGAAGGGTTTGCGTTGGATAAAATTTAAAAATATGAGTAACGAATAACATAGTTGAATAATGTTTTGGTGTTTCTAAGGGTTTCAAATTTATCATCCTTATTAGCATAATTAATGTTATTTAAGAAATTAATTAAATGGACTTGGGCCACTTTCAAAATCAATTAAATCATGTTTCAAATTCTTAAGAAAGCACAAGTCCATTCATAAACTAAATTTTCCTTGAAATCAAAATAATTGTAAGTATACACTTTTATGTTATAAAATCAAAACAGTTAAGTAACAGCTGTTAAATATTTTTTATATTAAAAATATTGTTTTATTAATTAGTCTTCTCCAGTTTGTGTATGTGGGAGGGATTTAAAATAATTATTTTGTGCAAGTCGGTTACATAATGTAATAAAAAAGTCCTTGTATTTGACGTTTGTGAGTAGTCTCGTTTTTTTTATGTTTTTTTTTATATTTTTACATTGAAATTGATATTCCAAAATTCATAAGTTTTCTCTTGGGATATTTTAATATATTCAAATTTTCATGCAGTTTTTTTGCAATTTAATTTGTTATAAACAAATTATTAACGAATTGCTGAAAATTAAAATGTTATATCCGGAGACACGTATCCATTAGCGGAACGAAACTAAAATTTGGAATTAAATTGATTAAAATAAATTCATTGCACATTGATAATTCAATTGCTGCGCTGCTTTGATAATTAAACATAAAGCTCTTACGAGATCACGTAAAATTTTATTGCATATTTTCCCTATCGATTTGAAACTCTCACAATGGGACTTAGGCCACTTTCAAAATAAACTTTTCATCACTTCATTGATCCAGCAAATTTTCGTGTTACAAAATCGTAATGATTAGAAATATATTAGTAAAAAGTTATTTCAGAATAAAAAGATCAAGTCAAAATCTAACTATTAAGGTAGCTAACTCGATATTTTTCAAAATGGACTTGGGCCACTTTCAAAATAAACGGTTCAAATAATTAATAATAAATACATTTTTATATATTTATAGACAAGTATATGAATGTATACAATCAAATATTTTTTTGAATTATAATTCTCATTTCATCCCATTTGTCCAGATTCGTCTCAATGGAAATGTCACTTTACGCAGATATCAAGAGATTTATACAAGAAAATGTATAATAAGTTTTGAGATTGGCGATCAAAATTTATTTAGGGTTATGTTTACGGAGCCCGTAAGTTAGTTATTTTGATGCGTTGCCATGGATACTTTTATTGCACTAGTGAAATAAAAAATGTATTTCACTGAATAAACCACTGTTTTATTGATTTAATTATAGGCAAGATTTTTATTTACATGAAATTTAAATTATTGTCGAGTGCCAAATTTAGATTTTTATTAACTAATTTTACTAAACAATATTTAAACAAAGCACATATTTTGAATTAGAGGTAAAAACATAAATTGTTTTCAAGTTTCAAATTTGTTGTATAAATACAACAAATGTTTCGCCATCAGTATGGCTTCTTCAGGTAATGATATACAAATGATATAGTGATAATTGATTATGATAATTGATAAAAACAAGTTTCAACAAGTAACTCCACAATCCCACAAACTCGTAACTTATTGTTAGAGTTAAATAGATTGAAATTACATTTGGAAAACCTCTGCAAAATCTGAATCTTCTCAACTGCCTATTATTATAATTGATAATTAAGCAAGAAAATATAATAATTTAGATAAGAAATGTTTAAATAATTTTTGTTAGCAATTTAATTATTTAAAAAAGAATCTAGATTCTAGAAGAAGTAATATATTTATTGTATTAATGATATATTAATACAATATATTACTACAATACAATACGATATATTAATGATATAAAGGGCTACCGAGTACGAGGTCTTCTGCCCGGGGATTTTAAATTTTTCTAAAGAAAAAAATAATAGTAAAAAGTTTGGATTCAAGCTTAATATTGAATGTAGTAACTAATTTTTGGCAGACATTCGTAAATTTTAAGACCTATCTTAAATCTTAATCTGGTATCTTGTTCTGGTAAACTAAACTGAATTTTATGGGCAGGGAAATTTAATATGCGGGAACAGTCTGGTGGGATAGCACAACCACCTACCATTAAATTTTATTTAATTTTGAAATCAAATTTATTTACAAATTCAAATTTTAATTTATAGTTTTTTATAACAAATTATAATACAAATACTTAAAAATAATAAGATAAAATATTTTATAGCAAGATGAGCAGGATATGTTGAGTCTAAATTCTATTTAGTTTAATTGCGCCATAGTTTCACCAATTAGTTTTTCATTGTAATTGTTAGACATTGACCATTTAGTTTGTCATTTACTTTAGACCAGGAATTGCTAACTGTATTATTCAGAGTAAGTTTGTTCGTCTACAAAAAATTAATTAGTCTCAGTTGAAATATGGGAAAACTATAAATCAAAATTTGAAAGAATTTGAAAATAAATTTGATTTAAAAATTTTGTTGGTCTGTATGTCTGTCTAACAGTTATCTATTTAGTTAGAATGTCTAGATCAGTAAGTTTATTTGTTTACTACATATTAAGGAGGTTCGAGCGAATCCCATGTTAAATATTTTTTTCAAGTTTAAGCTTTGAAACTTTTTATACATAAAGATCAATACTTTATTTATGTCCTCTCAAAATTTGAAAGTGATCCTCCGTTTAGTTTATTCGGAAAAAAAATCAAAAATGTTTTTTCGAATCATATACACTGGTTCCTATGGCCGACAAGCTTCTATCACGTCTTTATTTATTTTTTTCGATATGAATTTCCCAACTTTAAGGAATAAAAATCCATATACAATATATTTAGATAATATTACAACACGATAACATTAAAGCAATGTGATGTTCCCGATGTAATTATTGAAATAATTAAAGTTAAATTTTTTTGTTTTGAATCTTGTTTATCGACAGTAATTCACATGACAGATGGTTTGGCAACGTCGCGATAACAGCTGATTGTGAGAAAAAACAAAAACATGGAAATATTTTGAAATTTTGAACGTCTGTGGAACTATTTGATAGAATACACTCTAGGTTTTTACATGGATTATCTATATTTTTTTGTCTTTTGTAATTCGAGGTTTTCGGCCCACATCTTGGGCTAATAAAATGCTGATCCCTTTACAACCAGTCGAGTCATAACACTGATGTTGCCAAATCTTTTTATGTCACCTTATAAGTAAAAAATATCAAAGTAATTTAATAACGGTATTTTATTAAATAAATAATAATTACCAATTTTAAAATTTGTCATGTTACTATAAATAAAAGTAATGAATTTTAACAAGTTCTTGCGAAGAATAGTGTCTGTTTGAATGTTATAGAATAAGTGATTTACTTTGTAGTACAATATAATTTTGAAAATGAAAGAAAAAAAAAACCGGCCAAGTGCAAAACTTGTAAGTAAGGTATCTTTAGGAGGACCTATCTATATGCAACCCATATACTTCTGGTGCCTGACAATACCACGCAACACATTAGTGTATTTTCATAAGTTTCTAATAGTAAATTCGCATTTTTCTTATAATTAAACTACATATATACGGTTTTAGATTTTTCCCTTTACATGTGCTGTAAGACACCGCTTGTTGCCAAATTTCATGATTCTAGGTCAACGGGAAGTACCCTATAGGTTTTGATTCCCTTGTGAAATCGCCAAATATGCGACATAAACGGTCATATCTTTTGTTCGCGTTGACTTACAAGTTTGATTTTTTCACAGCATGCAAGAGATCGAAGACCCGAGTATTTGATACAAATTCCAATTCAACTTGTTACCTCGTTCCTGACGAAAAATGGTTCCTGAGAAGAAGACGTTCCTGAGAAAAATGGTCTTAACAGACAGACAGACGGACGGGCAGACGGACAACAAAGTGGTCCTATAAGGGTTCCGTTTTCGGTACGGAACCCTAAAAATATAATAATTTAGATAAAAAATGTTTAAATAATTTTTGTTAGCAATTTAATTATTTAAAAAAGAATCTAGATTCTAGAAGAAGTAATATATTTATTGTATTAATGATATATTAATACAATATATTACTACAATAAAATGCGATATATTAATGATATAAAGGGCTACCGAGTACGAGGTCTTCTGACCGGGGATTTTAAATTTTTCTAAAGAAAAAAAAAAAAAAAGTTTGGATTCAAGCTTAATATTGAATGTAGTAACTAATTTTTGCAGACATTCGGATATTTTAAGATTTTTAAATCTTAATCTGGTATCTTGTTCTGGTAAACTAAACTAAATTTTATCGGCAGGGAAATTTAATATGCGGGAACAGTCTGGTGGGCTACCACCACCAGCTACCATTAAATTTTATTTAATTTTGAAATAAAATTTATTTTCAAATTCTTTTAAGTTTTAATTTATAGTTTTTTACAACAAATTATATTACAAATACTTAAAAGAAGATGAAATATTTTATAACAAGATGAGCAGGATATGTTGAGTCTAAATTCTATTTACTTTAATTGGGTCATAGTTTGACCATTTAGTTTGTCATTGTCATTTTTAGACATTCACCATTTAGTTAGTCATTTACTTTAGACCAGGAATTTCTAACTATATTATTCAGAGTAAGTTTGTTCATCAACAATAAATGAATTAGTCTCAGTTGAAATATTGGAAAACTATAAATCAAAATTTGAAAGAATTTGAATTTGAAAATAAATTTGATTTCAAAATTTTGTTGGTCTGCATGTCTGTCTAACAGTTATATATTTAGTTAGCATATATAGATCAGTAAGTTTATTTGTTTGCCACATATTTATTAGTTTAGCTGGAAAAAATAAGTTTAGTATGTCTTTTTGTTATTAATTTAGAATAAGTAGTACAATATAATTAAAGAAGAAAATTAAAGAAGAAATGAAATACGTTGAGCCTTTTGTTTAAAAGTCTTTTATACTTTTATAATATGTATACATTTCGACAACAATGTTAACAACAACCGTATAACTGATATATTTGTAACGAAATGTATACATTGATATAATATATTTAATATATGTATACATTTTTAACGCAATGTATAGATTATATTATAAAAATATTACTTTTGAAAAGACTAAACGTATTTCATTTCTTTGTAATAAGTAATAATATACAGTCGAACTTCCATAATTCAAACTTCTATAACTCCAAATTTTCTCATACTATAACTCATTTCTATAACTTAAACTTTTTAGAAATTCATACGTTTAGATAGCATTTTACATATAAATTTACTTCCTTAACTCGAATTTCCCTTAACTCTAATTTTTCCATAACTCATAGTAAAAATGTGTACAATGGTAAAAATTTACATAGAAAATAATCTCTGTAACTCCATTTCACTTTCCCTATAGTAAAGGTGCTATATATTGATAAAATTTTAACTAAAACGAATTTAAACTCATTCTTTCTTCTTACCTCTGCCGTTACAACTGCAAATATGAGTGGTCAGAGAAGAAAACTCAATACGATGTCGTAATCGTAAGTGAGGTTGATAAGTGAAGTTGACAAAGGAATTAAAAAGAAAAAAGTGATTGCTGAAGACTTTGGGATTCCTCTAAGTAAACTTTCTTTAATTATAAGAAACCACGAAGAAATTCTGAACAAAGCCGAAAATGGTGCAACTAATGATGTATACGTTTGAAAAAGTGTACCTAAGAAGACAGAGTTGGCTGACAATGAGAGTCCCTTCTTTATACGAAGTGTACCACGCATTATCTACTTTGGAGAACTTTGTAGATGAGAACTTTTAAAAGATTTTTTTTTTGAGAGAATTTTTGAGAATTTTTTAATGAAAAAATTGAAATTACCGACTTTTTCAAAAAATAATATATTAATTATAATTATATAAAAATATTCTTTGTTTTCTTTATAAATAAATACATATGTTATATTATGTTATATTCACTTTGAACAAATTGTGTACAGTTAATTTTGCTCATTTTGTAATTATGTATTTCTCTAACTCGAATTTTCTATAACTCCAATTTTTTTTCGTGAATTATGGTAATTCGACTTCGAAGGAAGTTCAACTGTATATGAAAACCGTGATATTTTTTAAATAATAATAATATTGATTGGTACATGAAAATGTAACTAAAGGCTATCATCCTCGAGGTCGTATATTTTGTTATTCCTTCATACAAGTCCATTAAAAAATAAATCAATATAATATAAAGAAAAATATGAAACCTCAATAAATGTTCCAATCCATATTATTATTCGCTCAAATCAATCAATATTCTGCTCTTTCGCAAAACAAGAACAATTTGCTAAAATTTTGTCAAGACGACGAATAATAAAAATTGTTGTAACTTAGAGGACAAAACTATTTTTATCTGTTGGACTTTGAGTTCAAAAGCACATTTCCATCCCTAATACACACCTTTGTTTTCTATTTTCAAATCGCCGGTCATTAGCTTTAAATCTCACGAATTTAATCAAATGAATTTTAAATTTGAAAGAACAATGAATTTAATAAAATGACAGTAAAGTAATCAAAAAGAAAGTTAGAAATACTCTCTCAAACTAGAAACAAACTTCACCACTAATATCATAAAAGCTAATGTTGATAGTCAGGTGGGCACAAGCATAGCTCATTCATATTTCTGAACTAATAACCAATAAATCCGCCCTTCTGGAATGTTGATGAATAACTGATTGCGGATACGGTCTATTATCAACAGCTATTAAATATGGCATTTATGTCTTTTTCGCAGTTATTTATGTGTGAACTATGTGTGTGAACTACGTGAAATACGAAAATATTTTCAAAGAATATGAATATTGAAATTATACATTAATTATATCTAGATATAGTGATAACTACTACTATACTACTACTGATAACAAAATTGGTCATAATGGGCAATTATGAAAGAAGATATGACAATTTTGTATATAGTTTAACTAATTTATGTTTATACATTCATAACTAGTTCTTGTTTCTATATTCATAACTAGTCCTTGTTTCTTCATTCATAACTAGTTCTTGTTTCTCCATGCATACCTAGTTCTTGTTTCTATATACATAACTAGTCCTTGTTTCTTCATTCATAACTAATTCTAGTTTCTACATTCATAACGAGTTTTTGTTTTTATATTCATAACTAGCTCGTGTTACTTCATTGATAACTACTTCTTGTTTCTACATTCATAACTAGTTCCTGTTTGTACATTATTAACTAATTCGTCTTTCTTCATTCATAACTAGTTCTTGTTTTTATATTCATAAGTAGTACTTGTTTCTTCATTTATAATTCGTTCTTGTTTCTACATTCGTTATATTTATGGTTAGATTGAGATGAAAGTGTAAAACATTCATGTGATATATGAGCTTGTATCGAGATTACTAAATAGTATTTGGTCATCTAGATTGTATAAGATTGACGATCGTGGAAGAGAGTTGAAAAAAGCCATATTTAAAAAAACAAACCAATTGCCCTATAAAAAATTGATCCACTAACCCTGAATCTCGGTGAGCGATCTTACGCAACGCAAAAAAAAATCAAAGAGATTGTGATACTTACGTACCATTATTCCTTCGCCACGAATATAAAATAATAAAATTTATTAATCCAAGTTTTCAAATAAAAATAAAACTGATTTATTCGTATATATAGATTTTTAGAAACTTGTGCACTACACTGCTAAATAAAGGAAAAACACTTTTTATTTATTTTCACTGAAAATATGTAAATAAGTCACTGCAATCGCACATTTTTTAATTTTTCGGGAAAAAGTCTTGAAAATAAAATCGTTGTTGTTGTTTTTGTTGGGGCCGCGTGTTGGACGTCTCGTTCGAGTTTGTTTTTGTCGAACCGAGAAGACACACCGATAGAGAATGTACGTTTTGCGTTCGCTTCGGAGAGAGAGTAAAGTTGAACTCCCAACACGAATACTCCGGCCTGGCTATGTCCTACTACTCGAGCAGGTGCACCCGTGGTGGGGGTAAACACGTTTACTCCGAAAAAAACGAATACACACCAACAGGGACAACACCAACAACTAGAAGACACAGAATACGTATATATATACTAAACTATCAGAAGAAAAAAAAAAAATTTGTCTTTTTTTCTATGAAAAAAGGTTTTTAAGAAAATATATTTAATTGATAGATTAACGAGATTTAATGTGATACGGTTTTCCAATATTTTACGGTTTTCCAATACGGTTTTCCAAGATATAATTTTTACTATTGGTAAATACATACTACGTTATAGATAATCATATAAACTTAATAAAGTCGGAACACAGCCTGAATATGTAAATATATTCAACCTTTCCGTAGCTCTATAATATTGTTGAGATATTATCAAATCTCATGTGAAATGTCCCATTTATTCACTGCGTTTCAGTCCAGTCTTGTGGTACTAAAGCTTCGGAAAGGTTGAATGAATATATTTATATATTCAGAATGTGTTCCGACTTTATTAAGTTTATATGATTATCTATAATGTAGTATGGTTTTACCAATAGTAAATTATCATTTACTTACGTATTTACTTACTAATACTCTCTAACGAAATGTAAAATTACAAAATCTAACCTCTACATGACCACTAGGCTTTCAAGTAAGTGTCAAATTATAATTCATAAAAGCAAAACTGCACTGATGAGAGATAAATCTCGAAACGCGTCTGCAGATAGCTATTCACTTAAGTTAGTTAATACAAAGAAATTTAAAGATTCAGCTGTAGGCACTAAGTGATACTTTATAAAATAATAGACACTAGGTGTAAGATATTATCTTAAAACACAGTTATTTTTCTGTTTATTGTTTAGCACCACGAGAGTAGACTGAGGCCCAGTGAATAACTGGCAAATTTCACAGTGAATAACTGGCAAATTTCACCATTTGTTTTGGTAGTCCTAAAACGACTCAACAATATTATAGAGCTACGGAAAGGTTGAATATATTTATAAATTCAGATTCAAGCTGATATAATTTTAAATTGGATAAATACAAAAATAGTTATTGCCATAATTGTGTTATTATTTTGAAGGACAAACGATTATAATATGTTGAGAAAACACACTAATGATATCAATAAATTCGAATCTTCGATTTAGTTGCAGGTATATACTAGGGTGGAGCGAAATATTTTTTTTGGGTTGTGAGTGATCTAATAGTGAAAAATCGGTGCCTTTAAGACTCAAATTAATCAATGCAAAATATTATTTGATTTGAATTATAGTAATAGCCTCCGCAACGTCAATGAATTTTTCAAGAAATATGGTTTTTAGACTAATTGAAATTTTAATGAACAGACGTATTTTATTCCCAGAAATTATTATAACAGTTTGTTTCCTATACAAAACCAAAAAAATGCATGATCTTTAGTTTATATTATAAAATAAGGGGAGTGAGGGAGCGCAGGAGGGGACAATTTGAACACTTGTCGCGTCGTCAGTGGACTATTGGTTTTGGCTTGAATTAGACTTGCGCTAGTTATTTAACAAATAACCTAACGCAATTTTGTTTCGTAAAGAACATGCAAAGAACACGAAGTGTCTTTAAATGTCCAATTTTTGGTGATATTTGTGAGATAAAAGACAATATTCTACCTACTTACGAAGATGTAATAAAATACTATGAATGGACAAGACATCTTATTTTATTTATTTGTAAATACAATGCCGGCTCTCCGCTTTCGCACTGAGCCGGTTATCTTAATCTAATTTTTCTAATGGCTAACATTCTACTAACATAAGTTTATCTAAACTAACCTAAGGGGCCTAACTAACTTAAGCCTAAACTAACCTAAGCTATGGGGAAAGGTGAGGGGGATAATGGGATGGGGTAGGATGGGTATGATAGGGAGGTAGGTGGGGAAGGTGTGCAGAATGGTGACAGATTATATGCATTTATATCGCCGTTTGGTGTGGCCTAGAGAGAACCTAAGAGAAATCGGGAAGGTAAATAAATTGACGCCAGTATGTTTATTAATATGCAATCTGGGGAGGGCTTGGGGGGGGCTGGTGGGGTCCGTGGTGGTTTGCTTCTTCTGTGAGGCGGGGGTATCAGGCCAGGTCGTGGTCCAGTCGTGTGAGGCGTCGGGCGCAGCTGTCGAAGGTCTTCCACCAGGTCCTGTGTAGCTCTGCGTCCTTGATTTCTTCTTCTCTTCTGGGCCAAGTGCATCCGGCGTTGAACATGGCGATCTCTGTCTGGTCTCTCCATTCTCTGGTCATCGGGTAGCTGAATAATACATAGGCAACGGAGTCCACTTCACCACAGCCGCAGGCCGGCGACTCCCTCCTTCCAATGCGATGGAGGTACGAGTTGAAGTTCCCGTGTCCCGTGTCCCGTGATGAGTTGGACCGCTTGGTGTGAAAGGGCCAGGTCCATTTCCATCCACTCTTTGATCGATTGGATGAAATTCCTGGTTCAGCTTCCGTTTTGGGTGTTCTCCCAGTGTATCTGCCATTTCCTGAAAAATAAGAGAGAGATTCTGCTCCTCACATCTCTGTGGGATACTTTATTAAACATAACAGGAAGCTGAGTTCCTGGCTCCTGAGGAGGATCTATACCCGAGGCCAGTCTAGCCAACGCATCTGCTCTCTCGTTGCCGATTGAGCCTTTATGAGCTCGCACCCAGTGCCAGCGCAGTTCTATTTGCTGCGTTATCTCGCGCGCGATCTCCCACGTTTCCAAAAGCAGCTCCGTGGCAGCTGACAGGTGTTGTAGAGCTTCTAGAACGGATCTGCTATCAGACAGGATGGAGCATCCGACGAAGTCGTTGATGTTGGTTCTAACATACACAAGCGCTCGGTTTACCGCGATTAATTCGGCCTGGAATATAGAGCATTGGTCTGCGAGCCGCAAGCCCTCGCAGTGTATTTCAGTTTCGTCTGAGTACACCGCGAAAGCCGCACCGACTCCCTGTTCCCACTTTGAGCCGTCTGTGAATAACGTAATAGCTTGTGCATTTTCCTCGCCCTGTGTATATCTTATCAACCCGATCTCCGCGGGGTGCACCACCCCTTGAATGCAGACTCTAGATTCAATTTCGTCCGGAGAGATTGTGAGGAATGGACAAGACATCAACTAAAGTTGCAACGAGAACTGCAAAAGAGCCCAGATTTTCAGAAATAGCAGATATAGTGACATCCAGAATTGAAAATATATGGCAAACTGCATCTATTCCGATAGTAACACCAACAAGGGTCGTACAAATGTTAAAAGCATACCATTTAAAATGCAAAAACCTACTCAAGTGTGTCAAAAGGCTGTTTCCGGTAAAGTTAGAAAGTTTTCGACAAAGTAGTAAGGTACTTTTTGATATTGCATGCAAGTGTAAAGATGTCCTTCAATGTATCTGTCGGAAGGATAAAAAGGTTCCCAAACAAAAACATAATTTTTTAATTGATCAAAGAACCTCTCGAAGTATGATAATAGATGGAATCGACCTAAGTGTTACGAAGAAGTTGCAAAAGACCCTAAAGAGAAAACAGGAATGAGAAAACCGTCCAACTAGAGCCGTAAATACTTCGTTATCTGTTATAGAATTTAGTACTTCTCCGGTATCGTCAGCATCTGTAAGTCGTAGTAGCTCAGATAATTCCACTAATACCATAAACAAAAGCTTTCCGAAAAAAAGTATGCGTCGATTTTCCAACTTTATCAAAGACCTGCGACAGGTATGTTGTATCAGATAGAGCAGCTGCAGCGATTGCGTCGTCTGTAGTGCCGCCTATAAATTTCAATGCTTTAACATATATTGATTTAATATATTGGCAAGAAATATTAAGTGAACCACCGATTATGAAATACTTGCCTGACCAAGAAATTCAGTCTATCGTTTAATCAGGTGGTGAGGGTGAAGTGTTGTTTTAAGGCTTCCATGCCACTTCCATATTCCATAAAATTGACGACGATGGCTGCTAGTTCTCAATGCATAAAAAAATCACGATTCGGTGCAATAAGAGCCAAATTGGAATCACGAAATGCAATGCCTAAATTTGAGACAAAAAGAGATTTTTGATTGATTTTTTTTTAATAATATTTTTATAAATGTTGTATTTTTGATTAAAGGTGATTAATATATATATCTGAATTATATATTACGTTTCATTTATCACCCATTTATCATTAAATTAAGCTTAATATGTGGCCATAACTGTACTAGACTTTTATCATTAAATTAAAATTTTGGAGGTCAGTGCGGAGGCAGAAGATATTCATCAAATTAATTCAAAAATTATATTTATTTTAACTTTAATATAATGCACCAATCCCCCCCTATTACAACTTCAAATCTCAAAAAAAAATATTTTTGCATACATCCGTGCTCCGCCCTAGTATATACACTACAGGAAACAAAGTGTTGTCGATATCTATCAAAATGTTGGCCACATTTTGTTGGAAACAATATCTGGATGTTGCTCGTTTAATAAAACTGGTTAACAAAAATCAATTTTTGTGTTGTGTAAAATTGCACTGGAAAGCAGAAAATGTCAGTAGATTTTCAAATTATTTATCACCCATACATTATTTACTGCGAAGTGTTTATAGTGTGTGATACTGAAATATATCAATATCTTTTATTTGCTTTAAAATTTTGTTGCGGTTATTTTGCGGCAATATTTTGTTTCTACGATACCCAATATTTTGTACTGCTGTACAGTACCCAATACTGTACAGCAGCAATCAACAAACAACCTCTTGTGTTCATATTTGTTGCAAGTAATAGACAGAAATGAACTTGTCTTAACACAGTATATTCGCCATTACATAAAGCAATACATTTCACAAAGTGGTACAATATTTTTTGTATTTATTTAGATAAATCTATCCGACATATGTTGCATCCTTAAATAAATAAAAATACTTGTTACTAAGAATTCGTTGGTGATAGGCAATTTCTGTTTTTATTTCGTTTTTAATATGTTTTTTTTATTATTACCTTTATTGGCATTATCATTATCAACACACTACATATTAGAGATGCGCATGCGATCCTATCGAACCATTTCATGGGGCGATGGGATTGGATGAGTGGTATGAACATCGTGTGGGATGGGATAGGACGACAATTTTGTATGGGACGAGTTTTGATAATCTAGTAAATCTAGTTCGAGCATAATTAATTCCTTATCGTACCAATACGGAAATTTTCCATAATATGTCCAGCCCAGGAGGTTTCTGTAAAAACGATGTGGTTTCTGAAAAATGTTCCCATCCTAGGAAAAAGAATTACTCATTGTTAAAACTTTCTTAACGATAATTCGTTCGAAAGTCGGAATCGAAAAGAAAAAAAGAACTTGCACAGCATGTTACTTTACAAATTCGGTAATGCTCGACCATGTCCTAAGTATAAAGAAGAATGGGGCTATACAGGAAATTAAAACATTAGAACAAATTTCGCACTACGAAGCTAGGCAGAAAGTAACACCGTCTCATCATCATTGGTGTTCTGTTATGTGCAGGTTCCAATCTGCCACCTCCACTCAACTCTATCAATAGCCTCTCTCTTCACATTCTCGTAACCTTTTCCTTCTTGCAGATCGTTTTCACTTTTCTTCTACCTCTATTCCCTAAAAACTCCCCCTGAACACATGCCCAAGCCATAATCTCTTTCTTTTCAAAAGAGTCTCATATAAAGATCTGCGAAGGAAGATCTTTATACGAGACTATTCCTCCCAAAACCTTTCTATTTAATACCCACTATAGCACCTGTAAACAATACTATATATGCGAAAGCAACAGCAACACCCACGAGACCTGCAGGTTTTGTCGTAAAAGGTGTACAGTATTAATACCCACGATTCTAGAGTCTCTTAAAACCCTTATCTAACAATAAATCGCAAAGAGTTTAGCAAAATCATCCCCACCAGCGTCAAATGCAAATATTTCACTCGCGACAAGCGAGAAAGATGGATCAAAATCAAAATCAATTTTATTTCGCTAAGGATCTAAATATTAGATATGAGACAAGTCAAGATACGGAGGCTATGTGTAAGAAGGTGGAGGCTTTTGAGTTGTGGACTTACCGTTGAGTGCTGAGAATTTCTTGGGTGGATCGAATTACTAACGTCGAGGTTTTGCAAAGAGTCAATAAGCAAACAGAAGTTCTCAACACAATAAAGAGAAAAAAACTGGAATACCTTGGTCATGTTATCCGAAATGATAAGTACAGGTTACAGCAGACAATAATACAGGGTAAAATACAAGTTACGCGCAGTCCAGGCCACCGCAGAACATCATGGCTCAAGAACCTTCGCCAATGGTTTGGACAAAGTACAAGATCCCTATTTCGAAAAGCTGCAGATAAAATTCAAATAATGAAATTGGTCGTCAACGCCCTTGGAGGGCATGACACATGAAGAAGAAGAAGTCAAGATAGAATATACATAAAACAAGCATAAAAAATAAGATTAATAAAAAAAACAATTAAAGAGAAACTATAATATACTATCAAAAAAATCATTAACGCTGTAGAAACAGTTATCAATTATGAACAATTTTAGACTGCTTCTGAAAGATATATAGTTGGATTTATTTTTAATATCTCTAGGTATACGATTGAAGATCTGAATGCCGATACGATTGGGTGCTCCTTTTGAAATGGTTATGTTGCTTTTAATCGTTCTAAGATTCCGGCAATTTCTAGTTTTGTACCCATGACTATCCTCGTTAGTGCTCATTGTATGTCGGTTTTTGTACCAAAATGCCATAGGACAAAAACGGAGTGGATTTCGACATAATAGACTTTGAGAAGATTTTTTTCTCCCACAGTTTGACACACATGACTTAGCAAATATGCCTTGCTGTGCAGTTGTTTTTAGAGATATTAATTAGATTATTTTCTCAGTTGTTGCATTCCATTTCATGTTCTCCTCTAAGTAGATATCTAAAAATTTCACTTTCTTCTCTCTTTCAATTTTGCAGTCTCCAATTTCAAGTAGAATATCATTTGAGGGCATACTTCTACTAGACTGAAACACTACATAACTAGTTTTAGCGATGGTAAGGTATAAGTTGTTAGCGCAGAACCATTTGAACAGTTTTTGTAGAATTGTATTTGCTTGTATGGTAGTTTGTGTCAAGGATTCCTCCGAGATTATCAGACTTGCGTCATCAGCGTATAATGTGCAGTATTTTTGACCAATAAACTTTATCATATCTGCTGTATTCAGAGAAAGTAGCATAGGTGCTAAAATAATCCCTTGAGGGACACCCACGTTAACAACGCTAGCCTTTGACAATCCTATTTTCTCAGTTTAATTAATTTTGACGTATTGTTTCCTGTCGGCCAAATACGACCTGAACCAGTTGCCTGTTTTACTTCTAATTCCATAAGAGTCCAATTTCTGCAATAGTATGTAGAGAGACGCAATCGAAGGCTTTAGAGAGGTCGCAGAAAACACCTACTGGGAATTTACCTTCATCCACCTCGCATACTATTTTGTTGTAGAGTTCGTTAATTGCTGTAGTGGTAGATTTGTTCCTGCAAAAGCCATGTTGTTCATTTGGAATAAGGTTATGCTTTGTTATAAAAGGCATTAATCTGTATTCCATGGAGTATTCTAGTATTTTAGCTAATACTGATACCAACGAAATAGGCCTGTAGTTGTCTTTGTCCAAGCGGTCTCCTTTTTTGAATACAGGAATCACAGTTGAAGTTTTTAATAATGCAGCACCTTTTCAGAAGAAAATTAACAATTGACGATATGGGTAAGAGGTTCGATTAATTCAAATTGGAATTCCTTGATGATATTTCCGGGGAGTGAATCCGGGGCGTGAGAGGATTTGTTTTTTAATTTGTTTAGAATTATTGACATCTCGTTTGGAGTGAGTTCTTCCAGATACATAGTTTTGTCATTTATGAATAAGTGATCGTTGTCTATATTTATAGATGGTATGTTCTGAACAATTAACTCCGGAGCCGTTTTAAAAAAGTCATTAAATATCGAAGCTATAGCATCTGTATCTTTTAAAATAGTCTCATTACATTTAATATTGATGTCTTGTTTGATCCGTGATTTGTTTGACAGATCATCAACTATTTTCCACAGGGTTCTTTGTTGATTGCTGGATTTGTCCAATTTGCTTTTATAATAGTTTATTTTTGTGGTAGCTAATAAATTGTGATGGATTTTCTTCTTTAACGAATAAAACTCTTTAATATTGGATATTTCCTTTGAATAATATATAAGTTTTTCAGACATCTACTCGACAATATTATCTCTTTAGTGATTCAGGATTTGGATCTTAGCATAATTTTCTCCATTGGATAGTATTTGTAAATATAGTATTGCAATAGATGAATGAATGCGTTGGTCTTCTGTTCGCAATCGCTTAAATTGTATATTTCAGTCCACGATTACCTTTGCAGAGCTTGCTGCAGATGAAGTTTATTAGCAGCACAAAAAGTTTATTAGCAGCACAAAAGTTTCTAGCATAATAAAAGTATTACTTTGGATTAGTTTTAGAAAATGAACCATTTAAAACTATAGCTACTAATATAAACTTGTGATTTGATATTGTGTTATCACCATTTGTGACTGTGACAGGATAGTTTCTCTTCAAAAACAGATTGTCTATGATACTGGATGATTTGAACTGGATGAATGGGATAGGGTGTGCGACCGGGACGGGTTTGGAAAAGAATTTTACGTTTGTGGGTTGAGACAGTGGGACGAAAATGTGATGGGATGGGACAGTGACAGGGATCCGTACCACGGGATGGGATCTGGAACGAAAAACTCGTCCCATGCTCACCTCTAATACAGACACTTCCAAAACAAAAGCAAAACAATACCTCTATATAACAAAACAAGGCAAAACCGAGGACTTCAACCCTCCCTGATATACGACTTAAAAATAAAAAAATAAAATTAAAAATAAAAGTACAAATTCTTCGCCCGACCTAACTTTTCTCACTCCCTAAAACTCTTCCCACTATCACCCACTTCCGCTGTAAAATTTCACGCATTATGGGCCACCCCCTATCTGACTTGTCCATGCAAAACTCCCACTTTTTTTTCTTTTATTCTTCCAAAATCAGCGCTTTGCATTCTATCCAATGTACCCATCTGCACATATGGAATACACATTCTCCCTTTCATTTAGCGAGTACCTCCTTCCCTTTTCCTCGTTGCTATTCTCCCTTGGACGCCGCTGGAACCTCTACTTAAATTCAACGGGAGTCTGCCGTATACTTGTATCTTGTTGTAATCCCGGTTGTACCTGCTTTCGTCTATACGGCTTTGTCTTATCTGCAACTCTATCTCCATACAAATTTCACCCAGCAATTTTTCAAACCTTACGCCTTCCTCTTTCATCCCCTTTACCTCCTCTTTTGCTCACCCTACTCGATTATATATTTTTTCCCAATCATTTCCTCATTTTGTTGATCTGATCTCTCCAACACCTTCCTTCTTTATACTTTTGAAAACGTCTTTCATTATCCTTTCATTCCCTAATATAGACACTTTCCTTTCATATCTTGCCACTCTCACTGCTGTCTCTACTGCAACTTTATAAACATTCGCTTCTTGTAATACCAGCTATCCGAGCACTTTTCTAGTTGCATCGCCTCTTTTATTAACTGCAGATGTACTTGCTCATTCCAATTCATACCCCAAATTTCCGCTCTATGCACCAAAATATTCCGAACACACGCCTTCCACACTACCATTTTTGCCTCGAAACACGTTTCAAATTCCAAAACCTGTTAGCAGCCATCCATGCTTTCTTGCAAATAAACTTAATATGCTCATTATAGAACCCATTACTGCAAAACATAAATCCTAGGTATTTGAAACTGCTGACTTGTTCTATAAGCCTTTCACCCTTAACTTAAAAAACTTAAAAAAAAGCCGGATATCGTTGCTTTATCAAATTATCAACAGTGTTCACAATATGAAAATAGGGAAAAAATACTATGTGAATATCTATATTACAAGAAAAGAATTGAGAAAAATATACTAAGTTCTCTAATTCACAAATTGACTAATAACATAAAGAAATATAGCAAATTACTAGGACGGTTTGGCTCCTGCATTTAACTGCTAAGAGAGACCATGTGGGTCGCTGGAAAATGACATACCCTGAAAAATAATAATTAATATGAACATCCATAGATGCGTTTCTGCCTTTTGGTTTTATCAGTATATATATATACTTATCATCTAATCTCAAATTGAATTAAAATTAAATGTAAACTACAACTTACTCAGCGTGTCGTGTTCTTAAGAACACGACACACTGACCTCTCTTAGCAGTTAAATGCAGGAGCCAAACCGTACTAGTAATTAGCTATATTTCTTTGTTATTAGTCAATTTGTAAATTAGAGAACTTAATATTTTTTCTTAATTCTTTTCTTGTAATATGGAAATTCACATAGTATTTTTTTTCCTATTTTCATATTGTGAACACTGTTGATAATTTGATAAAGCAACGATATCCGGCTTATTTTTAAGTTTACAGCGATTTTTATATATTTACCATTGTCCTAACAGATCCATAAAGAATTCGACTAAATTATTCTAAAGGAAACAATTGCAAGAAAATCTGAAGAAGCTTGCCAAAAACAGTTTGATGATGATTTGAAAAACACGCTGATATCCTGCTTTTTTTTAACTTTACAGCGAAATAATAAGAAATTTATAATGTGGGCAACCTGAAAAAATGATTTTCCAAACATGATTTTCCAAAAAAATCGCCAACAAAATTTCACAAAATCATTTTGGTAAGCAAAAATCCGTGGACCGGACATTTTACACTTTTTCTTCGTGATCTACTAAAATTTTAAATCATTACTAAGGCCATAGATTAAATAAAATATATCGATACCCAAACAGTTTTCAATTACCAACATAATTACAGTCGAACTTCCCTAAGTCGAAGTACTATAGTTCACGAAAAAATTGGAGTTATAGAAAATTCGAGTTAGAGAAATACATAACTACAGAGCTACATAACTTCACTTTACACAATTTATTTAAAGTAAATGTGTACATATGTATGTATTTATAAACAAAACAAAAAAAGAAATATACATTATTAATATAATGTTATAAAATTATAATTAATTAAAAATAATTTTAATTAATATATTATTTTTTTAAAAATCAGTCATATTTATTTGTTTTTCATTAAAAAGTTCTCTATCTACAAAGTACTCAAAAGTAGATAATGCGCAGTAAACTTCGTCTGGAAGATTGTCTTTGCCGAACACAGATATTCGCTACACTTATTTAAATAATTACGTATTTATTTGTTCGTAGGTAGAATTGGCAGTTTCGTTGCTATATAGATAAGACATCTTCATCTTCGCGTTTTGCATTCTTGTTATCCATATCTTCAGCAACAGATAAATAATGATTCATACACACTGTATTATCCACGTTATGCTAATTATTTGTGTCATACGTGAACTTCAATTCTTCTTCACTCCAGTTTGTTTCGCCTTGTTTTTTAAAGCCAGCCTTTCTGAAAGAATATTTTATGGTTGCTTGCTGAATATCGATGTCAGTTATTTTCCCAGTGTCCCAGACTCGCAGCAAAATAAAGAGCCTTTTCTCTAATAAGTAGTCCAGGCATAGGCACATTTTTATCCCGAGCAATTTTATACCATTCCAAAGTAGCTTTGTCTATGTCTTCGTAGGTACACTTTTTCAAACGTTTGCGATCATAATTTGCACCATTTTCGGCTTTGTTCAAAATTTCTTCGCGATTTCTTATAATTGAAGAAAGTGTACTTGGAGGAATCGCAAAGTCTTCAGCAGTCAAGTCAAGTCTTCACTTTTTTGTTTTTACTACCTTTGTCAACTTTGCTTATCAAGCTCACTTTGTCAGATAACGACATCGTATTGAATTTTCTTCTCTGACCACTCATATTTACAATTGTAACTGCAGAGGTAAGAAGAAAGAATGAGTTTAAACTCTAAAATTTCATTAATATATAGCACCTCTACTATAACAAACAGGATACGGTTTACGATAAGCAATATCCGGCACCATAAATTTTGGAAAGTACGCAACTGTTAAAAAATTGGAGTTATAGAGATTATTTTCTATGTAGAATTTTATCATTGTACACATTTTTACTGCGAGTTATGGAAAAAATCAAGTAAAGGAAAATCTGAGTTATGGAGGTTAATTTATATGTAAAATTTAGAATTTCTAAAAAAGTTCGAGTTATAGAAAAATTGGAGTTATATAAGTTCGAGTTATGGAATTTTGACTGTATTATGTTAAAAAAGCAGAAACTCACAAAAACGTGTAGAAATTAAGACCTACTCTGTCGGCATCGTAGTCTACAGCGTTAACTAAGAAATCTAGAGGTCCAGAGTTCGATCCTGGGAGCGAGTATCGACCGCATTTGTATCAGAAGACAAATGTGAAATTAATTAATAATGCTAATTTAAATAACGTATACGTTTCTGGACCTATAAAGAGAAATATGTGGTAAAAATACGATAGACCACTTGCTCGCAGTATTTGAAAGTTTAATAACCCCACTATCCACATTGGACCAAACTTAAAAAAAATACCTAGTCTTCTTAGTAGCTATTTATGAAGAAATCTTTGGCTGATTCCTATATTCTGGATGTTTCAATGTGACCCCAAGAACCGTTTCATAGTAGTTTGTGTAATAGTTTGTCGAATTATACATAATCTTCTACTGCCTGGCCAGGACTCCTTCTTTTTTGTAACAGTAATAGACTGCACATTTAGCATTTCTTGAAGTAACAACGGGGATTTAGCGAGTATTTTTGGCGACCCGGCATGCCGTAACCTGGTGCCAGGTCGCGACCCGGTATTTAGGAAACACTGTACTAGACGAACAAATCGATGTGTAAGTTTTGTAAAGATTCAATTTGTCATTGCAAAATTTCTAATTGAAATAATTTCGAACGTCGATATTTAGAAAACGGTTAGATAATTAAAAACAGATTGTCGCATCATTTTCAGTCATTTTCCTATAGATGCACTTAGATTTTTTCCGAAAAAATAATTACTTTCCCAGTTCTCTAATAACTACAACTATGTTGCACCGTGAATGACGCAAATATCCACACTAAACGATGTTTTTCGTCTGAAATGGGAAACACGAATAAGTACAAGCAATCGGCAACAATAAGTTCAAGCAATCAGCTCGTAGTTGTTTCGCCAGATGTTGACGAGTATCCATCACTTGCTGCATATTGACGGGATACATAACAGCAACTTCATCGTTAATATGTTGCCAACAATTTGTTGCCAGGTGTGTATTAATTGTAAGGCTAAAGCTAGGGCTAACCACAGCTAACCACACTGGGCAACAAATTGTTGGCAACATGTTGTCAACACAATTTTGACAACATGTTGCTGTAAACAACCAACATGTTGATGGATACTCAACAACATTTGGTGGCAGACATCAAACAAAATTGTTGCTTGTTGCTTGTATCCGTGTATGCCGTTTTATACGGGTAACATCGCTCTTATATGGATAACATCGCTCAGTGTAGACAGTGTTGACAACATTTTGCTTGAATCCCAGTGGTTGAGGTTTAATTTGTGCAGGTTAGGTACCTACTTCGTTTTTGTTATAATAATATTCATTAATTCTTAATTATTTTATAGTTCTTAAGTATATCTTAAGTTTATAATTCAAAACTACCATCATTTAATAGTAGTTCTGCAATCAATTTGTCGCCATGGAACGTTACATTTTTCAAAAATTATCTTTGCCAATATCGTCTATTTCGTTTTTGTGAAGCGGCAGCTATCACAACATAAGCAGCAGAAACACAAGCAGCTTTCACGTCCATTTTCAACATTTGACTGGTTGTGGTGTGGACGCACAACATCAGAGACAACATGTATCCAGATACAATTGAAGCAACTTCATGTTGCCATGTCAATGTGTTGGCAACATGTTGCCACCAATTTGTTGCCTAGTGTGGACATCTAGAGAAATGTAATTGGTATGTAACAATCAACAGAATGAAGGTTCAATGTTCGATATTGTATGGAGGTTCGATGCTCGATATTATATGGAGGTTCGATGTTCTATATTCTATGGAGGTTCTTTCTATGGGGATTCTAAGAAAACTGTATCTGGTGCACCCCATTCCTAACTGTGAAGACATGCCATGCGCACAGTGGTGCCAGAGCGGAAAAAATTCGGTTTCGAAAGCGCTTATGTCGATTATCTAGTTTGTGAATCTCGCACTATATAAGCTACAGGATCTAGGAACAGCATGATTTTTTTCTGTTTCAAGGGTATTCCCATTAATTTAGGCCCACTGTCAGAATAATGGAAGTTTTACCACATTAAACACTACTCTAAATGAGTGATATATAATTGTAAAAGAAGAAGAAAAAAATATCATTTTCCCCTGCTCTACGATGGCAAACTAAGCCACACATCAGCCAAACTGGGCAAAAAAAAATTAGAGCCCATTACGTTATAAGTTACGAATTTTAAATAAGCATTGAGAACAGCTATGATTACAAAAAAAAACTCCGGCTTCCTCCGAGATGTGGAAGGTTGCTTTTCAAACTAGACGTGTTGAAGTAAAGATTAAAACATAAATCTTCTGCCTTTATCTGCCTATCCAATCATAACACCGCAAAGAAAGGAATGGACTAAAGTGCGCCTTTGTTTGTTGCAATTTCTTGTTTATCCAATTGGCTCAAATAATACATGTCCCCACTTCAAAAAACTTTTAAGTCGAGTTCACTTTAGTTGCTAACGTTGTCTTGTCATGAGCTCTATCAAAATTAATTATCCAGATTTTTTGTGTGCTTCTGGGGTGGTAGAAACTTCGACGTATTCCTTCGACAAAATCACCCCAAACTTGACGAGGGAAACATTTCTTCAATGTTGACAACTTTAAACAAGAGTTTTTTCCCTCTTTAAAAAATGGTAAATGGAAGAAATGGTAAATGTAAGGTTTAAAAAAAAATCAGCGAGTGGATGGAAATTGAATATATTTTTAACATACGAGACCAGGAATCCACAGGATGTGTTGGGAGACCAAGTAAAGACTTTGATGATTGTGGTGAAAGAAGCAAGATGAATAAAATACGCAGCTTTCAAGCATCGTAACCACAAAGCTTGATTAACGCAGCTGAGACACATGAAGACCACGATAAACCCGAAGCTTTGTCAGCCGATAGGGTATTAGCTATATTTCTCCAGGCCAACCTGATAAAAAATCTGTATTTGGTGATTTGTCAAGCGCTAGAAAACCTTGGGAGTACCCTTGCTACCTTGATAATGTGTCAATTAATTAAACATCCGCTATGGTCCCTTTGCAGAATATGCTTGACCATACTGCTAAACGAATTCTGGACAAAACCTCCAGAAGAACTAGAAAAATTAAATAATCATGAATTAATACTCACGACGAAATGGGGATTCGACGCTGACAAGCCCGAACTCGACTCTCCACTCCAAACACGCCTAGAACTAACTTTTACCTTTTTTTTATGTATCTCTAATTGTGTTGTCCTAATTTTAGTTCTAACCCCGGGGCGCTTAACCCCGGATATTTTAAAAGCAGCTCCCACATTCTGACTTGAACAGTTTTAGGAGACCGGAATGTCCGAGTCTTCGGGAACCGCAACCCCCATGGACCCTAACCCACTTGTCTCCGAATCCACACCATCCCTGAATCCTCCCACAAACCACACCACCGATGTCGTAGGATCGTCCAACAAGACCACATCGGCTCCCTTCGTCTGCCTCAAATGTTGCAAGACTTATCCAGATCCAGACTGACGAAGCATGGCCCCATTTATGGGTTCAATAAACGGACGGCCTGTTTGTACTGTCCACGCACTTTCTCTTGCTTTGCGAGTGTTAAGTTACACGAAAAGACGGGACATAGTGCTGAGTAACACAGGTAACTCGAGTCCTCGCTGCCCGTCCCAGGATCCACCCTGCTCGAAAAAATTGCTTCAATAGAAGCAAAGAGCAGGAAGGACGGGCGGAGATGGTCGCCGCTACTGGCCTTTCCAAGGATCAGATACGGCACCGGCGTGAGAATAATCTGTACAAGGATTACCTCAAAGCAGCACGCAAGCGGGTGAGGGGAGCGTCACACACATTCTTCACAATGAAGAAGACGATTCTCTTCGATGTCGCTCCAAGTGCTAACACTATGAGTACCCGTAGAACATCCTGTGGCGCTCCGGCGCCATTGTCGACTGTCGACCACCACCTCCGCATAAACCATTGAGGTCTCCACCCCCACCAGTTCCCTCAGGGCCCACGCCCACCACCGGGACCCATGTTTCGGAAGTTACGTCTGGTAAGTCTCCTCCCGCACCTGGAGGCAAGCGTAAGGCCAGCAGCCCTCCATCTTTAAGCCAATCTTCGAGGACGAAGAAGGCACCTGTGGTCCCAACCGTAACCCCTAAGAAGCGATTGAGTAATTCTACTGAGGGTCAGAGGCCGGCGAAAATTCCTGGCGCTGTCCAGCGCCCAGGAGAATATGCACGCTCTGGCGTAAGCAACAGGGTTATCATACATAACTAAATCGTTATCTGTCCCAGGATGGGAGAACAGCCCACCCAGCAGCCCCCACCGGTTCGTGTCTCAGGATCACTTCCTGCCGAATCGGGGGTTCAGCAACTTATGGGTGCGGCTCCCACCCGAAGGGACACGGAGGTCCCCTGCCCGACTAACCCCAACCCCAAAGCCTGCAGCTCTCTTGTCCCAATTGCAGCGACCCCATTCAGCTGCTGTGACGACGTGCTGCGGGGA
Organism: Phosphuga atrata; assembly: GCA_944588485.1. Classification (NCBI taxonomy): domain Eukaryota; kingdom Metazoa; phylum Arthropoda; class Insecta; order Coleoptera; family Silphidae; genus Phosphuga; species Phosphuga atrata. The sequence goes on from OX155893.1 coordinate 34,659,018, forward strand.
TACCTCAAGGACCTTCTGGGCGCCGACAAAGGTCTGCGCGATGTTCCACTTCTTGGTGAACTCATTGAGGCGGCAACTACTCTCCCCAACGAGCAGCTCGCTGCCCACCTAGACGGATGGGTTGCCAGTAGGCTCAAGCCGACTATTAGCCGAGAGCACCATCGTGGTTCAAGATCCCAGAAGAGCGGGACACCACGAGGCGGAGTCCCCAAATCCAAAAAGGAAGCCGAAGTGATGGCTTTTAAAAAGGAGCAAGACCTGTTCTAAAAGAACAGAAAATTGTTAGCCGAGACCATCCTTGCGGGCAAACCCTTGCTGGAGGAGGAGATAATGCCATGCGTAGACTCGGTAGACGGGCTGTCTCCCAAAAATGAATTTGCCCAAAAATATTCGATCGACAATAAATGTCGAATCTCCAATTTATTCATGACGTCAATAGTTCCTCTAAAGCTCACAATCCCAATTGATGGTGATCAAAATGGATCGATTTGGGAAAATAACCGACCTTCCTCAACAGGACATTGCAGGCCCTTGAGGTACAGTTTCCAGAAAGAGACGTTTGATTTGGCGCTAGATGAAAAAAAAACCGGTTGAAGAAGAAATAGAGAAGTTGGAAAATGTCATCCGTATTTGACATATTCTAGTGATGACAAGGTTGGACGGCAAGGTAGCACAAACCATCACAAATACGAAGTCTGCATGTGCATGCTACATATGCAGTGCTCTACCATCCGAAATGAACGACTTGCCAAAAATCCAAAAAAAACCTCTTAATGTGAATGCTTCCGAATTTAATATCTCTCCATTACATGCCAGAATCAAGTGTATGGAACATTCTTCACATTGCCTACAACAAAAATTTTTAAAAATGGAGGACTACAAAAGACACGCGAGTAATGCACGAAAACGAAAAGAAACTTATTCAACAAGAGTTTCTTGAGCAAGGCGGCAAAGTGCAATTCGTTAAGTAGGGTTGGGGATCTTGAAGTAATGGCAACACTGACAGGCGTTTTTTCAATGATTGCAAGGTCACAAGTGCAATAACGGGAGTCGACGAAACTCTAATCCACCGGATAGCTACCCTACTGGAAGTCATAAATAGCAATGCAATGATCCACACAGAAAAATTCCGGCTCTTCTCAAAAGAAGCTGCAGGGATGGCCATTGAGAAGTATTCATGGTACTACATGCCATCCACGCTACATAAGATTTTGTTGCAAATAGTGCAGAAGTCGATTCTCCCAGTGAGAATATTGTCGGATGAGGCACAAGAAAGTAAAAATAAGGATTACAAGACTTTCAGGATCAGAAACTCGCTGGAAAATGTATCGTTTATCTACCAACGACGACGTGTTCCACAAGCTACTGGAGACTTCGGATCCATTTATCACGAACATGAGACCCGAACCTAAGAAAAAGCACCTGGAAATTAGTGATGCAATTAAGGAACTGTTAATCTAATTTTCTTGAATTTGAAATCGTAAGTATCTTTTAATTTGAAATATCCTTGACCCTGAATCCCTACTTTTATAATGTACCAAATTCACGAGTCTTTTAACCTTTCTTGATTTTTTAATTGTAAGCATTATTTATATTAAATATACACTCAAACTACTTATTGCTACTTGTTTTGATGAGGACAACCTATTCCGAAAATTTCTGAAATTTGTATCTTGCCAATAGGCTTTCATTTCCTCATTAGTTCTTTAATTTTCTTCAAAATTTCAATAAAAACAGTTGAACTTGATGTTGTCTCTTGGTTTTTTGTTCTGAATCAAATGAGAGCGGTCCCAGGTTTCTATGTTAATCCGTTCTCGAGATATTTTTTCCGCTTTTTGGCCATTCAAATAAATAAGCACCTTGCCGTTGGCCCATGGTGAGAATTGAGGTTTGATCTTCCACATTCCACTGCCAAGTCAAGATTAAGGAGTACACATTTCTTCGAAAGAATTCTTAACGTGGTAAATTGCTTATATTGCCATTCCCAATTGCCATGCCCAATGTCCCATTAACACATTTCATCTTGTCTGCGACCTAAAGTAAAAGCAAATTTCCATTCACTCAGGTACTGTAGATAAATATATAGTCTGAAAAATGCGATATATAAGAAATGAATGGGTCGAATGCATACAGTTGGAATTGTTAGTGTATGAAAATTGTTGATAGGTAATAATAATTCAGTTTATACATAAAATTGTTAGTGTTTCAACTTTCCCCGGTTAGGAGCTAAATTACAAGACGTATTTTGATATAAAAAGTGCTATTTAGTTAATAAAATATTGAGTGATAAATATATCTTTTAGTAGCTTAAGTACATACTTATTACTTAAGTACATACTTTTAGGAAATGTGTTGACTTTTTGTTAAAGAATACAAATTATGAAAATATAATTTAAAAATAAATGTTGTTGCTTCTGACCCCGTCGCTCCAACTTATTGTTAGTTTTATCCCATATTGAATTCCCATTTCTATTCGATTCTCTTTCTTTTCTATTCCCCATTTGATTCCCTATTCGATATAACATGTTTTTGAAGTTTAAGAAGAGGGCAAAGTGTTGTTAATTTATATTCCCCGTTTGTATTCCCTATCTATCTGCCTTCGATATAACATATTGTGAAGTTTAAGATTCCCTCAATGTATTGTTAATTTATTCATTTTCAAAAAGTATAATAATTATATAATCACAAACTATTTGAAAAGAAATATAGTTAATTATTAAATAATTTCCAGATGGTATTAAATAACTACGAAGTAATAGAAGAGAGAAATAATACTGTTTCTAATCATTTTTTGTTTGTAAGACTAATAAAATACATAATTTTCTTAAATTTGGCCTAAATTGTCTAATCGTTAAAATGTAAATTAAGTATGTAATATTTGGATGGAACCGTAACACTATAACAATTTATGTAACAGATTATGGTGTATAATTTTACTAGATGTGGACCGATCTATTAATTACGGATTTAGGAGAAAGTTTACATGCCATAATTGTAACACAAATTTCTGTGAAAATAAAATATATATTTTAGTGACAATTTAAAATACATCCGTGAATGTCATTTTAAGAAATTATAGATGCAATTCTTGATACAAATTTCATTATTTAATATTCAAAATGGATTTCTAAAATATTTTGAATCTGAGATAACGAAGGTGCATATCTGACTAATTAATTAATTGATTTATGTATATTTTAAAATATATTAAAATACACATTAATTATTTTTCATTTCAAAATAAATAATTTTAATATGTTATAATGTTTAATATGAATTTTGCATTTAAACATACACTTCATATTTTATTGAAGAAAATTTTAAATTAACAATAAATTGTTTATTGTTATTAACAACGACAAATTATTTATTTACATTAATCAAGTACATATCGAATCTCAGAAATTTCTTAATTTCTATGTTCCTTATCTAAATTACAAATTATGTCTTCTAGGATTTCATAAAGATGAAACGTCTAATATTTAATATTTATTGCCTAAATCTAGAACAAGCACAATTCTCAATTTAGATTTCAATCTCAAATTTATCTCATTAATTGTCTTGTCTGGTCTAGTCTGGTCTGGTCTGGTCGTGTCTGGTGTTGTCTGGTCTTGTCAGGTCTTGTCTGGTCTTGTCTGGTCTTGTCTGGCCTTGTCTGCTCTTGGCTGCTCTTGTCCGGTCTTGTCTGGTCTTGTCTGGCCTTGTCTGGTTTTGTTACGTGTTGCCTGGTTTTGTCTGGTCTTGGCTTAGTCTTATTGCGTCTTGTTCAAGCGTATCTGTGATCTTGTCTATTTGTCTAGTCTAATGTTATTTTCTAAAATCTGATAAATGCAATATTATTTATTAGTATTTTAGAATTACCTGGATAAAGTAAACTGGATAAAATAAAAAAAAGTCTTGTATTCATGTTTTATATCCGGTTTCGAATCGCAAGACGGGCCATATGTTTTGGGCTGTCTAACACCTTCTGAACCCTATGTTTAATTTTTATTGTTATTTGTTTGGAACCCTAGTACAAAACTGCATGGCAGGTATTTTTTTAATGCCAAGGACGAACGTTTCAAAGTGAAGTATGCTTATTATACATATATAAATAAGATTTAATGAATTAAATTTTTTGTTAATAACCTAATTGCTTCATATTTTTCGTAATTTTTAATAGATTATAAAGAACTTGTATTACATTTTACTTTACAGGAAACCTAAATCAAACGGCCAATGATAATTACTAGAAATGTTTTTTTAGAAAGTGCAATATAAGAATGCCATAAAAACTGAAATTTTCGTTAAAAAATAAAATAGAAACTATAAAAATACAAAAAGGATAATTTTGCGTTGTTTGTTACAGTTCATTTTTTAAATTTCGGTTTTATTAAATGCTTTTGACATATTTTTTAAAGTTTATTGGAGAAATTCGGTTACTTGAGTTTTCAAACCACTTTAAAAATACTTTCGTTTTATTGCAGATGTCATTTAGCAAGGTTTAATAGTTTACACTTTTAAATAATCTTTATGAGAAAATGTTTTTTGGAATTTACGGGCAAAATAATTTATTATAATTAAATTACATTTTTACAATTTACGAAATAAATTTTTCAAATACGTGACAATTTTTCACAAACAAGATTCAAAAACTTTTATTTTCAAGATGCAATTATATAACTTTCTTATTAGTTAAATCTCTTATGAATTGATCATATTATTGATCAAATGATCGCAAAAAATTGATTGTAAAATTTTTTTCTCAGAAAATTGATCGCGGTGTAAATTCAAGAAAATGGTTTGAGGAGAAAATTAAATTGAATCAAATTTTGCAAAAAGTTTTCTAGCTCGAAATAAATAAATTGATAAAACAGGAGGTATTGATGGACATGAAATGGTATTAATAGTAGTGAAACTCCTAAACTTATGTCTAAGGATATTTGTAATCCTTTAGAACATATTTTTAATATCTGTATTAGTAAAGCTATTTGGCCCAATTCACTCAAAAAAGCTGATATTATACCAATTCATAAATCTGGTGATCAGCACCTAACAACTAATTATAGGCCAATCTCTCTAATTCCAAACTTAGATAAAATCTTTAATAATCATTATTTATACCAGATTATATTTCTGTGAGCGAAATAACTTAATCTCAAACAATCATTATGGCTTTATGGAAACGAACGAACGATGCTCTAGTTTTTATATCAAATTTTCTATTTAATAAGATAGGTAATAATTTGCCACAACAGTTTTAGCTTTCTTAGGTATTGCAAAAGAATTTGATACTTTTAATCACCAAATATTGTTGGACAAACTCTTGAGATGTGGAAACACGGGCATACTTCTTCAACTGTTGGAAAATTATGTGTTTAATAGAACTCAGAGTGTCAAAGTGAACAAACGCGTGCGTGAAACTAGACCGGTTAGAGTTAGGGTTCCACAAGGTACTATACTACGTCCGCAGGTCTATAAAGCTGGCACCCCCACCTCTTAAAAATTTTAATTTGATAACACCAGAATTATGTGCTCTTTATGTGCTAATTATGTGCCGTAATCGCGATTTTTGTGCTCGAAGCCTTCATTGAAAGAATCAAACTTTACTAGTGGGGGTGCTAGATTTTTTCAGGAGCCAATTCGCTAACTCAACCCCTTCTGAGAAAAACTCACCCCGAACGGAATGAGCCTTAAGAGGCGAAATCTATAACAATCGAGCAAACAAGTTTTAACCAACGCGATATTGTTGCAATAATTATGTGTTCTCCAGATATGATATTCCCGATTTTTGTGCTCGCACCCGTGTACAAAAAATTCAACCCGAACTCTAATAGTCTTAAGAAGTAAAATCTTTAATAATCGAGAACAGAAATTTTAAATAACGCAAAATTATTTCAATAATTATGTGCTCTCCAGATATGCTATTTACGATTTTTGTGCTCAAACCCTTGTGCGAAAAACTTACCCCGAACGCAATGAGCCATAAGAGGTGAAATCTATAATAATCGAGCACATAAGTTTTAACCAACGCGATATTGTTGCAATGATTATGTGTTTTCCAGATATGATATTCGCGATTTTTGTGCTCGCACCCTTGTTTGAGAAATTTACCCCGAAATATATGAGCCATAAGAGGTGAAATTTTTAATAAACGAGAACGCAAATTTTATATAACGCTAAATTGTTTCAATAATTATGTGCTCTCCAGTTATGCTATTTACGATTTTATACACAAGCCCTTGTGCGAAAAATTCACCCCGAACTGCATGAGCCCTAAGAAGTGAAATCTATAACAATCGAGCACACAGGTTTTAACCAAAGCGATATTGTTGCTATAATTATGTGTTCTCCAGTTATGATATTCGCAATTTTTCTGCCATCACCCTTGTACGAAAAATTCACCTCGAACTGTATCAGCATTAAGAGGTGAAATCTTTAATAATAGAAAACACGATGTGCTCTCCAGATATGCTATATACGAGTTTTGTTCTTAAACCCTTGTGCGATAAACTCACCCTGAACGGAATGAGCCATAAAAGGTGAAATCTATAATAATCGAGCACACAAGTTTTAACCAACGCGATATTGTTTTAATGATTATGAGTTTTCTAGATATAATATTCGCGATTGTTGTGCTTGAACCCTTGTACGAGAAATTCACCCCGAACTCTATTAGCCTTAACAGGTAAAATCTTTAATAATCGAGTACAGAAATTTTAGATAACGCAAAATTATTTCAATAATTATGTGCTCTCCAGATATGCTATTTACGATTTTTGTGCTCAAACCCTTGTGCGAAAAACTCAACAAAACCAACGCGATATTGTTGCAATGATTATGTGTTTACCAGATATGATATTCGCAATTTTTGTGCTCGCACCCTTGTATGAAAAATTCTCCCCGAACGGCGAGAGCCATAAGAGTTGAAATTTTTATACTTGTGCACAGAAATTTAAACCGACACGATATTGTTGCAACTATTATATACTCTCTAGATATGATATTCGCGATTTTTTTCTCGCACCCTTGTACCAAAAACTCACCCTGAATTGTATTAGTATTAAAAGGTAATATCTTTTATAATCGAGAAGATACATTTTAAATGACGCAAAATTGTTTCAATAATTATGTGCTCTCCAGATTTGTTATTTACGATTTTTGTTCTCATACCTTTGTGCGAAAAATTCACCCCGAACTACATGAGCCCTATGAGGTGAAATCTATAATAATGGCGCACAAAAGTTTTAATCGACGCGATATTGTTGCTATAAGTATGTGTTCTCCAAATATATAATTCGCGATTTTTGTGCTCGTACCCTTGTATGAGAAACTCACTCCGAAATATATGAGCCATAGGAGGCGAAATCTATAATAACAGAGTACAGAAATTTTAACGTAATCGAAATAATAATGTCCTATCCAGATATGATATTCGCGTTTTTTGTGCTCAAACCCTTCTGCGAAAAAGTCACTCCGAACGGAATGAGCCATAGGAGGTGAAATCTATAATAATTGATCACACAAGTTTTAACCAACGCGATATTGTTGCAATGATTATTTGTTCTCCAGATATGATATTCGCGATTTTTGTGCTCGCACCCTTGTACGAAAAATTCACCCCGAACGGTGAGAGCCATAAGAGGTGAAATCTTTTGTACTGGTGCACAGAAATTTAAACCGACACGATATTTCACATCTTAAGGTTAATACAGTTCGGGGTGCAATTCTCGTACAAACCTGCGAGCACAAAAAAAAACGAATAGCATATCTCGAGAGGACATTATTATAGCAACAATTGTGATTCGGTTAAAATTTCTTTGCTCTATTATTATAGATTTCACCTGTCCGGGGTGAATTTTTTGTACAAGGGTGGGAGCACAAAAATTTGCTAAGAGCATACCTAGAGAGCACATAATTACTGCAACAATTTCGCGCCGGTTAAAATTTATATTCTCGATTATTAAAGATTTCACTTCTTAAGGCTAATAGAATTGGGGTGAATTTTCCGTACAAGGGTACGAACACAAAACTCGTATACAGCATATCTGGAGAGCACATAATTATTGAAACAATTTTGCGTCGTTTAAAATTTAAGTACTAGATTATTAAAGACCTCTTATGGCTTATATATTTCGGGATGAATTTCTCGTATAAGGGTGATAGTACAAAAATCGCGAATATCATATCTGGATAGGACATTATTATTGCAAGAATTTCGATTCCGTTAAAATTTCTGTGTTCTATTATTACCTAATTCATCTCCTATGGCTCATTCCGTTCGGGGTGAGTTTTTCGCACAAGGGTTTGAGCGCAAAAATCGTAAATAGCACATCTGGAGAGCACATAATTATTGAAACAATTTTGCCTCAATTAAAATTTATGTTCTCGATTATTAAAGATTTCACCTCTTAAGGCTAATAAAGTTCAGGGTCAGTTTTTCGTAAAAGGATGCGAAGACAAAAATCGCGAATATCATATCTGGAGAACATATAATTATTGCAACAATATCGCGTCGATCATAATTTTTGTGCGAGATTATTATAGATTTCACCTCTTAGGGCTCATGCAGTTCGGGGTGAATTTTTCGTACAAAGGTGAGAACAAAAATCGTAAATAACATATCTGGAGAGCACATAATTATTGAAACAATTTTGCGTCATTTAAAATGTATGTTCTTGATTATTAAAGATTTTACCTCTTAAAGCTAATAGAGTTCAGGGTGAATTTTTCGTACAAGGGTGCGAGCACAAAAATCGCGAATTTCATATCTGGAAAGCATATAATAGTTGCAACAATATCGTGTCGGTTTAAATTTCTGTGCAAGAGTATAAAAGATTTCACCTATTATGGCTCTCACTGTTCGGGGTGAATTTGTCGTACAAGAGTGCGAGCACAAAAATCTCGAAAATCATATCTGGAAAACGCATAATCATTGTAACAATTAAAACTTGTGTGCTCTATTATTATAGATTTCACCTCTTATGGCTCATTCCGCTCGGGGTGAGTTTTTCGCACAAGGGGTTGAGTTAGCGAATTCGCTCCAGGGTATTTGAAAAGCACATAAATAGCACATAATTTTAGTGCTTATTTGGTATCGGTATCCTAATTTTTCGGATGGGTGGGTACTAGCTTGACTGTTAAGCTAGCACCCCCACTAGTCAAGTTTGATTCTTTCATTGAAGGCTTCGAGCACAAAAATCGCGATTGTGGCACATAATTAGCACATAAAGAGCACATAATTCTAGTGTTATCAAATTTGAATTTTGAAAAGGTGGGGGTGCCAGCTTTATAGACCTTAGGTCCGCTACACCTTATCCTCTACATCAGCGTTTCTCAAACTTATTTGTCTCATTGCCCACCTGTGATATGCTGAAGTTAATAACACCTCCCAAATCTGAAGGATGAGATTGATGTGCGATATCCACTTATCTAATTGAGGTTCAATGTTCGTGAGGTTTAAACAATTTTTTTTATTAAAAAATGTAAAGTCTATTTCTTAACTCGACTAACAATAAGTATAATGTTGGAAAAGTTATTAATAATGTCTTCGAGACTTTCCACAAAGATGGATATCATTCTGCAACCTAACTAACTCTACTTCCAAAACTGGGCATGCGTTTTGATAACATGAAAATGGTTTTATTATCTAATCAGGAACATCTAAATCAAACAAATCTTTGAATCTCTTATCCTGTTATTATGTAACAGCTCCAAATGATTTGTGAATATGTTCATCAGATATTTCTAGAGTTTCCTATATTTCCACCAGATTTGAGAATTGATCAAATTGACGACGAGCCAATATGTTTTTAAAAAGTAACAATTTTTCCTATCGCTCCCTATATCGCTTCCGGGCTACTTAGTGATTCCCAAAACGATCACATCGCCCACTGGGGCGATATCGTCCACTTTGAGATTCGCTGCTCTACATAAACGATATTTTCAATGTTTTACAAAAAAATGCCATAGTTTATTATGCTGATGATATGACAATTTTAAGTTCTGGAAAGAACCGGAATGAAGTTAGTAGTCCACTATTTGAATGGCTTAATAATATTGACTTTTGGCTCAGGGTAAATCAACTATCACTTAATATAGATAAATCAACTTTCATTACTTTTGGTAGTTACGCTGATAGTCTTCCCATAGGTTTCAGCCTGTATATTAATCATTAACCTTTGACAAGGGTTGATAACTGTAAATACCTAGGTTTGTTTTTTGATAGACACATGAAATGGGAATCATGCAACTGTTTTGTCAAAAAAACTAAAATATTTTACTTTCTTGTTTTATAAACTTAGTCCTAACTTGATCATTCAGTTTTAAAAATGATCTATCATGGACTTTTCGAAAGGGTAAATAATTATTGTATTGTTGCCTGTTGCTTCATATAACAATTGTAACTACCATGCAATACAAAATAATAAAAAAAATGTTTTAAAACAATGCAAATGAATTGTCTACAGCAGCGGTGGCGAACCTATGGCACGCGTGTCACCGTTGACACGTTGAGAAATTTTACTGGCACGCGGGAGAAGGAGGGTAACGGTAAAATGTTGTGCTTGATGAACAAAGACCGTCAGGATTGAAGAGGGTGTACATTGAACATCGCTCGTAATATCTTTTTGTGCATTTTAAATACCACAACAATATTTGCTGCAGACCTCAAAATATCAGACCGTATGACAAGCTAGACTGAACGATAGCGTGGTAAAATATTTGCAGAATATCAACTTTTACACATTCTCTTTCTCGAATTTTTCTCATTCAGGTTTCGAATGAGATAACACACAGTCTTAAATGTCGAACTTAAAACTTAAAAAACTTAATGTCGAACATGTTAGTTCAGTATAATAGTACCATTTTAGCTTTTGATCAAGTGTTAGAAGAAAGAAATTTCATGATTCGGATCCTTTGGTCGATTTTTGATCAAATCTTAGAAGTAAACTATAATCATGAAGTTTATTTGTGTATATTTAAAGTCCATTTTCTAATTTTAAATTGCTACTTTTAATAAAATCAGCTTACAAAATATTGCATAGAACATTATTTGTTTGCACCAGATAATTGACAAATATCAAGAATAGAGTTGGTTCCATAAGAGATCCTTGAAGTACCACACACATTTTTAATCTACTTTCCGATTTTGAAACGTTTACGATCATTGTTCGTTTTCTTTGATGCAAGGAAGATTTTACCCAGTTCTTGACGACGCATCTAACTCCAATATCTTCAATTTTTGTGGAAGCAGCTTGTGATCAAATGAGTCAAATGCTTTACATAGGTCGTAAAATAAAGCAAGAACCTCCTGATTACAATTTAGAAAAGTAATTATAAAATTAACACAGAGTTTTTTCCAACAGTGCTGAATCAGTTCCAGAAGCCTTGTTTGTCAGCATATTATTATTTTCCAATAAGCTGGATAATCGAGTCAGAAATGCTGTCTTAATTTTTTTTAATTGATTTTGAATACCTACAGATTGGTCTGTAGTTGAAGCGATGCCACTGTGAACCTTTATTCATGTAAATCGGGATGGACTTTGACTTTCAAACATCATATTCAGGCTAATATGGGAGTATATTATATTCAGGCTAATACGTTATTTTATATTTTGTTATCAGGCACGTTAGCATTTCATAATGTAGAAACTTAAGAAAAATGGCACGCGGTCATAAAAAGGTTCGCCACCCCTGGTCTACGGCATTAAGAGATGCTTTTATTGTCAATGCATTAACTTTCTACAATCAAGACTGTAAAAATCTTTATTTAGATCGATTTATTAATACGAGATCAAAGTTGTTAATACTTTTAAAAATTAACAAAACTATTAAGTAGTAAAATTTCCTACTACGTAGCTATAAAATACATCCATAATTCACCGAATACCATGAAAATATTGTTCTGCTAAACTGTTAAAAAAAGTTTACTAGTTGGATAAGAACCATGTGGTAACTGTATAAGTTATGAAATTTTTATTTAGTAATTATATATATTTAGTAATTTGTATTTTGATTTAATCATAATCTTATTGTTAGTCTAAAAATTTAATCTAATTATATATTTTGTACTGGTTCTATGTACGGTGTATAGGGATTGCAATCCAGAAAACCGTATCCGGTAATCTGGCGGACTAATATACCAATATACCCGATCCGGTGATGCTAATTTTTGGTAAAAAAATCGCGCTCTTGCGTAAGTATTATGTTAGATTTAATTCCATCGATCCGGCCGGATTGAAAAAGACACTGGATTGTAATCCCTATTTGTTAGTTTTTTGAGATATAAGGCAGCGACATTTCAATGAAGATGAGGTTGAAATTTTACAAAAGTAACATTTGTAGACTCTAACCATTTTCCTCACTGTGCGACTATTTGGAGGAGATTTCGAAATCTAAAAACCACAAATTTCTCCAAAAAGTCTAAATTTTGAACATCTAAAACCAATTTGTTAATAGTGTGAAAAATAAGGCAACGACATATCAATGAAGATGAGGTTGAAGTTTTACTTACAAAAATAACATTTGTAGACTCTCACTATTTGCCTGAAATCTAAGAACCACAAATTACTCCAAAAAGTTCAAAGTTTTATAACCTAAAACTGTTTTGTTAATATTTTGAAAAAAAAATACGGCCAGAGATCAATGAATATGAGGTTGAGATTTTACAAAATTAACATTTGTAGACTGTCACTAGTTTCTTTACTGTGTGTCTATTTGGAGGAATTTTGAAAATCTATAAATCACAAATTTCTCCAAAAAGTTCAAATTTTGAAAATCTGAAACCGTTTCGTAAATATTTCAAAAAATAAGGCAGCGACAGATTAATGAAGCCCAGGTTAAGATTTAACAAAACCTAACCACCTGACATACGTCTCTCAGACCCAAAGTAGCAGTAATTTTCTCACCTGAGACGTATGGCAGGTGGTTAAGGGTTAACATTCATAGACTCTCGCTATTTTCTCTTCTGTGAGACTATTTGGAGGAATTTTCAAACTCTAATAACCTCGAATTTCTCCAACAGACCAAATTTAAAAAAACTGAAACCGTTTTGTTACTATTTTTTTAAATAAGACAGCGACAGATCAATAAAGGTGAGGTTGAGGTCTAAAACATATGTCCGCGTTATAGGCGCACAAAAAGTAGATTGAATTTTAGGGGGCGCCTTACACACCGGCAAATAAGGTATTTATAGTAAGTTGATTAAACTAATAGACATTTAAATAGATACTAACCTCCGTTCCACAATAAGTGAGCTATTTAACCTTTTTAGAAATTCCAAAATAAGTGAGTTATTAAAAAAAAATAAGAACTTCAACAATGGAAACATTTTTAATGAATTATTCTGATACAACACATTAACAAAGTACAATTATTATGAACTGAACAAATTTGCTAGTGGTTAAAAGTGAATTCTGCAATTCTTTCGCAGTATTAATGATATCGGTGTTGCAATTGATACTAAGCGGAAACTGCACTTCCCTGCGAAGTTTTTCTTTAGACAATGCTTTAAATTAGGTTTTGGCATTTTTGCGCTAAACCGAACTCTTTCAAGAATTTTTAAACAAAAACTGTGATTGTAGCTGGTGTCAAAAATCAAAAATCAAACTGTTTATCACTAGTACTACTATTAGCAAACGTCAACTTAATAACAAAAGCATCCTATGTTCGTAGCGTAGTAGGAAATACTATATATTTATCGTAAAAATTAAAAAAAAGTTGTTACAGTTCAATAAATTTCAATAAAAATTGAAGTAGCTCACTTAATATGGAACGGAGGTAGTATTATATTTCATTAGACAGATTCATCATAATGTCTGTCATAAATATAAGAATATGACTTGTTATCATGCTCAAATACCTAATTGTTGTGATCTCAGTAGATTAAGTAAAGTTTATTATGTTAGATTTAATTTCATCGATCCGGCCAGATCCGGACGGATCGGTAGAAATTCGGCCGGATCCGGCCGGATTGAAAATGACACCGGATTGCAATCCCTAACAGTGTACACTATAGAGGTATGAGAACAATTTAATACCAGAAATTATAAATAAATAAAAACAAATCTATGCAATGTTTTTATTTATTCCATTCCTGTTGCCCATTAACAATGGACAAACTTTTAATAGCAATAAAGAAATGGCAAATTTTTGTAATGAATATTTCACTAACATAGGCACTAAAATTATTGAAAAAATAAATATACCAGACGATTTCTCATTAAATAATATTCCCAGTAATAATAACTCCTAATTTTTAACTCCTGTTACAGAAAATGAAGTATTCCTCCACATCAATTCATTAAAGAATAGTAGTGCGCCTGGTTATGATGATGAATCACCCCGTTTTTATTAAAACTAACTGCAAAATATATTCTACACCCTCTTAGCCATATCATTAACTTAATATTTAGTAATGGAAAATTCCCCAAACAATTTAAAAACTCAGTGAAAATCTCTATTTACAAAGCAGGTGACAAAAATAAAATATCTAATTATCGCCCAATTAGTTTAATTAATAATTTTGGAAAAATTACTGAAAAATGCCTAAAAACACGCCTAATAAACTTTCTAAATAGCAACAAAATATTAAGTGAATATCAGTATGGGTTCCGAGAAGGCAAGAGCACATCAGGTGCCATGTGTGACGTTATTAATGAAGTTTCAACCAATCTTAATGACAGTAAAAAATGCATAACAGTATTCTTGGATTTAGCAAAGGCCTTTGAGACTGTACATCATGCAAAATTACTACAAGTGTTAGAGCGGTATGGAATTCGTGGTAGTGTATCAAGTCTTTTCAGAGACTATCTAAACTACCGCTCACAATATGCAAAAGTCAATAAAGTCTAAGTGAACCGCAACTGGTGGGAGTGGGTGTGCCTCAGAGGACAGTTCTAGGTCCTATACTCTTCACCATTTATATAAATCAGCTATTAACGCTTAACATAGATAGCAAAGTAATATCATATGCTGATGACACTGTTGCCATATTTAGTGGATATGATTGGGAGGTTACTAAGAAAAGCGTTCAAGAAGGTATGAATGTCATAAAGATGTAGCTGAATGGGTATCAGCTGTCTCTAAATGCAGATAAGACCAATTATATAGCATTTACCATCACAGATATAAACAGACCCAAAGGGTATAGCCGGATTTATATATGAAATTTGCCCCCGCGGAGTTTTTTCTTCAAACTTTGGGGATCGTTTGGTACCAAATAAAAATAATTCAGTCAAAATTTGAGCTCTTTATCTCAAGCCTTTATCGAGATATTGTAAAAAAACTGATTTTTGGATTTCATTTTTTTTTCCATAGTAAAATTGAATTTTAATAAACGCCGACTTTTTTGCCAATACTTACGAGTAAAAGGCATGATAAAAAAAATTTGTTATGATTCCCAGATCGAAAGCTAATTTTTAAGAAAAGAAATAAAAATAAAATCTTTTTTTTTACAGTATTTTTGAAAAGTATCATCAGCCAAAATTTATCAGAAAATGTCTTTTGTACTCCTTCATACTCAGGATTTTTTTCAATTTTTTTGATGTTGTGGAACAATGTGAAAAAAATTAAAAACGATCTTATATTCCAATGAACATATTTTATTATTGCTAGAAGAAGAAGAAATGTTTATTGAAAACAAACTTTTACAAAAGGCTATCGACCACTAGATCTTTCCCGCTAGATGTTTCCATTTTAATATTCAGAATAATTTTATACAAAAAAAAAACTGCTGAATTAGGTGTTTCCATTTTAATATTCAGAATAATTTTATACAAAGAAAAAAAATAAAATGCTGAATTTACAGATTATGGAATAAAATACATAAAAAGTTGTTTTTGACTTAAAGAATACGTCAGTTGATCAACGTTTCTTTCTATATTCAACATTTTTTTCTATAAACAGACGACTTAATATTTCGGTAGGTCTTATTATTTTAGCCAAACTGTGGCCCAAAAGTAGGGATACAACAATACTTTTAATATTTATTTTTTGAATTACAGGTTTAATTACATATTTAATTCCGAAGGTGCTCAAAATGTCCACATTCGGCATTGATGCATTCCTGCAACCTATTCAACTTCAAAATAACCATTCAATTTAGAACGAATGTCTTCAAACGCATATAATCTGTATACCTACTGTATACCTACTTTTGGGCCACTCTGTATAATCGCTGCAATGGGAGAGCAACATCCAATAGTACGCCTTCCATTAGCACAATCACAACAATATCGTCTAATACCAGAGATTTAATTCTTTTTCCAGAGATTTCATTCAAGTTTTAGGTAGTAGTTTATTGTTTAGTTTATATTGTTTAGTTTACGATCTAAAAGCTTGAACTTTTGCTTGATATTACCATGAACTGCTTCAACTACCCAACGCACTTCGGCAAAAAAACGGGATTGATTTGACTCGACTGTAGTAAGCTGATTACATTTCCCTTTAAGAGCCGGCATTAACACTTTGAATTCTAGTTGTTCTAAATATTCTGTTATATTACGAAAGCATCGATCTACTTCGATAAAATAATCTTTTTTAGTAACTTAATGAGACCATTAGGATTGCTAAGGAAGATTTTGATAATTTCAGCATCGTTCGCATTAGCCGTGTAACGCACAAGCATATCTATAATCAAACCATTTGTAGTGCTTATTGTAAATGGTTTGAACAGAGGTACTTTTTTTGAACAGAATATGATTTTCTCTGGCATTCATTATTTGTACTTTTTTGATGGCAAATATATGTTCCATCACAAATAAATATCAGTTGGTCATTTTTTAGTTCATTTAATTTTCTAGCTATGTTTGTATTAGAAAGCAAAGTTTCTCTATTGACGACGTCAATTCCAAAATTCAATGGTCGTTTTCAACGTCGTTTTCAAATGAGTTTCTTTTCACATCACTTCATCACAGTAGTCAAATACCATTTGTTCACAGGCCAAACCAAAAATGGAAGATATTGTAGCGTTCGAATTCCCAGTTTTTAATTTAAATAAAAAAATGATTTGAGTGACATTACCATTTTTTCAAATGTATTTTTGCATGATTTGGTTTTAATGTTTTAGGATTTCTTTTAGTTATTTGGGGTAGTGTAAAATGTAGTCGACAAATATTTTTTATGTTTTTTTAGCAATTAGAAAAAAAGATTAACGATTAGAAAAATTCCACCACAGATTGTTCCACCACATCAAAAAAATTGAAAAAAAATCATCAAGTATAATCAAAAGTAGTATAATCAAAAGAGTATGAAGGAGTACAGAAGACATTTTCTGACAAAATTTGGCGGACACTTTTCAAATATACGGTCAAAAAAATGATTTAATTTTAATTTATTTTCTTAAAAATCGGCTTTCGATGTTAAAATTCAATTTTACTATGGAAAAAAAATTAAATCAAAAAATCAGTTTTTTTATAATATCTTATAAAATAATATTTTATAAAATAATAGATAATAATACACATACAAAGAAAAAATACAAAAAAAAAACAAATACAAAAAAGAAAAAAAAAATGTTGTTCACTTGTTTGTAATCGTCCATTAGTGCTTCGTAAAGTGTTTTAGGTGGGTATTTTCTGTTCGATTGTCTTGTATTACGAGTCAGGCATAGATCTTTTATAATTGTCCAGTTTGACCTATTATTGAGAAATTGTATTGCAAGATCTGCGTATCTGTTTAGGATGGGCCGGATTTTGGTAGTGTCGTACAATAGGTGGTTAGAGGGATTATGCAAAGGATTGTCGGGATGACGCATTTTGGTAATGAGTCGTAGTGCTATGCGTTCCGCTGTTGCAATAATTTGTCTTGTTTGGTTTGGAGCCTGTGATAGAATGATGACCGTAGTCTAACAGTGGTCTACATATTGTTTTGTAAATTTTGGTGGCTGTATTTGTCGTTATGCCGTGTTTACCATAGGTGAGGGAGCGAAAATGTTTGGAACGTTTTATTAATTCGGTCTTCTGTTTCGATACATGATTTTTAAATTTTAGTTTCTGATCCAGGACCAAACCCAGATATTTTACTTGGTGGGAGGGGTGGACGTCGCTGGGTCCGATTGCTATGTAAGGGGAGTTGTCTTTGATTTTATGGTTGGTTATTAGGAGTTGACATTTCGAAGGATTGGGGGATAGACGACATTTGTTGAACCACGTCATTGTGTTGTCTGAAAGTGTGTGTAACTGTTGTAATGTCTTTTACAAATTGGTGTCGTGTGTAGTCAGTACCGTATCGCCAGCGTATTGTAAAATGTAAGAGGACAGGTCTATGTTGGTTTTGTCGATTTTATTATGGTGGTAGATGTCGTAACAGTGGATATTATAGAGGAGAGGTGATAATGGGAAGCCTTGAGGGAGACCTTGGAGAGGCGAGAAGGGGACAGATAGGGAGTCGTTACATTTGATTTCAATCTGTCTGTTGTAAAGGAAGTCTTTAAGGATGTATAAAAGGTATGACGGTAGTCCTAGTGTGTGCAGTTTGAATACGAGACCTTGATGCCATACACAATCAAATGATTATTGATGTCAAAGAAGAGAGCTGCTGTATGTTTATTCTGTAGGTAGGATGCTTGAATATTGTTAGTTAGTAATGTAAGTTACTAGTAAGTTAGGTTAGGTTACTAGTAAGTTAGGTTACTAGTTAGGTTAGTAGTAAGTTAGTTAGTAATGTTAGTGGAATGGGATGGTTTAAATCCGAATTGGTATTTTGGAATGAACTTGTAGACACTATCCCAAATTCGGGATTTTATAATCTGTTCTAGATTTCTACCTAGAACAGGAAGAAGGGTAATGGGTCTGTAGTTCTGTGCAATGCATTTGTCAAGGCCGGGCTTGGGTAGCGTTATTATAGTTCCAGTTTTCCATGATAGAGGATAATGACTCTGCATGACATATATTGTAGAGTTTTATAATGAATGTATGTATCTGGTGATCTAACTGTCTAAGTAATAGTTTTCAAATGTTATAATATTCGTCCTCTGAAATTTCAGTGAAGTCCTGGCGGTTGTCATCTTATCTAAAGTGATTGTCGTACCAGTTAGTAATCAGTATGCGATTGTTTTCGTCGAAGTTAGGGAGAGAAGGCCTTTTTGTAATAATCGGAGAATAGCTTTACTTTGTCTGCGTCGGCGTGATAAAGTTTGTTGTTTTGTTTTAACGGAGAGTTTTGCTGATTAAACTTGTATTTTGACAGTTTCTTTTATTTTGTTCCAGTAAGTTTTACCCTTGTCCCTCCCCACTTCCTTGCATACATCGAGCCACATGTGGGTACGGAATTGATTAATATGAATGTGTATTTGTCTATTTAAATGATTTAAGTCTTTTTTTAAGTCGTTGTTTTCAGTGCGGGAGTATTCTCTATAGCATTGTCTTCTCCTTTTGAGTAAGCTTATAATAAATGGCGGAAGTCGTTGTTTGTAGAAGTTTTTGTCTAGACTTAGGAGAATGTTTGTTAATAAGATTTGATAGGGATTCTTGGAAGTCGTTGATGCTGTCAGCTTTAACGTGAGGATTGCGGTTTATGTATGATAATATTTCGTTGTTTATTTTGTTTGTGTCGGTTTTCTTAATATCTATATATTCGCATTGCACTACATTGGGGACTTGATGGTCGAGTAAAAGGGAGAAGGTAATGGCAAGATGGTCGGAACACAGGTCAGTTGTCAAGTCAATGTCTACTATGTTTGGGGTTATGTTTCCTGTGTGTAGCAAAATATCAGATGTAGAGTCTTTGTTTTTTGTCATTATAAACGTTGGTTTGGTGCGTCTTTGTATGAAGTTAGAGTTGTTTAGAAAGATCTGCAGTTGTTTATTTTTTTATTTATTTAGGTTAAAGTCGCCAACGATTATTGAATAATCATATAGGGAAGCTTTCCTAAAGATATTAGGGTCGATGGGCGAAAATGGGTGGATATATACAAGGAATATGTGTAGTTGAAAGGGGATAGTAAAATGTAGGCAGTCATTTTAAGGGTTGTTTAGGCAAGGAGGATTGGATTTACCAAGTTTGTATCTGGGGCTTAATTGCACCATAGCTCCACCTCTGGGCATATTAGTCATTTGATTGCCATGTCTTAATATTGTATTCCAGTCGCGGTATTTAGTGTTCGTCTCTGGTTTAGTTTTTGTCTCAACAAGTAGACAGCAGTCGGTGTGTTTGGAGTCTAGTAATTGTGTAGGATCTGTCTCTTACTGATGAAGCTATTGATGTTAGAATAAATGAAGTTCAATTTAGCATTGATCTGGATAATATTTTGGGTTGTGTCGTCTATAGGTTGCGTTGCAGGTTCCAGTTCTGGATTTTTTTGGTCGAACATGATTTTGTACATTCTGTTTCCAGAAAAGAACGCTTGAGAGTCTATTTGGAAGTCGTTGGTGAAGCGTTTATGTACCTTTTTGAGTAATTCTTCTCTGTTTATGTTTGTTGGATTGTTAAGTGCTTTGCTGTAAGTGTATAGTATATAGTCGTGTGTTGATAAGGGGGCATGAATCAGTGAATTTTTTGTTGTTATTGTTTCCGGCAAATCAGCTGATTTTTTATTAGTGTTGCGGATTGTAACATTAGGAATACCTTCTATTGGGGTTTTAGGGCGCATGGGGCATTTGGGCGAGTATGCTGCGTGTTCAGTTGATCCACATGTTGCGCATTTGTTGGGCAGAGGTGAAGTGCATGTATTCGTGTCGTGTGGGCCTCCGCATTTCATGCATCTTGGAGTTTGAAGCTTGGAGTTCTCTGTGGCGTGTTCAAATGTGAGACATTTGGCACAAGGACGAGGCATTGGTGGTGGCGGGGTGCTAGGCGATATGGGGAAGTGTCTATTCATGTAGAATAGACCTCCGGATGCCAAAAGAGCCTAAAAAGACGATATGTCGCTGGTGATAATTCTTATTAATCGGGTCGGATTATTTGTGGTCCTTGAGATTATGCGCTTGTAATAACGGAATACATATTTTTGCTTCTCGAGGTGTTGTGCAATATCTTCATCTTTTAATTCATAGTCCACTTTTTCGATAACTGCTGAGTATGACTCTTTGCGTGGGTGCAGTACATGGGTTTGTTGAGTTTGTTGAGCTTGCAGATGGAAGTTGGATATTACTCCTCAGTTAATTTTTTTATGTGTGTTTCTGGATTGATGTCGGATTTTATTATGAATCCGGTTCGGGTTTTGATTATTATATCGATATTGTTTGGTAACGACCAAATATGTAATAATATAAAATTGTTTTGAATTGGTAAAACCATACAACATTATAGATAATCAGATAAACTTAATAAAGACGGAACAAAGCTTGAATATATAAATATACTCATCCTTTCCGGAACTCTATAATACTAATGAGTCTTTTTAGGACTACCAAAAACAAATCTCGTATAACCTAACCTAACCTAACCTAACCTAACCTAGCCATCTGTTGACGCGTTTCGAGATTTATCTCTCATCAGCACAGCTTTGCTTCCATGAACAATATTTTGTAAATCACTCACTTAAAATAAAATTGTTTTATTTAGTATGGGAAAAATATTATCAAATTTGTAAAAAAAAAACTATGATAAATACATCTTGCACAAAACATGTGTTAAATCACTTAGGTGCATATTAATAGAAAACAATATAGTGGTAGGTATCACCAGCGAAGTAATTTTTAAACATTTTTAAACATTTTGCGTTAAGTTTATTTTATTTTAGCTGTATTATATTAGGTGATGACCCTCCAATAAATAAATAGATTAAAAAAATAAATAAATTCATAACACACTTTACACAATTTTGATATAATTGCCATTAATTTTATATAATTTTGCGAAAACTCATTCTCACAACACTTTTGTTTTTACGAAAATTAAATTTTAAGGAAATTTTTTAATCGTAAAATAAAAAAATGCAAATTTCATTACATTTGTTCATTTGTCCATTGGTTTTTTTTTGAAGATGTAAAAATCTCGATTTTCCAAAAATTAACAATTTTGTGTATAAAAATGTTTATAATTAGAAAATATTAAAATTGTGCAAATTTCAATAAACCGTGTACATTAGTAAACTTAGTTACTTACTACTTAATTACGATTTACTTAAGACCGAACAAAGCCTGAATATATAAATATATTCAAGCTTTTCGAAGCTCTATAATATTATTTTGTCTTTTTAGGGCTACAAAAACAAATCTCATGTGTAAGTTTATATGATTATTTATATATAGTTTTACCAATAGTGTACATTTGTTCCTTTCTACAAACTTAGATTTCTATTTTTTTTAAGGTTGCCAAAAAATTGACAGTTACAATTGAAATTTAAAATCAAATTTTGCAAATATGTTTTTTAATTTGTTTATTTTTTTTCATTTTTTTTTTCACCTTACACCTTAGGGTACACAAGGTTACTGATTATATATATATTAATTTGTTTATAATTATGCAAATTATATATTATAGCATTATGTTAATTTGCTTCTTTTTTACAGCTTTGACAAATATTTTTTTTTTGTAAAATCTCATATTTTTTCTAAATTTTACAATTTGAGCAATGAAAATTATAGTTTGCGTAAAGACTTTTTGCTTAATTGCAACCATAAATTATTGATTCCATAAAATTAGATTTTTTTTAAGATTTGAGTAATTTCCGATTATTTCCGTTATATAAATTTAGACACTTATCACGACAGTTTCGACTGTTGAAAGTCATTTTCAAGTTGACTTTCAACAGTTGAATCTCGAGTCGTGAATAACAAGTTATGTATTATTTTTACATATCATAAGTGTGGTTAAAATATAGCAAATTTATCAATTCAGTGTAAGTATGAATTACCACGTAGTAACGGTCGCAACCATCCTATTCATTACATATTTTAATTTGTCAATATTGTAATATTTTGTAAACTTTGTAAAACTATTAAGCATGCTTATGAATTGACAACAATGAGTCCTTTTGTTCATTATTTTTTAAACATAATGTACTTTAATTTTATATATATTGTATTATATTTATAAAGAACAATAAATGCTTTAAAATGAAATGAAACCAAATGAAATGTTCCAAAACATAATATGTACATGTTCCATTAAATAAAAATTTACCAAAACATAAAATGAAGAAGTATATTTTATCTTGTTTGTGAACTCTTGTCTCTCTAGTGTTTCCTGCCCAATATTGTCTGTATAGCTTTGTCGAGTCTGGGGACTCTTGTCTAACAAAGTCTTGTCTGTCCATTCTTGTATATCTAGATTTTTTCATCTAGGCTTATCCCTTTAGTCTTTCTCGACGGGTAATGTATTGTCCCACCAGTCTTATCTGCGCAATCTTTTTTGACAAATCTCATTTCAATAGAAACATTATTTAAGCAACAACATTTTTGTGTAGTAATTTGCATAATTAATAATATTATATTAATAGAGTATTATTTATACAAATGTAATGAGTGAGAAATAAAACGTAATGTAGATATTAAACTGAGAAAGAAAATAATTAATTTCGTTGTCGCTGAAAATATATTGAAACTAAAAGCCAACAGGCACAGACACGAGACACGCCGATATTGTGAAAGGTGTTTTGTTGTCTGGCTCTCGAAATACAAATCCATCGATCGTTCGCCTTTATAAAAATAAATTTCTTTGTATTCCAAAGATCACGACGAGACGGAAAAACAATGCAGATCTTTTATTCACACAATCCCAATTTTGACTTTCTTTATGGCCACTTTCAGCCCCGTTCTTAGGACTCGGATTACTTGGGGATTATCCGCCGATTACTAGCCATTATATTCTTGCGTAACGGGGAAATTGAAATATCTCACTTTTTCTTCTCGTTTTCCGGTCGGTTTCTAAGTGGTTGTTAAATGGGATTGTTGAGAGGGATGAAAAAGCTAAAATCAATAAAAGGGAAATGCAATAAATGGTTTCTCGTTATTTATTTTTACTGGGGGTTTTACAGTTTGAGAGGGTTCTTACGAGCTGCTAAACGGAAAGGGTTGCGGTAATAAACCACGATAAACAACATCTGCTTAGAGCCGCACTTTCAACTTGTTTACTCTTAAATGGAATTATTTTTATTGTGGATAATCAGAAAAAATAGAGATTTTTTGAAACTTCGTCAATTTATTATTAGATATCTCTTGTTTGTAAGTTGTATATTATATTATTTTTTATTACTCATGTGAACCAAGTACTTCCTGATGCACGTTTTTTAATACGAGAAATTCCACTTCGCATTCCACATAACGTGGGCTATGCACGAAATTATTCCCATTATCGCTAGGTTACACTAAAATAAAACAAATAAATAAAAACATAATCAAGACCTCGATATTAAAAAAGTGAAGTGAAGTGTCGGAAATTTTCATTATAAAATATGTAATAATAAAAATTACAAAATAATAATAGAAATTAAATAAAACGTTTTGAAATGAGTGTAAATTATATGGTGATACCGCAGGCTGAGGAGAGTTCTTATGACGAATCCACACCACCGGAGACAATTGAAATAGCAAATTCTTCATTTTTGATTCCATTTTTTTTTGGATGGCCCCTAGAACTTAAGTAAGATACGTCCCCTCACATGAGTAATAAGATATTGTTTGTAACACGGGCGTTATTATCAATTGCCCTCTCGAGCGAATGTGCCAATTTCGCTCTCGCGTGAAATTGACAACTTTCTGCCCTAGTTACAAAATATACTATTTACACACAGATTTTAAACAATTTCATTCATTTAATTATCATTATTTATAATCAATTATCATTATTTATTATCAATTAACAATATTTATAATCAATTATCTTTATTATTTATAATTTAAATGATTCCATTTATAGTACTGAAACTTTATTAATATTAAAAAAATTATTACTCTTACGCATATAAATTATTAATGATCTATTATAACACAATATAACATAACACAATAATCAGGAGTATTATATTGGAAACATCTTTAACATCTTTCAACTTGAGTTTGGATCCTAACCCATAATCTAGGAGTCATAAAGGTATCGGCGTATTATATTAATCAATTTTGGATTACAACATTTTCTTCTGTAAAAACTTCTCTACAAAATTACATTCGGCATCTTCAACTTCATTTCAGTTGATTTCTACTAATAGATTATTATTCTGAGTGGTCATTTGTTCATTCGAATTTCGTCATGCTTCGAATGATGAATCTTCTATACTTACGCGTGTCATTGTTATCATTCATTCTTTAGCAGATTTTTGGAAAAACACGTCTTGTTGGATTTGTTTCGATGCAACATTTCAATCTTTCGCATTTTTCAAACATTGCCCACGTTTTTCGATTTCTTCAGTCCACCGTTGTTTATATATATATATATATATATATATATATACATATATATATATATATATATATATATATATATATATATATATATATATATATATATATATATATATATATATATTTATATATATATATATATATATTATATATATATATATATGTTGTATTTGAGGTTTTCGCGGATAGATACCTGTGTTGTATTGTTTTCTCGGGGATTTCGCGTTGATGCTGAGGTTGATGTTGATGCTGAGAGAATCCGGTTCTTTTCAGAGCCAACCCTCAGTATCAATGCGGAATCCCCAAAAAAACAATACAACACATACATATATATATATATATATATATATATATATATATAAATATATATACTTGGCCATGAAATTCTGGCATGTGCCAGATTTTTAATTTTGCTCCCCCGAAAAAATGTGCAAAAAGGCGTAAATAATAATGCCAACCACAGCAAAACATCTGCTGCCGTACAGACTTACTACCCGTACGATGATACTCAACGGCAGTGAAGGCAGAGATGAAGATATACCGATGATCTTCAGGTAGATCTGGCGGAAGAGGCCCCCCTACGGTGGTAGGCTGGTACCGGGCAGCAGCGGGCACTAGTATTGACTTGATGCACTGAGCAAATGATACTTTAGTTGGATCAAAATCAGAGAGTCATGGGCGAAACCAATCATAGTCTGGTTCCTCGGCCCTGATACTGCGATGTGGAAAGGAAATGGAAAGACTACCACATTATTATATTTCCTGAACGTCGGAAGACGGAGAATGATGATGGCAGTTCCTGGAGTAATAAATTCCGGAGGTAAAATACTCCCCCTTTCGGATCTCCGGGTGGGGAGTACTTCGGGGAGAGTCATCAAAAGAGGTGGATATTTTAATTTCAGGATCGGGACATGGAACATAAGAACACTTAGAAGAGCAGGGAAACTGGAAAATCTGAAAAGAGAAATGGATAAATGTAAAGTGAACATAATGGGTTTAAGTGAAGTGAGGTGGACAGGTAGTGGTAAAATAGTGTCAGGTAATTACACAATGTTTTACTCAGGTGGAAAAAGTCATGAACGTGGAGTAGCAATAGTGATGGGAAATCAATTAGTGCAAAGTGTGACTAAAATGGTGTTTCATAGTGATCGTCTAATGTTTGTGAAAATAAGTGCAGAACCAGTGGCCATTCTGATAATTCAAGTGTACATGCCAACATCAGATCATGATGACGAAGAAGTGGAGAAAATATACGATGAAATAGAGGACATCATCCACTCTAAAGGCAGAGGAAAAATAAACACCATAATAATGGGTGACTGGAATAGTGTAGTAGGACAAGGTAGTGAAGCAAACATCGTGGGGCAATATGGGTTAGGTAGAAGAAATGATAGAGGAGGGATGCTAGAGAAATTTTGTCAGCGTAACAATTTGGTAGTGATGAACACTTGGTTTAAGAAAATTAAGAATAAATTATACACATGGAAGAGCCCAGGTGACATTAGTAGATATCAGATATATTTCATAATTGTAAAGCAGAGGTTTAGGGGCAGTGTGAAAGACACCAAGACTATGCCAGCTGCCGATATAGATTGGGATCACAACCTTCTGGTTGTAGACATCAGTACAAGGTTGAAGAGGATCAGACAGTGTGGGAAGAGAAAGCAGAGATGGGACTTGGAAAAGCTAAGAGAGAAGAATGAAGCAGTAAGAGAATCCTTATAGAATGTCTTTATTCAATTGAGAGAGGAAAATATAAGTGCAAGTGCAGAAGAACAGTGGAGAAATATTTAAC
The DNA here is from genome assembly GCA_944588485.1 of Phosphuga atrata. NCBI lineage: Eukaryota > Metazoa > Arthropoda > Insecta > Coleoptera > Silphidae > Phosphuga > Phosphuga atrata. The sequence goes on from OX155893.1 coordinate 34,686,075, forward strand.
TGGCCTTTTTGAATACTTTAGAGAGTTAAGTCGGGAGGGAAGCAAAAAGAGCGAGGAAACTCTGGATCACCAATGAGATCCTGGAGAAGATGGGGGAAAGGAGGAAATGTAAAAATGTGAACGAAGCGGAATACAGAAGACTTAACAATGCACTCAGGAGAGAAACAGACAAAGCGAAGGAAAAATACCTAGAAGAAATGTGTGAAGAAATAGAGGAACTACAAAGGAGAGGAAGGTACGACCTGATGTATCAGAAAACGAAGGAGTTGGGAGGGAGTGAGAATAAAGGAGTAAGGAACTTCGGAATAGAAAACTCTAAAGAACTAATGGAGACAGAACAAGGGGAGATGCTAAAAAAAAGGGAGGAATGCGTAAAAGAACTCTACGATAAGAAACACCGCCCGCAAGTAATTAAAATAGAGGCAGAGGAGGCGGTTGATGAAGACGAAAAAGGGCCCAGCATATTGAAAACAGAAGTAGAGATGGCAATTAAGGACATGAAGAGGAGAAAAGCTACAGGAGAAGACGGCATACCAGTGGATTTGCTGAAGGAAATCTGAAATGGAAGTTTGAAAGCGTTGACACAACTCATCAACAAAATCTACGAAACTGGGGAATGGCCTAAAGACTTTTTAGATGTCACAATGGTTGCTCTAGAAAAGAAACAGCTAGCCAAGAAATGTAGTGATTACAGAACAATTAGTTTGATCTCACACGTGGCGAAGATCATTGCAAAAATCCTCAATGGACGGATAGAACATAAAATCGAAGAAGTAATGGAAGATGATCAGTTTGGATTTAGGAAAAGAAAAGGAACCAGGGACGCCATAGGCATGATGAGGATTTTGTCGGAGAGAGTTTTGACTGGTAACGAAGAAGTCTGCGTGTGTTTTGTAGATTGGCTGAAGACCTTCGATAGAGTTAACTGGACAAAATTGATGAATATTCTTAAGGAGATTGGTGTCAACTGGAGAGACCGGAGACTAATTTGCAATCTGTACATGAGACAAAGAGTAAAAGTACAATTGAACTACGGAAAAACAAACAGCGTAGAAATAGGAAGAGGAGTCAGACAAGGATGTTGTCTATCGCCGAGTCTCTTCAATTTGTATGGTGAATGGCTGGCGAGAGAAGCTTTGAAAGGATGTGGAAATATCAAGATAGGGGGACGCCTCATCAACACCATCAAATATGCAGATGACCTGGTAGTACTCGCCAAGAACCAAAGACAACTACAATACATGATGAACCGGCTGGTGGAAACTGGAAGGAAATATGACATGGAAATTAACAAGGAAAAATGTAAAGTGATGAGGATATCAAAAAGGGAAAAACCTATGAAGAATCGCCATGGCCAAAGCTGCATTCAACAAGAAGAGGACTCTACTGACCAGCAAGTTGAGCTTGGAACTAAGGAAGAAACTGGTGAAGTGCTACATCTGGAGAATTGCACTGTACGGAGCAGAGACGTGGACCATGAGGAAAAGGGAGAAAAAATACCTCGAAAGTTTTGAAATGTGGTGTTGGAGGAGAATAGAAAAGATCAAGTGGACAGATAGGGTGACAAACGAGGTACTAAGAAGGGTAGGAGAAAAGAGAATTATTCTAAATACAATTCTCCAGAGGAAGGCCAACTGGATCGAACATATAATTAGACATGAGGGGCTCATACATGACGTCATTGAAGGGAAGATTAAAGGAACTGCAGGTCGAGGAAGAAGAAGAATACAACATCTGGATGACATGAAAGAAAGGAGGAGATACAGCAGGCTAAAGGAAGAAGCTGAGGACAGGAAACATTGGAGGCAGAAATTCTCCGTACAAAGACCTGCCACTAGGCAGAATACAGTATAATAATAATAATAACCGAATATTTAAAGACAATCTTCCAGACGAATTGTACTGCGCATTATCTGCTTTGGAGAACTTTGAAGATAGAAATTTTTTTAATAGAAAACATTTAAAAATTACTGTATTTTTCAAAAAATAATGTAGTTATAATTACTTTTAATTAATTATAATTATGTAACATTATGTTCGACCCTAAGTCGAATTACCATAGTTCACGAAAAAATTGGAGTTATGGAAAATTCGAGTTAGAGAAATACATAAATAGAAATTTTAATGAGTAAAATTTTAGTTACTTAATTTATTCAAAGTATATAACATATAATAACATATGTATATATTTATAAACAAAAAAAGTAAAAGAAATATACATTATTAACATAATGTTATATAATTATAATTAATTAAAAGTAATTAATTATAACTACATTATTTTTTTAAAAATACAGTAATTTTTAAATGTTTTTTATTAAAAAAAAATATTCGGTTATTATTATTATATATATATATATCTATATATATCTATATATATATATATATATATATATATATATATATATATATATATATATATATATATATATATATATATATATATATATATACATATATATCGACTACAAGGTTCTTCTGCCCGGTGAATAATTGGATTATTTTAATTCTTTCTACGCCCTATTTTCTGGAGAAATGAAATGTAATATTATATGACAATTATCAGAATTTCACGGTCTAATAATTATTATTAGAAACAATTTTATTATTTGGTTTCGTATTAATACAAACACATTATTAGTTACGATCTATCAACTTAACTTTAATATCAAAAATAGATACTAAATTGTCGTTTTTAGACACTTATATGTGTTAGCAAATGTTAGAGAATAAAGTATTTAATTGATCAGATGCGCAACCGTATTCAATATTATGAAATTTCATTTACGTCATAAATTGGTTAGCTATTCCACTAAACCAGGAGTCGGTAGAATTTCAGGCCAAGTTGACCCTAGAGAGAGCCAAGGAAACGAGATAACGAAAGTAGCAGAGAGCCAATATTTTCGAAAATATCATTATTTCTCTTACTCTCACTCACTCAATTCAATACTTTATTCTCTATTCGAGCTAGGCTTCGTGCCACAACCTCGATCCCAGAGCTTATTGTTGCAATAGAAGAAGTGTGACTTAACATATCCACAAGAAGCAATAGCGAACTTGATTTATGAAATTTTTGACATGACATGATTTATCACATTATTAAAAATTAAGTGTTAATTTAGATAATTGTCAATAACCATATTTCGTTTAGCAATAAAAAAAAGTTAATTTGTCTCATAAGTTCATAAAGTCATAAATTTCAATATGTTGTAACACAAGAAACCGAAATAAATTTTAATAAAATCAAACTTATATTAAATCATAATAAGCTGTTTTTCGGCATATTTCTTTATTTCATCTCATAAATAATTTCTAAAAAAAAAGTCAAATGTTTACAGTGGGCCGATTTCTATGCACGCAAGTTTATTATTACCATTTTCAACAATAATATAAAAGGAAAAGTGTATTTTAATACTATAATAATATAAGGCAAATGAACAATACACTAGTCAAAAACAATAATAAAAAACATTAAAACTTCGTTTTAAATATGTTAAGCCTTTAGTTGAGCATCATAAACATTCCTACATAAATCACAAAGATTAAATAAAAGATCAATAACTGCTTATAAAAAAATAATCTAATTAGTTATTTAAGAAGATTAATCCATTGTAACCCAATATTGAGTCTCGATAAACCGGATTAAAACATTTAATACCCTAAAAACCACATTTTTGAGCTTAAAACTATTGTGACAATACGTGCTACGTAACACATGATTTTTTTTCAGTTTCGGTTTCTTTTCTACTTGACTATCATAATCCAAAAAACAGATTGTTCGTTTCGTTTTTTTTTCTCTCTCTCGGTAAAAGGTATTTTTTTTCTCTCGGTATTTTCTAAAAAGTAATCCTTTTCAACCAACGTACAAGAGGATACTTGCTCATCAACTAAAACTAAAATAAAATAATTCTGAAAACTTTGTTTGTTTACTCTTAATAAAACTGAAATAAAAGCTATATCTATATGCGAGGAAATAGTAAATGTTTTATTATCAAGCAGTATTTGTAATATAACCAGGGCCGGCGTGAAGGGTGGGCGAACTGTGCGACGGCACAGGGTCCCGCGCTTGGCAGGGGTCCGGCACATTCAGAGAGTTGAGTTTATATTTTGTCTATAGGGCTGAGATCGGCATCTATTGTCTGCTGCGACGTACACATTTAGTCGCTTAATTGAGTTGCTACTTTGAATACGGCGAACGTAGAATACTACTCGTAACTAAAACTGTTATTACAAATTTAGCTAAATTATTTTTGAATCCACTCGAAATATAACCTCAGAATGTCTAGTCGTGAAAGAGACTGCGGAAGAAAATATATTAGTGGATGTGAAAAACGTAAAAGTAAACGTGAAAAAGAAGCGGTAAAAAATACCAAAAAGATTACCAAAGAATACCAAAAAATTCTTTAAATAGATTTATAAAGAAAACTTCAATTATTTCATCTCTTTCCGTGAGAAATCCTGTTGATGTTGATGCAACAACACAAAACAAAGAAGTATCTGATGAAATAATTAGAGAACCCGAAGAACCTGATACATCATCTCAAGAATGCCAAACATTCACATCTGGAAGACATGAAAATGAATCACAAAAGAAGAAAGAAATAGATGAATTATTTACCAGTGATGACCCAGCCACGTGGCCAACAATGTTATACCATCCTACGAGAACAATAATTATTCAATGTGGTTCAACTTCAACTACAAATGATTTCCTAAAGGATACTAATAAGAGATGTTTTTGTGAGAATAATGGCAAATCTAGACAAGCATTACAGAAAATGGCTTGTATATTCCAAATCGTCTGACAAAATATTTTGTTTTTGCTTCTGAAGTTATTTGCCGCTGAATAATTTGTTTTGTCAGACAAGGGGTTTTCCGATTAGCGGCGTATAAGTAAACGATTGAAATCTCATGAACGATCCACCGTACATATTAAATGCATATCAAATGCACACATGTTATGCAATTTAAAGATGAACAATACAATTGATCAGTCTCGGCGAAAGCTAATAAATTAAAACATAGATTGCATGAAACACATAGATTGCATAATGTTTTAGGACGTATTGATGACGATGATTTAAGACGATGTTAAAAATAACTTTATTAATAAACGAGGTAGATTAAATCGCATTTAAACGTTACTATTCCCTTATTTATTTATTTTAATTTTTTTATTAATCATGCGTTAAAAGTACTACCTTGGCGCACGTTTTTTTTTGCGAAAAATGTCATTTTTGGTTGTATTACCACAGAACTTGGGTAACGCATGCACATATTCAATATCGTTAAATTACATTAAAAAAAAAACACAATCAAGACCTCGATACGTGAAAGTGACAGAAAATTTGTTTCATTGCAAAATTAAAATTAAAGAAAACGTTTTAAAATGACTGTAAATTCTACGGTGATACCGGAGGAGACTGTTGAGAGTTCTTATAACGAAGACGAAGTAGATGTCTCGGAAACGGTTGCAGATAATCAAAAAACGGATTGCGGCATCGTTTTCAGGAAGCCATTTTCCTATTGATACACTAAGATTGTCCGCAGGAAATTCACGACTTTCCGAGATCTCTACTCGAGCGCCGAAATTTCTTAAAAAAATCTTCAATTCTTCCAGGGGATAGTGAACGGAAAGAGCTAGCGAAATATAATTTGCATATCTGTAATCAGCAAAATATCGTTCAGAAACGTTTTTAAATTTTGCTGTAGCTCAAAAAATAACGATTTTGACAAAATCTATTTTCTCGCATTTCGTCGTTTCTGCAGTGTAGACTCCCCGTGTCGAGAGGGCAATTGATAATACCGCCCGCCCATTGTCAAATTCCCTCTCGAGCGAATGTGCCCAACTTCGCTCTCGTGACCAATTGACAACTTAGCGCCCTAGTTGCAAAATATACTATTTTGACACTGGTATATAAACTATTTCTATAATGAACTGATTAATTGAAATTAAAGTTTTAAAAAATTATATGTGAATTTTTAAAGCACGTTTTATATGAGAGAAATCCCTGTTGCAATATTTATGCGCAGGGCCTCGCTTCATTATTTTGCACAGGGCCCCGCAAAATATAGCGCCGGCCCTGAATGTAACTTATGTTTTCACGATAGTTTTGATATTTTAAATGTTTTCTACAGAGATGAATTTATTATTAAATTGTTAATTTATTATTAAATTGTTGATATATTGTTAAATAATACTCCTAGCATTTAAGTTTTACAAATAGATATAATAAACGAAGCAAAGTATTGAGATTTTATTTTATCTTTTATATAAAAGTCATTTACAAACATACTGGATACTATTCGATTCAATTTTTATTCGTTTTCAGATTTTCGATTGAATAAAACTGTAATAATAAATTGTAAATACGAATTGTAAATAATCACTTTCTCAGTATTATTTTTATATATTGTTTTATTGTATTAATACTACATAGATGTATTAACTACTATATTACTACATAAACTAGGTTTCATTAGCTTCAAAATTATACATAATACATTTGTAGTATTAATACATATGTAGTATTAACAACCTACGTTTGAAAATTGGCTATTGCGCATAAATAATGGTTTCGAAAATTCCTTACAATCCGAAAATATTAAAAATGTTTAAATAAGTTAATAATCTGTTTATTTCATATTAAATTATTTTCAAAATGAGATATAACAATAAAATTGAGTTCGAAATAATTGAAATATAGCCTAAATAAAGCTATTTTTAAGTGCCTCTGAGAAATATCGATAATTTCGAAAATATGGGAGAGCCAATATCTCATTTCCTCGTTTCCTTGTCAACTTGGCTCGGTTAAAATTTGGTTAAACTAGATTAAATTATCCTCAAAACGAGATATTGCACGTTACAATTTAGTTTTAATTAACTGAGATACAAGCTAAACAAATCTAATTATAATAGTGTGACAGAAAAATGGCATATTTTAAAAATTATAGGCAGTTGTGAAATGAGCTAATATAATCCATAAATTAGAATAAATTAGCCTTTAAAATGAAATATAATCTAAAGGCATTAATATTTAGGTAAAAGTCTATGTTTGAAAATTGATCGACAATACGTAACAAATTCGCATTTTTTTATATCTCCAAAAATACTAAATCTAAAAAAGGTCTTCTTATCCTAGATTAAATTATCTATAAAATGAGGCATTACACAATAAAATCTGGTTCGAATTAACTGAAGTACCCTATAGGCTAGACAATTATTTTGTGTGTGTGTGAGAAGTATGAGAGAAGCGTCTCAGATAACCCCCCCGAAATATGCAAAATACAACATAAATATTATATTTAAATAAGGAAATATGAGGAGAGACTACTCTATTCAATCTATTCAAGAGCGCATGCTAGATGTGGAGTTTAGGATCCCTTGTGTGTCAGCTGCATGAAGATAGCTCCCCAAAATTGAAAAAATAAAAAAATTTAAATGGGATACGTTTGACCAAGATTTGACCATGATTGACCACCAAATAGTTTTGTTTGCCCACATTCCGTTCAAAAGATATTATAAAAAAATGATTGTGGGCCTAGCCCCCCAAAATCTATTTTTTCTATATTTGATAATACCATCTTAAAAAACTTCGTTTGACGATGTTTGCCCACTATTTGTTTTAATTAAATTTTTTTTTTTTAACCCCAGAAACGTTTTTTTTAATATATTTTTTATTTTTATTGTTTTTTTTTTCGTTTGGTGTTGAAGAACTTCGTTTGACCATGTTTGACCATCAATTCAAGTGTTTTACTTAAAAACGTTGTTTTGTTTACATAAGGGGCGAAAAATTGAAAGTTATAGATTTCATGAAGAATTGATAAGGACCAAAAAAAATGGGTAAACCTCGAAAATTAATGAAAACATAATTTACGTATGCCAAAATAGGTTTTACATGTGGCCACCTTTGTTTTTTTTACTGCAAGAGGTGAAAAATTGTGCAATACATATATTTTAATAGGTCCTTGTATTTTCCGTACTGGAAGCACATTATAAATATATCAGGGGGGGGGGGGGGGGGGCTAAGGGGCTTAAGCCTCACTCAAAGCATCCGAGTTCTTCCGTGGCAAATCAAAGTGAACTCATCGGAAAATATATTTGCATAGTTCTTCTTCTTCTTTTTGGCGCAACAGCTTAACTGGGACCTAGGTCTCCTCCCTTTACGTATACCAGTGATTGGTGTCTAGGTCTTGAACACAAGGGAAGGGAGCCCTTACGGTTTTCAACGTGGGCGCCGAGCAACATATGAGGGAGATATTCTCGGCAAATTTCTGTGATGACTTTGCCAGCGACATGCATAAGAGGACGGTAGCTTATTACAATACGTGTCCCATGATCCAATCGCTAGCGCCTTACATGCACTGTGCCGCGCATAAACTAAACCTAGCTGTCGTGAAGCCACGCAGCTTGCCTAGTGTTCGTAATATGATAGCCATAGTAAACAATGTTACCAGTTTTGTACGAGAGTCAGCAAAAAGATTGGAACATTTCAAACAAGCTATGCTTAAAAAATACCCATAGATGAAAAGAGTCAAGTTGAAAAGTCTTAGTGATACACGCTGGGTTGGAAGGCATGATGAGCCTCTTCAATTCAAAGAGTTCTTTGAACCTATCGTACAGTTCCTTGAAGAAATCGACAGAACTTCTCCGTCATTGAAAAGTGCAAGATTTCTGGCTTCTATTCAACGATTCGACTTTGTCTTATCTCAACGGTAACCGCCGCAGTATTTGAAATCACTGTTTCATTTTCACAGCAACTGCAGGCTGATAGATTAGATCTTAACCTACAAATTCTTACTACATTACCGGTAAGCACCTGTAGTGTGGAGCGCAGCTTCTCTGCGCTTAAACTAATAAAAGTGTACCTTCGTACGACAATGACCCAAAGCAAGTTAACTGGTTTGGCTTCCATGTATATTCACCGAGATATCTCTGCTAATCTACAACCTAACGAAGTGATTGAGAAATTTGCCACAAATTATCCAAGGAGACACCCCCCCTCCCCCCCCAAATGACAATCCTGGATCCGCCCATGCCACATAATGTCCTTTTTCAATTGTTCCTTTCAAGGAACCCAGGTGGTTCGACATATTCTATTGCCCCTTTCAGAATATAAGTTTTTCCCCTGATTGCAATTTTTGTGGGAATATCAACGAGGAAAATCTTGTACGGTACATGATTGCTTATTTTATCTTATAAATAATCTACTTTGTCCAATCCAAAGTGGTCCTACAATTCTGCCATTTCTTAAAATCATCTTACTCTTGTCCCTCTTCATTGGTCGATCATGAATGAGTCGTACCTCTGGACACGGTGTCAAACATTTTCCTATTGATTTTTTCTTCGTCTTCTTCCGATTTGTGGAATAGTATTGATTTCCGGTGTTGTCTGTGTAAAATCCACAGAAGAAAAAAGTGAAAAGTGAATGTTTTTGAAATCTTGATTTGTTGATTGCAAAAAAATTTGTTGAATCGAACTGTTACGACCAGATGATGAAAGAGCCGCAAGGTTATTTGTGTCCGCACTGGCTAATAATGTTTCCTCAATAATGTCATCGAGTTTTGTATTTTTTCCTTTCCAATTCTCTTCTTGAAATAAGTATTCGTTCTCTAGTAGAAATTTCACGTTCTTTTTGGATTTTTGAATAATTTTCTCATTGAATTTATAACGTTTTCTTTTGCAAGCATGTCGCTCCAATTTACTTGTCGCTTCGATGGAACGTATATGTTTGACGATGAATTTATCCGCGCGAATTGGACCGCGGATTGAATGTTTTTCAAATTCTTGAAGTACGCTTCAACATTTGCTGAACTCCCTACATCGTATTGTGACCCTTAAATGAAATTTCTTTTTCATTACATTCGTCCAGAGGGAAAAGAATCGGGCAAACTTCAATACAGGTTCAATAATTTCCGGAAGGTAATAAGCGTTTGGTCGATCAAAATTGGAACATTAATTCGTCTCTTTTTCAGCGCAAATCCGAATGCTTTCTACGAAACGACGTACATCCCTATCAACGTCAGAAGGCTCTTTGTCGATACACTGCTCTCCATCTTTTATCGATGAGTCTTCTTCCTTGCAGGTGAACGTTGGTACCAAATGTTGATACCTATTGGCCGCTTTGCCGTAATCTTAATCTAATTGCTATTGCAATCATTCAATTGCTGCTATTATCTAATTTTAAAAACCTTTAGAAACGAAAATTAAAAAAAAACAAGACCACAATAAACAAAATATAAATGCCCAAACATAACATAACCCAAGAACATCTGTATCTTTCAACTTTTCATCCCTTATGCAGGAAAAAAAAATTCAATGGTGTATACGTAACTCTTTTGGTATTCGTGAAATATCGTTTAATCAATTTTTGAGGTTTTCACCCATTTTCCTTAAAATTCACCACCTGTATGTTTCAATTTTTTACTCCATATTCAAATAAAACGATTTTCTAAGGGTGGGCAGACGTCAAAAGCTATTTTTGCATGTGACATATTTTGGGGCTGTTAAAAATAATTTGTATTAAAAAAAATGATGGGCAAACATGGTCAAACGAAGTTCTTCAACACCAAACAAAAAAAAACAATAAAAGTAAAAAAATAATAAAAAAGATAATATTAAAAAATCGATTTTGGGGTTCCTAAAAAAAATTTTATCGAAAAAAATGGTGGGCAAACATGGCCAAACGATGTTTATGAAGGTGCCATTCTCAAATACAGAAAAAATGCATTTTGGGGGCTGGGCCCCAGATCATTTTTCTATAATATCTTTTGAACGGAATGTGGGCAAACAAAACTATTTGGTGGTCAATCATGGTCAAATTTCGTCAATTTCGGGGGGGCATCTTCACGCAGCTTTGTGTGTCAGTTAGTTTATTAGAAAGTAAATTGGCATTTCGGTAATTATATTTTCTTCAAAACCCCACCCCCGCACCCGAAAATAAACCATGGCTAAGCCCGTGATTATAAGTATAAATCAACACTTATTTTTAATATTAGGTATGACCCCCTCTGGACCTAATAACATCTCACATACGATTAGGCATAAATCTAATTATGTTTGCTATCGTTTCTTGTGGTTATGTTAAGCCACTCTTCTTCTATTGCAACAATAAGCTCTGGGATCGAGGTTGGGGCACGAAGCCTTGCTCGAATTCTTCGTTTAAAGTTATTCCATAAATGTTCTATCGGATTTAGGTCGGGATTGCACGGTGGCCACTCTTAAACCTAAAACCGATTTCAGTAATGTAATCTTGCAAGATTCTTGCGGTGTGCGGCTTCGCATTGTCATGCATAAAGATAAATTCTTCTCCAATTTAGTCGACTTAAGGTATCACATGAACTGCTAAAATATCCTCTATGTACCCAGCATCCGTTAAACCTCCTCTCCCGTGACTACGGGCGCCCCCAATGATGAAAACAGGGTCGGTTGGTATTCCCATAGAAATTGCACCCCAGATCATGCAGGACCACCTAAGCAGGCCGCTTTTCATTGCAGCAAATCGCTCTTTTGCTCTTCGGTACACTGTTCTTCTTCGGTTGCTACCATGGAGGCATATTTTGTTCTCATCTGACAACAGAACAGACCCCTATTGATCCAACGTCCAATTTAAATGAAGTCTTACAAAACGAAGGCGTACTTGACGATGAGCTGGGGTAAGTTTTGACAAACTGCAGGTGTCTTAGGGGTCAAGTTATTTTCCTACAGTCTTCCTCTTACTGTGCACTGACTAATAGCAATTCTTCGCACTTCACGGAGCTGTTGAACAACATTAAGGTGATGATTTCTTTCTGATGTTGACACAATAAAGAAGTCATTCCGAGCCATTGTAAATCTCCTTCTACCTGTATCAGTTCGTCTATGAAAGGATCCACTCTCCTCTTGGATCTTGTTGGAACAACCTTCGAAACGAGCTGGTTAAGTCCATTTTCGATTAGAACAAAAACTAGGGTTTTTTACTTTTTGCGGTGTGGTATGCATTAAACAAACAATCTTAAAAACCAATCAAATTATAAAACAAATGTCAGAATGACCTTATGATCGATAGCCATTTGTTCCCTTTTGGTGACAATAAAGATTATTATTATTATTTTTATGAAACACGAATAATGAGCAAATTTCAATTGCAAAGGCTATAATTACAATCTTTTACAAGTTTGTTATGCTAGATATAACCACCACAGAAATACGTTCGTTTTTGTCAACCGGTTGCTACGCCTATAAACGATAAGCATTCTTGATAAATTTAAACTCATATGAAAGCATATTCAATTGTCTTTCAAACGGCATATTTCTTTATTTCATCTCATAAATAGTTTCTAGTTTATATTGAGTTTTTTTTAAATGTAACTCCAATAAGTTAAATAATAAACAAACGCACATAATAGAATTGGTAAAACAATACTACGTTAAGGTTATTAATCATATAAACTTAATAAAGTTGGAACACAACCTGAATATATAAATATATTCAACCTTTGCGGAGCTCTACAACATTTCTTAGTCTTTTTAGGACTACCAAAATGTGAAATTTGTCAGTTATTTAATAGCTTTCAGTCGACCTTTGTGGCACTCAACTTTGCACACAATTTTAATTGTTTGAAGAGCTTATAAATGATTATTATAAAAAAAAGGAAAAACTTGCCAATCAGTTAGCTTATATTTCTCTTAATTATTTAAAACTGGATAAATTAGAAGAAAAACGATTTATTAATATTAAATATTATGGAATATTCCAGTTCAATAGAATGGCAATAAAATATAAACAACAAATACTTAAATTAATTATACTTTGTTTATAAATAAATTGTATTTAATGTGAAAATTACAATTTAATAAATAAAAAATACTAACAAATTTTCATTTTTAATAATTTTTCAAAACTAGACAAATTTCATTTCTCAAGCAAAGAAGTTTTAACTTTCTCAATCCTAAATTTTATATTTTACACACATTGCAATTATTGTTATAAAATATCAGAATATTTTTGCAAATTTACGTCTATAAAAATCAAGTTTATCATAATTTTTGTATAAAAGCAAAAATGGATAAACAAAATTTTAGGTATTTTTAGGTATTTTAGGTAAATTTAGGTAATATTAGGCGAAACGAAAGAACATATACCCGAAAAATCCTTCTCTAAAGGCCCAGGCACACATCTCCGTGTCGGGTCGGCGTTTTCCGATCCGCAACGACAATGTACCTACCGTGAAGATTGAATGAAATTGAATGGAATTGAATGAAAACGAATTGAACACACACATATATATATATATATATATATATATATATATGTAACGGTAAAAGTACAAAATCGGCAAATGTAAACATTTACCGGTATTGTACACATCTACCAATTTTATAGGTAAATGTGAGATCAGCTTCATATACGTACTTTTACCGATAAAAGTACACATTTTCCAACGTATATAGGTAAAAGTTAAAAATAATAAACGTAAATAAAATATACTTGTATATTAATGTTAAAATGTCTTTGAAATATATATATACATACATATTTATATATATATATATATATTTTTTTCAAAATTTTTGCATACTAGTATGCGTCTAACGCTTGACCCGCACGGACGCATATATGTCTTGCGAATGGCGAATGTTAGTTCGCCGAAACGTCGAGAATCCGGTTCTTTTTAGAGCCAACCCTCATCATAAACACGGAATCCCCGAGAAAACAATACAACACAGGTATCTATCCGCGAAAACCTCAAATACAACATATATATATATATATATATATATATATATATATATATATATATATATATATATATATATATATATATATAAATAAATGTATACCTGGACTTTTACGCTTACTGAAGTTGTTTATGACGAACACTAATGTATTTCACAGCTCTATTTATTTCTTTATTTTACCGTTTTGTAATTTCCAGGGCCGAAAGACTTCAGGTAGACCCTTTTTACTTCTTAATTTATTATTAATCTTTTATTTATTATTATTATTATTATTACTATGTACTATAATCTTGTGGTAATTTTTTAGTATAAAATTAAATTTTTTATTATAAAATTTAATAAAAATTCAAAACCTCACCAAAATTTAAAGTAAAAATTATTATAAACATAAAAAATAACGTTTTTGGCCTCCTGAATTGCAAAGCTAGCTTTGACATCGTGTATGCGTGTAGCGAAACTAGATTTTTACACACAATGTTGCAAAGTACGGCGGTAAAGTGTCCAGTAAATTTTAACCTTTCGGGGTCACTTACAAAATAAATCAAGTATATGACAATAAAAGCTATAAATGTAGAAAACGCTACTTTACACCATATTTGTCACGATAATGTAGAAAATAAGGGCGATTTTTTAAATTTAACTGTGCGTCTGACATTTGGAAAAATGACATATTATGTACCAAATAAATTTAAATTAGTAAAAATGTCAAAGTTTGTGAGTACCAACATTAAAAAATTAAATAATTTCCAATATTGTAATTAATCTAAATCTATTTGTTTCTTAAATAATAATTGTCGGCCAAAAAATCTTATACAAATTTCGTGCGGAAATGATTTTACAATGCTCCAGCAAATGGGGAACTCGCCCTTCGGGCTCGTTTCCCAAACGTGCTGTTGCATTGTAAAATCAAAGTTTCCGCACTTTAATGTAAATAACTATTATTTATATCTAAATAAAACAACTGTAACACAAATATTGATTGTATTGATATTATTTAGCACTCATTTAAATTTTACTATTACTTGCCGGGTTTAATTACTTTTCCCATCGACTAAAACCATTTAGATCGCATCTACTTGAACTATTATCCAACACAAACAATTAAAGCGGGTAATAATTAATATTTCTGGCTCGAGTGAAGTGGAGTATGAAGTTTTGCATCGGATTGAGTTTCCTTGAAAGTAGAACACGAGATCATGCAATATAAACTTTCGTTGCGCCTTTATATTAAATTGCAGAGGTGAAATTATATATTTTTAGTAGACTGAGTTCGTACAATAAAAAAAATATGCTTTGCCTCCTGTGAGGATTGAACTCACGACCCCTGGTTTACAAGACCAGTGCTCTGCCACTGAGCTAAAGAGGCTCTTGGCGTTCCCAAATTATATATAAAGTTTTAAAGAACATATGATAACATACAACTTTTATTACACTTGTTATAAATTTTGCCTATATTTATCAGGAATTTACTTCAAATATTGCTAATTTAGAATTTAGAACTAATTGAACTTAATAATTACTTTTAATTATAGATTTGAGAGTAGGAGATTATCATTACGAGATCTTTGAATCAAAGAAGATAAGAAAGAAGACATTTGAAGATATCGTAAAGATGATAATCTCCTACTTTCAATTCTACTATTAATTTGGTTCAAACCATGACATCTCATTTTAAACTTAAAATTATATTCTTTATACAGTTGAAATGATCTTAAATATTTCCTTATCAATATTAACTAAACACATATAATATAAACACATATTTCAACTATAAAGTGTACTCATTCTAGGTATATTTAAAAAAGAATCATATAATAAAATAATATAAAAAAAAAAAAATTTAAATATTTATGTTGAAAAGAAAAATACATATTGATTTTACGGATTTTTTCCTGATATTTTTTAACCGCAATAACTATATTTTCAAGGATTTTTATCTTTATGGAACACTTCAGTCCTTTGTTCGGCCTGTCATACCATTAAGGGTTTAAGCCGGGGGTTAGTTTTAAGATAGTTTTTCTAAAAAATTTACTTTCAATTTTCCATTTTACTGGAATTTTAACGTGCATTTAAAGCAATTACGGAAACAGTAAAGTGGAAGTCTACAGATTTCACGCTTTCCAAGTTGGAGGTGTCTTTCTGGGAAGGCGGCCCTCGAGGTTGAGGGGTATTTTTAAAAAACAACCCGATGTTAGCAAAATGTGACGTTAAAAATAAAGTGATGATTTGACTTGTTTACTTTTCAAGTCATTTAGGCGATATTGTTGACGATATGTATACAACGATTTCCTAGAAATTATAATTTTTGAAGAAAAGATACATATGTTACTATTTAATAATATCAATCTCTTCGAACTAAACAATATATAAATAATTAGTATTTTATGCACTATACATTTTGTAATGATTTTGTTTGAAAAGTGTTTATTGCTTTTTATTTGAGATTTATTTATTCCTCTTAATAATAATACCCTTGAGCGTGTAAATCATTTGAGCTAGCCTGATTCACTCTAATAAAATCTAAAAAGTTCTAATAAAATTAGAAGATCGGACCGGTTTTTGAAAATTTCCACTTTAAACACATTTATTTTTATGTAAACTCAAAATAGAGTTAATACTCTAAAAAAAACTCTGTACTCTGTACTAAAAAAACAACAAATTGCTTTGTCAATTTTCATTTACGCAGAAAATTGTATCAAACTGTACCTACCCACTTGCCGCGATACGGGGCAAGTTCGTAAAATGCTATTTAAAACCAATTGAAATGCATCTTACTGTGTGCTGGGGCAAATCGGAATAATTCATAAAAAATTTACAGAATGCCATTTACCGCATTAAAATAAGTTGATTTGTTTAAAAATTACACAATTTTAAAGAAATTCCTTTTTAACATCCATAGAGTAAGAAGTTTATTTAAATAGAAAAAACATGCAAAGCATTATAATATTTTTATAATAAATATAGACCGATTACGATTTTGCCCGTTTACGATCTTACCCCTCTGCACCTGACATATAAAAATATACAAGACAAACAAGACGAAGTACATATTACTAATCAAATTTTTCTTAGACGGACAATACATGTTTAAACAGAGAAAATACCTAGACCAAATCCAAATTAGAACATGGGGTTTTACTCTCGTTTGTCCTTTCAATTAAAGATAATAAATAGAGATGGTAAGGTCATGGAATTAGTAATGTCTCTTGCGAGAGAAACAATTGCCGGATGACATAACTAGATAATTGTTGTTTGGTACAGATGTGTGCTGTAATTGAATATTACATGTAATTTAGCCGCAGAGTCAAAAGAGCCGACTATAAACAATGAAGTGCGAAATGCGAAAAAAAATCATGGCACAAACTAAATTGAAACATGTGTGTACATTTTTCCGCAATTATTAGTTATTAACTTCAAAGAGAATTCTAAGATTCTTCTAATTAATTTTTAAGAAGTATCTAAATGGTTTTGTCTGCCTAGTCTTGTTTGTTTAGCTGTTTTCTGTCTAGTCTTGTGTATTCTTGTGTCTTGTTATTCCTGGTCTTGTTTATCAGTTCTGGCTTGTCAGAGGTAGCTAGTCAGTCATAGCTAGTCAGTCGTGGCTAGTCATTCCTGGCTAGTCAGTCGTGTCTAGTCAGTCCTGGCTAGTCAGTCCTAGCTAATCAGACCTGGCTAGTCCTGACCACTAAAATTCAATTTATTTCCATAACCAAGCTGTAGTACGTAAAATACATGTAGCCAATAGAAATGTGTCACAATAACAAACAAACAAAAAGAAAATCTACAATGACATAATATATTGCATAAACATTAAATAAAGCTTGCATGCGCCCCGATTTACTCCTGGCAAAACGGAGATCAAAGAGATCATCAACAACCTTAAGAAAAATAAGGCAGCTGGAGAGGATTCAATAGTGGGGAACTACTGAAGCTGATGCTAGATGTACTAGTCCAGCTTACTGAGGAGATCTGGAGAAGTGGGATAATACTAACTGAATGTCAGTCGGTTTTAATCCATCCTGTACACAAACAAGGTGATAAAAAGAATAACTATAGGGGCATCTCATTAGTATCTGTTTCATATAAGATTCTCTACAGATCAATGCAGAACGGTCATCTTGACCAACTGATTGGGGAATATCAAGCTGGTTTCCGAAAGGGCCGTTCTTGTCCAGAACAGGTCTTTTACATAAAGAACATCATAAGGTATAAAAAAACTGGAGGAAATAGCTACGTGGTCGTGTTTGTTGATTTTTACAAGACATATGACTCCATCGATCGAGAGTCATTAATGAATATTTTGGAAGAGTTTGGGGTGGATGATACATTAAAACAGCTAATCAAACAAACTTTCACTAACACAGGGTCAAAAATAATATTTATGGGTGAGATCTCATAACCCTTTACAATCAAAACGGGCGTAAGTCAAGGAGATGGATTGTCGCCAATCCTTTTCAAATGTGTTTTGGAAAAGATCATTCGAGAGTGGAGAAAGCTATTAGCTCAAGAAGAAACAAATGAAGAACGATTCAGACTTAAGTATTCAGTCCTAAGTACAAAGGGGTGTACATTAACTGCCTGGCCTGTGCTGATGACCTGGCTATTATTGCTAACAATATAGTCAGCAGTCAACAAGATCAATAGGCTGTCAGAAATGGCTGAAAATGATGGATTCCAGATTTCTATTAAAAAGACAAAATATATGACGAACATATTCGATGGACCTGAATGGATGATCACCAATCCGGGAAAAATTGTACGAGTCAAGAATTTCAGATATCTCGGTGAAGTCGTCCAGGAGAATGGATTAGAAGAAGAAGCAATGAATGTCAGGTCAAGGAAGTTGTACCAGGCATACCAACTGACAAAATATACCTATAACAAAATGTCTATGAGTATAGGAGCCAAGTTCAGACATTATAAGCTAACAGTTTTAAAGCCTGAGGGCTTATTTATATGCGTCCGAAACTTTGACCATGAATAGGCAAGGTCAAGCTGAGCGGCTGGAAAAAACGAGAACGTAGGATATTCAGGAAAATCCTAGGTAACAGATGGGTTGATGGACAATGGCGAATTAAAGCAAATGAGGACTTGTACAGCAAGACAGAACCCATTGCAGCATCCATTAAAAAAAGACGATTGTTATTTTACGGTCATCTCATAAGGATGGAAGGTGACCGACTAACAAAAAGAACATGGAGTTTCTCCAATCTAAGAAAACAAAGCCGAGATGGTTCGAAGAACGTGAAAATTGTCTTAGGCAGATTGTTATCTCAGAGAGAAAAGTTCATGATAGGAACAAATTCAAAAGATTGGTGAACAACTACCAAGGTTTTAAAATGGCATCAATGACCAAAAGACGGAGAGGACCTTTGTCCGAAGAGCATTTCTTGGTGTGCTCAGAAGATACTGGCAGGAAGTCAAAGCTGGAACAAGAACAAGACCTAGACACTAAAATGAAATTGGTAGTTACCACGTAGTCTTTTTTATTATTGTGGTTTGGGGGAAGCTCTACCAGCCTGCATTTGAGGCTCTCACTCACTAAACCCCTTCTTCCACTTGGCTATAGAGACCAGCACCCCGGCATCGCTTGCGCATTCATTCAGCGTGAGCAGCCCGGACAGTTGTTACCGCCCTAGTTTTTTTGAGAGTTTCGATTTTGCTTCTACTCTTGAGATTTTGCTAGGTGGCTGCCTGGGCAGCCCGTTCTTCGCTCTCTTTCTGGGTGATAATGCTAATGATGAAGTTGGAGATTGCTTTCCAGTGGGGTTGGTCTGTTAGCATTTTTCTAACGCAGTTATCAGGGCTCAGTTCTCCTATTTCCGTACTTGCCAGGCGTCTGTCGTTTTCCCATCTCTCGCAGAAGAAGAAAGTATGTTCAGCGGTGTCTGCCTGGGCACAGTAGCAGCACTCCTCTGTCTCAGCGACCTCAAACCTGTGTAGGTAGGCTCTAAAGCATCCGTGTCTACTTATCATCTGGGTTACGTGGTAGGATGTTTCGCCGTGCTCTCTGTTGACCCACGGACGCAGGTCAGGAATCAAGCGCTTGGTCCATGTAGCCTTTCCGGTTTCCGTTTCCCACCTTTCCTG
The DNA here is from genome assembly GCA_944588485.1 of Phosphuga atrata. Lineage (NCBI taxonomy): Eukaryota > Metazoa > Arthropoda > Insecta > Coleoptera > Silphidae > Phosphuga > Phosphuga atrata. The sequence goes on from OX155893.1 coordinate 34,705,885, forward strand.
CCATCTGCGTTGGAGGCGTCTGCGGGCTTCTGCCTTATCTACCTTGCCTCCTTCGTATGCGCGAGCTCGCTCATCGAGGAGGTCAATGGGGAGGCAGCTGGATATCACCCAGGCAGCTTCTGTGGACACGGTACGGTATGCGCTGATAATCCGGAGCATGGTCTGCCTAGCCACCTTCTCGAGAATGTTTTTGTTTCTCTGTATTTTAACGGCATCTTGCCAGAAAGGCGCCGCGTGGAGCAGTATTTAATTCACGACAGAGCTGAGTATCCGGCGCTTGCTAGCTCTAGGACCTCCTACGTTGGGCATTAGCCTTGTGAGGGCAGTGGCTGCGGAATCTGCTTTCTTGGCAACCCAGTTGACGTGCGCCGTCATGTTCATATTTCTGCTCAGTTGGACTCCGAGGTATTTCACGGATTCCTGTGATGGGATTCTCGCTCCCATGATCTCTATGGTCATTTTGGTCAGTATGCGCCGCCCGGCCAGGATTACCAGTTCTGTCTTGTGGGGTGCCAATTTCAGTTGTTTTGACTCCATCCAGCGATGGACCTGGTCCAGTGCTTCGTTTATGTTCGTTTTCAGTGCCTCTTTAGTCCCGGCCGTGCCAACCATTCCCAGGTCGTCTGGTAATCCAACCAGCGTGATCCCTTGTGGCATTGGGATGTCTAGAACCCCGTCGTAAAGGATGTTCCATAGAGTGGGGCCCAGTACTGATCCCTGGGGTACTTTGCACGTCTCCTCGTACTCCTCGTTGTCGTCTACCTCGCAGTCTATAGAGGCTCAATTCGATGTAAAAAAAATTAAATAAATATATTCCAAATGATTATTTGAGCTTTTTGAACTTTTATTTTGATTTTTTGCTCTTAAGAAGTCTTGTATGGCATAAGGGTCTATGTCATTAATATATTTGAACACTTTTTCCTTGCATGTTCTAATATTTTTGCAATCCTTTAAGTGATTTGGGAGGCAATTATATAATTTTATAGTATTATAATAGGATCCATTTCAACAAGTGATGCAATGTGCACTGGTGGTATATAGCTGATTTTTTTGTTTCTTATGTTTATGCTGTGGAGATTCTCATGGTTTGTGAAATACCACTTATCCTTAAATATAAAAATTAGCGTTTCAAATATGTATACTCCTGCTGCTGTTAGTGTGTTAGCCTCCTAAATATAATAAGGTTAGTTTAATCCTCGTTTATTGTTAATTTATTCTTTTGGAACCATGTCTCTGCTTTATGGTATACCTAGTATACCTTAATGCCAAACCAAATTTATTGAAAAGAATCTCATGGTCCACTAGGTGGTAAGCTATGGAGAGATCCAAAAACATACCAACAGGTATGTTTTTAGCTTCTAGATAGCAGTGTCAGTATCCCTCCCTTCAAGGAAACCATGCTGATTTTGGTTTATTATTTGAAATTTACTTGCGAATGCAAGGACTTTGGAAGATACAAGCTGTTTGAATATTTTAGAGAAGGCTGATAAGATGCAGATTGTTCTGCAATTTCCAATGTCAGATTTATCCCCAGATTTGTAAATAGGCGAAATAAACGCCACTTTCAAGACTTCAGGAAATACACCAAACATACAAGAATTATTGATTATAAGTTCTAGCGGGGTAATAATGCTAAAAACAGAATTTTTAATGACAATGTTAGGTATATAGTCATTACCTGCACTTTTCTTAGGCTTTAAGGAGATGATTGTTAGGAAAAGTTCCTCCCTACATATTGGTTTAAGAAAAATTGATGCACTATTACCATGTATGTTGTTCGAACAATGGCGTCTTACTTGCATATTGTGTAGACTGCTTTGTTGACAAAATAGTCGTTAATGAACGGCAATGATCGCAGTACGAGCACTGTTTCTTCTTGACGCCGGCTTTTTTTGGATATTTGGGGATTCTTGGATCTGCTTATCGAAGTAGAGTTTATTGTCGTTGCGAAGAAGTCTAGAAAGCCTCATTCGAAAGTTGTTAAATACCTGTTTATAACGTCGGTCAGTGTAAGCAATTGTTTGCAGTAAATCGACTGTTTCTTTTTTGCACAATTCTGGGTTTAAAAAAACTCGAGGTTTTCCTGAGGTTTGTTTGAAGTTGCTGCGGATCAAGGGAAATGCTTCATTAAAAATAGCATAAGAAATGTTCATGAACAGTTCCCACTGGCTGTTAATTTCACAAAAAATCAATTGTGAGTAGCTCGTCCCACGATATTTTGTCCATTAATTCTCTGTGCAGTACTTTATTATCTTCGCTATAGTTTCTAAATTGCTAAAAGCCGTGCTCGGATTCTTCTTCAGATTCAATCGAAAGTATTTGAGCATAGTGGTCCGATATAAAATAATTCCATGTATTTAACTCGAATTTATTTAACTAGTCAGTCCTGCCTAGTCACTCCTGGCTAGTCAGTCATAGATAGTCAGTTCAGCATAGTCAGCCTTGGCTAGTCAGTCCTGGCTAGTCAGTCCTGGCTAGTCAGTCCTGGCTAGTCAGTCCTGGCTAGTCAGTCCTGGCTAGTCAGTCCCGGCTTTTCTGTCTAGTCTTGTCTGTCCAGTCTTGTCTGTCTAGTCTTGTCTGTCCAGTCTTCTCTGTCTAGTCATGTCTGTCTGTCCTCCTCGGTGGTGTAGTTGACATTATACCCGTCTTTCAATGCGGAAGACCCAGGTTCGAATGCTACTACTTTCCTATCCTGACTACTTGTCAGACTGGAAACTCATCCTTGACGACAACGAGGAGTACGAAGTGATGTGCGTAGTACCCCAGGGATCAGTACTGCGCCCCACTCTAAGGAACATCCTTTACGACGGGGTTCTAGACATCCCAATGCCACAAGGGATCACGCTGGTTGGATTCGCAGACGACCTGGGAATGGTTGCCACGGTCGGGACTAAAGAGGCACTGGAAACGAACATAAACGAGGCACTGAACCAGGTTCATCGCTGGATGAAGTCAAAAAAACTGAAACTGGCGCCCCACAAGACAGAACTGGTTATCCCGGTCGGACGGCGCAAAATGACCAAAATGACCATAGAGATCATGGGAGCAAGAATCCCATCACAGGAATCCGTGAAATACCTCGGAGTCCAACTGGACAGAAATATGAACATGACGACGCACGTCAACTGGGTCGCCAAGAAAGCAGATTCCGCAGCCACTGCCCTCACAAGGCTAATGCCCAGCTTAGGAGGTTCTAGAGCTAGCAAGCGCCGGATACTCAGCTCTGTCGGGAATTCAATACTGCTCTACGCGGCGCCTTTCTGGCAAGATGCCGTTAAAATACAGAGAAACAAAAACATTCTCGAGAAGGTGGCAAGGCGGACCATGCTCCGGATTATCAGCGCATACCGTACCGTGTCCACAGAAGTGATATCCAGCTGCCCCCCATCGACCTCTTCGTCGATGAGCGAGCTCGCGTACACGAAGGAGGCAAGGTAGATAAGGCAAAAGCCCGCAGACGCCTGCAACGCAGATGGCAGGAAAGGTGGGAAACGGAAACCGGGAAGGCTACATGGACCAAGCGCTTGATTCCTGACCTGCGCCCGTGGGTCAACAGAGATCACGGCGAAACATCCTACCACGTAACCCAGATGATAAGCGGACACGGATGCTTTAGAGCCTACCTACACAGGTTTGAGGTCGCTGAGACAGAGGAGTGCTGCTACTGTGCCCAGCCAGACACCGCTGAACATACTTTCCTCTTCTGCGAGAGATGGGAAAACGATAGACGGCTAGCAACTTCGGAAATAGGAGAACTGACCCCTGATAACTGCGTTAGGAAAATGCTAATAGACCAACCCCACTGGAAAGCAATCTCCAACTTCATCATTAGCATTATCACCCAGAAAGAGGCCGAAGAACGCGCTTCCCAGGCAGCCACCTAGCAAAATCTCAAGAGTAGAAGCAAAATAGAAACTCTGAAATATAATAAATATAAAAAATAAAACTGAAAAAACTAGGGCGGTGACAGCTGCCCACCCTGAAGGAATGCGCAAGCGATACCAGGGTGCTGGTCTCTATAGCCAAGTGGAAGAAGGAGTTCAGTGAGTGAGAGCCTCACACGCAGGCTGGTAGAGCTTCCCCCAAACCACAATAAAAAAAATAATAAAAAAAGGTTCGAATTTTGGTCAGGGAGACAACAACTAGGGCGGTTTTCACTAACCGTCCGGGCTGCCCACCCTGAATGAATGCAAAATATGCGTTACCGGGATGGCGCATACTAAAAGCCAAGGTGGAATAAGGGGTTTAGTGAGAGCTTCCCCCGAACCACTTTAGTCTTGTCTGTCTAGTCTTATCTGTCGAATTTTGTCTGTGTAGCCAAAAATGAAAATACAAAAATCTATTTTATTTTAGAAAATTTGTTTAAAATTATGAAGAAATTCAATTTGGTAACAAATAGTACTTAAGATAATTATAGGCAACAATAGTGAATACATTACCCTTTAAAATTGACTCAATAAACATGACCAATTGCAACAAGAATAATTTACAGAAGAAAAAAAAACACAAATCAAGGTAGACTACAAACCAACACGTTTTAACAATTACAAACGTGCAATGAAAGCTCATTAATTAACAAAACCATATAACAAGATTTATTAAATGAATATGTCTGCATAATTTGTGTTTGATTCGAAAGAAGATTCAATATTAAAGATTAGACTAGTAGAGAGATAACCCGAGTAAAAAAGAAAGTACATACACGTCTAGCAAACAACGGCTGTATTGACTAGAGTAGTTAGGGAAGTCTGGAAAATACAATTTAATATTTTTCAATTTAATTGGTTAGCTAGACCTAATATCTATTATTAGGCTAGCTAGAAACATAAGATTGATATTTGTGCATTTATGTTATCGCTGTAAATAAAACATGGTGTTTTTCGGTGGTTCAAAATTATGCAGTTTTTTTTAAGATTTGCTAACTTATTGTAAACTAAATTGCATAATAATTTATATTTTCGTAATCTGTTCTGCGTGATTTGATATGCAATATGTAAAATGCAATATGTATATTGGCATATAATGCATAAAAAACGCGAAATTTTGTATAGAACAAAGTGATAATAATCTTTTTATGTCTTGGTGAAACATAAGCCCTAAATAGCGATTATAAAAACGAGCAACATAGCGTACTTTCGGTTTTTTGCCCGAAACTTTTTCCAAAATAATCTAAATCAGGTCTGGGCAAATGGCGGCCCGTGGGCCGCATGTGGCCCCCGTTGACATATTATGCGGCCCGCGAAGCACTTTATAAATTACTTTAATTAAGAAAATATCTATTTACAGCAAAAACTGGTTTTTAAAAATTGGTTTTCTGATTCAGGTTCTAAAATAAACACAGCTATTAAAATGCAGAAAATTTTTCTATGACATGCTTATTATGTTCACCAGGCCTGATGTTTACTGTATTATCTACCTGCCATTACTTCATAGATACTGCATATTTACGGGCTCTAATAATATATCGTTTAACAAGCCGTATATATCAGGGCTGGCCAACACGCGGCCGCGACTGCAGTTTTTGTGGCACGCGTAGCGGGCCTATAAATGTATAAATTTGCCTCAAATACGAAATATGACCAATTCTTACAGTAAAGATAAAATACAAATAAAATAACGTGTATAGTATTTTATATGCGGCCCTCCTAACCGCATTTTTTTTTTGAAGCAGCCCTTGGGGTATTTTCAATTGGACAACCCTGATATAGATGCAACGCTTGTGGTATACAAATAACTGAATAGAAAATTATTTAATGCGGTCCGAGGTGAAATTTTCATACGCAATACGCCCGATAGCTAAAAGATTTGCCCACCTCTGATCTAAATTGTCTGAATGTTTTTTTAATTATTCTAAATTAAATGCAAATTAAAACTATGTATTATATTTGTAGATTGCAAGGGGAATAACTCTCTCAAAACGATTCGATCAATTTTTGAGAGACACAAAACTTTGTTCCCGTATTTCTCGAGCCCGCGGGCCAAATCAACCCTACAACTTCATTTTATCCGGCTCTCGTAACCATTTTTAAATCTTATTAAAGCTGTCCGGGTATGTAGACTTCATCTTCAAGGTTTTGTAGGTAAAGCGGTTTGAGCTTTGGTATATGCAACGACACTCGCTTATTGTAAGCATCACAGGGACATTATAGAGGATTCTTCCCTCTTTTTATCACTCAACTATTTGTTCATGTACTTTCTTATCTAGATTTTGATTTCTACACATAACGTAAGATACCATGAGAAATAGGCACGATCCATCGCACAATTGTTTATTTGGTTCTAAGTTATTGTTAATGTTAGTTACGTTATATATATGATATGATAATTGAAAATTAAAAAAAAAGTTGCAATAGGTTTCAATTAGGCCTTCTGGCTAAAACTAGCTTAACTTGTATTGACTTAAGGGCCTCTTTCACCATCCTCAAGTAAAGTGTCGAGTAGGCTTTCCGCCAGTTAAAGTCACCCGTAATTCGATGTGCGAGTTTCACGACGTTCGAGTAGCCCTAATCATAAAATTAACCGATCCGTAACTTACTTGCCACGACATCTGCCCATTAGTGGGTTTACTTTACAGTAAAAAAAAAGAATGATTGATCATCAATTGGATGAATTAGAACATTCTAGGACGCAACGAGTACCTAGGATTCGAGTATTTAGATTGCGTATTGATTATTTTACGGACCTAGATGAAAGTGATTTTTTTGCCAGATTTCCTCTATCGAAATATGCAGTAAATCAAGTGCTTAACTTAATAAAACATAAAATAATCTCTAATTCACAAAGGTAAGTGGATTTTTTTTCATTATTCAAGTGATTTTACTAATAACCTATAAAATCTACTGGACTTCTTAACAATAGGTAACCATATGTTTAATCCCTTCTACTATTTCAGAAATCAAGCAGTTGCAACAAAAACAAGTCTGCTACTAACGCTAAGATATCTTGCTACTGGATCCTACTTAAGAAGTGCGGCTGATTTTTGTGGTGTCAGTCCACCAATAGCATGCATATTACGTTATTAACTTAACCCGTAAGTTGTTACTCGAAGCTTTATTTTCGTTTGTGAACAAAAGATACTCGTAACTTTTACTTGCAGATTAACGTTAACTGGGAAGTAATTAATCAACGCTTTACTTAGAGATGGTGAAAGAGGCCCTAGGAGAATCTCAACTAAGAATCTCAACTCGACACTACTCGACACTCACAACTCGACAATAGAGATACAACTCACTCGACTCGACAATAGAGACTAATTAGAGCAAACAAAATAGTAAAATTTAAAGATTCAGCCGTAAGCACTAGGTGAAACATTATAAAATAATAATAATAAATAATAGACACTAGGTGTAAGTTTCACAAATTAGTTTTATTTAAACAATTAATCGATTTCGGTTTCTTAGGCCTTCGTCAGAAGATTACGCGTAATTTTCTGACGAATAAAACTAATTTGTGAAACTTAAACCTAGTGTCTATTATTTATTATTATTTTCAAACAAAATATATCTACTAATATAGATTGTAAATATAGATTGTAAATATAGATTGTAAATATATATTTTTGGAAAAGAAAATAGTTTTAACAATAGTTTGATGATACGGGCAAAAAAGTGGACAAACAAGCCGCTTATCACCCTCATTATCTCCACCTAAAAATAAAAAAAAAGTTACAAACGCAAACAAAAACATCGCCAGGTTTCCAGTCTAAGCTCTCTATCGGCAATTACACACAAAAACTTCACCATTTTCCCGCAGATAACGAGCTTTCTAGTAACAGACCGATAACGGATATTTACTGACGACACAAACAATGAACCAAAAAACCAACATTGTAAAACCGAAAAAAACTATTTCCTAAAGGAATTGTAATTTTCATAGTAAACCCAACTGATAAGAGATTTTGCATTAGTTTTCCATCCCTGGTCTAATCCCTACAATTTAGTCTAGACTATACAATTATATTTTATCTTCGCGATTATCTTTTATAACAGATGGAAAGACCAACAATTTAGGAAAAGATCATATATACAAACAAAGACGATTAAGCAGTTGAATAAGTAATATTAAAATACAGTCTAAGCTTAACAGACAAGATTATATATATATACACATATATATATATATATATATATATATATATATATATATATATATATATATATATATATATACCAGACTATACAGAGAAGACTAGGCAGATAAGATCAGACGAACAAGATCAAACGGACAAGACCAGACGGACAAGACCAGAAGGACAAGACTAGATGGACAAGACCAGAAAGACAATACCAGACAGAAAAGACCAAACGAACAAGATGAGAAGGAAAAGTCCAGATGAACAAGATAAGACCAGACGGCAAGAATAGACAGAAAAGACTCGACGAACAAGACCAGACAGCTTATTTGGTTATTTACATAAGAGTGGCTAATGTGACCAGCACTCCGTGGATGGAGACTATCTTGGTTTCATAGCTATTTACATTGAATTTACATTAGCTTTTTACATTACATTTACATCAGCTATTTACCTTACATTTACATTATATTATTGTTTACAATTTAGAGGAGTAAGTTAAGTTTGAATTAAGGTTGTGATCAAATCAAATTCATTGTCATAATCGAGTCTCTGTAGTTTGGTTCTTTGATCAAAAACTTTCCACAATTTTTTGTTTCGCGGCCCTTGTTACGGTTTCTTCATTTTGTGGCCACGTAAGTACTGCACGAATCATTATTCTTTCGGTCTGAGTTCTCCATTGGTTAGTGAAAGGGCACTTGAATAAGACATGTGCTGCTGTGTCTTCTTCTCCACATGGACATAATGGTGAATCTCTTCTTCCGATTCTGTAGATAGACCTGGAGGTTGCCGTGCCCTGTAATTAATTGAGCAGCTCTATGTGATAAGGTTGTCCATTTTAAGCCAGTTATGAACTGAGGGAATGAATATTTTGGTCCATATGCCTATTCTCGATGCCTCCCATCTTGTTTGCCATTCTTTTTGGAAATATGAACCCAGTCTGGACTTGATCGATTGGCTGGGTATCTTGTTGAATGAGATGGGTATATTACATACGTTTTCGTCTAAATGATTGGTAGCTGTCACCTGATTTGCCAAGCTACCAGCTCGCTCGTTTCCAGCGACTCCAGCATATGATTTTTCCCAATGCCATTGTAGTTTCACACTCTTAGAAATTTCTCTTACAGCTTCCCATGTCTTTACGACTAGTTCCGTAGGCCTCGTCATGTTTTTCTGAGCACTGAACGACTATTACAAATTATTGAATACCATCTACGTTGTCGGTATTGGTTCGGATGTACTATAGCCCTCGCTTTAGCGCGAAAAGTTCCGCCTGGAATGTTGTGCAGTAGTTCTCGAGTCGGAATGTTTCGTAGTATGTTTTATTCCCTTCCTTGTAAACCACAAAAGCCGCCAATAACCACCAATAATATAACCACCAAAATAACCACCAATTTATAAATAAGTAAATCCCATTCCATTTTTAGCTTTTGAGGAATTTGTGAAAAGTTGGATTTGAAGGGTGTTGGACAAGGTAGTGAGGTATTTTAGGTGGTCAATATCCGAGGGATGAAAGAGTTCCTGAAGGTTTACTCTACGGTCGATCTGGTTTGGAGAGACCCTTAAACTCGTTAATTCTCTAAACCCTGCTTCGTCCAGATCATGCATAGTGAGGTTTAATGAAACTTGCTTTGCCCGGATGTCGATTGGAAGGAGGCCTGAAATAACACAGGCTGCCTCTGTTGATTCGGTGCGATAGGCTTTGACACCTGGTATCGTACATAGATGTTGTACGCTCAGAAGTATCATATTCTCTTTGGTTTTACAGGACTGGTGCCAAGACAGACTCCATACAAAAGTGCCGGTTCCAAAGCCCCCTGGTAAATGTCTGCTATGGCCGATCTATTTATGCCCCATTAGTTTCTCTAGGCGTTGCCAATTCTGAAACTCCATGGTTTCGCCTTACCGCAAGATTATTTAACGTGTTCTTTAAAGTTTAAACATATCTCTATACATATACAAAGATATTTTATAGAATCTTGGCATTTAATTTTTCCACTAGCAATTGCGAATACCAGCGTTCTTTCATTGGACGTTTTCCGAAAAATAGAGCCTCGGTCTTAGCTGCAATAAATTTAAGTTTGCATTCGAATGACCATTGACGGAGAGATTCCAAGGCCTAGTTTACCTTTAGTTTTAGCTCTGTAATTGTGTTGATTCTAACTAGAAGCATAGTGTTGCCCGCATAAGGCACAATTTCGCAGTCCTCTGGAAGGTTTCTTCAAAATTGGAGTGGTATATAAAATCTTCCAAAATCCTGGACCTGACTTCGAATCTTGCGGACAGCCTTTCCTAACACTCTGCTTTAGGTATATTCCTGGTTCGAAAATACTGGCCTTTCGCTCTGAGAAATAATGCCTTGCAAGATTAAAGAGATTATTAGTGCATTGTTTTTGAATCAGTATGTGAATAGTGACAGTATTTGTGAATTAGACAGTATGTGATTGTCAAAAGCTCCGCTAATATCCAAGGCAATGGCTGTAAAATATTGTTTTTTCTTGATAGAACCCCTTAAATCTATAACTTTGGCTACGGTATCAACTGTACCTACTCCCTGCGGAAACTAAATCGGTTTTTATTCAGCAGATTCTGACTGTAGAAGTGGTACTCAATTCATAAAATCAGAAGGGAATCTAAGATTTTCCCCACGACAGGGAGCAAGCTAATCGGCCTAAAATCTTTTGCACATAAGCCAGGCTTATTGGGCTATGGAATGATTTTTATCAAGACCAGACGCACAATAACAGACGGATAAGACTAGATAAACTATATGAGATGAACAAGACCAGTATGACAAGACCAAACAAACAAGACCAAGCGGATAAGACTGGACGAGACGAGATCAGACTAGAGAGCAAAGACTAGACGGACAAGAGCAGACGGACACGACCAAACGGACAAGACCAGACGGACAAGACTAGGCGGACAAGATCAGATGGACAAGACCAGACGGATACGGCCAGACAAACAAGACCAGACGGACAAGACTACACGAGACGAGATCAGATTAAATAGAAAAGACTAGACGGACAATATCAGACGGATAAAACCAGACAAACAAGATCAGACGGACAAGATCTGATGAACAAGATCAGATGGACAAGACCAGACCGACAAGAGGAGACGGACAAGACGAGATCGGCAAGACCAGACGGTCAAGAACAGGAAAACAAGACCAAGTGTACAAGATTACACGAGACGAGATCAGACTAGAGTGAAAAGATTAGACAGACAATAGTAAAATATTAGAGAGACAAGACTACATAGAATATTTAGGGTAGTCATTTTTATAAAAAACTTGACAAGATTAGATAGACTAGACCAGCGTTTCTCAACCTTTTTTTACTTGCGTACCCCTTGACCTATCATCCCTAATCCACGTACCCCTACCGTAGCCCCCATTATGTATAATAACTTCTGTATGATGTAAAACTTCGTAAAAAATGTAACGAACAATAAAAATTGGAAGAGAGTTCGGAAAATTCCCTTAGTAACATCTTTTGATGTTGTTAATTTTGTTAGTTTTTACCTTTTCTTTATGCTCAATTTATCTATCAATGTCTACCATTACAATCATTTTTCTGCGTACCCCCGGAGATCATTTCACGTACCCCTGGAGGTACGCGAACCCCAGGTTGGGAAACGCTGGACTAGACTATACGGAGAAGAATAGGCAGATGAGATCAGACGAATATAATCAAAGGGAAAGACTAGGTGGACAAAACCAGACGGACAAGACTAGGTGGACAAGACTAGACGAATAAGACTCGTAGAACAAGACCAAGCAAACAAGACCAAGCAAACAAGACCAAATGGACAAAACTAGACGAGACGAGATCAGACTTGAGAGAAAAGACCAGTCGGACAAAACTAGACGGACAAAACCACACAGACAAGACCAGAAGGACAAGACCAGATAGACAAGAGCAGACGAACAATACCAGACAGATAAGACCAAACGAACAAGTTGAGATGGACAAGACCAGATGATCAAGATCAGACGTATAAGACCAGACGGACAAGACCAGACGGACAAGACCAGACGAACAAGAACTAACGGCCAAAACTAAACGTGACGAGATCAAGCTTGAGAGGAGAGACGAGTCGGTCAAGACCAGATGGACAAAACCACACAGACAAGACCAGATAGACAAGACCAGACGATCAATACCAGACAGATAAGACCAAACGAACAAGATAAGACGGACAAGACCAAATGAACAAGATCAGACGGATAAGACCAGACGTACAAGAGTAGACGGACAAGACCATGTGGACAAGACCTGACGTACAATACCAGACGGATAATAACAGATAAACACGACCAGATGGATAAAACGAGTAGGACAAGACCAAACAAACAAAAGCAGGCGGATAAGACTGAAGTAGACGAGATTAGACTAGAGAGAAAAGATCAGACGGACAAGAGCAGATGGGCACGACCAAACGAACAAGACCAGGTGGACAAAACCAGATGGGCAAGACCAGACGGATAAGACGAGACGAACAAGATGAGGCGGGTAAGACCAGATGAACAAGTTCAGATGAACAATACCAGACGGGCAATACCAATAGGACAAGAACAAACAAACATGTTACGTCTAATAAGACTAGACGAGACGAGATGAGACTAGAGAAAAAAAACCATACCGACAAGACCAGACGGGGAAGATAAGACAGATAAGACCAGACAAACAAGCCTAGACGGGCAAGACCATACAAAAAGTCCACCACACGGTCATTGTTATTAAAAAAATGTAGTTATTGCTCTACCAGAAGGCTAATCTACGACAGCTGTTGGCTTGGCTGCATACCTTCGTATTAGATTCATTGAAATATATACTAACGTAAGTTAGTATATATTTCAGTGATTAGATTATATGTTTTTTCTCATTATACGTCTTATCTTTTGTCTATTTAGTCTTGTAATCTATATTGTACGTGAATTTTAATATATTTTTTAATAAATTTGAATTATAATATTATATTATATTATAATATTATATATATATATATATATATATATATATATATATATATATATATATATACCGTGTGGGGTTTGCTAGTCCTCCATCGGGAGCTTCCCCAGGTGGCGGATTGGGGAATGCCTTCCAGATATGGATGGTACCGAGGAAATAAAATACTCGGGGCTGACCAAAACTAGCAATTGGACAACGGCAGCTGGTTGTCCAAAACTGACTACAGACAGAAATCATGACGATTGACATGGCTGTAAAATCAGACAGCAGAGGCGTGGATAAAATATTATCAAGAACGGCAATGCTAGTTCCAGCGCATGGAAAGCAACGGAAAACTACCATGTATTTTATTCCTAGTGCAATCATTCATGGCTGAGAACAAACAAAAGATGGGCCTCAGTCCCCGGCAGACCTTAAATGGTCAGGCTGCTAAGAATCTCCGGGTCAATCGCAAAAATATGTACATGGAACGTGAGAACATTGTAGCAGGCAGGAAAACCACAAAACACAATTCAAGAAATGAAAAGAATGAATGTAAAAGTCATGGGCATAAGTGAAATGAGGAGGCCAGGAGCAGGACAATGCTTCATGGACGAATAACAAATATATTACTCAGGGACAGCCACAGATGAACACCAGTGTGGAGTAGGATTTTTTATTGACAAGTCAATACAAAGCTATGTCGGTCAATACAAATATTAAAGTCGGAATTTATAACACTACCAAAGAAACCAGGAGCAAAGAAATGCGAAGATTTCAGAACGATTAGCCTCATGGGTCATCTATTAAAGGTATTTTTAAAAATCATACACAGAAGGATCCACAAAGTATGTGAAGAACACATGTCAGAAACACAGTTCGGGCTTCGAAACGCAGTGGGTACAAGAGAAGCGCTATTTAGTATCCAAGTGTTGATTCAGAGATGTCGGGATGTTAACTGTGATGTGTATGCCTGTTTTGTGGATTATAGTAAGGCCTTTGATAGAGTGCAACACCATAAACTCATGGCAATACTAAAATAGGTGGGGATTGACGACCGAGACTTGAGGATAATCGCACATCTATACAGGAATCAAAGTGCTTGCATAAACGTAGATGGAGTAGATCAGAAACAATAAAGATATTACGAGGAGTTAGACAGGGGTGCGTTCTGTCGCCGATATTGTTTAACATCTACTCAGAACATATATTTAATAAAGCCCTGGAAAACAATAACGCGGGAATACTTGTAATGGAAAACGTCTAAAAACTTAAGGTATGCGGACGACACCGTAATTATCGTAATTACCGTAAGTATTCTAATTTTATGTTGAATAATTATTAATATGACATCTACATTTTTATGGTCATGGGCTAACTACTCATAACATTGTTGTAGGCTTATTGTTATTGTTTTTGTGATAAGTTGGATAAAGAAACACAGAATTGTAATGAGTAAAGACATGTATAATATGCAGAAAATTTAACTTCAGTATATAATAACTAACAAATTATTGAAATGAATCCAACTAACATTTTATACATTTTAAATAAAAACATAACTTATAACAAGCATAATGACATATGAAATACTAATGAGATTTATGTAATTGAGATTTTCCACTGACAATAGTTTGTAGTTGTGGACTAATTTTACTTGTACCAATTATTAAAAGAGATTTAAGATGCTCATCAGTTAATTTAGATCTGTAAATATTTTTTGTGTACTTCATTTTGGAGATGGTCTTCTCACACAAATAAGTAGTACCAAAAACAGAAAACAAATTTTTATGCAAATTATCAAATTGTGTCAGTGGAAGACTCTTATAAAATTCCAACACAGATGAGTTTTGATATTTGTTCTTAATTATATCACTGCACTGTAGATCAATCATTTCCATTTGAAGTTCCGGGGCTAGGGTTTCAATGTCAGTATCAAAAGGATTCTGAAAAATCTTAATTTGATTCGCAATGGCATCAAAGTCCGAGAAACGAGTATCAAAATTTATTTTCAAAGCACTCAGATAGTAAATATAAAATCGATAGGAAACTCAGAACCAAGAAAATAATTTATAGAATCTTGGCATTTAATTAGTCTCAGTGGTGTGGCTGAATATTTCACATGTTTTAAAATGTGAAAAACATTTACTTCGTAGTTGTGATTGAAGCAGTATCAATTTCTTCCGGAATGATTTGATATTAGTGTATAAATCAGGAAGATGCTGCTTTTCTCCTTGCAATCTCAAATTCAGTTCGTTCACATGTTTTGTCAAATCAACATAGAATGCTAACTTCCACAGCCATGCGTTGTTTTGTAATTCAGTAAGAGGGCGATGCTTTTCATTCAAAAAAATTTCGACACTGCTCGAAGTTCAAAAAAGCGCTGAAGGACATTCCCACAACTAAGCCAACGTACGGCAGTATGATAAGGTAAGTCATTTTCTCCAATCTCTTCAATAAATTGTCGGAATTGTCGGTGATTCAGCCCAAAAGATCTGATAAAATTAACAGTTGATATGACTGGTTTCAGAACTTCAGACATATCCAAACATTTTCCGCACAAAGACTGTTGATGAATGATACAATGTAAGACTAATGGTTTTGAACCACCGTCATTTTCTACAGCCTTTGACACAAGAGCGACCACTCCTTTATCTTTCCCACTCATGTTTTTGCCTCCATCAGTTGTAATACATTTCAAGTTTTTCCATCGAAGGTTCTTTTGATTAATGGCCATTTCAACTCCTTTAAAAATATCTGTACCAGTAGTTGTGCCATGAATACTATACATATCAAGTTCTTCATGCACTTCATAGCTTTTATCTACTCCTCGAATATAAATCAACACCTGAGCAGTATCTGATACATCCGTTGACTCATCTAAGGCCAAAGAAAACCACTCAACATGTCCATTTTTGTCGAACAGTTGAGAGGATATATTTTCAGCGATGTTTTCTACCCTTCGAGCCACAGTGTTTGCTGACATACTGACAGTTTTTAATAAATTTACCTTTTCAGGGCAAATTTCTTCGGCTACTGCAATTATGCATTCTTTGATCATTTCTCCATCGGTGAATGGTTTTCCACGTTTTGCAATTTCAAGAGCCACACCAAAGCTGGCACGAGTTGCAGCCTCTTGTTCAGTTTTGAGTTTTGTAAATGAAGATTGCTGCGATTTCAATCCGCGCTTCATAGCTTGCAATTTTTCTGTCCGCAAACTTCCTGTATATTGAGTAATTTTGAAAATGTTTTGTTTCATAATGACGTTTAATGGTATATTCCTTGAGAACGGCTATGCTTTCATTGCAAATCAAACATAGCGCCTTGTTACTGGACTCAATTACGAAATACTGAATGTTCCACTGATCTTTGAATTTTCTGCATTCACTATCAATTTTTCCCTTCTTTTCCGTACTACTAAATCACACACAAAAGCAACAATTCAAAACAAAATACTGTTACAAAGATGTCTTAAACTTAAACACGCACAAACACGTTTTAAAGAGGTACGCACTATTTTATTTCACAACAGTGTCATAGGAACTGACTTGTGGTTGCGCCACTTGCCTTCTTATATATTCCAATTACTGCCATCTAGAAGTGAGTGGAAGGCACCAGAACTTTCTCGAACCAACGAGATTATTCTGTACGTGCTATTAGCGCCATCTGTTAGCGATAGAAGGTACTACCTTTTTCCGCTTGTGTCCACCAGCTGTCGTGTCACGTTACTCCTCATGGCTCGTACTCTACGACTAATCTAGAAATTACAGATAATGACAGGAAAATTAATAATATGCAGTGTTGCCGTTTTGCGGACTTTAGTCCGATTTGCAGCCTTTTTTAAACGTTGCGTACTTTTTCGGACTTTTTTTTCATCAGTGGACTATTTCACTTTTTACCACCGGCAACAATGATAATATGGTTTTGGCCCTCGGAACTTACTGGAGTAATCAGTATGGGCCTAAGGCTGGAAAGTTTGGAGACCCCTGGTCTAGAAGACCTACAAGAGACTATGACAAGAGTGATAGAGGCAAGTCAGGAGTACGGGCTCGATATAAACATAAATAAAACCAAATATATGGTGATCAGCAAAAATAACATACCACGTGTGGATCTGATAACTCCTAATAACCAACACATTAAATGAATCAATACAGATACATACCTGGGAACTATACTAAATGACCAATGGGATCATTCACAGGAAATAAGAAGACGCATAGAAAAGGCATGGGCTGTATTCGTTAAAATGTCATCAATTTTTAAATGTCGTTCCTTGTCGATGACGACCAAGCTGCGACTACTCCGCTGCTCCCTTTATGGGACAGAGTCCTGGACTCTGACTGAGGCCACCATGAAGAAGCTGACAGCATTCGAAATGTGGCTATGTCGCAGTCTTGAGGATCTCTTGGGTGGATCACGTAACCAACGAAGAAGTTCTTCGAAAAATGAAGAAATCCACGGAGATAATAACCACTATAAAAGCACGCAAGTTGGAGTACCTGGACCATATAATGCGTAATGAAAAGAGATATGGTTTACAACAACAAATACTGCAAGGGAAAATCCCGAGTAAACGCGGCCCAGGCCGCAGGAGGTTTTCTTGGCTAAAAAAATTAGGAACATGGTTCTCTCTGAAAACCACCGAGCTTTTTAGAGCAACCACGAATAAGATCACGATAGCTCGAATGATTGCGAAGATCCGGCCCGGATAGGCACCAAAAGAAGAAGATATATAATATATATATATATATATATATATATATATATATATATATATATATATATATATATATATATATATATATATATATATAATATATATATATATATATATATATATATATATATATATATATATATATATATATATATATATATATATATATATATATATATATATATAAATAAGTTTTAATAAATTAATTAAATTTAAAGTAAAATCAATTTGTGATTTTTTTTTCAGTTTTAATTATATTACATATTTCGACATTTCACTAGATAGTTATGATTGTTGGCTAACCTTATGAACTAGATTACAAGATCGAACAGCTTCTTCTTCCATATTCCTCACAAGATATGTTTCTTCATTCTTCAAATTTCGTATATTGTTGTTTCGACATATTTGTCACTATCTATTATATCACAATTATTCTCAAATTAAAAGCTGTTACCATTTTACAAAATCTGTGCTTGTTACTTTTCTGGTATCGTTCCTCTATTTTTTTCAGATCTTACTTACTATTAATTTCAATTTCACAATTTCACTTTCTTGCTTTCCTGCTGCGAAACTATTGGCCTTAGATTTTCATCGAAGGAAATCACCGCCGACCTTCTTTCCGTTGCAAAATATTTCGAGGATTGGCTTTGAGTTTGGCCAACCTTCTTCAACAATTCAGTCGTTGTGTAATTGTGCACGGCCAGGACATACTCGTCATCTTCAATTGAGGTTTTTTCTTCTTTGCTGGTTAGAAAACTGTAATTGCGAAATTTTTGGTTACGATATTTTTCAAAAATCGTTCGGTGGTTATGGGACTCGTGCTCGGCAGTCGAGTCGAAACCGCAATAATTCGTGGTTGTTGCAGACAGACCTGAGTTGTAATGAATGGAAGAAGATATTTTTTGGTTCTGTTTGGTTTCTATAATCGAGCTTAGTTGGTGTTCTGGAATTTTAACTTGTATACAAATTTTTGGAGTTGCTTTCTCGAGTTTCTTCGTGTTATTAATAATGAAATCTCTTTCAAAAGTTTCTTTAAAATCTAAATCTCTTTGATCCCGCAATGCTTTCGTGACTCTATTGTCTCTAAAACTTCTCTTTGATTCGTTTCCGAAATTTCCTTTTATATCACAAATTGGAATTATTTCTATTTTTAATTTATCTAATATTTTTTTCTTTTTATTAAAAGAATTTATGCTTCGATCACTAGTTTCCGTTTCCTTAGTTTTGCTTTTTATATCATTTATTGAATTTTCAGTTGTTGTGTATTTAATAGAAAATTTTGACCGGCATGGTTTTAATGCTTCAGGAGATGACGAAACATGAGATGAAATGACACTTGTAAGATTTGAAATATCTAAGGATTTTAAATAACTTTTGTTGACATCCGAGTCCGAGGATTTATTCGATACAGTTTCGTTTGTAATATTTTGGGATTTTATCTCATTCGTAGTAGTATAGCCAGATAATTCAGATTTAACATCTAAATTGAGACCTAAAATATTTTCAATAAATTCCGATGTAGATATATTTTCGCCAAAGTGTTCGTTACTCTTAGCATATTTTTCTTGTAAGTTTTCATTGTAATATCCTGAAAATTCTCCACAATTTATATTAGAAGAACATTCCTTTATTTCCTCGGAATCTTTAGAAAACGTCACAAATTTTCGGATGTTTTCGGAAGAATCTGAAATATTAGAACTCTGTTGGTAATTATAACATTTTCCTACTACTTTTTTCTTATTCATTTTATGCAGTTCATTTTCCATCTCACTATCTTCCATTAATATATCAACACTTCTCTTTCCAAAATCTTTCCTAAATCCGTTTTCCAATGTTTCTTCCAAAATGCATTCTTCAACTTTCCTTTTATCAAACATTTCTTCTATATTTATACTGATCTTTTTATCATTGATTACAACATCGCTACGTATTTTGTTAGATATCTCTTTGTCTTCTTTCAATATTTCCTGGTTTTTCCTGGCTTCATTATCTTTATGTTTCCTTCTTTTTTCATTTTTAAGTTTTGGTTTTTTCCTTAGGGAATTATTTCGAGCTTCTTCTAAAATTCGCTCTTTCCTATATTTCATCATTAATGCAACTACTTCTTCTTTATTCAGCAAGTTAGACAGTATATTTTCATTTTTTTCAGAGCTGATTTTATTAGGTTTTTTCCTATATCTACTTTTAATACTAGGATAACTTTCACTAGATTGCTTGGATGTAGAGTCTTTCAAGGATTGTTTGTTAGAATTCTGAGAAGAATTTAATTTAGATTTAGTTGAAGTATCATCAATTTGTGTTTCAGTTGAGATGGAATTTGAATTAGAAGTAGGACGACAACTGGTTGTGTCTAGATAAGAACAAATTTGTTTATAAATATAATGCTCACTTTCTTTAGAAATTTTTTCTAGAAGAATTGGTCTAAGTTTTTCATAAGATTGTAAAACATTAGAGTTTTGTGATCTCAAAATTGTTGGCGTTCGGCAGTCTTTTTCATTATTTGAATCATCACTCAAATATTTTTCGCTGTGGCCCGAACTTTCTTCAGTGATTATTTCAAGTTTTCCTAAATTCTCCAAAAGACTAAGCAATTCTTCATTGCCCATGATTTCAACACTATCTTCAGACACTGATTCCTCATTAGCAGAATTCGTTTTCATTTCTTTTGCTGTTTTGATGACTCTTGGCAAAACGATTACATCTTTAACTATTGTCTCTTTACCAACTTGATCGGGAAAATCTTTTCCACAACTATCGCTAATATCTGATTTAATATTCCGTGTTGCTCCTGAAATTCTTGTCATTTTAGAATGATCTGAGAGACTTGCAATTCTAGAATTTGCAAGGTTCTTGGAATCAGATATTTTTCTGTAGCCAACAGTTATTCCTTTGGCAGAAAATTCCGAATTAGCTTTTAAATCTCCAAAAGATTTCTGTGAACTTCTTTTGATATTTTTGTTTGGTAAATCGTCAGATTGGTGCTTTCCGTGTAAAACACTTGAGTTAATAGTTGCAAGTAAATTTGGAAACTCCTGACTTTTTTCTGCAGAAGACTTATTTGTAGCCATTTCAAAAACTTTATTGATGATCTCTGTTTTCAAGTTCTTTGAAAATGTCTTATTAATCTTCCTTTCTCCTGGTAATTCTTCAGTGCATATTCCTTTTCCTTCAACATATTTTTTCGTTGTAGAATTATTCCAAAATCTTTCTCTTTTCCAAAATTCTTGAAATGTTTCTTTTCCCTTTTTTTCATTTCTGTAACAACTTTTATCGCAATTAGATTTGATATTTTCATGTTTCAAGAGACCTTTTGAGGTATAAAGGTCATTAATATTGTTTAGACTTTTTTTGGTATAAATGACATCAGAATATTCAGCGTTAGTATCGGACGTGTCCTCTGTATCATCTTCAATAATTGTTAAAGGATTTCCCGTTTCATTTGGAGTCTCGTAAGACTTTAAGGAAGGAATATCTGAATTGATTGTTCGTTGCGAGTTTAAACAATCCATAGAACCAGATGGAGATGGACTTCGATGAACTAAATACTTTTTACCGCCAAATTCTATTTCAGTCACAAGAGAGTCTACACTAGCTGCTATGTTTCGAGGACCAAAAATAGTTGAGATTGAAATTTTTTCTTGTAGCCTTGAATTCTTCCTTTGAACAGCTTTAGATATATTCTTCAGAAATTTAGAAATCCCTAAAAGTTTAGGCTTAACGCTCTTCTTGTCAATTTCAACAGAATTTTCAATTTCTAAAATATCCTTTTCGTTAATCATTGGTTTATTCCAATGGTTTTGTATATGCTTCTTTTGTGAAGTTTCATTCTCGCTTTTCTCAAAAATGGTTGAGAGTCTTACAGAATTTGTAGATGAACATCCTTGTGGCATTGAATCCTCGTTTAATACACAAATATCTTCATCAATCACGACTTTAATTTCGCTTATTTTATTTACGGGTTTCTGCTTTGATAACACCAAATTGCTTTCTAGTAACTGTGTGAGAAAAGAACATTTGGTGCTTTCATCTCCTTTGCTGTCTTCTGAATCAAAATTCAATATTGTTTCTGTTTTTAATTTCTCTGCGTGTAGACCAACACTTAAGTATTCTTGGTAAGAGGTCATTAATAGACCCGGATCAGATATTTTAGGTTTCTCACAAATACAATCGACTTTTTTACATAGATTACAACAGTTACATTCTTTATCACCTTCTATATCTAACTGATTTGAGTCACTAAACTTTATAGATGTTTTAACAGTTGGTTGGCATTCATTTTTATCACCTTCTATACTTGACAGATTTGATTGTCTTCTGTTTGATTTGAATATAGATGTTCTAAAATTTGGACGATATAAATCCAACAATGTAGAATGATATCTACCTTCCTCGTCCAAATATTCCCCAACCTGCGAAGATTTCGTGTTTTCATCACCTTCTATATCTAACTGATTTGAGTCACTAAACTTTATAGATGTTTTAACAGTTGGTTGGCATTCATTTTTATCACGTTTTATACTTAACAGATTTGATTGTCTTCTGTTTGATTTGAATATAGATGTTCTAAAATTTGGACGATATATATCCAGCAAAGTAGAATGATATCTACCTTCCTCGTCCAAATATTCCCCAACCTGCGAAGATTTCGTGTTTTCCAATTCTATAATAGAACTCACTCTTACGCCAGAATGTTTATAGTCCGTAGACTTTCTATTGGGTTTGGTTTTTAGCAACGAACGACGACATACGTTGACTGGGTTTTTATTTCTGTATTTAAGAGTGTTTTCTATATCAAACTCCGATTCGTCAAAGTTTAAAATATCTGCCAAAGCTCTAGCACGATTTTTTATGAAATTCTCAGCTCGTAACTGTTCGTGTCCACTATCAGTAAAATCTAAACCTTCGGCAATTTCATAGCCTCTCTCTTTTCTAGCTATAATCGACGGAGTATCTGTTTCATTTATTTTTATAAGTCTTTTCCTTTTCTTGTCACATGATTTGATTAAAGCCTCATGTAACATCTCAGACATCCTTACTTCTTTTTCTTTCTTTTTTAATTCTTCCTCAGATTCGGAAAAATCTAGATCAAATTGATCTTTCTCTGGTACGCTCGATTTTCTTTTATCTTTAAATAGAGCTCTCTTCTGAATTTCCTTTATCAGTAGTAATTCTTCCTCAAAAATACCTTCGCCTTCAGAAGTATAAGAATAGTCGCTATTTCTGTAATCTGAAATATTATTATTGATGTTAATATTTATTGAGATATTTTATATTAATAATTGTCTTACTTTTATTAGTATCGTATGAAACTGAACCTCCGCGTCCTTTAGGTTTGTGAACCGTAAATGCTTGTACTACGTTTTGCGTATACTTATCATCCTCTATATCACGCTCATTTTTTTCATCTTGATTGCGCCAATTCCTACTCATTTGTGATTTTCGTTCGAGGGTAACAGTTAGTGAATCTCTGACATTTGTAAAATGAATATCTTCGTGAAACTCGTCTATATCATTTTGCTCGTTCTCATTTATTTTATTAGAAGTTGCTAAACCTTTTGGTGGAGATATTATATTTTTATAAAAAAAAATATTGTGCTTCATAGGTGTTTCAGTTTGTTTCATCCCCTTTTCGCTCAGTTGATCGTTCCCACAGCTTTGTTTTTTACTTCTTGTACCATGAACCGCAGCAAAATAACTATTTTGAATTACCTCTGAATTCCCTTGGCCGCGACATATATCTTCTGGAGAAATTCCTAACATTTTTTTTTCGCTACTAGCATTTTTATTCATTTCATTTGAAGGACAAACGAGCGACATTAACTTTGAAGATTTAGATCCTGCAATGTTACTCAAATTCCTTAAACCTTTTTTAAGTTTACTTTCCTTTGCAACTTGGCTGTTTTTATGACATGGAAAATGATTCTCATTTGACAATACCGCATTAATTTTCTTTTCCTTCGAATTTACTGTTTTTCCCCCATGGTTGTCTTCAACTTTTTTGAAACTCTCTCGACTTTTAGAAACGGAATCTTCTTTAGTTTCATTTTTGCAAAGACAATATTTGACAACATCAAAATCTGATTTGTTTATTTTAGACAATGATGAGTCCTTTTTAGGTATGTGTGGTTCGTTTATTTTATTTGGTTGAACAACTGTTGTATCTTCATTAGGTATTGGAAAAGCTGTATCGGAATTTGTTGTATCATTAAACTTCTTGTCTATTTCTACTTCTGGTGTGTGCAACAGTTCTGCACTACTTCTTGTTTTACAATTACAATTTCGATTCTCTTTCAAATTAACTTGCACACCAATTGAACTGTTTTCAAAATTTGATACTTTGTCGTTATTCTTCTTAGCTGTATCATCCTTCATAGGTGTAACATCGTTTTGAATATCTTCTAAGGACGTATCTACTAATGTATCATTTAAATCTTCGATGGGCTTCTTTTCATCTATGATAGGTTTGTCATAATCGGAATCAGGATCAGTTTCATAGTCTTCTTTCTTTTTGTATTTTATATCATATATATCTATTCCATGTGAATCTCTTGTATCATCCTCTTCTATCACGTTAATTATTTCATCAGCGCGTGGTTCTGGGTCGAGGGATCGTTTAACTTCTAATTTATCTGGTTCATGTGGTTCTGGTTCGAAATCTGCTTCAGTGTCTTCTATATTGGAATGAGGTTCTGGCTCGAAGGATCGTTTAACTTCTAATTTATCTGGCTCATGTGGTTCTGGTTCGAAATGTGCTTCAGTATCTTCTATATTGGCATGAGGTTCTGGCTCGAGGGATCGTTTACCTTCTAATTTATCTGGCTCATGTGGTTCTGGTTCGAAATCTGCTTCAGTCTCTTCTATATTGGCATGAGGTTCTGGCTCGAGGGATCGTTTAACTTCCAATTTATCTGGTTCATGTGGTTCTGGTTCGAAATCTGCTTTACTGTCTTCTAAATTGGCATGAGGTTCTGGATCGAAGGATCGTTTAACTTCTAATTTATCTGGTTCATGTGGTTCTGGTTCGAAATATGCGTTACTGTCTTTTATATTATTATGAGGTTCTGGATCGAGGGATCGTTTAACTTTTAATTTATCTGGTACATGTGGTTCTGGTTCTAAATCTGCTTTACTGTCTTCTATATTGGTATGAGGTTCTGGATCGAGGGATCGTTTAACTTCTAATTTATCTGGTTCATGTGGTTCTGGTTCGAAATCTGCTTTAGTGTCTTCTATATTATCATGAGATTCTGGGTCGAGGGATCGTTTAATTTCTAATTTATCTGGTTCTGGTTCGAAATCTTCTTTATTGTCTTCTATAGTGGCATGAGGTTCTGGGTCGAGGGATCGTTTAACTTCAAATTTATCTGGTTCATGTGGTTCTGGTTCAAAATCTGCTTTACTGTCTTCTATACTCATTTTCTTCTTATCGTGTATATCTTCATCATGTTTGTTAGTCATTTTCGTGTCAGATATATATGGATCTTCAATATTACTAGTAATTTTTGTCGCAGGCATAACCCCAGATTTTGATGATTTGCGGTCATCATTATTCGATTTAGGTTTTTTCTTGTGACCTTTATCACCTTCGCCTATTACTTTCGAAAATTTATCCCTTGAATTTCTCCTTTCGACTCTGTGAGTCATATCCTTATCATCGTCGAGCAATTTTTTTTTACCATATTTCAGTCTTCTACCGCAAAAATCATCAGCTTTTAACTTACATGATCCTTTGCAGCCTTTTTTCTCGCCAGGTTTAGTAGTTTTTGGAGCGGCATCAATTGTTCTGCTCGGATCCGCCTTTTGCAATTCTTTCTCATTTTCTTCCGATTCAATTGCATGTAATTTGTTTTCATTTTGTCCCGTTGGACTTTTGATGTTCATATTTTTTATGAAACGCAAAATATTTCCGATTTGATTACAATCTGATTTTGGTTTTATCGAACCTTGAACTTTACGGAGGATATAGAGGCTTTCCTCGGGATTTTTGCTACTAAGATTTTTCCATGTTCGTTCTTTTGCTGGACAAGTAGGTGGTAAAAGAGAATTTGAGGTTTGTACCTTCGCATTGATGACTCTAATATTTTTGTTAGTGTTGATACCATCAGAAACTTTAGCTTGAACAGCAGCATTTTTCAAATTATTAACAGATGTTTGTGTACCTGTTTCGTCGTTTTCCTCATTGATGGGTCCACTAATTTTGTTAGTGTTGACACCAGTAGAAACTACTTTACCTTGGGCAGCAGCAGTTCTCTTATTATTACAGATGATACATGATACAGATGTTTGTGTACCTGTTTCTTCGTTTTCCTCATTGATAGCTCCAATATTTTTGTTTGTGTTGACACCAGCAGAAACTACTTTATCTTGGGCAGCAGCAGTTCCCATATTATTAACAGACGTTTGTGTACCTGTTTCTTCGTTTTCCTCATTGATGGGTCCAATATTATTGTTAGTGTTGACACCAGTAGAATCTTCTTTAGGTTCGGCAGCAGCAGTTCTCTTATGTTTACAGATCATACATGATACAGATGTTTGTGTACCTGTTTCTTCGTCTCCCTCATTGATAGCTCCAATATTTTTGTTAGTGTTGACACCAGCAGAAACTACTTTAGCTTGGGCAGCAGCAGTTCTCATATTATTAACAGATGTTTGTGTATCTGATTCCTTGTTTTCCTCATTGATGGGTCCAATAGTTTTGTTAGTGTTGACACCAGCAGAAACTACTTTATCTTGGGCAGCAGCAGTTCTCATATTATTAACAGATGTCTGTGTACCTGATTCTTCGTTTTCCTCGTTGATGGGTTCAATAGTTTTGTTAGTGTTGATACCAGCAGAAACTACTTTAGCTTGGGCAGCGGCAATTGTCAAATTATTAACAGATGTCTGTGTACCCGTTTCGTCTTTTTCCTCACTTGCAACATATGCTTTATTTGTTTGTGTTGGAGCATCTTGAATATTTTCCCTATTTCTTTTCTTATTTTCACTGGAATCATATATATGTTGACATGCACACATGTTACTATCATTCCCTTTTATAAATTCCTTTTCCGGTTCATTATTATCTGTGATTTCTAATGATTTTTGTTTTATATTTTCTTCATTTGAAGAATCGTTTTTTGTTAATTCATCATTTTTGGCAACTTGATCAACTTCGGGTGAAATTGAAAGATTTTTTTGAGCACTGTCAGACTTATGAATATCAATTGGATCGGATGCCGTCGAAACGAAATTTTTTCTTTTGTTATCTGAAGGGAGTTCATTTATAGTTACTTTTTGGTTGTCTTCCAAAGGTTCAGTTTCTGTGTAATTATCGGACTGTGTGATTTCAGTGGCAAATGGTTTGAGTTTTTCCAGTAAAGAAGGATTTCTCAGCACAGATTGCTTTTTCTGAATAGTTTCGGCTGAGTTTGTTGGAACAGCAGGAGTATCGTCACTGGAATAAAATTTTGACCGAGAAGCTGTTTTTAATTTTTTTACACCTTTCTTATTAACCTGTTCTTTTTCTGTGTGTAAATCTTGAGTTTTACAAGTTTCACGTTTGCATGCGCAACTTACTACTTCAGTTGGAATTTCTGAAAGTGCTTTCGGTTTTTTCTTATAAAACAAAGATTTAAATATTTCTTCGCATAATCCTAATTTTGGATGATCTGTTTTGTTAAGTTTAGCCAAAATACCATCTTTGGATTGGTTGATATATTTAGCAATGTCTGTTTTCTTATTTTTCTCCGGTTTAATATTTTGCGGACTATTAGTTTTTTTAATCGTTTCCTTATTATTGCTTGCGGGAGTAGAAGATTCTGATAAAATAGCATCTTTGGATTTATCGATATCTTCAACAAGATTTGTTTTCTTATCCTCCTCTGTTTCAATATTTTGTCCACTATAATTATTTCTTAATAATTCCCTATTACTGCTTGGGGGATTAGAAGAATCTGATAAAATAGCGTCGTTGGTTTCATTGATATCTTTAACATCCGTTTTCTTATTTTTATCTGGTTTGCTCTTTGGACCACTATTATTTCTTTTCAAAGCTCCCCTTTTACTACTTGGAGGACTAGACGATTTTGATGAAGTAGGATCTTTTGATTCATTGATGTCTTTAGCAATATCTGTTTTCTTGTTTTTATCCGTTTTAATATTTGGTGCACTATTATGTTTTTTCAATGATTCCGTATTACTGCTTGGGGGGATAGAAGATTCTGAAAATGCTGGAACCAGTTTCATAGCTAAATCAGTTTTGTCCTCAGGGGTTAATATTCTTGAAAGTAACTTATCTATTTCTTCTAACGGCATATCACTGGTTAGTAAAACTAAAGGTTTGCCTTTTTTGTCAACATTTTCTTTTTTTGACGTAATTCTTTTTAAATTGTCGCACAATGTAGGACGTTTACCAATCATGGTTACTTTATCTTTTGGTTCCCCCTTTGTATTCCTCCCTGACTTTTCACGTTCTTCTTGACATAATTTATCATTTTTGTCATCATTTGAACATTTACAATCTTTTTTTGAAGTAATTCTTTTTAAAGTATCACAAAATGTAGGACGCGATTTACTCATGGTAATTTGTTCATCTTTTGGACGACTTTCTTTATTATCCTCGGACTTTTCAGGTTTTTCTTGCAACATTTTATCATTTGGTAATTTATCTTTCTTCACTGTAACTCTTTTAAGAGTATCACAGAATGTAGGACGTGTTTTACCCACAGGAGCTGCTTCAGTTTTAAACGCATCCATTTTATTAATCTCGTTATCTCCGGGTTCCTCTTTAAAATCATTTTCATCCGGTTCTTTTACTGATAAATTAGTTTTATCTTTTGGGATTGTGAGAGAATCTTTGTCTTTGAAATACTTTTTCTTCGACTTTTTTTTCACACACTTCTGGTTTTCAAACTCTTCGCATAATCTACAACGCTGCTTTCCTGTACTTTTTACTTCAGGTTTTTCAACAACAATAACATCCACGTCGCCTTTAGGTTCATAGATTTTTTTTTCCGTTTCTGTCTCTTTGTCGGTTTTATCTGCTTTTTTTCTCTTAATTTTTTTTGGAACGTGTATCGTATTAGTGCCCACCTCTCCAACAACATTATTTCCCTTGGGTTCTTCTTCAGTTAACTTAGTTGCTTCGTCTTTTTTCTCTGGATGTGTAGATGGCGGAGAAGATATTGGTGGTGCCGCATTTAAAATATTCTGTTCTGATTTATGAATTTCTTTTTCATCTCCCGTGCCAACAGCATCCTGTCCTCTTGGCGTACTGCTGGATGGAATGTCTTTACTCTTTTTTTTGTTTCTTTTTTCTTTTTTTTCACCCCTAGACTTCTTTAGACTTTCTTTCTTTCCTGGGCCTTTTTTTTCACCCTTAGATTTATTTACACTTTCTTTTTTTCCTGAGGCTGTATCACCAGCGTTTTCATTTACAATTCCACTAGGTATTGCTTTATCATCTGAGTTAGTCTTATTTTCTTCACTCTCCTTTTCTTTTGAATCTTCTTGCGTTTTAAAATCGTCTTTCTTAAGATCGTTCGTGTCCTTCTCTGGAAATGCTTCACGATCAGATGTACTAGCATCCATTGCGTTCTTTTTAATATTTTTTTTAGATGGAATATTGCAATAACTCCAAATGATTCCAGAAGAACATGAGGGGGTGACACACCTAGACGAAATTAAACATACTTTTTCGTCGTTTGGCAAATATTTAGGATAAAGAAGCTCTACTTTCTTTTCTATTTCCTCCTCTTCCTCATTCAAATTTCTTAATAAAACGCCATGAGCTGATTCAAAAGAATTTTCATTTTGAATAAATTCACTTTGAGAAAATAACAAACTACAACAAGATTCTTCAAATGGATCTTGACTAGAACTACCAATTCTGGAGCTACTGTTAGAACGCTTCCTCGATTTTCTATCAAAAATATGTTTGCTTTTCACACTTTCAGATCTACGGTGCTTTGCCAATCGCTTTCTTTCCTCGTTTCTGTTTCTTCGATTCCTCAGGAACTTCTTAGCGAGCGACCACAAGATTGGTGGATTTTTATCAAATTGTTCTTCTTTAAATCTGAAAACATTAATAGGTTCCACAAATGGTTTAAAATCACTAAAACTCGCTTTGTTAAGATTCTTCAGCAAACAGTTATAGCTTCTCTCTAACTCGACCTCGTTGCTTTCTTTTGGCTTGTTCTCTTTATCTTCGTTTAGTAAATTTAATTCATCAGAGGTAGGTCGTCGTTCAAATGCATGAAGAACTATGAAGTCTTTATTAAACTCGTTGCTATCTTTACTAAATCTTTTCCACTTTTTCTTTCTATTCTCTTTGGGAATACATGGACAACTTTTTGTATGCTCTTTCATATTTCCACATAGGCATCGTTTGAAACTGGAATTATCTACATTGAGAATACTATTGTAAGAAGTTTTCTTCAATTCAGCGCATTCATGCATATTTTTAGTCGTTGTGCAAAAATCTCTATATTTTTCTTCAATTTGCAATATTTTTTTCGCATCCAAAATACAAACACCTTCTTCTTCGATGACACTATCTAAAATGTTTCTAATAAATTCTCTCGCTCTAGCAACAGCCTTACTATTAAATAGATTTTTAGAAATATCTTTGTTAGCATTCTGTAAAACTTTGTGCATCTTCCTAACAAAATTCTTATTTTCTTTAAGGTTCGCGAAAAGAATGCTTAAAACCTCATAAACCATATCTAGGTCATCATGGACTATATTCGTTTTACTGCTGACTGGAGGAAGGATTAACTTTAAGTCATTATCTTTAAAGCCAATTATTAGTTCAACATCTTTTAGAGTAGGTTCAAGTACTAAGGTGAAGTCGTCGCTTCGTGTTGGTCGCACAGGTAAAGATGGAGTTTCAGTTGATGAAGCTGTTATTTTATTGGATTCAGTTGTGTCTTCTGTTGGTTTTTTATTTTTTGTTTGATTGTTTCTTAACTTCTCTCTAGTTCGATTAGATTTATTCTCTAATGTAATAGATTCTGAAGACTCAGATTCTAGTTGTTCATTAGATGATATGGTATCTAAATTATCCGTTTCTATGTATTGTGACGGTCTAATCTCTGGCTTGTGAGTCTTCAGGGAGTTTCTAACTGATATTGAATTTTCTTGAGATTCATCATCTACGGCATTTAAAATCCTTTTCAAAATGGATTTTAGATTACTTCCTTTGATTTTTTTATCAAGATTTTTTTTGTCAGTTTCTTCTACAGGTTTATCAGCATCCTGATATATAATATCAAGTTGAGAAACATCTTGCAATCCAGGAGTTACCGATGAATCTGTTTCTTCGACTTCAATTTTGTCTGCTTCCATTGAAGAAGACTTTATTAAAACTTCAGTTACGTTTTCACTATTTCCAAGTGCATCATTCTCATCTTCCGATTCATCAGATATTTGATCATTTACGTTGGGCTCTAAATTCTCTTTAAACATTAGATTAGAGTTGTCTTTAGTGGTCTCTTTATATTCGTCCCAATTTGAAGAAGATGCTTCTCTAATATTAGAACTATCTTCCGTTGTCTCTTCATATTCAGTTTCTTCTAATTTTAAAGTTGAATTATTTTTAGCATTTGTTAAGGAATTCTTATCAGCTATGCTGTCGGTAGTTCCGTCAAAATCAGATTCCCTTATCATCTCAGATTCTTGTTCTTCCATTTTCTTATATCTTGAATTTTTCTTATCTTCTGACAAATATTTTTCTCCTGTATAAGAATCACCTCCTCCAATCTCATCTACTGAACTATCATCAAACTGTGTACGTGTAGAGATAATTTCGACATTATCTTCACCATCACTTGGTATAGCTATTGGATTAACCTTAACTAAATTATCTCCTTCCTTTGAAGCATCATCAAATTGCATACTTGCAGACTTAATTTCAATAACATCTTCTTCGCCCTCAGTTTGTAAAGCTATTGAAATAACCTCGACCAAACCATCTTCTTCATCAGAGCTGTTATCAAGTTTTATACGTATAGAGAAAATTTCAGCATTATCCTCATCATCAGTTTGCAAAGATATTGAAATAACCTCAACCATATCATCATCCCATTCCTCGATATCCGTTTGTATTTCCTTATCAGATAATTGTATTTCCTCTTCTTCTTCTTCTTCTTCTTCAACTTCCTCTTCTTCGAAGTCTGTTTGAACACATTTGTCTTCCATATCAGGAATTTCGTCATAAACTATTTCGAAAACATATTCGTTCTTAATTTCTATATCTTTTAATCGTTTCAGATTCGGAGGAAGTTTTTTAATAGCGTCATCATTTTCCATGTCTTCGACAGTTATAGTGATGTTTTTAACGAATCCAGTTTTTCTCATATCCATTTCGTCATATTTCTGTAAATTGATAAAAAATCTAGGTGGTTTTAAATAATTTTGATAGCTTTCAAATGTCACGAAACGAGTGTTTGATAAATAGACGAAACGCCAAAATAGAGGATGAAAGTAAATGTTTGGAAAGTGATATTAATATTTGTCTGTTTGAGGAGGTTTATGTGTTGGCGTTGCGAGATGGAAAAGTTTCATTTTGGAATGAAAATCTGTCGGTGACATTGCGGGCTTGTATTTTGATTGAATTGTCACTGCGAGGGAGGATTCGACTTGAACCAAGAACCTTAAGAAATACTTCAATTCAAAAACGTAAGATTATTGTCATGAATGGTGAGATTACCGGAGAAAGACTTTTGGATGAAACTTTGAGATTTATAAAAGAAGCTCAAGAAGGGGCATGCGTATCGCTTTGGTTGGAACTTTTAAGTGGAGAAAACTGGAATCCTTGGTATTGGAAATATCAACTTAGAAACGTCAAAGACCGCATTGGTAAGGATCTTATAGAAAAACGTATTTTGGAAAGTACAAAATCCGATTTTTTCTTCTTTAACACAACAAACTATTGGATAACTGACATAAATGCGAGGCACACAATCGTCGAAAAAATGCAATTAAATTTGTTAAAAAATTGGAAACTACAACAGCATTCAATAGACAAGCGAGCGTTGTCGCTAATTTTTGCTACATACTCAGCTGATCTGCAAGAAGAAATATTTGATAACCTTAAGGATTCCGACGCAGTTCTGGCTAAAAAACGACTTTCCACAATGATCTCGGAAAACTTTCAAACGATCTCCGATAACGACCCAGAAAACGATATCATTTGGGCTGTATTTGATATTATAATAAAATAAATTTTTACTTACGCATTGTATTGAAGATACTTTATTGAGAATAGGATTGGGATCCACAAGTATGCTATCCGATAACTTAGGGGCTTTGTATTGCTGTCCTAGCGTACAGGGCACCATGGCTTTTAAAGCAATTTCTTCTTCCAAATATTTCCTTAACAATGATGTAAATATAAAGTACAAAAATCCTTCAATATCTATAGGTATATGACTTTTGTATTTATACGGGACTTCTTTCAGTGGCTCATTTTGGAAAAGAGGTGCTGGTTTTGCGGCTAAAACTGCAATTATAGGTTGGTTGAAATAATTTGGAAGGTCAGATTCTGAAGAGGAAATTTGTCTCAGCCTAAGTCTTTCATCAAATATGGTGCAGACGGATTGAAAATCGGATATTTTCAGTTCGATGCTTGTAATCGAGCTTTCAGGTTGGCCAACAAAGAATGATTTCACTCTTTTCATGTAACTACCGAATTTAGACGTTACAAAGTGAGACAAACTACAATTTAAGTCTTGTTCAGAAGGAGCAACGTAATCTGAAGCTTCAGTGAATCCTTCTAAAACAAAATATTAGAACAATGAAATTTTTGATTAACAACTGTTGCAAATACTAAAACGCGTCTTTTACAAAAGATACCTACTTACATTTCCACTGGATTTAGCCTCCGCCATAGCTTTCTTTAAATCAATTTCTATTGGAAACGTAAAAGAATTTACTCCATCAACTCTTCTTTTCTCGTTTCTGTTTTTTATTCTCAAAGGCAGTCGGGATTTTTTTCTTGGTTTTCCAACGATCAAAGACTTTGATGTATTAGTTTCAACCGCTTTGGATGGTACCATGACTTGTAGAGAAACGGAATGGTTCTTCGAATTAACTTCCTTAATAGAAATTAGGCTGACGCTTGAAGTCAATTTTACTGGAGTTGGGAGGAACCCAATTGGTTTTTCCTTCATCGTATTGATTAACAAAGTTTCATTATTAATGAAATTGGATTTTTCTGGAAAGTCTCTTGGAGGAAGTGGAGGTAGTTTACGTGGTATTTGGGTGCGATACATCGGCATATTTTTTTTTGTGTGAGTTGTTTGGGGTTTTTCCGTTGGAGGAATAATCTTATGGGATCTAAGGGGAACTTTAGGACTTATCCTTCCAGATTTCTTTATAACTATCGGTTGTGAGATATCATCCATTGTTTCAGTTTTAACCTCCAACGATTCTTTTTTAATAAATTCTTCGCTCTCCAAATTTTCAACAAACATATTTGAATCTGACTTCATATCATCAATTGCACCTGTTTTACTTTTATATATTAAAAAATCTTCTTCAATTTTTTTCAATTCAGCTTCAAAACTGAGCCTAGTCTTTTCCTTTAATGCGGCAGCTAGGCTTTCCAAACTCCCTCCGGCATCCTGCTCAAGTTTCTTCTCCACTGCACATTTTTCCTCAACTTCGACCTCTTCTTCGACAATTTTCGCACTTGCTTCTTTAAAACCCCTTATCGATTTCGGTCGGGCGATCTTCGAAATAAATTTCTTTTTGTCAGACACATCCTCCGTAACGCTCTCAATAATTTCTTCGGGAATCCTTTTCCCATCCCCAAAACTACGTGAAAACAAATTTGAATACCATCTGGACTTTTTGTTTTTCTTCTTCTTTGATATCTCTTCCGTTTCGTCGCTAAAATCATAAACTTCCTCATCGATATTTCTTATATGTTCTGAAGCAGTTATCGATTCAATTAAATTGCAACCTTCAGAAACAGAAGATTGGTTTTCCAAATGTTGATTATTCGCAGTTTGAGTAACAACATCTGATTTTTGTTCCTGATTCTGAACATTTGATGCTTGATTTTGATCTTCAGGTAATGGTTCCATCTTCTGAACAAGGTTTTCATATTTGACTATCAATTCTTGATTATGTTCAATCTTCATATCTTCCACTTCCTCGATTTTATCTGCCGTTGTTTTTATTTCTTGGTAATTAATACTATTGGGAGTATTTACTGATTTCATAGCAGGATTTTTTCTAGCCTCACTTAGCCCCTCATCAAGTTTGGAAGAAGTTTCAGAAGCAAGAGACGACACATCTCTATTACTATTTTGTATTTCATGCGATGACTTAAATCTTAACTTTTTCCTGTGATTTACAGATTTATTCTTCATAATAACTTTCCTCAACTGATATTGAGGAACTTTAATTTTGGCTTTTGATATGCCTCTGGCAGAATTTAGATTGACCTTCAACTCATCCCGTGTCCATGTAATCTCTGTATTTGTTCCCTTATTTATATGTTTTCTTTTATAATTGTTGAACGTCATAAAACAATAAGGATTTATAGGAAAATTAGGGAAACGGTCCATCATGGTTTTGGAGCAAAGTTCTTGAATCATGTCCCTAAAACTTATTTTCCTACTAGCGTTAGAATGTTCTGTTTCTGAAAAGTCTGAAATTATCATTAGGGAAGTAGAGGCTACGGCTGAAGAATTCCATCCCGTTGACTCGTAAGGAGAAACGATGCTATTCCCTGAGCGATCCCCCTCGCTTTGAATATCAATGTTTATTTTTGGCGATGATTTTGGTTTAAATGGTGGGATTTTCAGAGATCCTAAATCCTCGAGCCTAATAGTTGGTTTAAGTTTTGAAACTTGATGTGAATTTTCGCAACTGTATAAGTTTTTATAACAAGCGTCATTTTGCTGTAAAACTTTCTGCATGTTGGAGGTTCTGTTAATAGTAACGTTAATTTTATCCGGTTTTTTAGTAAATCGGTGTTTTCTGTGAGAATCGTTCATGTTTCTCTTACCGTTTACGGAGAAGGATGATATTTTGTTCTCCAGTTTAAGCTTGCTGTACTCGGCAAACTGTTTCAAAGATTTTTTAATTTTTACGAAGGAGTTGTCGCGGTCGTAGCTAGCCGTGTCTTCACTTTTTGAGGCTTCGGCGGGCTTGTGAGTTGAGATGTGAGCTTTATGATCTGGAACTCCTTCGCCCGCATCTCCAACAATCAGCATCTCTTTTTTAGCAGATTTGTTGTTCCTTTTGCCTCTAATGTCTTTATTCATCATGTTTTTCAATTCGTCAGAATATTTAAAATCTTTCAATTCTTTTTCATTATCTTCGAAACAGTCGATTTTGTTAACATCTAATATATCCTTTTTTAAATGTTTTTCTATTTTTGAAGCTGCAAGTTTTCGATCGTGTCTTTCTATTCTGCTTTTATTGTTCTCCCTATCGTCAACTTTTTTCTCCTTATTTTTATATTTTTCTCTACTTTCTTTACTTCTACTTACTTTCAAAACTTTCTTCCTTCTACTACCCTCGTGCATTTTATCTTTTTTCTCTGAATGCTTCTCCTTATTCTTAATTTTCCTATAATTCTCAACTTCTCTAGAATCTCTATCGTTTTTTATTTCAAACTTATTGTCTCGCCCTGCTTCGTCTATTTCAACCTTTTTTAAATCACCTCTTTCGTTTTTGTTTTGAACACAATTTTTCTTTTCAAATAATCTCCCATTTTCCTTTTCAACAACTATTTGTTTTTCAATTTTTTCATTTACTTTTTTCTCGTCCCCTTCCTTAAAGTTGATAACGTTTCCTCTATTTCTATGTTTCTCATTTTCAGTTACTTCTTCCTTCCTTTTCAATTTCTTTTGTAACTCGATTTCATTATCGCTCTCCTCGCTTTCATATCTCGCATCCTTACTTTTGGTAGAACGACAATCATCACTTCTACGTTTCCTCTGCCGTTCATCTGCCTTACTCTCCCTACCCAAATTAGACGTTTTGTTCTTTTTGTCGCCATCTTTGACTTTATTTTCTGTGTCATCCAATTGTGTCATTCTTTCAACTGTGTCATCCTTTTTGCAATCATTGTTAATATTTGTTAAAACTAACTTTTTCTTTTCCTCACTTTCAAGTTCCCTTTTTATAGTTCCATTGGTTTTCGCTTTTCTTTGAAATATTTTTAGACGTTTCCTAGTCTTTTTACGCGAATCTGTATTTTCCTTTCCTTTTCCATGCCTATCCGAACTTTCTCTTCTCTCTGTTCCTCTGCTAATTTTATCAATTTTTTTGGATTTATTCCTACTTCGTCTACCATCAGATTTATTGCTTTCCCTGCTACATCCTCTAGAACTTTTATATTTATCAATGTTTTTCTTATTCAATTCTCGACTTTCTTTTTCTCTCGATTCTCGTATTTCTCTACTAATTCTACACATTTCTTCGTATTCTCTCCTACGCAACTCCTTCTCTACTCTACCCATATCATTCTCGTATTCTTCTTTCTTTTTTCCTTCACCTTTAAACTTGCCAACAAAATTTCTTTTATCTCTTTTATCTTCAACATTGTCTGCGTTTTCTTTCTGTACCTTAGTTTCCACTTCCCTTTCATCAAAAATCTCCTTTTTATCACATTTCCTTCTTTCCACACTCTTTGGTCTCAATATAGTCCCACTCTCCTTTTTAATAATCTCCTTATTCTTTTTCTCATCATTTTTCTTATTCTTAGTTTCGCCATTCATTTTGTTAGAACCTTCGACTTCTCTATCTTTTCCGTTGTTGAAAACTTCAGAGAGAATGCATTGAAGAATCGATGGACGTCGCTCCATAATACTAACAGAAGTCGAAGATAAATCACTCAGAGATAAATCGCTCTTTCTTCTTCTTGGAATTTTCTTGATGGAACCTGTGGATTTTTTGTGATTGCCTAAGAAAAAATGCGAAAGTTGCACAGAAAGGGGAAAAACTGTAAAACTTTGAGGGTAGGGTGAAATTTCGTTTGTACTGGCTAAAGTGAGACTATCGACGTCGTTGGAGGTTGCGCTAGGGTCGGTGATAGTATTGGATATATTGCTATTAGTGATAGAAGAATTTGAAGGCATTTTTGTTGGGTTTAAGACAGCAAGACTTTCTTCTAATATTGTGGTCATTCCTTTGATTCGAAGCTTGGATGAGCGTTGTTGGAGTTTGGGAAAACGCGGTACAATATTTTCAGCATTCTGTAAAATGCAAAAATTGGTACAGAAATATTTAAACAATATTTTTTTTTATATTTACCCGGTTTAATTTTGACCAACAGAGCGCTGGCCTTTGAGATAAACTAACACTACTGTCATCAACTTTGTCGGAACTCTTTTTCCTCTTTTTGTAATTTTGTTCCTCTAAATTATTCTTCGTCATTTTCTTGACATCATTAATTTTCTCACTCGATCAATCTAAAATTCATTGCATTTTGAATTTGATTCAGGTTTAGCCGAAATGTCGGGTCTAGATATTTTCTTCTGTAATAAACGTTAATTATATAATTTTTTTGACATTTTCATTTATGACAAACTAGGGCCTACTAAATATTTAAATATGCATTCTTAAATTAAATTTTATAACAAACTTGAGAGCGTTTTGTAAGAGTCTTTTAAAAGTATATTTGTGTCATTGCGTGGCTCAATTAAGTAACTCGATGTTTATTAGAAAATTGCTCCAGACGTAACAGGAAATTATTTGTAATAGAAAAAATAGCAGCTTTGACAAGATAGTTTATAATTATTGACATTTTCTTAGACTGGACTATGTTGAACTTAAGCAAATATAGAAACACTATTTGTTAATTATAAATATTAATGATAAAAGCTCCCAGTAAACTAAATAATACGGCCTGTTATTGAATAAATTAAATATATAATGCAAAATAAACAATTATTTTTATACTGAGAACGTATAAATAGATATAACATTAAGTTTGTTTGCGTTTTAACGATGTTTATCAAAATGGAACAAGCTATTATTCATTTCAAATTATAATGTTAAAATGCGTATTTTATATAAAAAAATTCTGTTGTGGGCCTGGTCGCTAAAGGCTTTAACTACCATGCTACAATAATAGTTTTTACCAACTGAACCATTGTATGAGTTCTGCCCTCATTTTCGGGATAACTTTTTTATTTTAATTAATCAGTTTGAAAATCGCTCCCCCATAACTTTGAAATCTATATATTTTCTTATGTGTTTTATTAATATTTGTTTAACAAATATTGAGCTTGAAAATGATCATCAAGTATTACACCACACGAGCTAAAGACCTCTTCATATCTTTTGATGGCTTCAAAAAGCCATATGACTCAGTAGATAGAGAAGTGTTTCTCTATATACTACTACCACTGAAATATACACTAACTGGAACGAGCGTTGGCCTCTTGGCTGGAGTGCGGGCGGAGAGAGAGGTCCCAAGGACCTCCCTTCATCCTTTTCTAGCCAACAGCGTAGTCGAGAGTGGGAAGATGTGATACAGTCAGAGCGAAAAGCTAGTTGTATTGAGTTGTATCAAGAAAGAGAGTGAGATCGTTCAATCGGTGAGCATATTATAAACCGAACTTTATATAATTTAATGAAAGTTGTTTTCAAAAAGACAAAATACTGTTGTATTAACAAAAAAAAAATGGACGTCGGACGTCGGACGTCGAACACACATTTAGTTTTCCTTTTCGACTGTACTAGACGAAGACAGAGCGATACGAGAGACACCACACAGTGATGCTCTCACTCGGCCCGCACAAGTTCCAGGTAGTATATATTTCAGTGACTACTACTACTACTAGTCGAGGTACTGAGAATTCTCTCTGAATGCTTCTCTTTATTCTTATTTTTCCTATAATTCTCAACTTCTCTAGAATCTCTCTCGTTTTTTTTTGAGGTATGGAGTTGATTAAAAAACATTAAGCCTGATGAAAAATTCACAAACGCTGTATCAACAGTAAAATTTCAGGGAGATATCGGCAAGCCATTTCATGTGAGGACAGGACTAAGACATGTCCTTTCGCCGATGCTGTTTAATGTGGTTTTGGATAAGATAATAAAGACATTTTGGTAAGATAACGACTCTGGTACTATAATTGGATCAAAGAACAAAAACTTCAATCACCTGGCTCTCTTAGCTGAGACTGAAGAAGAAGCTGTAACACAAATCAATGAACAAAGGAAATAGCAGAAAAAGCTGGACTCCAGATTTACTTTCAGAAAACAGAAATAATGACCAAGAAAAATGATACGAAGAAAACAGTGAAGACGAAATATTGGCAGATTAAAGTAACAAAACTGTTAAAACACCTTGAAGAGATTATCAGCAACAATGGATCCGATAAACCTACAATAGAAAATAATAGACTGAAACTGGAGAAACTAAATTTCATCAGCAAAAACATCTACAACAAAACGAACTTGTCCATCAATGCAAAAATAAAGCACTATAATGCTGGGGTACAACCAGTGATACTATATGGAATGGAAACTGCAACCTTAACAAGCCTGGAAAAGCTTCTGATAATCGAATGGAAGATATAACGAAGAATCTATGGTCCAAGAATAGTAAAGGGAAACTACAGATTGAGATCAAACAGGGAAATTTATGAG
This sequence comes from Phosphuga atrata, assembly GCA_944588485.1. Taxonomy (NCBI): domain Eukaryota; kingdom Metazoa; phylum Arthropoda; class Insecta; order Coleoptera; family Silphidae; genus Phosphuga; species Phosphuga atrata. The sequence goes on from OX155893.1 coordinate 34,746,233, forward strand.
CAGGTAGAAGATTTGGAAGCAACTATAAGCAAGAGACGACTTAGAATCTACGGCCACATGATTAGAATGAATCCTCAAAGAACAAATAAACAAATCTTCGACAAAATATATAATCTGAAAAGTCAGAGTGGTTATGCCAAACAGATGATGGAAGAATAAAGAAGACTTGGAATCACAGATGAAGACTGCCAAGATAGAGACGGATACAGAAAACGACTCAACAGCGTTAAAGTTCTAGTTGAAGAGAAAGTGAAACATGGGAATAGCAATTGGACGTAGGAGAGAGGAATACAACAAGAGAATGAAGGCTTTTTGGAGGAGGAAGAAAAGTGAAAGTGTGGTGAGAGTGAGAACTAAACTGTGATATCTGCGTGGTCCTTAGGCCGAGGCCGCACTACGTTTTTTTTTCCCGCGAGCGGTAACCGCTATAACCGCAAAACCGAAACACACGCTATGGGAAAAATAATTCGCGGGGAAAAAACGCAAGTGAGGCCGCTTGTAATAGCTTACTTCAGTTTAAAAACCGCGGCGGTTTAGCCTAGGCCGGTTCGCGAAGAAAAAAAGGGTGAAAAATTGTGTCAAAGTGTCCTATTTGTACTTAATACTAACAAAAAGCATAAATGACTTATTTGCCATGATTTTAACAGTCTAATATTCAGTATATTCAGTATCAGTATATAAAATATAACATTATATATAACATTATAGTTTTTTTGAAAAAATAGAGCTGCGAACGATTGAACAAAGGATTGCTTGTAAAGCATTTTATTAGAAGGAACTTCATTATTCAAACTCAGAGGTGATTTCGACAACATTTTAATTTTCCGGCGCCACCAAATATAGGACAATTGCAAGATGGCTCGGAAAATATTGTCGAACAGGTTCACTTAAGGATACTTTTGCAGAGAGGAAAAAAACCGAAGTTAATACGTTGTAACTTTGGAACAGAATTGAAGAAAATTCAAACAATCCGTCCTTATAAACTTCTTCCAATGAACCGAAACTCAAGTTTAGAATTACGCCGAAGCACATTTTTAGTTGCTAGGCGGAGAGGAACAAACAAAATTTACGTTACAGGTCTGCCGAAAACCCTCAAGTTATATTCGAAGAAAACCTACATTCTAAAAGAGTAACTGTATGGTGTGGAATATGCACAGCTGGAGTATAGGGATTGTTTTTTTTTAAGATGAAATGGTAAACGAAAAGTTGTGGAGGTGCTAGAAACGTTCTTAATGGATTGTGCAAGATTGTGCAAGGCCTCATTTATTCAACATGTCTATGGAAGTGTTACGAAAGTTCTTTCCTGGTCGTCTAATTTCCCGGCATAGGCATCAATTGTGGCATACGCGCTCTCCGGATTTATCGGCTTTGGATTATTTCTTATGGGGTTATATTAAATTTGAAGTTTATCACAACCGACTTGAAACACAGGAAGACTTACGAACAAGACAACCGACAAGCTATTGGTGAGATTCGCTAGAAGGCATAATAAGAAAAGTGGGAAATAACAAATCATTAATTCAAAACAAAAGACAAATAATTGGTTACGCAGATGACCTTGCACTGGTAGCAACAAGCAAAAAGAGTTTAGACTAAACTATGGCAACAATCATCGAAGAGGCACGCATAAGAGGATTAACCATCAATAAAAAGGAGATAAAGTATACGTGTACGTACGCAAGAAGAAGACCAACAGACACATATACAAATAGCACCGTACATATTTCAACGGGTAAACAGCTACAAATACCTAGGAGTAAACGGAAGCAACGACAGATGTATTGAAATTAGCGAAAGAACAAAGGCAGGAAAAACGACTTTCTGAAAATACCATAAGCTACTTAAAGACAGAAACCTCAGCACATGCACGAAAATGAACATCTACAAAACCTGCATAGGAACAGTAACAACATACGCAGCAGAGAAAATTCGTCTGATCGAGAGAGACGAAGCAAGAATGAAAATACTGGAAAGAAGAATTATAAGAAGAACACTGGGCCCAAATAAAACACTAGGCTAAGAACACAGACGACTAAGATACGAAGAAATAAAAAGTATCCTAGAAGAGGAAGACATAGTGAAATTCATAAAAGCACGGAGGCTCAGCGGGTATGGTCATATATAAAAAAAACACGAATCCATAACGAAGAGAATTATAAACTGGAAACCACCACTTACTAGACCAAGAAGAAGGTCAAATAAAAGATGGCAGGACCAAATACACGAAGATGTGCAAATAATGGAAGTCTCAGAATGGAAGAAGAAAGTGAAAGGAATGGAAGAAAATAGTACACGAAACAAAAACACACAAGAACCTATGCATGGAAAATAGAAACCGCAGACTGATCCACCGCAACAAAAGGATCAAAGAGTTCCAGAGAGTAGCGGCCAATACCCCACGAGGAGTCTAGGGCCATATATAGGTGAGATTTCGCCAGAAATGTGCCAGGGTGCAAGGCGTTCATTGTTGCATCGATATTAATCATTTATCGAAACAAACGTAGGTCAACTAATAGTAATAAATAGTAACTAATAGTAATGTAATTTTTAAGTATTAATTGTTAATTTAGAATTAAGCATTGAACTTGTTATTAAACTTTAGATTTTACTCCACAATGTTCAAAAAAAAAACGGTGTCCAACTTATTTCGTTTTTTGAAAATTGCAGTTTAAAATCAGGCACTCTTAATTTGTCACCCTTTATTTATGGAATTTTATAAACGAGGCAGGGATTATGACTTTGAAAAGAGGGATTATGAAATAACTTTCAAATCAATATATTTTTTATTGCAAAATGAATATGTGTTTTATTAATATGTGTTTTATATAAGTACGGAGTATCTTACTTAATGAGACAGTCAAGTTAAGCTAGATAGTTGATAAGTGACGAACCTTCATTTTTATTTATCTTGAATAGGGATGTAGGTACAAAAAAATTATACACAACATAAAAATGAAATCTAATTATAAGCTAATTGCCGAATCAATGAAAATAATTAAGTGAATTATAAATTCATCGTTAACATTGATCGTTTTATGAAGAGATAGCTACGGGAAATTTGACCAGAGAGCTGGTCGTAAGTCTGAGCAGTCGTTAAGCAGAACGGTCGGTAAGTGAGGAGTAAAGGTATAAGGGGTAAGTCGGCATGTTAGGTGAGTTGAATAACCGACAAAAATTTGTATTCACAACTAGCCTATTGTTTACTTTACTACCTTTTTAGTTTAGTGAATATATTCGCATAAATTTTATTTTGTTATTTAATTTATATCGTTGATTTTAATCGGTCGAAACGATGACCAAATGTATTTTCCTGTTTTCCTCGGCCGTAGATTCTAGCAAAGAAGAGACATTTTTTTTTAAATATTCCGACTAATATGCTCAGCTATGTAAAGACAAAAATATTCAAATTTCGGATAAATAACATTATTGACCATGAGATTAAAATATTTTTCTCATTCATTTTAAACAACAATTTCCGCATGAAATTAATAGTGGAATTTGTCTAATTGGATATTGTAGTTTAATTGTGTAGTCATAGCATTTCAACAAAATAATGTTTAGACAAGAAATTAGTTTAGATATGGTACAGTTGAAATAATCAAGTTTCTGGGAGTGATAAACGAATTTTAGACAAACATGTATAAAATATAAAAACTAGACGAGGCTAAAATTATCAACTTTTACACCACATGTGTTTAATCAATCGAGTAATAGATGAGAAAAAGTTGAGTTACAACGAGAGTTATTCAATAAGTTGAGCTTCAACGCATTAAAATTTTGAAAAAATGCGTTAAAATAATCAGGTTTTAGGCAAAAATGTTCCAGTTTCGGATAGCAATGCGATGACAACAAATTACTTTAGACGTGACTTGCGATGCTTAAGTTTATTCGAGTATTTTTAAACAATCTATTGAATGAACGAGTATTAGACAAACATTTGTAATTGGAAGTTAAAACTATCATGTTTCAGATCAATTGTGTTTTATCAATCGACGATTGACAGTAATCGTATGGGAATGAGACTGAACGTCCAGAAAACAAATTGGTTGTTATTCAGCAAAAATTCATATAACCGGTCATTCATGGTTGGCAATGAAGTGGTAGATAGAGTACAATACATTTAATATTTGGGATGTTACTTAAATGATTTGTTTGAAAATGGTCAAGAACAGGCACGGCGTGCATTTGTAAAAATGAAAACGTGACCTGAAATTAGCACTCCGACTAAGGTTACTGTGTGGTTATGTTTTTAGTATTCTTTGTATGGAATGGAAGCATGGACACTAGCAGATGTTATATGTAAAAGAAGAAAAAGAAAAGAATTGAGCCTTTGAAATGTGAGCTTATAGAAAAATGCTGAAAATATCCTGGATAGAACGTAAAACTAACGTATCAGTTCTAGCTCAAATGGGGAAACAACTCGAGGTAATCAATATTATAGAAGGGCGTAAATTTCTGTATTTTGAGTATGTGATGTAATATGATGCAAATAAGGAAACAGTTTTTTTACACATCAATATTCAGGAAAAATTAAGGGTCGACGTAGAAATAAACATTTGTAATCGGATAAAAGTTACAATTGGGTATTTGAATCAATTTTTTTGTCGTCATAAATCGAATGCTCATATATAAGTTTTATGACAAAACCCTTTTTTGTTTTATTTTTTTCGTTGTAATTAAAAAGTTATAACAAATTGAAGATATATTTTTAAACTCGGTACCGAAAACGCATCGGTACCGTTGTGACGTAAAATATGTAATTTCTACCCGCTCCTGACTTTGTTGATACAGTAGTTGTAGTAGACATGTCAAATCTTAAAAGTCAAATACTAAAAGTTATCGTGCTTGTTTCGTACCATCGTGTAGGAGTAGGTACTATAAAAAAAGAACTAAAAAAATGTTTTTAAATGTCCCACATTGTTAAACGTCGAAACCAATGGTTTTAAACAGTGCGCCGAATAAATTCTATAACGACGATTTTATAAAGAATGTTTATGTTTGAATGAAGTTTCACCCTTTCGACTTCACAAACAAATTATTGCGCGTTTGGAGTCACGTGATTATTTTCAAAACTTTATCACTTTTAAATTGTTTATAATTAATTGAACAATTTTTTTTTAACTTTTTCGCATCGCACATCCAAATTATTTATAATAAGGTTTTAAAATACATTAAAAAAATCGATAATTTTTATTTATTCAACAACCCAATTATCAAGTTTTAGACAAATTGTATTTTATCATTCGAGGATTAAATTAGAAAAGGTTTTAAACAAAACGAGTTTACATCCTTGAATTTTGCAAAATTGCGTTAAAATCATCGAATTTTATACAAAAATGTTACAGTTTTAGACTGCACCACAATGATTAAACAACAAACTGTTTTAGACTAAATGGAAATACAGTTGTAAACAATACTAGAAATCGCCTATTTTATTTAAGCATCCCAAAGTAAACATAAATCAAATATAAAAACAGTTTTATTCTAATGTAGTGATATGCAGGTTTAACTTATTATTGTGTCATTGCTGTAAATAGCCCTGTCTGTCTAGTCTGGTAAAAATTCTATTCCATGGTGGACGATCGAATTGACGAAGCTACGAAAAGAAAATAATAGACTTAGACGAATATATCAAAACAGCAGCGGATTAATAAGAGAGTCGAAAAGAATCACATATAATAAATAATAACAAACTCCGTGAGTACGAGGATCAAACCATCGAGACTAAAAAGCGAAAATGGAGAGAATTTTGCACACGACAATCCAGCGGGGATCTTTGGGGCCCAGTCTTTAAGGTCTTACGAGGGAAAATAACTGCTACGGGCTACCTCACTAGTCTCATGAAAGGTAATAAGTCCCTGCATATAACTGAGACTAATCGGGAGCTGCTGACAGCGTTTTTCCCGGAAGATAATGAACCAGACTCGGAGAGGCATAAGTTTACCAGACACGTTGCACAGGCGGAGAAAGGCGGACCGGACGACTTGCCATTCTCAATTCCTGAGATAGAGAGGGCAATTAGCAGTATCAACCCCAAAAAAAAACCCGGGTTTAGACGGACTCACATCCGATATAATATGGATATGGTTTTTCCCAAAGTAAGGGAGTCACAGCTATTGAAAATTATACCAAAACCCAATAAACAAGTGATGCAACAATTGCCCATTCTGACAAACTTAATACTAACCATCACAAACAAGCCGAGTGCATAAAAATTACCCTATGGAATGCCAATGGGCCGTCACAACATACCCTTGAGGTTAAGGCATACCTAGAGTCACAAACAATAGATATTCTACTAGTATCAGAAACTCATTTTACTAAGAAGAGTCATTTTAACATTCAGAACTACAAGACATATCACACGATACACCCTGATGGCTGCGCACATGCTGGAAGTGCGGTGCTAATAAAACGTAACATAAAACATCATGAATCAGTACATTATCGCACAGAGGAAATTCAGGCAACGAATGTCGTGATTGAAGATTGGACAGGACCATTCACAGTATCTGCTATTTATAGTCCACGTAAACATAAACTTAAGCTAAAAGACTACGAAAAGTTCTTTTCCACACTAGGTCACATATTTATAGCTGAAGGTGATAGACTTCAGACCACTAAAGACTTCAGACCTTGACTCCTTGGTTACATGTAGTATAGAATATCATTTGTATAGCCGCAATTTGCTAAACAAAAACCAATTCGGCTTTCACAAGGGGGCGACGGCTACGACCGACGCAATTTCGATAGTTATTAAGACCTGCAAGGAAAACATCGCAAACAGACGATATTGAGCCATCTGTGCACTGCATATAAGTGGGGCGTTCGATAATGGCTGGTGGCCTCCTATAATCGAACAAATGGTTTACAAAAAATGTCCAAATAATCTAATTAACTTAAAAATCGCAAAGATGTAATATCCGAACCTGGCATTCATATACAGTGCCGGATTTCTGCCTAGGCCTACAAGGCCCAGGCCTAGGGGCCCAGCCAGCCTAGGGGCCTCGGTGGCGAAACTGAAGTTAAATTTAACCATCGTGAAGCGTTTTCTCAGACAATACTTGCCTTGCTCGAGCTGACGCCTGTCAAAATCTATGGCGCTCCTGGGATGAGGTCATGGCGCTTATGAAGAGTTAAGTAAAAAATGGACTTTCTTACGAAACTACATCGTTTGGAATCTAAGGACCTTCTAACTTTTTATCCGGGGGATTTGGATAGGTCTTTGGAAAAGGAATGTCTGCAAGCTCATTTGTCGTCGAATGATACGAGTTATTTTTTAATAGGGTTATCGTCACTGCAGCTATACAAATAATTATCGGAAAAGAAGCATTTTGGACATTTATCCAAACTTAGGAATTGTGCTCCGAATGCTGTTTTGTACACCAGCGCCAAACTGGTCAGTAGATCGGTAGTTTTAAGCGCAAAAGAGAGCAAAGAATTACTTAAGATCTAACATAGGAGAGAACAGGCTCAGCTCAATTCACCCTCTGTAATGTACATAGGGTCAGAAATAAGGCAGTCAATTGACTATGATAACGTCATTCGTTCTTTTACACAAGAAAGTTCGTCGTATGATTCTATAAATTTTATAGAATAACGTAACTATGTACATACTAGTAACATGGACTGTATTATTCTGATGTTTTTTAAAGTCATTAAAGTCCATTAAAAATCATACCTTCTGTACTAGTTCATTTAATTTGATACATTTCCAAAATAGCTTCGTGATGGTAGGGGGGGGGGGGGACATATGTCAAGTGCCTAGGGACCCTGGGTCTCTAAGTCCGGGCCTGTGCATATAGAAAGAGAAGTCAAGAAGGGATGTCCACAGGGCTCACTTTCAGGACCCACTTATTGGAAATTATTACATGACTCCGAAGGCACTCAGAAGACACCAAAATTATTTCCTATGCTGACGACACTATCCTTCTTACATCGAGTGAGACCATTACTGGCTTAAAAAATATCACAAATCAGAGGCCGGAAATTTTGCGAGGATGGGCCAGAGATTGTAAGCTAATTTTCCACAACTCTAAGACGGAAGCCATTTTCTATGGCAAAAACCCTAGACAGCGTAGTTCAGTTTAATTTTAGCAGGCGAAAAGATAAAATGACATTAAACTTTAAACGGCACATTGAACACGCTTGTGGTAAGGCAGAATAATTCAAGATTGGGACTAGTTGCAGGAAAAGAATGGGGACTTTTACACTTAAACAAATTTACAGCGGCGCAATTGAATCAGGCATATCAAACTGCGCTTAGATTTGGTATGAAGTCCTGCGGCGTACGAGAAAGAGCAAAGTTGCTGGGGACGCAGCGACTCTGCACTCTAGGAGCCGCCAAAGCCTACCGAACTGTGTCGAACGAGGCCGCCAGACCAAAGCCTTAAAGAAGTATCGCAGTACCTAAATAGCAGAGCAATGGACGAAACAAAATTTAGAGAAGTTTCTGGACTTGACGTAATTCTTGAACTTATGGAAAAGAAACAACATCTAGAGCAAATAAGTCACCCCGTCACAATTAACTCGATCACATACTACTTGACAACCAACAACACACTTCGCTTCACAATTTACACAGATGGCTCAAAAGCTGAATCGGACGTCGAGGAGGTACACCACGAAACCTTCAGATTACCAGAATATTGCTCTATTTTTCAGGCAGAAGTAGTTGCAATTAATCGAGCCCTTCAATACATTTGTCAAACAACTTCTGATACGGAGGAATGTTCGATTCTCTCCGACAGTCGATCTGCTCACGATGCACTGCGATACATGAAATCTCCAAGAGATTTATTAGTTGACACAAGTTTCCGGTACAGTTAAACTGCAACTGCATTGGGTCAAGGTGCATGCTGACCTTTTGGGCAAAATTTATTAAATCCATCAGCAAATGGATTGATCTAGACATCAGCCTCTCATACCATGCAGTGCAGCTCATTACAGGACATGGTAACATCCAGGCATACATCCACCGATTCGGACTAAAACAATTAATTACCTCTGTGCGATTGTGGAGAGGAAGACACTGAACTCTAGACTCGATTTTTGACTGTTTAAGGTCATTGACAGGGTCACATGAAAAACCTTCTACAGTCGAAACTCGAATCGTGTTAAGTGTTTAGATTCAGAGTAAGTATTGGTTAGCACAAAGTAACGGTCGCAAATCATCCTTTCTTTACTATTATTTGTTTATAAATGTTGCAAGGAACAAAAAAGTTGATATCTGGTTTCGATTAGATGAAATTTGTTTTCAGAATTGCGAATTTTGTTTACATTATCGCAAACTAAGAAATCATGATAACAAAATCGTGATAAAATGATCATTAAATAATTGAGAAATTAAATTCAGATATTCATAGTTGAGAAATCAGTTTTCGTTAAAGTGAAACCAAATTCTAAAGCTTGCAATTACTGTAAAAAGGTTTATGTTGTTGTCTAATCCTTCTTCTCTCATAATTTGTGACGGTATAATGTTCTAGAATTAAGTTTTGTTATATATCTATCATATTTTTATTAGTTTATTCTAGAATTTTTTATTCTTTTGAAGTTAATAATAAACAACTTAGTCATTCTTTCCATGTAGATCATTTCTATTTAAAACAGAAAAAACCTTCGATTTCCTCAACGGATTCTTGAGCCGCCAGAAGCCGTGAATTACGTAATCAAAGCAAAGTTTATCCTCGCGGCGGATTGCGGGCACGTTCATTGTAACATTAGTGGCAAAAGGTCCTTGAAACGAATACTTGACAAACATAAAACGAAAGAAAATAAAGGAATAATTTTGCTCTTTATAAAATGAGAATTTTTGGTGATGAGATCACTTGGAAATTGTGTCATGAACGCGTGGTCCGCGCAACAACAAGGCGACCGACGATCCTGCCGAAGCGACGCGAAAGACAAGCCAGTATACGTCGGTCCTCCGTGGGGTAAAAGCAACTTCGAGTTTTAATAGAATTTATTGTTTCTCTGAATCGATTCGTCTACGTTCTACGCCCAATTTTCGCACGGACTTAAAATGGCAATCAGCAAATTATCCATCATCAAATTCATTGAACTAGTAAGCTATTTTCATTATTTACAACTGTTGAGTGTTTGTTTATAAATGTTTAGTTTGTTTATTGTTAATAATAGATCTAGTGTAGACAATACTAAAGTATTGTAAAGTAAATTGTAAGTTGTAAGTAATTGTATGTTTGTAATATAACAAATATTAAAAGTAAAACTTCAGTAATTTGATTTTTATTTTGACTTGCATACCTGCTATACAAATCAATACTAAAACTTATTTGGATAAGTAAAACGCATTTTTTCCAGATGCTCAAAATATATCTTTAAATCAGAAATACTAAGTAAAGTGTGAATTCCTTCATTAATTATAAACATTAGTTATAGTGATGATGTTAACATTGTTAACGAAATATATTACATAAAATTGCATAATTATTATTTTTGCATAATAATATATTACATAAAACGTTTGAAGAGAAGTATTTCATTTCTTATTTATAAAAGCGATTTTTTTATTTAGAAATGGCATAAAATGGCGCAACATAGGAAAAATAACATAAAAAGCTCGTTCATAAGACGTTTTTCGCGCTTGTTCATTCGAAAACTCCTCGCTAAGTTCGTCGTATTCTAAACATAGACGCGTGCTGAAAAATTGCGCTTATTGAACTCGTACTTTAATATACTAATTATATCTTCATATATTATTATATTCTTTTATATTTATAAATAATTTTGATAAAACCCTTTCAAAACTTATTTATCTAAAAGCAACTAATTATAGCCTCCTGTAGGATTATTGAATTAAATCCATTCGATTTAAAATTGCTTAAATTGAGTATACTATTCAATCTGTTATATTACAAATCGTCTATATTTATTAGTTTGTAACTAGTGGCTATGTAAACTCATAAATCTACTTTTTAATACAGATTAGACACTACATTGTACAGTCTAACAAATTAAGTATAATTTTTAATCCTAGGTACAGGTATATACAAATTTGTTTTCTAGCCTTAGTTACTTAGTTTTAGACGTCTGACAAAACCTTATTTGACTAGTTTTATTTGCCTCGTGTTTTAGAGTTTCGTCTAAAGTTCCTTGAATTGAGTAAGCTAATCAATGATTAGTCATGATTAGTCATCTTAGAAATTATCTATATTTGCTAGTTTTGTAAATAATGGCTAGGTAAACTGAAATAATACAAGTTAATAGAACTTAGAGAATACATTGTGTAATATTTTGTTTTTTACGTGTTACAATTCACGAAACGAATTTATAATTCGTTTTCGGTCTAAAGGGAACTATAGTTTGGTTTAGCCCCTTCTACCTAGCTTTAGTCGTTTGACCTTGCTTTATTAGTTTTATTTCTCTACTACAAATTGTATAGTTCGTCTAAACTCCAATTATACTAATATAGACTATAGTATACTAATATCTAATCTTGTACGCCTGAATATAATATATCCAGACGTACAAGATTAGATGTTATACTGTAGTACCTATTAGGTATAATATAAATTATATTATAATTCGTTTTTTGATCTCAACATATTGTTAGTCTTTTCTAGTCTTACTTGACTAGTTTTAGTAGTTTGGCCTTTGGACCTTAACTAGTTTTATTTGCCCAGTCCAACTTGTAGAGTTTGGTCTTTCCATGTAAATTGTAATACGCAATATTGTATTACAAAAGACAGAAGTTCAAACCTGTTGTACGTCTCGGATTTTCTGTTCAGCCCATTCATTGCCGCAGCTGGCACTTCTCCAAAAAATCGCAGTAAAAATCTTCAATATTTGAAAAAAAAAGGTTTGGATATATATATTTTAAAATTTAATTCAATATACAGGTTGATGGCAGAGGGACCTCAAGGTCGGTAGCCTTTTGTTTCATTTTTACAATGTTACAATATATATTAGTATTATACAGGTTGTCCTCACTTAACGACTGAGTTTCGTTTCTACGAGTAGGTCGTTAAGCGAATTGGTCGATAAGTGAGGCCTTTCATTTGTATCTATTTTGGATTGGGATATCCAAAACGATTTACACAACATAAAAAAATATTTAATTACAAGCTGATTACTGATTCAACCGGAATTATTAAGTGAATTAGACATTTATGCCGCCTTATTTTATTCTAAAACGTGATCGGTTTATGAAGAGTTTGCTACAGAAAATTTGACTAGGAAACTGGTCGTAAGTCTCAGCGGTCGTTAAGCAGGTAGATAGGTCAGGAGAACCTTTATAACAATTTTTGTAAAGTTAGTTTTTTTAGTCTTTGTTCGCTCATGTGACAACTTTAGAACATTTCATTGCAATTGTATTCAAAATTAGTCGATAAACTTATTAATTAATACTGAACGACAAGACAAGGGAATGCAAATTTCTTATTGTTCAATCCGAAACCTTTTAAACTGTTTGTCATAGAATCACCATTTTCTAGTTGTATAATCATAACATTTACAAAATTTATAATCATAACATCAAAATTATTCAATCAACTTTGCCACAAAGTCACCGAAATAGAACAATTGTTATATCAGTTTAAAAAAAAAATCTTAGGTAAACCATACTACATTATAGACAATCGTATAAACTAATTAAAGACCACACCCTGAATATATAAATATATTCAACCTTTCCGTAGCTCTATAATATTATTAAGTATTTTCAGGACTAATCTTATGTGAAATTTGTAAGTTATTTACTAGCTTCCAGTCCATTTTCGTGGCTCTCGTATCTCTCATTATATCTCAAAGCTGCACTGATGAGAGATAAATCTCGAAACGCGTCCGCAGATGGCTATCCACTTAAGTTAATAGATATGATCTTAAAAACAATGTCATTTTTCTAGTTCTTGTTTAGTGCCACGAAAGTGGACTATAAGCTATTAAATAAATTTTACATGAGATTTGTTTTGTAGTCCTAAAAGGACTTAATAATATTATCCTCCTCCTCGCTCCTATTACCCTCACAAGGGTTTGGTGGCACTATGCTTCTACCATTTTTAAAGCAATTTTCTACTCCTCTCTGTTCTGGGCTAGTTCTTTGGCCTCGTGCAGAGAGAGTCCAGTCAAGCTTCTGATTCCGTCTACCCATCGGGTTGGAGATTTTCCTCGTGACCTTCGTCCGTCAACTTTGCCTTGAACCACCAGCTTTTCTAATGCATCCGGTCTTCTAGAGATGTGCCCGTAATACCGCACTTTGTTCCGATTTATTCTATTGGACTAATTCTATTGGATTAGTGCGGTGCTGCGTCCATGATATTCGGAGCATTCGTCGGTAAACCCACATTTCAAATGTATCATCTATTTTCTTTCTGTCCGCTTGTCTGATCGACTGATCGCCGCCTATGATGCAATTGGGAAAATTAAAGTAGAGACCAGCCTGATTTTCGTAGCTTTACTAATTAACGTGCCCTTCCATATGCGTGTGAGTTTAGTTGTGGCCGTTCTTGCTATTGCTAGCCGTCGTCTTATTTCGGCTTCGCTACCTCCTGTGTTGGTGATGAGAGAGCCAAGATAACTAAATTTATCCACTACTTCGAAACCAGCTGCCTGTCGGATATGCGGAGAGTTGTTCGTTTTCCGGTCTACTATCATGACTTTGGTTTTACTGATGTTTAGTTTTAAGCCGTACTCTTTGCTTATATTTCCCAGACTTGCCATGATTATTTCCAGCTCGAGTTGATCTGCCGCCAAATATAAGAGTATCATCGGCATATCTCAGATTACTTATGCGCCTTCCTCCCACTGCAATCCCCCCATACCATTCATCGAGAACTTTGCGCATGACGTACTCACTATATATGTAAATAGGATTGGTGACAGGATACACCCTTGTCTAACCCCTGCTCTAACGTCAAATTTGTTTGAGTAAGTTTGATCTATTCTGACCCTTGCTGTGCTGTGTTCATAGAGGTTCCGTATCATTTCTGCTCATTTCCGCCCATTTCCTCTAAGATCTGCCAGTGGGCATCCTACTTGATGGAGTCGACCGCTTTGGAGTAGTCGACAAAGCACATAAACATTGTGACGTAATATTCACGTGCTTTTTCGATGATCTGGCGTATTCAGTATTTGTTCGATGGTGCCTTTTCCTGGGACAAATCCACTCTGCTCGTCCGATATTTGGAGAAAAGGTTTAAGTCTCTCGTTGATTATGGTGAGCAAAATTTTACTGGTGTGTGATATTAATGCAAATGTTCTATAATTGTTGCATTCTGTAGGATCTCCATTCTTTAATAGTAGGATGAATATATTGACTCGTGCCATTCTAAAGGCTATTTCCCGGTGTTCCATACTATTCGCATAATGAGTGTATTACGCCTACTCCCTTTTCCCCCATGGAGTTGATGATTTCTGATGTTATATTATCCGTGCCATAATAATATTATAGGGCTACGGAAATGTTGAATATATTAATGTATTCAGGCTGTGTTCCGACTTTAATAAGTTTTTATAATATTCTACATACTAGTAAAGTTTATGTAATTACACAAGTTTCTTAAATGGGAACAAAATTATAAGGTGGATGATTCAGTGATAACATAAGAGAGAGAAAAAATGCGTAAACATTTTGAAAGCTCTTTGCGATTTTTAATGATCACTCGAGAAATTTGCATCGAATTTGCAGAAATTTAATCTCAAAAATGATTCGTTTTTGCTAGAAAACCATGTAAATGGTACAAAGGACGAAAGCTCATTAAATACTCTACTTATTTGAAAATTAAAAATATTACAAAACCCATTTTTTAATCTAAATCTCCGAAAAATGATCAAGAAGACAACACTTCTAATCCTGACTCTCTAGTTTTTATTATGCGCGGCACAATGGCCATTGAGGAACCCGCAATGGAGAAGTTTAAAAAGAGCATACAAAGATTGAAAGACAACAAAGCTCCGGGAGTCGATAACATACCCTCAGAAACTATCAAACAAGGATGCGAAGTTACAACAGCTGAGAAATAATTCCAATAGAGTGGGAGACAGCCGTAATACAAGAAGGTCGAGAAACTAAGATGAACTAGAGGAATCTCACTGATATGTACTGCACAGTCCATATAGTTTTTCCAAGAGATCTTCAGAGACATACTACCACAGAGAATAGCACCATATATCGAAGAGATCAGCGAATATGGATTGATGAAATTAATCAATCCATCAGGCAAATACTGGTGATGGCTTGGGAAATGAATACATGCATGCCACAAGTATTCGTGGACTTCAAACATGCCTCTGACAGCGTGCAAAGAGACTGTGAGACTGTGCAAAGAGACAAATCTGACCAAAATGATAATGAAAAACGAAAAGGGTAAGTCAAAATACAGCAGACCTCATCAATGGAAATCAACATAGGACAAGTACTTCGCCAAGGAGACAGACTGGCATCATTGCTATTCAGCATAGTACTACACCAGACAATAAAAGAAACTGGGATAGATATGTGTTGAGTCGCGGTCGATGTTGTCTTTGTCAAACGTTCGGTCAAACTTGATCAAACCTAAGGCGGTTAATTCAGGGTTGCCAATAGATTTGATCGGCACTGGCAATTATATGTATTGAGCAAATAAAACTTGTACGCCTCGATAAACATGTATTTATTTATTTAAGTCTATTTTAAGCACTTGTGACGACGTGCACTGTCGGAGTTTAGAATCTTCTCGATGTGTTTGTGGCAAGAGGGTTACAATTGAACTGAGTGTGATTAGATATTGTTACAAACAGGAAAACTAAATCCCACCTCCCATTTGCCTGCCCCCACTGAACCAAGAAGAATTCCAACCCGAAGTGCACGTGGTAATTTCTGGCTAATCTAAAAACTACCCAAAATTTAAATACTTATGGAATCTTAAACATAAACATTGCATTGAATTTGTGAAACATTGCATTGTTTCGACCACCAAGCATCTAAAAACCATTAGCGATCGTAAACATCCGCCGAAGCGTATTTACAAAGGATTGGTGATTACAAATGGTCTTTCAGATGCGTAGTTGCCATAAACAGCTCCAAACACATTCAACAAATACCCACTACCCAACCGACCAGATGTTGGGAATCTACTGGCCGGTTTAAGATAATATTGATGTAATTATTATTTACCTACTTTTAGAAATACACTAAACAAGAAAATAGTTTTAAGACGAAAATAAAAATAACATTGTTGGATCTTAACAATACGAATGGAACAATAATAACCAAGTAAAGTTAAATTGTTGCATACGTAACATACGTTGCATAGGTGTTGCATTCTAGAATCATAGAAAGCCGTGAAAGAGAAGTAGGACTAGAAATAAAGACGGAAAAACAAAAGCAATAGACTTTAAGATATTAGGAAGACCCAGACCAAACTGGACCATCGGAGAAGACCCAATAGAAGTAGTAAGACAAGATCAACAACACAAACGACATAAACCAGGCAATTCGGCTTAGAATAACGAAAGGAAGTAGAGGATACGCGCTGCATAAAACACTCAAATCCAAGCTGGTAACAAACAAAAATAATAATATACAAAACCCTAATACGACCCATTATAATTTACGTGTGCGAAACGTTGACCCTAACAAGAAGAGCCGAAAATATGCTAAATGGATTCGAGAGTAAGGTACTGGATAAAATATGCGGTTAAAGAAGAAGGAGGAGACGGTGCAAACCTTGAATAGAAACAACTCTAAGCAAACACGAGCATAGTAGAATATGTTAAAATCCACACACTCCGAGGGACAGGGCGCGTAGAGAGAATGGACCATCAACGAGTACCAAAAAAGGTAGCAAGTGGTCAACTCGAAGGTCGGTGGGGTGAAGGGGGACCGAGAGGCAGATGTGAAGACAACATTGAGAAGGAAACAAAAGAGATGATCGGGCTGCGGAATTGGCAGGTGGCGGCCAGAAATAGACTGAAATTGAAGGGGGTCAAGGTGCAGTAGGATTGTAATACCACGGGAAAAAGAATATGAAGTTTTTATTAGACACTATCCAATTTTTTTATTTATTTATTTATTTTTTACACAAAATTATACAAATTTAAGAATAAAACAAGTTTAAAGACTTACTGAGGTAAACACAACTAACTAACTATACAATATATAAAGAAGTACAAGGTGTAGATTTAATACAATCTATTTACAATTTAATACAACGTTCAAGGAATTTAGTTTGTATTGATTTCTGTGAAGTTTACGTCCGGACGAGAATTTCTAGGCGTAGTTGTAAAAGCCAATCGCGAGATAATTCGTTATGAAATTCAACACGTCGTATTTATAGTCTACGTCTAAATAATCTTCAAAAATACATCTCTTTATTTACGTGATAGCTACATTGTTTATACTAGGTGTTAGTCATCTTATTGCCAGGCGTAAATTATTATTTAATTATTTATTATGAATCGATTAATTTCTGAATAGACGGTTGCGTTATTTTTCTTAAGACAACACATTTACAAACCCAATTTCAAATTAAAAGATAAAGCACTAGACCTAGCTGATGTGGCTGTAATCTACCAAAATGGCTTATTAGTAATAAAATTATAAACTGAAGAACAAATCTTGAACGAACTGGCTATTTCTTAAAAAAATAAACCTTCGTTCATATCAATAATTTGCGCCTTTTAAAAATTTGATAATAGGGAATATGCATGTATTTATTTTATATTTTTAATTAACTGTTTACACCGTTATAACATAGTAAAAATATAAATACTGCTTAATAAGGCTGTAATTAAGTTTAAAACTGACAGTTCAGTCCATTGTTTACTACAGCTGTTCTTATGTTTAACTTCACGTTTCTTGACGTTTGTTTTCTAACCAAAAGACTACAATGATTGATATACAAATGTAAACAATACGAAGTTGTTTACATGGTATGTTACGTCACTTTTGCTTTATCCAATGGTGATGCGTGTTACAAATTTGAATTTCCCCCGCTTAATTTTCACTTTTATTTATTAATTAGAAGTATTTAAAAAGATACTAATTACAAAAATAAATTTAGACAACCGTCTAAATCGGTGTGAAATTTTTCAGATTATAAAAACATTTTGCTATAGTTGTATAGAAAATAACACTTTTTAGTGCATGTTAACTTATTCAGCTTTGTCATTTTAAGTCCAGGAAGTACTTTAAATGCGAAGATTGATCACTTTGATATGGTGTACACAATTTTAGTTTGAAATTGTTAACACAATTTTAGTTTGAGATTATGAACGCCATTTTAGTTTAAGATTGTGAACATTTGAAATTGATTGGAACAACACAAACATATTTTCAGTTTGATTGATTTACATATGCAGGATGTCACATATTCGCATTAATTATTGAATACTTGAAATACTAATTTCCATAATACTTATTGTCAATTGGACTAAGAATATATGCAGAATTAGTTTAGTTGTTTAGAAGGCGAAATTGAAATGGTCAATTGGCCAATTAAGTAATTCAGAAATAATCTTTATATTAAGTCATCGTGCGTTTAACATGAGTTAACATGCCTGTTCTAATTAAAATTATGAATAATCTACTTAAACCAAAAAGATAAGGAATCATAAAGATAAGTTTTATTCAATGAAGGAAAGTGTTGAAAGCGCAAAATTGTTAAATGTTGCTAGAAAAATTTGTTGTCTCTTGACTGATAACTAAAAATACGTAGCAATGTGTTTAAGTCATTACCTATTTATAGCTCTATTTGTTGTTTTCAAGTTCTCCAAGGATTCTTCTGTCGGCTTTAATAAGTATTTCCAAGATTTTAACCTAATAACATTAATTTAACTAACAACCATATTATTTTTATAAATTGGTTTTGTCTCTATTAATTCAGACGAAAATAGTAGCTACGGACTAAATATTTAATATAAATAGAGGGATTCAAACACATGTTTTTAAATGATTAACTTTACCGTAAAGACTATAATCTTATATCTCTCCACAGATTTAGTTTTTTTTTTTAGAGGCGTAGCTGTAGGTTTTACAGACAAGTGGTCCCCTTGGGAACCATCTAGGCACTCCGGAAACGCTTGTCGCATGACTTCAGAGTGCTTGTTGTGTCTAAGTAATTTTAATTTTTTTTGTTTCTCTATACTACGTTTAGCGTCTGCTTCTTTGGTCGATGGTATTGTTTTTATAAATATCTGTACCCTCTCCCAATTTTGTTTATCCTCCTGCATATGTCCAATGATCGTTCGTGCTTTAAAGGGAGTACCACCTATATTTTTCACAACTTCGTCCCTTTCGTTCTCCTATCTATAACAATCAAAAATTGTATGGTATACTGTGTCTGTTTCACCACAATATTCACAAAGGTTCTCCGCTTCTTTTCGAATCAGGTGTAAAAAGTCTCTGAAGCAACCGTGGCCGGTTAGGAATTGTGTCAGGTGATAACTGATTTCTCCGTGTTATAGCTTAGTCCATGTATTTATGTCTGGGATTAATAGCCTAGTCCTCTCTCCTTTCTCCACATTTGTCCATATTTCTTGCCATTGTTGTAGAGGCTTTGTTCTTGCTTTCTTTCTAGCATAAGTTCTAGTGTGTTTAGTCTTCATCCAACTTCAAACCTAGAATACCTTGTATAATCTAAGTTATTTGAGGCTATGAGAGCAATAGTGACATAACCTATATGTGTATGCCAATGAGGTTATACCACTATTGCACACATAGCCTCATATAAGTTATGTTAATATATGCCTGCTTTGTACTGTCCTTATGCTCCCGGCATTCTGTTCTTGTGTGTCTAGTTTTGTCTCTGATATAGTATGTTTAGTCTGATCTGGATAATTTGATTATATATCAAGATTAGGCTATCTAGGTATGTATCTTTAATCCACTATGCAGGTTATTTATTGTTAATTACACTTCCTATAAACCGTCTTTCTTTATTTAATTATGACGAATCAATTAGTCAAAAAACATTCCACGCAATAACAGTGAACAAATACTGATTTCAGTGTAATTTGTCGTTACGGATAACCTGGTTAGTCATAAGTAAAACAAGTCGCGATAAGTAATTACTATTTTTTATTTAAATACTGTATACAGCACTGACACTAAATGAAAATAACTAATTAAAACAAACATTCATATACAAGTAAATAGATTGTGTTCTAGTTAAGCCTTCGTTTTTTTTTAATCGGGATTCTTCGTAACCTTGTCTGTTTCCTTTGTACTTGCAAAACTATTACATCATACATACCTTTTTTGCAATAAACACATTTCATATTCACAACAAGTCTGATAATTATTATCGTTTTAGCTTACTAATTACATCTCATTAAATAATAATAATGATATGAAAATTGAATGAATAAAACATGAACAATAGCATATTTTGTAACTAGGGCGGTAGGTTGTCAATTTGACACGAGAGCGAAATTCGGCGCACGAATGAAGTGTTCGCGCACATTCGCTCGAGAGGGCAATTGACAATACTGGGATGTATCTTACTAGTTTGGGATCCAGAGGCCATCCAAAAAAAGAATAGAATCAAAAATGAACAATTCGATTTTTCAATTGCCTCCGGTGGTGTGGATTCGACATAAGAACTGTCCTCAGTCTCCGGTATCACCACAGAATTTACACTCATTTTAAAACGTTTTCTTTAATTTTAATTTTTATTTTGTAATGAAACAAAAATTCTGTCACTTTCACGTCACTGTTTTAATATTGAAGTCTTGGTTGTGTTTATTTTATTTATTTGTTTTTTTTTAATGTAACCTAGCGATATTGAATGTTTGCGTGCGTTACCCAAGATATGTGGTAATACAACCATAAATCGGATTTCTCGTACTAAAACACGTGCGCCACGATACTACTTTTAATGCATGAGTAATAAAAATAATATAATACAACTTATAAATATTAGCTAGCCTTGTCCTATGTCTGACTAGCCTGGTGTCTCGTTCCCTTCAAAGCCCTTCTGCTCTGACCTATCTAAACATGTTTTCTGGGCTTGCGCTCTATATTTATATCAAATGTTTTTAATCTTATCTATCTACTATAATCTAGCTAATTTTATCTTTCTTTATCAGGCATCTTCCATGCCTAATATTACAAATGACAACATGCATTTTGTCTCTAGGGCTAGGGTGTGCAATTACGATAAGTTTATCGACAGTCTAGGTATGTCTGTCTAGTCTTGTCTATCCAGTCTTTCTATTTAGTTTTGCTTGTTTAGTCTTGTGTGTCTAGTTTTGTCTATCTACTCTAGTCTTGTCTGTCTAGTCTTGTCCAGTCTTAACCTGTCTTGTCCAGTCTTGCCCAGTCTTGTCCAGTTTTATCCAGTCTTGTCTAGTTTTGTCTAGCCTTGTCTATTCTTGACTAGTCTTGCCTAGTCTTGTCCAGTCTTGTCCAGTATTGTCCAGTCTTGTCCAGTCTTGTCCAGTCTTGTCCAGTCTTGTCCAGTCTTGTCTAGTCTTGTCTGTCTACTCTTGTCTGTCTAATCTTGCCTGTTTAGTCTTATCTGTCTAGTATTGTCTCCCTTACCTGGTCTGTCTAGTCTTGTGTGTCTAGTCTTGTCTGTCTAGTCTTGTCTGTATAGTCTTGTCTGTTTAGTCCTGTTTTTCCAGTCTCGTCTGTCTAGCCTCATCTGACCAGTCTTGTCTGCCCAGTCTGTCAGTAGGGATGTTTCACAGGGCTCCGTACTGGGATCAACTCTGTGGAACGTACTCTACAATGGTGTCCTCAGGCTGAAGCTACCAGAGGGAGTTAACATAATCGGTTTTGCGGACGACCTGGCACTAACTGTAGTGGGAAAGAATGAAAAAGGTACTATGGTCAGAACTAACTTGGCCATTGAACAAATTACTAAATGGATGTCATCAAAATCCCTCCACCTAGCGCCGGAAAAGCCCGAAACGGTCCTGTAACGGGATATTGAAAGTTGGCTCCTATGTCTTTCAAAGTGATCGGTGTGGACATTAAACCAAAGAACTCTCTAAAATACCGTAGCATCACAATTGACAGAAGACAAAAAAACAGCGGAAACTGGCATGAAAACTACTGCGGCACTGGAAAAACTAATGCTCAATGTGGGGGGACCTAGATGCAGGCTCCTAAGCACTGTTGCCCACTCTGCTATGATCTATGGATCTCCTATATGGGTGCACAGGCCCTTATTAAAGCAAGAATAAACAAACCAGCTGTATTTCAGAGGAAAATGGAGTGCCTACCGTACAGTATAGCGCCATGCAGTTTTGATTATTGCAGGTATCCCTCCCATCAAACTGCAGGCAAAGCATTTAAATTATCGATATGAGGCAAGCAAAAACGTTACATTTAGAAATGAGGTCGATATCAAACTCACTCAGGAGTGGCATTAAGAGTGGAATAACTCCACAAAAGCTCAGTGGACGAGGATTCTCATCTCGGACATTGACTCCTGGACTACTCAACGACACGGGGAAGTTTCATTCTACCTCACCCAGGTCCTCACTGGCCACGGTTGTTTCCGAGATTACCTCCACAACATCGGGAGAGCAACCGACGCAGATTGCGTATACTGTGGGTTGGCCGATAGTGTTACCCATACTATATTTGAGTGCCCGAGATGGGACAATGAGAGGGAAATCTTTGAGAATGACAAACTCGATCCCCAAAATATGATGGTGTCAAAATATGATGGTCTATTAGGATCGCAGGAAGAATGGAACAAGATCCACAAAATGGTCAAAAAATAATAACTCAAAAATAAAATTTAACAAACAATCTCCTAATCGTACACAGTGCGTAAAGGGGAAGTAGATAGTACATGTGTAAGAACAGGTCATCCAACACCCTGAAGAAATGCGACAAGCGGTTTCGGAGTGTTCGGGTTGGTTTCAGGGGGCTCACTTGCATGGTTAACCGAAAGGTGCCATCTACACTGCATTAAAAAATTAAAAAATAATAAAATAAAAGCCTTATTGTGATTAGTTTATCCATAATTATATTACAAATACTCTAGTCTTTGTTTAAACTAAACATAAGGAAATATAAATGATACAGGAGACTATATAGAAAATAGTGATTTTGTTAATATTGTATTAAAATATGTTTCTGTTCCAGCTTTTGGCTTGCGTTTGTGTAGGATTGTTTTACAAAAATGGAATGACGGGAGATAAGGACACCGATTTTGTTGCCACCGGAACCTTCGTGGGTTTCGCTATTATACTCGTCGGTGGATTCTCAGGTAAATAATTATAATCTTAACCTTTTAAAATCGTACTTGACATTTCAAAATATTGCACAATCAACTAAGTAAAATATTTTAAGGTTTAGTTTTTAACTTTAGGTTTACAATATTTTGTAATATTGCAACACATATTTTTGTTTGATGTCACATAACGTAAGTTATCATCAACATGAGTCTATATGATATTTGAGATGATGTTATCAACATGATATTAACAGTTAGCTATATAGATGATATATAATAGTTATATAGAATAGCTAGAGTAGATACATAGCTAGTGTAGCTGCCACCTTATTCTAAGCAATCTCTAAGAATAATGCGGTAGCTGCAAGATTATATAAAATAATATATAATGTACACTCTTCAACTCAGCTAAAACGATTTGCAATCTGAAGTCAATTGGACTGATAACAGAATCTGTTGACAACTACTACATATTTCAGGCATTTATAAATATACTGTTATATGTTATATGCATTTATAATTATATGTTGGAGAATAAAGTCTACATTTTTTGCCATTTGTTTTCTATTGTGCAATCGCAATTCTACGTTGTAGCGTAAAACTACAACGACAACACCTTGATTATTGATTTTCTTAAATAATGTGGTAGTATTAAAAAAAATATTATATAAAGATAATATCTAATCTTACGAAATTTGCAAATTACGAATTTGTTTGCAAGTATAAAAACTTGTTGTTATACGTTTATTCTTGATACATAGATTTTGAATAGATTGTTAGATTAGTATTACAGGTTGGATACTTAATATGTATTAAATTCAATTCAATGTAATATGGATTACATAATCAGATTAAATATAATATAAAAAAAATATCTGGACGTAAGTATCTTATTATATGTAAGTTATATGCAAACTTACATATAAGTTAAGGTTTCTGAGTAAACTTGAGTGTGTATAGAATCGAATATGAATATAATGTTGTTTTTATTAGTCTATTAATTAATATTCGCATAAAGTTTTAATAGACCTTTTCACGGTTAGTTAGGCACATGCACGTCCGTCATGTTTAAAAAGCGGGAATATGAAAGTTTCGGGCACATTTTGATATTTTCACTGGTTATACGTCAAAAAAGTGCCCGAAAACATGGCGGAAATTGACGCACGCGGACAAAAAAAAGCAACTATTAAAAGGTCTATTGATTGACATGTATTGAGTTTTAAGTTTTTGTGCCAAATTTGCATACCCCTAAGAAATATTGGCAAAAAATAATTTAACAAAGCAGAATATTTTAATTGAAAATAAAACATAAACATTAAAGTTTGGGTCAAAAATATGTGTAATTTAATAAAAACCTGATAGACCAAGAGGAAATAATTTACATAGTCTCACTATAATATGTCGAGTAAATCAAATAATTTTAATTTTTAATAAACTTTTACAGAGATTTACATTACAGATTTTACATAGATTACACAGAATTTACAGTAACAGTATATATTTTCCGTAAAACTAGACAGATAAGATAAGAATAAACATACGTTGGATAAGTAACCATTTTTTTTTTCGCGAGAGGGAAATTGACATTTTAGAGAGGGGATGTATTTTACAAGTTTGGGATCCAGGGGCCATCAAAGAAAAAAACATGGAATCAAAAATGAAGAATTTGCTTTTTTAATTGTCTCCGGTGGTGTGGATTCGCCATAAGAACTCTCCTCAGTCTCCGGTATCACCATAGAATTTACATTCATTTTAAAACGTTTTCTTTGAAAAAAGATTCTGACATTTCACGTCACTTTTTTAATATCGCGGTCTTGATTGTATTAATTTTATTTTTATTTACTTGTTTATTTTAATGTAACCTAGCGATATTAAATATTTGCGTGCGTTACCCAGGTTATGTGGAAATACG
This sequence comes from Phosphuga atrata, assembly GCA_944588485.1. Lineage (NCBI taxonomy): Eukaryota > Metazoa > Arthropoda > Insecta > Coleoptera > Silphidae > Phosphuga > Phosphuga atrata. The sequence continues at coordinate 34,771,274 of OX155893.1, forward strand.
AGATGTGACATTTTTCGTATTAAATAATCTACGTCAAGAAGTACTTTTCGCGCATGAGTAGAAAAAAAATTATTTAATGCCTGTTTGTGCAAAAATTGTACTTATTGATTAAATATTGAATTCCGTCTTGGTTTCAAATCATGGAATAGTTGCTCCGAAGTCTAAAGTGTTTCTGATGATTCCGTCCCTTCTATCCCTCTCACATACTGTCTTGGAAGATTGCATGACAAGCCTGACACGGATAATCCTTAGTGTAGGAAATTATAGAGAACTCAGGTTGCTTTCACAAACACGTGGCTGTCGCACCTTGCTTTAACTGATCTTCAGATACTCCCATTACTACAGTCTGTAGTAATGGGAGGTTCATTATAAAAAATATTTTGCCAATCTAGGGGTTCGTGATAATCTGTAGCACCAAAGTTGAAATTTATTTATTGCCGATGTTTATTTTATCATTGCTTCTTGTCTTCAATATTCTGGGAATGCAAGGTTTCTAATTTGTTTTCGCTCATCCCACAACATACTGAGCTATATATTTTGGGGGTGACCGAAGTATCCATTCCTTGGAATGACACAATGCGCTATAGTTTTCAGTTCATCCGGTACTCGCACAAACTGGATCGTTTCAAAAACATGCCTTGGCTCCATAAATGCAGTTTGATTTTGAACCACTTCGGCGCATATACTTTTAACATAAATGTCGTTAATATTAGTAAATTTTCTGTTGGATTCACACTAGCTATATATAAACGGAGAATTCTATTACCGGTAGTTAAGCACCGAGGATGATTAAGTTTTCCAGGGTTGCATTTAGACATACTTTCCGAGCAGGTGCCTTGGCATATATCGTACATATACTTTTGATCTGAGCTTAGCTCGCTGGCAGAAATGTTTGGAATGATACTCTGGATTATGTAAAATTTTACCATTGGAAGCTTCTCATATTGGTCTAGACCTCGCCCAATAGGACCATGAAAAGCGCGAGGGCCAGTCGTATTTCCGTCCAAGCATGTTTTTGTTTTCTCGTCTTTAACGACATTTTTACACAAACTATGGAACTTGAATAAAAACTTGAACTATGAAAACGTAAACTTATGGACATATGGACTTATGGACTTGTCTGTGTGGTTCATGCCCGTTCATACCCAGACTGGTGTGTATTTCTAGGTTTAACATTGTTCGAGCTTTCGGCGACAATTGTGACATAAATCACGAAAACAAAATGTTTTATAATCCGTTTGAGGATTACACTATGCGCAGTTCAACGAAAATGTCCTGAACAGCAACGGAGAAATGCTACTAACAACATGCACCCAACACGAGCTTACCATTAACAAAACCTACTTCAACCACCAACCCAGTATAAATACACATTTATCAACTCAAGGGGGCAGAAATCGATGATAGACATCATTATAACCAATAGGAATACACACCCTAAGGAGATACTAGACGTAAGAGTATTAACATCAGCCAACGCAACAACAGAATATGGTTTGGTATTATGCAAATACCGTCAGAAAATTGACCTACGCTGAAAAAGGACTCCAATACACATATCAAAATATAACAAAAGCACCAAAAACACTATACCAGGAACGTTTAAAACAGAAAATACTCAACAACCCAATCACAGCACAGTGCAACGTAAATCAAGCCTGGGAAAAAATCAAATCCAACATTACATTAAGCGCAAAAAAAGCGATAGGAGAAAGAACAAATAAGGTAAATGGCACAAGAGCCAACAAGCCATGGTTCACAGAAGAAGTAAAATATTTAGCCAAGCGGAAAGCATACATAACATATAGAAACAGTAAAACTGAGGAAGAATACCACAAATACAAAGTACAAAACCGAGTAAATCAAGCAATCAAAGAACTTAAAGAGCGATACTGGGAAAACTTCTCTAACGAAATGCAGCACGACCTATATGGAAGAAAAAGAAGAAAATCTGGAAAATACTCAGAAACAGAAATAAACCAATAACAGGGGACATCCAAGTTACTACCATCAGCCACGATCAGTGGATACAATACGTTAAAGAAATCTATAAAGACCAGGCAGAAGCAGAAACTGAAGAAGCAGAATACATAACACAGGCACCCACACGCACAACCGATGAACTACCAATTACAACAGATGATATCCTCAAGACAGTGAAAAATCTAAAAAATCTAAAAGCACCAGGCTTTGATAATATCAGCAATGAAATGATCAAAAAATGGGGGAAATACCATCATCAAAGAAATAATGCAGCTCTTTCGAATAATCCTCCAAGAAGAACGAATTCCAGAAGAATGGAGGACCAGCATAACAGTACTACTATTCAAGAAAGGTGCAAAAAAAGAACCCAAGAACTACCGTGGCATCACACTGCTTAGCGCAGTGCTCAAAATTTTCACAAAAATATTAGCAGAGAAAATCAAAGTTGCCGTGGGAAGCTGTGAAAAACAGCAGGGATTCAGCAAAAATAGATCAACAATGCGATAGATCAACGATGCGACAACTAACGGAGAAAGGAATTGAATTTGACAAACCCGTCTACTTATGTATGGTGGACTTCAAACGAGCATTTGACCGAATACAATTGAATGACATTACAAATATTCTACGTCAACATCGAGTGGATGATATATACATTAACGTAATAAAAGACTTAATCAAAAACAATAGAACACACATTAAAGCAGAACAAACGCTAACTGGAAAAATTGACATCAAGGCTGAAATTAGACAGGGGGACAGCTTCAGTCCAAGCTTAAGTCCAATGAACGAAATAATCAAAGAGGTCAAAAACAGGAATAGGATACAGAATGACTAACAACTGCCTCAAGATAATATGTTATGCAGATGATGCCACACTAATATCAGAGAACGAAGTCGACCTACAAAGATTACTATTTGCACTCAATAAAACCGCCAAAAAATTTAACATAATCATATCAACAGAAAAAACTAAATCAATGGTTATATCCAAAGAGCCTGTCAGGTGCAAACTTATGGTGGACAAAAAAACGATAGAACAGGTTATGAAATTCAAGTACCTAGGGTCGCAAATATCGAGCAGCAGAAACCTGATTGAGGAAGTAAGAGCGAACTGCATCAAAGCATCATTCATTTCCGGTAGCCTAAGAAACCTAACATGGAAAAACAAATATATGACGGCAGAATGCAAGATAAGTATATATAAAACCTGTGTAAGACCTATCCTAACATACGCTGCCGAGACCCGAGCCGAAACAACAAAAACTAAGAAACTCTTGAGAAGCACCGGAATGAAAACGCTGAGAGCAATAAAAGGCACTACGGGATCAAATAAGAAGCAGCGCCATAACAGATGAATTACAAACGGAAGAGGTTGTCAGATGGGTCAGATCCCGGAGAAGGCACTGGACAGACCATGTAGACAGGACAGACCAGGATAGAATTGCCAAGTGGGCAAAATACGGGAGGCCACAAAGCAGAAGACCCCCAGGCCGCCCGCCCAAGAGATGGAAGGAGTCCTGGACGTCCGGATCGCAAGAGGGGTGGGCAGCAGTACAATACAGGACAAAGTCCTAAGTCAAGAAGAAGAGGAAGACTACAATATAGATCCTATCATAAAATATATTATGAATTAAAAAAAAAGCTTTTAATTTTTTTTTTTTTTTAAATTCCATATTTATGCATATTTTTGAAACGATCCAGTTGTGCGAGTACCAGATGAACTGAAAAAAAATTCCTGACTGCCGAAGAGTTCGTATCAATAGAGAACAGAGAAATTTTGTAACCTTATGAAAGAATCCGACTAGGATTCAATTTCTATAAAAACAAAGTTATTTATCCAGTTCTTGTTTAGTGTCACGAAAGTGGACTGACGGCTAGTAAATAGCATACAAGTATCTGTTGTGTTTCAACATGAGATTTGTTTTGTAGTCTTATAAAGAGTTGATAATAGCTACGAAAAGGTTGAACATATTTCTATATTCAAGCTATATTCCGCTTTAATAAGTTGGTATGATTGTATCTATAATTAGTTTGGTTTCACCCCAATATTCAAAATATAAACTATTAGCAAAACTACTTAACAAACAAGATCAGATAAATTAGTTTTGCCAAGCTACATTAGACAAAGGAGATTAAATAGACAGAAGTAAAATAGTAGTAATAATAGTAAGTAGAATAAGTATATGAAGACAATATTATTCAGATAAGAATACTTTAGCAAAACTAGATAAACAAGATTAGACATATATTATATTGTCTAGATTTGTTTAATCAGCTTTATTTTACCTGATCAAGTCTATGAGTAACACAAATTGTGTACTAACTAGGCAGACTATATAATACGTTGGATATAGACGATTAAATAGACAAAATTAGACGAACAAGACTAAAAGACACTGTTATACAGATATAATTTCTACACTTACCACGACTTGAGTTTCGACCTTTAAAGGACATTTAAAAGTCGAAACTCGAGTCGTGATAAGTGTAGAAATTTATATAACTGTGAATAATATGTTAAGTATATAATATTTTTACATATTATAAGTGCGGTTAAAAAAAAGTTAACTTTTTTCAAAATCATCCATGAATATTCGTTTGTACAACTTTGTAATATTATTTATTTTCAAGGTTTCTTGATGGCAACGCCAATGGGCAGGAGAGTGGATGTGTTTTATTGTTTGGCCGGTTGCGCCTGTTTCATTGCTTCCGGTGCTTTGTTGATCAAATATTACGAAAACCAATGGAAAGGGGAAAAGAGGGATTACGGTTTGGCCACGGCTTCGATAGCCATCATCAACGGAGCTGCTTTCCTCATCGACTCTCTTCTCACATGGAGAGGAGAATATTAAAAAAGGTCTGAGTCTCATTGTTAGGAGTTTATCTTGTTTCGGGAATCTTTTATGAAAACGGGTTTTTGCGTGAGATGTTTGTCTCTTTTTAAAAATGATTTTATTCTAAAATTTGTTCTTAGTTTGAGATTACTTTTTGTTGTTAAAATTTTCAAAAATCTCATTTTCTACCAAACTCAATCAGAGGAAATGACTTTCATAATTTAAGTTAGTTAGATTTTTTTTATTAAAATTTTATCCTCGGAATGTTTTTTTTTTAACCAAAAACATCATTTTGAAACCTAATTTGTTTATCAATAATTCGAGAGAGACTAGATTGTAGTCTTAGAGTAGATTGTAATCTAATAAAAAAGTAATAATAATAATTCGAGAGAGGAAAAATATAACAATTTCTCTCTAAATAATTTTAGAAAACAAAACTTTAGAAAACTTGTAAAACTGAATATTTTTAGTAAAAAAACTTTTTTATATCTTTACACTAATTAAATATCTGCGAATATATTTCGAATATTCTATTTAAAACAATATCTAAGAAATCATCACAACTATTTTTGTTAAAAAAAATTATTAGAAAATTTTCTATGAAGACTTATGAACAATTTTAGCTTTTTTACAAGACGTTTTAAAGAAAAAAAACATATATCTATATAAAGCACGAATATATTCATACAAGAAATGCTTTAAATGTACATATTTATAAGGAAAATAAGAAAAAAATATATGAACGGAAAATATGTTTCGAGCTCTATGCATTTTTATATTGCTACTGTTTTATAGATACTGTATGATAGTCTATGTATTTTTTATATTTTAATAAATTATTTATCTATTTTACACTGTTTGGTTTTATTACTATTTATTTATTTAGAGCTTGAATTCTGCCAGACAAGACAGTCGTAAAATCAAATAGAAGTCTCATAAAACCTTCAACATATACCTAGTAGTATTATATCCCTTTATTGGCAAAATTTAAACAACAAATACATATATAAACGTATTTGTTGTTAACGAAAGTGCTAAATTCTCCACTAACAATATAACCATATATATAACAAGCAAATCCCCAAGGTAAAATCAAGAAAGAGATGAATTTAAAAAAAAATACAAACAATAATTACACGCTCCCCAAAAATTATTACGATAATTTGGCTTCATCACACGAAAAAACGATGTTGAAAAAAGATGTTTTTTTAAATTACATGACCCTTCGACCCTTATCAATAAGGGCCACCTAGAACCATATTCTCTCATGCACACATCCCAGTCTTCTATCACCACTCTCTCATCACTGCTCCGCTGACACTGATCTGCACAGTTTTGCGCCCAATGTGCCCACACGTCGCTAGCCTCCGCATATATCCCACACAGTGTAAAGCGAGTGTACATCCAGAACCTCCGACCCTCTTCTTCTGACCCGCAGCTGTGCCGTGCTATTAATGATTGAGGTAGTCTCGTGCTTTTAGGTACAACGGAAGCATTTGGAAAATTTGCACGCTCAATATTCTGGGAGAAACTTGCTCCCTTCGATCTTACACTGAAGGCTCTGCAACTTCACCGCGACTAATCTTTCGTACACCAATTCTTCCCCCTTCCTTCCACTCAAATTCTCTCAATCTCCCCATATGCCTACACGCAAATTTCATATGTCATTCCTTTCGCTCTCCCACTTTAGTCCACTTATGTACACCCATACCTTCCATATTTACATCTCTCAGCATTTCTTTCACAATCCTTTCATTTCCCATTCCATACACTTTCCTTTCAAACTTGGCTACGCTCCTAGCTGCTTGCGAAAATACTTTCAACAAACTCGTTTCTTGCAGTACAATATATGCCGGCGTATTCCTATCTAGGCCAAGGACCATTTAAAAAAACTGCAGCTGCACTCTTTCAATCCTCTCTTCCTCTTTCACTCCCCACACCTCCGCTGCATACAAAAGTATACTTGTCACACAAGCCTTCCACACTACTATTTTTGTTGAAAAGTTATTGCTCAAGCACTTCTTCAATACATCCCATAGCCCGTTAGCCGCCACCCATGTCTTTTTGCAAATATACTTCACATGGTCTTTTGCTGCCGCTTCTTCTTGCCCAAACATAAACCCCAAGGTATTTGAAACAGCTAACTTACTCAAGTACGTTCCCACTTAAACGTTTCCCTCCTAAAACCAGCTCTCTCTCTCTATCACATAGAAACATCATCCATTTAGTCTTTTTCACATTCACTACCAATTTCCTCTTTTCAAAGAACCTTTTTCGCCCGCTCGATCATCTCAAACATTTCGCCTTTCTCCTCTGCTAAAATGACAATGTCGTCCACATAAGCCAAACACCAAATTTTTCTGTTAGCAATTACTACCCCTCCTGCCAGCCCTCTGCTCAGCACACTCTTTAAATCTGCAGTGTATAGGTTGAATAAAATTGGACTCAACGGATACCCTTGCCTTAGACAAACTCTTAACATCAAAGCTTTCTGACACTTCCTCTCTTGCTTTCACTCTGCAACGTGTTCCAGATAAATATCCCAATTAATTGCTGCGCTATACCTTTCATTCCCGGACATTCCCACATTCTCTCTCTCTCCACAGTGTCATAAGCTGCCTTAAGGTCTATAAACACAGCGTAAAGCTTCCCTTGTTTCTTAATCAGTTCATTCTCGACAACATATTTCAAGATAATCAAGTGATCCACCGCACTATAATTCTTCCTAAACCCATCTTCTACATCAGGGATCAGGCCTTTTCCTTCCTCTTAACTTAAATGCTTCCGTTCCAATAGTTTCGCATAAATTTTATACGACGAATCCGTAATAGTTATTCCTCGGTAGTTGGAGGTCTTCCCTATCTCCACTTTTATAGATCGGCACAATTATGTCTTCTTTCCAGCTCTCTGGTATCCTTTTAAAACCTCTACAAATATCGTTCAATTCTTTGCATAACCCACGCTGGATGTCAATCGGCGCGTACTTCCATGCTTCATTCGGAATACACCGCTTTTTTATTCGTTAGCCTATCTAAAACACCCATAAATCCCTCTCACGTAAATTCATTATGTCTACTGTACTGATGTGTGATTAGTGTACAGTTTCTCCTGCACCAACGCAGAGCTGTTCAGGCAGGCCACTAGTTAGAAGCTCTTTGTAATAGTTTTGTAATATATTTGCATGTGCTTTTGTAACAGAATTAATAGGTTTGTATAGAGATTTACCCTCACTGTGGATGGTTAAGTCTAAAGATAATTCAAACAGAGATTTAAAATCACAATGCTATGAGATTTTACTCGAAAAATTAAAGTGGAGCCAAATGCCGAATGTTTTTAAAAAAACAATTTTTAAAACGAGGGATGTGTCAACTCGTCATCACCGATTTGGCCCAAAATTACAGTATATGTAGGGCTTGACTATAAATGAAAGTGGCGCAAGCGGGAGGGCCAGATGGCCAAGCGTTAAAAAACTCATATGAAACGACAACTCATAAGCCCGCTATGTTAGCATAAATTTCAATGGCCGGTCAGCGCAGCGGTAAGAGCTCGGGTTCATAGTACGAGGATCGCTGGTTCGATTCTCCGTGGGGACGCTTTTTTTTATTTACAATTTTTAAAATGACTTTCTTTTATTATTATTTATTATTGTTTAAATTTTTAATTGTAATTATTAATTTGTCAATTTAGTTAAGGTCATTTTAAAAATTGTAAAAAAAAATGGGGAATCGAACCAGCGATCCTCGTTGTATGAACTATGAATGAGTTGTCATTTCTTATGAGATTTTTAACGCTTGGCCATCTGGCCCTCCCGCTTGCGTCACTTTCATTTGTAGTCAAGCCCTACATATACTGTAAATTTGGGCCAAATCGGTGATGACGAGTGGACAGGACCCCCTGTTAGACAAAATGAAACAAAAAATGAAAAAAGTTTCAAAATCCGGAATGGCTATAGAAGATATTCCTACTTCTTCATTATGGTACTTTGATTTACTCGACTTCTTAAAGGTTCGAGAGACATCTAGAAGTTCAATAACTAACATAAATTATAAAAACAAGCTGATATTGCTTTTCTCATGCACGTATCTTATTTTGTTAACTATAGCTCCAACATGGAAAGCAGTTCTTCTTATGTACAAGAGTCCATATGTAAATAATATCGAAAATCATTCGGTTCTTGCAGTGCCATTAAATTTACATGATAGTATTTTGGTCTTTGAAGCATCCATTTCTTCGCCAACATCATTGATTTTTTTTCTTTTTCTTTTATCATTATCATATATTCAAACAGCTGCTAGCGCGTGTAACACTCGTTGACTCTCTAGACATTATCGAGAACACGCAAAAAAACCGTGTACCTACACTAGTAACACAGGCAAGATTTTATCAATAACACGTACTAGTTTGTTCAAGTCTGCTAGCAAGTGAAAACTGGTCGATCACTATCATGTGGACATAAGAGGATAAAAGTAGCTGGTCGCTAGCAGTCGCTGGCGAGTCGCTGGCTACTTTAAGTCGCTGCGTATGTACTCAGCTTAAAGCCTAGTTCGCATTAGGCTAGTAATTTAGTAGAGTACCGAGTAATTTAGTGGCTAAATGTGTGCGAACCACGAAAAATTAGTCAAGTGATTTAGTGAATGATTATGTCGAGTCTATCCATTTTACTCTATTTTATCGGGCGAGTAGCGCCTCCCACCACGCGTTCGTGCTTACTGGTTCACCGGCTAAACAAGTCCGAACCTGTAGATTAGTCGAGTTCATTAGTGGCCGCAAAAATGTCGTTTCGCTGGACCGAAAATTGTAACTTAAAATTAGTTTCCAAATACGTCGAACATAAATGCTTTTTGAATATAAAGTCCCCGCATTATAAAAACAAACAAATGAAACAATCGGCATGCCTGGATTTAGAAAATGCAATAAATATATCAGTTTATTCATTCTATTGCGTTGCAGCCCGTCCATCTTACAAAACACTTGTGTACTGTACTAGACCGTAATGCGAACGGTTTCTGTACAGTAGCCAGTAGTTTAGCCACTAAATTACTCGCTACTCTACTAAATTACTAGCCTAATGCGAACTAGGCTTAAGACTAAATCAACAAGACTTGATAAAAAAAAACATTGATTCGATCCATGGCTCAAAGTGTGTTTTTTTAGTTCAATATGTAGACTTGATAGGTCCGAGAAAATCACTAGGCAGCTAAGACTATACCAAGAACAATACACAATCACCTACAAAACTCGTCACAGAAGAACATACCATTGAGTAATCGAATCTAGATATATAACCACTGAACTACTAAATAGATTATTAAATTATTACTACTAAATAACAACTTAAAATAAAGGAGACGACTAGATATTAGACAGACGAGACTAAATAGAAAGACATGACCAGACACCATGGTCAAAATGAAGTGTCATCGAAGTGCAACGAAGTTGTTTCGAGACAAACGAAGTGCCATCGAAGTGCAACGAAGTGTTTCCGGGACAAATGAAGGTTCAGGCAGTACAAATGTTAACACTTCACAGAAAATCAGACACTCCGACACTTCACAGAAAATCAATTTAGCAAAGCATCATTGTTAAACCTTCAATGTTCCAAAAGACAATTCGTTGACATATTACCGACACTTCGCAAACACTTCGACGACATTTTATTTTCATCAGGGCAGATCAAACTAAACGGAATTGGATATTCAAATATAGTAACAATACTAAACAAACTTTAGATAGAACTAGACCGACTTGTTTAGATAAAATAGACAGACAATACTAGATAACCAAGAAAAAAAAATATTCTAACAGATTGAACTGAATATAAAATGCTTAAAACATGTGAAGCAGACTGCTTTGTTTTTTTTTTAGGGATAGGTTTTCTTATTTCATGGACTGAGAGAAACAAGATCAGATAGATATGATTGTAGAGACAAGATTTTCTTATTTTCAGACATAGATGTACATTTTTTATTACTACTTTCAAAGGGTATTACAAAGGGTATACAAACCGGATTTATATATGAAATTTGCCCCCGCGGAGTTTTTTCTTCGCACTTTGGGGATCGTTTTGGTACCAAATAAAAATTATTCAGTCATAATTTGAGCTCTTTATCTCGAGCCGTTATCGAGATATTATAAAAAAAAACTGATTTTTGGATTTCATTTTTTTTTTCCATAGCAAAATTGAATTTTAATAAACGCCGATTTTTTTCCGAATACTTGCTAGTAAAAGGCATGAAAAAAAAATTTTGTTATGACTCCAAGAACGAAAGCCGATTTTTAAGAAAAGAAATTAAAATAAAATCATTTTTTTGACCGTATTTTTGAAAAGTGTCATCCGCCAAATTTTGTCAGAAAATGTCTTCTGTACTCGTTTATACTCAGGAATTTTTTCAATTTTTTTGATGTGGTGGAACAATCTGAAAAAAAATTAAAAACGATTTTTCTAATCGTTAATATTTTTTTTCTAATTGCTAAAAAAACACACAAAAAATATTTGTCGACTACATTTTACACTACCACAAATAACTAAAAGAAATCCTAAAACATTAAAACCAAATCATGCAAAAATACGTTCGAAAAAATCGTCTCTTGAGTGACATTACGATTTGTTCGAACGTATTTTTCTCATTCATAAAATTTTCTCACTCATTCATTTTTTTATTTAAATTAAACTGTGAACAAATGGTATTTGACTACTGTGATGAAGTGATAAACTCATTTGAAAAAGACGTTTTGCCATTGAATTTTGGAATTGACGTTGTCAATAGAGAAACTTTACTTTCTAATACAAACATAGCTAGAAAATTATATGAACTAAAAGATAACCAACTCATATTTATTTGTGATGGAACATATATTTGCCATCAAAAAAGTACAAATAATGAATGACAGAGAAAATCATATTCTGCTAAAAAAAAAAGTACCTCTGTGCAAACCATTTACAATATGCACTACAAATGGTTTGATTATAGATATGCTTGTGATAGACACGGCTAACATGAACGATGCTGAAATTATGAAAATCGTACTTAGCAATCCTAATGGTCTTATTAAGTTACTAAAAAAGATTATATTATCGAAGTAGATAGATGCTTTCGTAATATAACAGAATATTTAGAACAACTAGAATTCAAAGTGTTAATGCCGGTTCTTACAATTAAAGGGAAATGTAATCCGCTTACTACATTCGAGTCAAATCAATCCCGTTTTGTTAGCAGTTCATGGTAATATCAAGCAAAAGTTCAAGCTTTTAGATCGTAAACTAAACAATACTCTTGAATGAAATCTCTGGAAAAAGAATTAAATCTCTGGTATTAGACGATATTGTTGTGATTGTGCTAATGGAAGGCGTACTATTGGATGTTGCTCTCACATTGCAGCGATTATATATTATCTTTCCCATGCTCGACACTTTTCACTAACACTTTCACTGACACTTTTCAAAAATACTGTCAAAAAAATGATTTTATTTTTATTTCTTTTCTTAAAACTTTCTGAATTATAACAAAAAAAAATTATCATGCCTCTTACTCGTAAGTATTGGCAAAAAAATCGGCATTTACTAAAATTCTATTTTACTATAGAAAAAAAATGAAATCCAAAAATCAGTTTTTTTACAATATCTCGATAACGGCTCGAGATAAAGGGCTAAAATTTTGACTGAATTATTTTTATTTGGTACCAAAAGGATCCCCAAAGTGCGAAGAAAAAACTCCGCGGGGGCAAATTTCATATATAAACCCGGCTATACCCTTTAGTCTAAACAGTCGGAGCACAAGGTTAAGAGCTAAATATTCGTTTAGAAATTCAGAACTAATTAAGCTTTTGGTAATTTTTAAAACTGACAACGACTAATCATTAAAATCATTCGTAAATTAATAATATTTTTATTTTATTTTAATTAATCAAATAATTGCAAATAAGAACGGGAATTACATTAATTACATTACATTAATTTTAAATACATGTCTTGAATCTCTACTAAAGTAAAGGGTCACAAATTAGGATCCTGATTTTAAACTGCAATTATTAAAAAACGAAATAAGTGGACACCGATTTTTTTGTGAAACATTGTGGAGTAAAATCTAAAGTTTAATAACAATTTAAATGCTTACTCCTAAATTAACAATTAATACTTAAAAATTACATCGATTAGATGACCTCCGTTTGCTTCGATGCATGACTGAGATCTGGCGAAATAGCTTGTCGAATGTTTCGTTTTAAGTCTTCCAGCGTTTCAGGTGGGTTCTGATAAACTGTAGATCTAACATGACCCCATAAGAAATAATCCAAAGCCGATAAATGAAGGAGGCCACAACTGATCCCCACAACTACGAATATAACTTATAACTGCAGATTCTCAACAGACCAGTAAATTAATTTCTGTTTGTTCCTCTCCCCATGCAATTAGAAATGTGCTTCATCCTTTATAATTATTTTATTGACAAAATTATCCCCTCTGTCCAAAATCCATCGACTGAATTCTAAACGTGAGTTTTCGTCTATTGGAAGAAGTTTTTGGCCTTTTTGTCATTTGTAAGGTCGACAGAGTAAATTTTTCTTTAAAATTGTTCTGACCGACTCACGTGAAATTCCTACTTCCAGCGATAAACGTCCCACGGATTGATTGAATTTTCTTCAATTCGATTCCTAACTTGCAAAGTATTCACTTCTGTTCTAGCAGTTTTTTTTTTCGTCTTTGCTAGTTTAGTATCCTTAAGAGAACCTGTTCCACGATATTTTTCGACCCATCTTGCAAATGTCCTGCAATTTGAAGGCGCTGAAAAATTAAACTGTTGACGAAACCACCTTCGACACAAGCAATTTTTTGTTCAATCGCCCACCGCACCATTTTCAAAAAACCTTGAAGGTTTAGTGAATATTTAGACAGTTAAAATTATGGCAAATAAGTCATAACTTCTTTTTGTTTTTATTTAGTAAAAGGACACTCTTAATTTGTTACCCTTTAGATATAAGTTGAAAATCATGATGAAATCAAGTCTTTAAGCAGGTAGTTTTTAAGCAATTTATTAATAATTTAAATTTTTTTATTTTTCATTTTATTGGAATTTCTTATTTTCTGAAAATGGAGAATTAAGAAATTGTTCTTGAAATGAAAAGTAAAACAAAAATTTTGAAATTATTTAGAAATAAATTGTTAGATTTGAAAACCCAAGCTACGAGTCATAAAAAGGACGCTAGGACAATATGAGTATCATTTATAGTCATATTGTCCTCATACTCTTTAATATAATTAATAACATGAAGAAAATATAAAAACTCAGTTAAAAAATGAGGAACTTGTTTGTTTAGTTACTTCTGTTTAATGTCGCCTACCTAATTTTGTGTATTTCTTCTTCTCTGTTTAGTTTTCTTTGATTAGTTTCCAGAGCCTATTTTTATTATTATCTGACTAGTACTGTTTGTTCGGTCTAACGATACAGAAACTATACTAGACAGATAATATTAAACAGACAAGACTTAATCTGTATAAAGGGGTCCGATGTTACTGGAGTAATATCCTTTAATTTGAAGTGATTTGAAACTTGCCATAGTTATAATTGAAGATTTCACATAGTGGAATCTACACAGACTGGAATCTCTATAACTAGATTGACTTGAAAAGCAAAACTAGGCAGTGAATACAGATCAAACAAATCTACACGGACAGTTTAAGTTTTTAAGTTTAAACACACAAACTAGATTAAACAAATGAAACTAGAGAAATTTGTTCTAAATTAGACTACGATACGATATTTGTTTGTCTACCTTTATCTTTCTTCTTGTTTAAACAAAAAAATAAATACTAGGCTGAAAAAATCTAGACAAGCAAGCCTAGACTTATGTCAAGGCCTAGAAAAATAATGTTTTTGTAAACGATGTAATATAGGCAACTTGGTGTGTAACTAAATTTCTTTACCTGTTTTACCTTGCGGGTCTCACCTGTTTACCGGTAGAAAAATGGTAGTCGTTGCCCGGACGACGACACCGTCACTGTAAACATTTGTCGGTGTAAATATGACGTTGTATTTCGAAAATCCGGTGAATTTTCCGGAAAACGGAACAATTTCCACAAACGAACGTTGGCACCAAAATGCACCTTTGCTCGCCGTCGCCAGCTATTCACCTGATAAGGGAGGATTCGTTACGATTTTCGATGACTTGGTAATTATAAAATTTTATTTAATTTCTCAGCCTTGTCATTATGAGCTGAGTAATCCAACTAAATACTAATGTGTTACTATTGTCAGGGTGAACCTGTTCAAGATGTTAATTATCCCTTTCACACGGTGTCTCAAGTCACAGCTTTGGCCTGGCATCCAGAGAGAAATATGTTGGCCACGGGCTGGGAAAATGGAGAAATCAAAATTTGGAATGGAACCGACAAAGACTTTTATCTCGTCAATGGACCACACACAGCTCCTGTCACCCTTCTAGAATTCAGTGAAAAGGGAGGAAGACTAACTAGTTGTGATGCTGTAAGAAAACTAATTTAATCCCGTTTAAACTAATTTTAGTTATATATAGCTTGATCTTATAGTTTATTGTTTATCTTGTGTAACCCTTTTCTGTCTTGCAGAGTTTGACTCCACTCTTTTCTAACTTTGTCCAGCCTAGTGTACTTTTGTCCACCTATGTCTAATTTTGTCCAGTCTGCTCTAATTATGAACAACCTTATTCAGTCTGGTCTTGTCTGGTATAGACTTATCAAACCTTGTGTGGACTTATTCATAATTGCCGTGTCTACTCCTGCTCAGCATTCTTTTATTCTGTCGTGTTTAGTCTTCTAGTCAGGTAAAGTCTCGTATTATCTCGTATCTCGTAAATCTAGTATTGTATAGGTTCATCTGAACTAGTTTCGTCTAATCTAATATACTCTCGTCTAACATCGAGTAGCGTAGGAAAGCCACCTTTAGTTCAGTCCAGACTTGTTCAGTCCTATATAGTCTATTTCGCTATTGTTGAAATTTGTCTAACTTGTCTAGTTATATATAAGCCTGTCTAGCACAGCTTGGTTTACGTTAAACTGTTACCTAACCTAACCTAATATAATTTTATCTAGGTTTAATTAGCCTAGGTTTAATTTTGCTATTATCGTTTAGCCCGGTCTAGTTTTGTCTAGTATTTTCTAGTCTTCTCGAATTCTATCTAGTCGTGTCTAGTTCTGTCTAGTCCTGCTTAATCATATCTTTATTGTTTTGTTTAATCTGAACTGGTCTTGTTTAGACTTGTCTAGTCCTGTCTACTCTTGTATGGTCATATATGATCTTCCCGTCTAAATATTTTTTTTAATTTAATGTAGACTGGATCTATGGTTGGTTGGAAAGTCGACTCAAAAGGTCAAGTCATCACCGTTTTTCATCACGACCTCAAAGAAGCTATAACTCACTTGACGTTTAGATTGACGGTGAAGAGTCCGTTAGAATACGATGTCGAGGGGTTGGCAAAAGCTGCGGTCAACGGGGACGAGCACGCTTTGGACTTGTTCAGTAACTGGAGACCGAAAACTACAGCTAGAAAGTTTCGAGTGCAGGATGGAATGGACAACCAGTGCTTCTTTGTAGGGACCCAATTAGGTAAATATTAACTTTCTGTTAAATTAGGTCGGTCCTTAATTCCATATTTCTAATATATCTACAGCAAATGGAATAATGTAAAGAAAATAATTAATTTCAGGTTCAATCTATTATGTAAATCAGTCTGGAGCTTGTAAAGAGGTCTTGAATACAGAAGGCACCCCGTTAACGTACATTCTCTATCGACAATCTACAGATGGTGTAGTTATAATGATGGAAGGTTTGACAATAGGCCATTTCAAAGTAGACTTCCATGGACACTTGACAGAAATAGTCAAAGTGAAAATGAGCGGTCGCAGTCAAGGGATCCGTGGCACAAACCAAGGCTTAGTCTGGGCAGGCAATAACAGCTTAGCCATTCTAACAGGAGACCTGACAGTAAGAGTTTGGGATATTGACAGTAACGACAATTACGTATTACCGACGAATTTGAAAAAATACGGAAATAATGAAGAATTCAGTCGACAAATCAACGAAATGTTCACCTGCATTGCTTACTCTAAAATAAACCATACGCTTTGTGCGGGAACGAACGCTGGAAGGATTTATTTCTGGGTTCAAAAAAGCGGCACGAAGATTGAGGGGAAAGAGCCGGAAGACAGTTGGGAACTGGAGAACATCAGCAGTGTCAGTGGCACGGTCAAGCAAGTCCATTGGGGATCTGTGCATCTGCGGGATCCGCTGCTTAGTGTTAATTGTGTTACGAGGGTATATATTATGAAGGAACACAGTCTATCCGTTGGGTTTAGTGAACGGATGTGGGCTACACAGAAAAATGCAACTCAGGTGTTACTTGAAACATCCGAGGATAATTTGATGCTTAATTTAGAAATACAGGTAAGACAGAAAAAAGTAAAAGTGATACTAAGATTACTAATGCTGATAAACTGCTGATCAACTGATCATAATAATTTTGTTTGCTTAGGCAAAAGTTGCAAATGGGACAAACCTTATCTAAATAGTTGGACAATATAAATTGTATTATTATTATTTCTGTTTTCCACCTAGGTGACAGATCTGAGCGTAAATCAGGAATGTTTAGCAGTAACAAATGGCAAAACAATAGCCGTTTATGGTGTTGTTCGCAAATCTAAAATCCGCGAGGAGAGACAATCAGAGAAATCTCATAAACCTTCTTCTGACAGCAACCTTGCAGCAACGTTAATCGCGACATTTTCCTGCGACAACGAAATAATTCGTTTATCAGGCAAGAGTATCGTAGCCATGCACATCTCAGGCGTTTCCATCCGAAACCAAAACGGTTCCATAATTTCCAAGATCCCAACAATTTCCAACGAAGGAGAACCAATAGGTATTGACGTTTCAAATAACTATCTCACGATTTTCACAATGGATGGTTACCTCAAAGTCTTCGATCTAACCGATCGAGATCCCAAATTGGTAACTTCGGTTAAAAATATGTATGATGTATGTTCGGATTTTGGAGAAATAATTCAAGCCAAGACCAACAGTAATGGATCAAGAATTGCTATGACTATCGCCGCTGCAAATTTGATTCCCGACGGAAAACTCTACGTTTGGGACGTTGAGAACGATAGCTTGGTCCCATATGATTTCCGGAAAGATGGCGAAGAAAGTTTTGAGGAAGACGATGGCGAGAGTGGCGACGGTAAAGGTGGTTTTGACAAGGTGTGTCGAAATCGTGTTCCTTTGAGTTGCCAGTGGGATGTTGAAGATCCTAGGCTATTAGTTTGCAACGCGAGGAAATTGAAGAATTCAAAAAAACTTACAAAGAAAGGTTCATAATCTCCCAATTTCTAGAACTACTGAAATACACGTATTTTCTATTTAGACAATATTCAGAATATGGAAGGAGAAGAGCAAGTGATAGTTACCATGTTTTTCTCGCCTGACAAAGGAATTTGTATACAGGATGTCAGACCTACAGATTCGGAAACTAGACTGCTTGCTATTGCTACTCCACACATAGCAGTTTTAAAAAAACTTAGCATTGAGCGATTAGTCATGAATGATTTTTCCGGTTTGGAAACTTGCAATAAATCGACCAAGGACGCAGTTTTGGACTTCAGCTACAACTTAAGCATAGGTAAACAAGATAAGATACAAAAAAGCGACTGGTGAATTATTATTTTTTAGGGAATATGGATGCTGCATTTAAAGCAATAAAATTAGTCCAGAGTAGTGGAGTTTGGAATAGCTTGGCTAGAATGTGCGTGAAAACAAGAAGATTGGATGTAGCGGGAGTTTGCCTAGGGCATATGGGAAATGCCAGAGCCGCAAAACTTCTTAGACAGGCAATAACAGATACTTCATTGCCTCAAGAGGCAAAGATTGCTGTATTGGCTGTTCAACTTGGCATGCTGGTAAGACTATTTTTAGCCTTAACAAAAAGTTTTAATAAAAGTATTAAATTATTTGATTGTTTTTAGTTTAATATTTCGACTTCAATAAGTCATAGAAGTAATATTTAATTGTTCTTCCAATTTAAGAACTAAATAATTTTTTACGCAATTGATATAGAAATATGTTCTTAATCAGGCATTTGCAACCTTTTTTGGGCTAGGGGTAACTAAAGCTAAATTACCATTATTCCTTTTCAGTGCAGGGGCAACATAGCGTAGGGCAGGCATATTGGTCCCGTTTATTAAAATTTGGGGCATGGGAATAATTTTCATAAAGCCGGTACAGGTCCTATATGCGTCCTGCGGGTTGGAGGTTGCTCATGTCTGTTCTAAATAAAGTTGGAATTCTATTTTAGGAAGAAGCTGAGCAGTTATACATCCAATGTGAACGTTACGACCTATTGAACAAGTTGAAACAAGATAGGAATAAGATGAACGAAGCACTAGAGGTAGCCCAAACTAAGGACAGAATTCATTTGAGGAACACCGAGCACGCTTGGGCTAAATCTTTAGAGTTGGAGGGAAAATTCAAAGAGGCTATCGTCCACTACGAAAAGGCCAACACCCACCGATACGACGTGCCCCGAATGTTAATGGACCATCAAAATCTATTGACTAATTACATGTCGAAAACCACAGATCCGTAAGTTTCTTCTAAATAAAATCTATATATAGATTGCAAAATATTGTATAAACGCTAATACAAGGCTAAGTAAAATCAATGAATATCTAAGCAATATTGTCCAGTTTACAAATAGAAGAAATCTTTATTATGGAACAGTAGGTACAAAAGACTGAACAATGCAATATCTTTTTAGAGAATTATTAAAATGGTGGGGACAATATATTGAATCTCAAGGAGACATGGCTGCGGCTTTGAGAATTTATTCGAACGCTGGAGACATTTATTCACAAGTTAGAGTTCTTTGCTTTTTGGGCGAAGAAAGCAGGGCCAGTGATCTGGCTAGATCGGGAAATGACAAGGCTGCCTTCTATCACATGGCAAGGCACTACGAGACAACAGGCAACATTGAAGACGCCGTCGGATTCTTCACGAGAGCAAACGCTTATAGTAAGAACACATAGATAGTAGATATTTTTAATTCAATATTTATACTATAAAAAATTATAAATTGTATTCTGTCAGAACTTTAGATATTTGGGATTTGTCCGAAAAGTAATTACGTTTTTTTTAAAGAGAATTCTACATTTTAAACGGAAAATGTATATTATCCATTAGGTTTTGTCGTCTTTCATCTATGTAACGCCCACAAAAATTATCATTTTCTTGGAAGGTTTTATCATTGAAAGAGGCTTGGAAAGATTGAAACAAAAAATAGTTAACTTTTAAGGCCGATTCTCATATACGCGACACTCAGCTACGCGACGTCACGCGAGATCGCCTATCAAATAATGATTGTATAAATATCAAATAATGAATGTATGAAATACATTGTTTTAACCGTTCTCACTATGGCTACGCGACGTGCCCATTTAAAACAATGTAATCATTATTTGACAGGCGATGTCGCACGACGTCGCGTAGCTGAGTGTCGCGCATATGGGAATCGGCCTTTAATGTCAGGTCTGAACAGGGTTCCAGATTTCTAAAATCACAGATCGGGACACCATATTGAACGAAAAAAAAAGAAACACCACAAATATATTGTTTTATTTGAATCATAATAAGTACACGTGTAGGTATATGTTACCGTGAAAGACCGAAATTTGGGAAATGTCGACTTTCACCGGTGAATGTCATTCACAATGTGAACAACATTCACATAGTCGTTTGGTGTACCTCCGTACTATTTACTAAATACCCTTATTTCTGACTTACACCGGTGAATATCGACATTCACCATGCACAAAAGGTGAATGTTGAACATGTTCGAGATTTATATTTTCTTCTCCGTAATTCACAGTCACTATAAAACGTCACAAGGGCGACGTAACTTTTTCACCGCTCCTTCTGAGAGGAGTGATCAATAATTTAAAACCCACAGTACATTCTAAATGAGAAACGACTATAATGGTAATAAAAAAATTACTTAATTATGTGACTCAAATCTTATTTATTGCAACATAAGAAGGATAAAGCTGATTGCCTCCCAGCAGAACAAATGATATGGCGGGAGAGAGCCAATCGCCTCTCAGTCAGCATCTCCATTTTGGACCTCCACCAGAGCGTATCTGTGATTGTCGACATACACCGGTGAGGGTCCGAATGTGCAACAAAGTAATGAAATATTCGATCTTTATGTGTTGACATGCACCGGTGAAAGTCGACATTCTCCAATTTCGGTCATGCACGGTAACATATACATTGCTTAGATAAAATGACACGAATTTAAATTTTATTTAAAGTTATACAATCCTAACATTTTTAGAGGTATTTCTCAGAGCTCCTAACTTGCTTCTAAATATGTTATGCCAATACAAATTTTCTAAAGCCATCACAATATATGAACATAACGCCGTTCATTATTTCGAAAACATCAGTTACTTTGAAGATTATTTAAAGAACTCTGAATATTACCGCATGCATTTAAAACGAACTCCAGGTAGGCTACAGGTTTTAAGAATTTCAGATTTGGATTTTTGATCCAAAAAGTACAATAGTATTATACCAACTTATTAAAGCGGAACATAGCTTGAATATATAAATATATTCTAACTTTTCGTAGCTCTATAATATAATTAAGTCTTTTAAGACTACAAAACAAATCTCATGTTGAAACACTACAGATATTTTTCTGCCATTTAAAAGGACACAGTTCACTTTCGTGACACTAAACAGGAACTAAATAAATAACATTGTTTTTAAGATCAGATCTTTCTATTTTACCCAAGTGAATTGCTATCTGCAGACACGTTTCGAGATCTATGTCTCATCAGAGCAGCTTTGCTCTTTTGCTATATTTTCCTATATTCAATTATCATATAAATCAATAACTGAAAGTTCAGGTCTTTCTCACACATGTCATATCATAACCTATCCTCGACAGCCCAGCACATGGTTTTCAAACTAATGTAAGTGTATTCCATTTTATAATTCAAAAGAGCAAATCTGCACTGATAAGGGATAGATCTCGAAACGCCTCTGCAGATGGCTATTCACTTGGGTTAAAAAGAATCTTATCTTAAAAAATGTTATTTAGGTTAGTAAATGAGAGACGAGGGCAGAAGGTCCTTGCGGTCGATAGCCCTTTGTATAATGCATAAATTATACAATAAATATATTCACTCTCTCTCTGAGAGACAAATATCTATTGTGTTTCAACACGAGATTTGTTTTGTTTCCTAATAATATTATAGAGCTACGGGAAGGTTGAATATATTTATATATTCAAGGTTCCGCTTTAGTAAGTTGGTATGATTGTTTCTATAATTAGTATTTCACCCTAAATACAATCGTATTGGCTCAAATTTTTAATTATGCGCTTAATTGCAAAATTGCAATAGAGATGAACACATATGTTTCAAGCACTTTGATTCAATCTCTGAATTACTCAATTTATTATAACTGATAAGAACTGGTAATCAGAACTCCAGTCACCGGGCGCTAAGTTCAAAGTCGAGATTTTCAGAGGCAGAGCGGAACTCTGGATTTGCCCTAAAGTCGGGACAATCCCGGTCAAATCGGGACGTTTGGCAACCATGGGTCTGATGTATATTCAAGTTACGCGACACTCAGCTATTAAATAACTGACAAATTTAACATGAGATTTGTTTTGGTAGTCCTACAAAGACGACAGTAATTGTTATAGAGCTTCGGAAAGGCTGAATATATTTATATATTCAGGCTGTGTTCGTTTTAAGTTTGTCTAAATTAGACGTGGAAAATGGATGGAAATTGTAAGTTGAACTCATATTTACCAACCAAGCTGACAAATGTGTCCATACATCGCTAAATGTGTACATTTACAAAACTACCTACTTTTATCGCAACATATACACCTTATGAAAAACTGTGGAGCTTTAATCGTCAAGAGGACCTTGGGTGCACCCAAGGATAAGCTTATATATAAGATGGAGTTAAGTTTGGTAAAGGTCGATTCCCATATGCGCGACACTCAGCTACGCGACGTCACGCGACATCGCCTGTCAAGTAATGATTACATTGTTTTAAATGGCACGTTCTCGCTATGGCTACGCGAAAGCTACGCGACGTGCCCATTTAAAACAATGTAATCATTATTTGACAGGCGATGTCGCACGACATCGCGTAGCTGAATGTCGTGCATATGGGAAACCTTCACCAAACTTATGTATGTGGTCATAAGGTATGTGATCTAGCGTTAATGCAATGAAATATAACACTTTTAAAATTCATCTTTTCTGGTCTGCTTCTTTGAAGAGTTTTAGGTTAAGATTCGTGTTCAAAGATTTTCTTAATATTAATTTCTTAATATTATTATATCTCATATATAAGCTTATCCTTGGGTGCACTCCAAGGTTCTCTTGGGGATTAAAGCTCCACAGTTTTTCATATGGTGTATATGTTGCGATAAAAGTACGTAGTTTGGTAAATGTACACATTTAGCGATGTGTATACACATTTGCCAGCTTGGTTGGTAAATATGAGTTCAACATACAATTTCCATCCATTTTCCACGTCTAATTTAAACAAACTTAAAACAATCATAACACAGCCTGAATACATAAATATATTCAGCCTTTCTGGAGCTCTATAACAATTACTGAGGTTTTTTAGGACTACCAAAACAAATCTTATGTGAAATTTGTCAGTTATTTAATAGCTTTCAGTCCACCATCTTGGCACTCAACAAAAACCATAAAAATAACATTGTTTTAAAGATCATTTCTTTCCTATAACTTAAGTGAGTAGCCATCTGCAGACGCGGTTCGAGATGTATCTCTCATCAGTGCAGATGACTACTCACTTAAGTTATCGGAAAGACATGATCTTAAAAACAATGTTTTTCTGGTTTTTGTTGAGTTGCCACAAAGGTGGAAAGCTATGAAATAACTGACAAATTTCAAATGAGATTTGTTTTGGTAGTCCTAAAAATACTCAGTAGTTGTTATAGAGCTCTGGAAAGGCTGAATATATTTTTATATTCAGACTGTGTTCTGATTGTTTTAAGTTTGTATTATCTATAACGTAGGATGGTTTTACCAATTCTGTCTTATAATTTAGACAATCTTATTAGAATCCTATTGAATTCTATTTAAATTTTGAACAAATTTATCATTGATATTGTAAACGTTGTACTAATTTCCCATTAGTTTTGAGAAATTGTTTTCGATTTCTTGAATTTATAAAAAAAAACAACAAATATTGATTTCCCGATATTTCTTCACAAATTTCCCCTAATTTTAACGAATATTCTTCGAAGTTATGTCGTTAATTTATGTCGAACACATTACCACAAATTCTAACAAAGTTTCCATTAGAAAATTTTCGCACAATTTGAATAATTTTGAAAGTTACTAATTTTTATTCAAAAACTTTTTTTTTCTGAAATTTAACAAATTTTTCTTTTAAACTGGTTTTAAACTAATTCAATTCTATTAATTGAAACTAATTCAATTAATACATCAATTCTATTCAATTTACTTGAAAATGAGCGTCACACGTCGAAACTCGAATCGTTATATGTGAAGAAATTTATATAACTGTGAATAATAAGTTATATAACATTGTTACATATTAAAAGTGAATTTTTCAATTCAATGTAAGTATGAATTACCACGTAGTAACTGTCGCAAGCATCCTATTCATTAAATCAATTATAGTTAATAAATCAATTCAAAAATTCATCCACACCAATCGTATTCAAACTCATCTTTCTTAGGTTGATCTATCGTATCTCTTCCAGGAATGAAGGATAGATAAGGCGCAAAATACTGATTTCATTGAAATTTAGGGTTTCGGGCATTTACCTTGTGTAGCTGTTTTTAATCCTCTTTGGCACTGTTTAACTAAGATCGGAAAGCAAAAATTATGTTTCTACATTGCTTGATTCAATAAATATTTGTGTTTTTGTCGTTCTAGATTGTTGACATTTCCAACGTAACAGATAGTAGACGCGAACGCAACTGACCCGACGTTGCCACGTTTATTTTATTTTGGATCGAGAGTTATGTGTGAGTTTATGTGGTCTTGATTCATCTGACGCTTCACGGTGTGCAACTCAATCTAACATATAGTGTTTTTTTTAAATGCAGTAACTAGAAACCTGATTTACGCTATGATAAATGTTCAATTTGTTTACAAAATTTGGCGCTAAATTCAGATATAGTTACTTGAATATAAAATTGGTAATTTATTAAAGGTTTGATTGAATATCTTATTATTATTGAATAACTTATTATGAAAATTAGAGAAATTGAGCAACAGCTGCTGCAGTGAGTGCCACAGTGTTAATTTTTGTCCGCTTTTTAAAAGTTTTCCCTTTTGAAAAAGATTTTTCTTTATACCTTTGGAAGTACTGGGCACCTCGTTATCAGCTATAGTAGTATAAAAATCGAAATTACACGACGGTGCACACTTTAAAGAAAACTAGAAAAAAAAATAATGCCACTATTGTTTGTATTGAAAAATACAGATTAAATACACCAAATGCCAACAATAGTAATAAAATACAGACAAATGGGACAAAAAACGCAAAATATCTAAATGATACAAACTGATCAGATGACGGTTAGTTTACGGTTAGTTATGCGCATCCGCCAAGTTTGAAAGGCGGGAATATGAAAGTTTCTTATTTAGTTATACATCAAGAAGTTCGGGCACTTTTTGACGTATAACATGGCGGAAATTGACACATGGGCACAACAAAAAATCAACTATGAAAAGGTCTATTGTGAATTTACACGGCAACCCTTGACAACTAACAGCTGCAAATGTTTGTGAAAAGAAAGAGAGAAAAGAGGTTGAGATGGAGAAGTAAATATCGTCGGTGTGAACTTCTCATCGGTTTAAGCCAATCAGAGAACAAGGTCAAATAAGCCCTATCTTCCCTGTACTGCATTCTTAAAAAAATGGATTATAGGTTAAACCAACAGTCCTTGCCACATTACCCTATTTTGGATCGCGAGTTCGTGCAACCTAATCTAACCTGGGTTAAAACAACAGTCCTTGCCACATTATCCTATTTCTTTGGAGATCAATTTCGCTGTAAGAAAAGTAAAAGCGGTAACGCCGAGATGATTGCATACGCACACTTTTTGTCGCGTGACCAGGAATTTACAAGGCGTTGTATCAAATGTGTCAATTTTTAGGAGAACCAAAAAAGGAATATTTATTGAATCAGGCAACTTAGAAGCTTCATTTTTGCTTTCCGATCTTAGTTAAACATCGCCAAAGACGATTAATAACAGTTACACCCGGTAAAAAGTCCGCAACCCTAAATTTTAATGAAATCATTATTCTGCACCTTACCAGATAATATAATAGAATTAGCTACCTGGTTAAAAAAATGCTCATTCAAGCTCACTCCAATCACTAAATATAATACGTGAATGTTATACATTAGAATGAGTTGATGCTATTAACAAATAATTTACATTAATTTAATGTTTATCGTATTTTTTAATAGTTAATACTTTTTTTTTAATTGTCTTAACATAAAGAAACGGTTACGGTACATGTGTTACGGTAAATGTGTGTACACATTAATGTGTACCCCTAATGTGTTGTAATATATATGGTATATATATACACATTTGCCAGCTTTGTTGGTAAATTTTAATTAAAAGCTCACGTTTACTAACCATTTCGCGTATTTAATTTACACAATTAGAATTAGAATCTACACAATTAGAATTTACACAATTAGAATTAGAATCTTATTGGATCCTATTTAGATTTTCAACTTTTATCTAACATTGTAAACGTTTTACTTTTATTTCCCATCCAAATTAGTTTTCTGATTAATTTTCGTTTCTGATTTCTTGAATTAAAAAAAAACAGTTACTTTTATTGATTTCCAGATATTTTCCACAAATTTCCTCTAATTTTAACAAATTTTCAAAGAAGTTTTGCCGTAAAAAATTCACACAAATTCAAATAAAACTTTTTTACTACTCGGTTTAGTTCTTTTTTTTCCCTGGTCGGGTATATTCGGTTTTACGGGTCTGTCTTGAAAATATGTTTGTGTACTTTTTACGTGTTGTAACTGTTGTTAATCGTCTTTGGCACTCTTTTATTAAGCTCCGCAAGCAAAAATTAAGCCTCTACGTTGTTTTTGTTGAAATTTTTTTTTACATTTTTAAGATTGCAGACAGTATATGTGAACGCAATTATTTGGATGTTGCCACGTTTATTCTTGCCCGTTTATATCAAAGAGGATCCGATCCTCTTTGCTTTTATATGAAAAACTAACTATGGCAGCATATATATTATTTTAAGCGTCGTATTGATTTTGCATTCATATTTCAACCAGATTTCAACGAACAGCTACGGTACAATGTCTCGTGTGGATTTTATTGGTGGTTTTACCTTGGTTTTCCAGATATTTTCGCCAGAAATAGGCGAGGTTGTCCGCCGCGAAGCGGGAAGATAAATCAAGACAACATACGCGCGGCAGCGCGAACTCTCGGTTCAATGTAGGACAAAGTGGCAAGGGCCGTTGGTTTAACCCAGGTTAGATTAGGTTGCCCGCCGCGAAGCGGGAAGATAAATCAAGACAACATACGCGCGGTAGCGCGAACTCTCGGTCCAATGTAAGGTTTGAGCTGTTTTTTTTTTAATTTCAAAATTTAATTTGCATTTTCCAGATGGAGTATCTGGCGATTTTTTTTTATTTAATTTGATGAAAATCTTAATTTATTTACATTTTTCCCTGAATATACTACTAGTTTTCCTTTTTTTTTATTTCGAAGCAAATATGTTGATAATTAGAAAAAATAATAAACGTGGCAATATCTAGTTATTTGCGTTCGCGTCGACTATCTGTCACGTTGACAATGTTTACAACTATTTCAAGAAAAACACCAATATTTATTGAACCAGATAACTTAGAAGCTTAATTTTTGCTTTCCGACCTTTGCGACCTTTCCGTTAACCCGTGACAAGGACGATTAATAACAGTTACACCAGGTAAAAAGTCCATAACACTAAATTTCAATAGACCCGTAAACTCGATAAATTCCGTAAATTATCTATAACGTGGGATGGTTTTAACAATTCTACTAAAAAAGCCTGAAACTTTCTTTCAACATTCTTCTTGTTTTAAATTTAATAAATTTTCCTTATATCTAGTTAATAAAGCAATGCAAAAATCACTCACCAAAGCTCAAATTTTAACAGCAAATTCACAAACACACTCACAAAATGCTGTACAGCAATCTCATAAACTTTTAGCACAATTTTTACTAAATTCACACAATTTTTGCTCACGAGAAAAATCATCCACACCCGACAATCGGACGCCAATAACTAAAAACATTCGAAATCGTAGCCAAACTCACCTTACTTGCACAGATTACGCTCGCTTCGACCCGATTTGTTTACACATTTTTTACACCCCCAAGGCCAAGAAACAAACGATACCCTACAAATCCATTTACTGTCATTGTTACTGCCATTTACTGTTTACCAAACAGAATAACTGCTCAAATTAGTAATTCCACCCTAAAACGTCTATCCACCTAGTTTTTTTTAATTGAGTGCTTTTCAAATTATTATTTTAGATCTTGCGTTTTAATTAATTGCGAGTTTTCAAGTTATTGATGTAAATCTTTATTATCTACTTTTAAATGGTATGGATCTGAATAAAATGTTGTGGAATAAAATGAAGAAAAAACAGAATTTTATGGAAGATGAAATATTGGTAATGAAAGTCAAGTCTAGTCTACACAATCTGACTGGATTATTAATAGTCTAGTCTAGTCTAGTCTATATAATCAAACTAAATTATTAAAATCTAGTTTAGATGAAACATTGAAGACCAAGTATAGTTTACATAATAAGACTAATTATTACAAATTTAGTCTTGATGAAATACTGAATATTGAATGAAATATTGTAAAAGATAGTTAAAATATTTTTAAAAGACAGACAGCTTGGGTGAAGTGGAATTCTAAAAAGACCAAGGAAAATTTGCATAAATTTTTAGAACAAGGAAAGGTTACAGCCAAGATAATTCGAGGAACCAAACGTACCTTCACACAAAACCAACTAACCGAAATCGAAGAGAGCTTTGAATAACTCCAGAGATTTATTTGTAACCTTCAAGCAGACACTCAGAATATACGCTTCGCCAAGCCACCACTTGAGAGACTCACAAGTCAAACTGGCTTATAACGACAAGGCCATCACAACCATCACAACTGCCACCTTTTGGCTCAGTACTTTTAAAATCTACTCAACTGTGACCCACCCAGCGAAGACTTCGACTATAAACAAACCACACGAAACCTGGAATCGCTGCCCCCTTCATTGAAAGAAGTTGGCCAGATCATTCAACTTAAGAATAATAAGGCAGATGGCGAGGACTCTATCGTTGCTGAACTGTGGAAAGGTGCTGGAAACAATGCCGTGCGCAAGCTAACCGAGATCATCCAAGACATCTAGGAAACAGAGAAATTACCACCCGATTGGAAATCTGCTCTGATCCATCCGCTTCACAAAAAGGGAGATTTTACTGATCTATACAGCTACCGTGGAATTTCTCTGGTCCCTGTAACATAGAAGATTCTCTCGAAGGCGTTACATACAAGGGCATAAAATCGGCTGGATAGTCAACTGGGAGCAACGCCAGGGGGACTTCAGGCCCGATCCTGTGTTGAACAGATCCTCAATCTTAAAACTGTACTTGCATACTCCAAGATGAGAAACCGAAAGGTGGTCGTCCATTTGTTGATTTTACGAAGGCCTACGATTCCATTGATAGAGAAACGCTTAACAAAGTACTCCAGGAACTAGGGCTAGACAACAAAACCCGCAGACTCATCCTAGAAACGTTGCCCTACACGCATTCCAAGGTTAAATTTCGAGGCGAGATTTCAGAAAGCTTCGAAATAAAAACTGGAGTGAGACAAGGAGATGGACTTTCCCCACTTCTCTTCAACTGTACCCTTGCAAAGGTTATGAGAGAATGGCGCAAGGAACTGATCAATTTGGGTGCTCAGAGTGGTATCTACCTGGGACGTAAGAACGATAGACTGGTTGTAGATTGCCTGGCCTTCGCAGATGACATGGCACTGTTTGCTGATTCTCTTGAGATAGCAACAATTCAGGTAAATTGCCTCAGAAAACAGGCTGCCAAAGGGTCTTCAAATGTCGCTGGAGAAAACAGAATTCCTCACCAACATTAGAGAAGCAAACAGAGACATGTTACTAGAGCAGGGAAACATCAAGAGGACTGAGAAATTTAAGTATCTCGGCGAATGGATTGAACCCAACTTATCAGAAAGAGCATCATGATCCAAGAGTGTCAACAAGTTAGAAATAGCCTATCGACTGACTAAGAACACTTACAAGAAGAAATGCCTGTCACGCAACCTGAAACTTAAGCACTACACATCAGTCTTACTACCAGAAGCCCTATATGCCATATGTCTGGTAGAGAAATTGGAAATCAGAGAGGAGAATCCTTAGGAAGATCCTAGGCCCAGTAAAGGAAGATGGGGAATTCCGAAGGCGGCATAACTCTGAGCTATACGAACATATTGAGATGCTCTCTGAATGTGCAAGGAAAGAAGAGTAGATTTCTAAGGCCACTTTGCAAAACTGCCTCCAAACCGACTAAATAACTGTCTGTTCACCTTCTGGCAAAACAAGAATGTATACCACTTAGGTACCACTTACCACTTGGTTGACAGAAACCGAGAAGGATATTAAAGAAGTGGGAACAACAGATCTCCAAAACAGACAGTCTGTGAGACGCACCCTGAAGGAAGTCCGTGGATTTCAGGAAAAACCCCGAAGGTAAGGTATCCCCTGGACAGAAGAGAGAAAGGAGGCCCAATACTGGGCAAAGATCAAAGCCCAACAGTTGAACAAGCGTGGTCCAAGGTAGGCCCATTCGAAACAAGAAGAAGAATGAAATATTGAATAACCAACAGAACGAGTTTAGAAAGTTCTTCAACCGTCAACCGACCTCTCGGAGGGTACGCAGTCCGTCCAAACTCAGATCAACAAAAGCCTGAGAAGAATGGTTTTGTTGGGATCCAACAAAGATTCTACAAATATGGGCGGAATATTTTGAAGGTATACTAAACCGAGCAAGGAGAACGGAAGAACACCAACGGAAGCCAATATAGACAGCAGACCCAAGCGAACCAGAAATTACAAGAGAAGAAGTAGAAAAAGCGGTTGGTAGTCCTAAAAAGACTCAGTAATTGTTATAGAGCTCCGAAAAGGTTGGATATATAAATATATTCAGGCTGTGTTCCGATTGTTTTAAGTTTGAAAAAGCGATTAATAAGCTAAAAAATAACAAGGCTGCAGGCAGGCACAGATAATATCTCAAACGAACTCTATAAAGTAGGCACTGGGCAATTAACCACATAAATATACAAACTATTCCAACAAATTTGGAGAAAGGAAAGAATGCCGAAGGAATGGGATACAGCGATCATAATACCTATCCACAAAAAGAGACATAGGACAAAATCCGAAAACTACAGGGGAATATTGCTTCTAAATACAGCATACAAAATCCTGTCGAACGTCCTTCCAGTGTGGATTCAGATCCAAGATATCGACGACAGACCATATATTCTGAATCAGACTAATACTTGAAAGTGCTGGGGGTATGATGTGCTAGTGTGTCAATTGTATATAGATTCCAAACAGGCATACTATTTCGTGGAACGGAAGACCTTTTGGTATGCCCTACAACACCTTGGTATACCACCAAAACTTCGGAGAAAGATTGATGTCACCACCCAAAATGCAAAGAGTGAGGCAAGAATTGATGTGGCGCTCTCACAACAATCAGCGTAACAACAGGACTTTTCAACATGAAATATAAATTAGAAATAGCTGAGTACAAATGAAAGCCAGCTTGATCCGAAAATCGGAACAGATCCTAGCATATGCAGATGATATCGGTATACTGGGAAGAAATATGCAAGTGGTGAAGAAAGCAACATTTAACATATTAAAAGAGGAAGCAATTAAAATAGGGCTGAGGGTAAACGAAGGAAAAACGAAAATAATGGTATCAACAAGGAGAAGAGAGAAACGGAATATAGATATAGAGGGCAGAAAATTCGAAACAGAAGATACTTTCAAATGCCTGGCTACTAACATCGATAAGAAAAACAATATGGAAATGGAATAAAAAATAAATAAATATAGAAAATAAGAAGTAGAATCAACCAGGGCATTAAATTCGTACTTAAATCAAGCATACTACTTTTGACAGCGAAAATTAAACTTTATAAGTACTGGTCTCAGTGATAACCTACGGGTGTGAGATCTGGACGCTAACCTAAGACCAAGAGCAGAAGCTACTTCGAACAGAAAGAAGGGTTCTTAGAACGATATACGGCCCCCTAGAAAGACATAAGGGTATAGAGTAAGAATGAATTTGGAGCTGGAAGCTCTGATAAAGGGTCAAACGATAGTTGGAGACATAAGAAGTCTCGGATATGTAAAGCGCAAGGAGAGTAACAAAAACATCAAGGAGGTCCTACATGCGAGACCAGAGAGCAGAAGGCCGGCAGGATACCCACGACTGGGATGGACAGACGACGTGGCCACGAGCAGGAGGAGGAAATATTGAAGACCAAGTCAAGTGTCTACAATCAAACTATTTTCCTTATATAACTTTAACATCCATCACGGAGTAATCGCTATGCACACCGCTTCTATATTACTATTATTTATACACTATTACATTATATTACACTCATCAATAATAAATTATTTATATGTGCTGAGGGTTTCAATAGGATTGATCATTTTAGGTATGCAATAAAATTAACCGTGTATGGACTGTTTAATAGAACTGAATTTGTCTAAAGCTAATTGCATACTATAAAGTTTCAATGCGTCATTGATTTACACGGAAATAAAATGTAATTACTTTTTGGCTAACCCAATATTATCTTTTGGAGATTTTTTTCTCGGTATTTAGATACCGTCATTATCGTAATTTTAGGTAATGCTGTAAGAATTTGTAAAGAAAATCACATGACAGAAGAATTGTGGAATATTGGAACGGTCTCAGGAAATAGAGAAAAACTGGAATGTGCTAGATACTTTGAAGAAACGGGGTCATTGGACAAGGCTGTTATTTTATACCACAGAGCAGGTAAGAGACAATTACAACAATCCTTAATAAAAGAAATACACATATGACTTATAATATAGAGTTAGAAATATGTTAATTATATGTTTTTTCCCCCATTTTTATTTGTTACTAGGTATGCTTCACAAAGCTTTGGATTTAGCCTTCAAGACTCAGCGTTTTGACACTTTGCAACAAATCGCAACCGAACTAGACGCAGATTCCGATCCGGCTCTGATAAAAAAATGCGCCGAATACTTTGTGACCAACGAGCAGTACGATAAGGCGGTGGATTTGTTGGCCATCGGCAAACGGTACGCGGAGGCCATAGCCGTTTGCCTAGAACACAACGTTCAATTAAATGAGGATTTGGCCGAGAAATTGACTCCAGAAAAGGATGAAATTGAAGATGGCGAGAGGGTTAGAGTTTTAGAGAACCTGGCTGAAAGTTTGATGGTTCAAGGCAACTATCATTTAGCTACCAAAAAGTTTACACAAGCTGGAGATAAAGTAAATTATTTATTTTCTATTTCATCATCCAATTATTAGATTCTGGATGGTATTTGTGGTGGTGACTTAGGTACTAAAAAGATCTTTATAGATCTATTTTATTTACTTCTCTGATGGCCAATATATTTCGTATTTAACACCTAACCACCTGACATACGTATCTCAGACCCAAATTAGCAGTAATTTTCTCACCTGAGACGTATGGCAGGTGGTTAAGGGTTAAGGAACTACTATTCTGATACTTCTTCTTTGAAGAATTGCGAGATTTGAATTGGCTTAAAAATATTGCATTTCCTCCTGGTTCAAACAGTAAACCTCAAGGTCCGCCCTTCTTTGGGGGTCAGCGTTTCACAGTTTATTTTTCAGGTATTATTCAGGTAGGAATCCACTGTACCTCTTCTAACTCGCAGAACCAGCAATCATAATCTTACTTTAACCCAAGAAATTTGAGATATTTCATGAGTTTCAATATCATTCATGCTCAATATTAGGCAAACTTCACTCCTTTTCTTCTTCTTCTTATTTTAGGCAACATCGCCTGTATTATCCTGACGCGTGACATAGAAGTCCTTTTGGGAGGTCAGCCCGTTGTTTTTCTGCCTGTTGGTTAGCCACCTCTGACGATTTTAGCAATTCTGTGATCATCCATTCTCGCGACATGTGAGTTCCACATTCTTCTTCTTTTCCGACTTCCACCCCACATTTATTTCTGATTTCGGTGTTTCGTATTCGATCCCGAAGTGTGGTCGACACACATTGATCGCCCTTAGCGTTTGCATCATTCCGTTTCTGGTTGATATTTCCCAACATTTCTTTAAATTGTCTTAATCTTGAAAGCTCCTTCCAAACTGCTATCCATTTATTCTTTGTTACAGATCCGCCCATTTATTTCGTTACTTCTTCTTTCGAATAGGCCTACTTTGGACCACGCTTGTTCAACTCTTGGGCTTTGATCTTTGCACAGTATTGTCGCATCTTCTGCCGGTGTACCTCCTTTCTCTCTTCTGGTTCCTTCGAGGTTTTTCCTGAAATCCACGGACTTCCTTCAGGGTGCGTCTCACAGACTGTCTGTTTTGGAGATCTGTTATTCCCAGTTCTTTAATATCCTTCTCGGTTTCTGTCAACCAAGTGGTACTAACCGTCTTGTTTTGCCAGAAGGTGAACATACAGTTGGTTAGTCGGTTTTGGAGGCAATCTTGCAAGGTGGCCATAGAAAGGTACCTTTCTTTTCCTTGCATAGTCAGAGAGCATCTCAATATGTACGTAGAGCTCAGAGTTATGCCGCCTTCGGAATTCTCCATCCCTTACCGGGCCAGCTTCCTTTACCGGGCCTAGGATCCTTCTGAGGATTCTCCTGGAAAGACACTCCATGGCGTACAGGGCTTCTGGTCGTAAGACTGATGTGTAGTGCTTAAGTTTCAGGTTGCGTGACAGGCTTAGTCCGTCGATAGGTTAGTTCTAACTTGTTGACTCTCTAGGATAATGATGCTCTTTCTGATAAGTTGGGTTCAATCCATTCGCCCAGATTTCTCAGTCCTCTTGATGTTTCCCTGCTCTAGTAACATCTCTCAGTTTGCTTCTCTTATGTTGGTGAAGAATTCTGATTTCTCCAGCGCCACTTGAAAACCCACTCTGGCAGCCTGTTTTCTGAGGCAATTTACCTGCATTGTTGCCATCTCAAGAGAATCAGCAAACACTGCCATGTCATCTGCAAAGGCCAGGCAATCTACAACCAGTCCATCGTTCTTACGTCCCAGATAAATACCACTCTTAGCATCGAAATTGATCAGTTCCTTGCGCCATTCTCTCATAACTTTTTCAAGGACACAGTTGAAGAGAAGTGGGGAAAGTCCATCTCCTTATCACACTCCAGTTTTTATTTCGAAGCTTTCTGAAATCTCGCCTCTAAATTTAACCTTGGAATGGGTGTTGGTCAAAGTTTCTACGATGAGTCTGCGTGTTTTGTTGTCTAGTTCTTGGAGTACTTTGTTAAGCGTTTCTCTATCAATGGAATCGTAGGCCTTTCTAAAATCAACAAAGGTGACGACCACCTTGCGTTTTCTCATCTTGGAGTATACATGTACAGTTTTAAGATTGAGGATCTGTTCAGCACAGGATTGGGTCATCCTGAAGACCCTGGTATTCTCCCAGTTGACAATCCAGCCGATTTTCTGCCCTTGTTCTTAACGCCTTCGAGAGAATCTTGTACGTTACCGGGACGAGAGAAATTCCACGGTAGTTGTTTAGATCAGTAAAATCTCCCTTTTTGTGAAGCGGATAGATAAGAGCAAATTTCCAATCGGGTAGTAATTTCTCTGTTTCCCAGATGTCCTGGATGATCTCGGTTAGCTTGCTCACAGCATTGTTTCCAGTACCTTTCCACAGTCCAGCAACTATAGAGTCTTCTGCAGCTGTCTTAATATTCTTAAGAAGTTGAATGATCTGGCCAACATCTTCCAATGAAGGGGGCAGCGAGTCAGCGTTTGGTGTGGTTTGTTTATAGTCGAAGTCTTAGCTGGGTGGGTCACAGTTGAGTCGATTTTTAAAGTACTGAGCCAAAAGGTGGCAGTTGTCCTTGTCGTAATAAGCCAGTTTGCCTTGTGAGTCTCTGAAGTGGAGGCTTGGCGGAGCGTATTTTCTGCTTGAAGGTTCCAAAGAAACCTAGGTAGTTATTCTTAGCAAAGCTCTCTTCGATTTGGGTTAGGTAGTTATGTGTGAAGGTTCGTTTGCTTCCTCGATTTATCTTGGCTGTAACCTTTCTTTGTTCCAAAAATGTATGCCAATTTTCCCTAGTCTTTTTAGAATTTAGAAGTCTTTGGGCTATTGCATTGTCACAGTCTTCAGTCAACCACGGATGCTTCCTTTTTCTAGCGAGAAGGGCGAGTTCATTGGCCGCCTTGACAAGAGTCTCCTTCAGTTGGTCTCAGCTGTTAGATCTGTATTGTTTAGTCTCTGACTTACTTCTTGACTGTTCTTGAGTCGCTCTATGTCAAATCTTACCATTTTGGAGGTTCTGCGTAATCTAGTGCTTCTAGGCTGGAGTCTTATTTTAAGTCCAGATTGGCGCTTCTTAGTACCTTCACGTTTTGTATTTCCTTTTGAGATTTTCGTGAAATGGCCACATGATCTATCTGGAATTCACCCAGTTTGGTATTAGGTGAAATCCAAGTCTTCTGCTTCCTTGGCAAGTACTTGAAGGCTGTAGACTTCATGAGCAACCCAAAAGTCCTACACAGATCCACCAATCGTTCTCCGTTGCGGGTGATTCGCTTATGCGCCGGATAATTGCCTACTATGTTTCTGCATTTTTTCTCTCTTCCCAATCTTCTCTTCCCTGGAAGTTTAGAGATAATATCTTCTAAGTCTTCCCAGAATTTATCTATTTAGTTCTGTCTGAGTTATTTCGATACATTGTACAGTAGGCAAACAAATGGTTTATTATATATAAATCATAACTTAATTCTTCAGATTCTTTAGTTCAGATTCTTCAGTCAGTAGAGCGCTTCAGTTGTCCAATTCGCTATGTTGTTTCCAATTTCTCTCGTCCACTGCCAGCCACTGAGAAGAGATTTTACATTGCTTAATTACTAGGTTGTAGGCTTTCTCGTAATCATGGTCCGACCTTTCTTCAAATCTCTATGTAGCCTTCAGATTTTGTGAAAGACTTCAACATTTATAAAATATGTTATACAAATAATTTATAATATTGGTACAAATTTCTAAATCTGTTTATTTATATTTTTGTAGAATAGGGCTATGAAAGCTTTATTGAAATCAGGTGACACAGACAAGATCATCTTCTTTGCGGGAGTTTCAAGACAAAGAGAAATTTACATTATGGCCGCAAATTATTTGCAATCTTTGGATTGGCAGAATCAACCAGAAATCTTACGAAATATTATCACGTTTTATTCCAAAGGAAAAGCTATGGATCTTTTGGCCAATTTCTATGTAGCATGTGCCCAAGTAAGTAATTTCTTCATTAATCGTAAGGATCAAAAGAAGACTAAAGTTTATTGCTTATTAATTTATTATCAATTGTAACCAGAACAAATTGTAATCACTGCATAATCAATAGATGTTATTATAGTTTTGTTTGTATATCTATATTCTTTATTAGGTAGAAATTGATGAGTTTCAAAATTATGAAAAAGCTTTTGGAGCGTTGACTGAAGCTTCAAGATCTTTGGCCAAAGTGAACCAACCTCGAGATTTGGCGCAACATCGCAGAGCCACAGAAATTGTGCAACAACAATTAGCAACAGTCAAAAGATTCGTTGACATCAAACGGCTATTTGAAAGAGGAGATTTCTCAACAGGTACTTATTTACTTTTTCCGAAATTTTAACAGTTTAAAAAAATTAATTGTATTTATTAGGTATGGCACAATGTAAACAATTATTAATATCCGGAGGAAAAGATTTAGAATCGTCTGTCCGCCGAGGCGATATCTACGCATTAATGATTCAAATCTGTGTGAAAAATGAAAATTTCGCCGAGGCCAGACAACTTTTCTTGGAGCTGAAACAGATTTTGGCTTCGACCACAAACGTCTCTGTTACTTATTACGTTAACAAAGACATTTTAGAACCTTTGGCTAAAGGACTGGGCGTGCCAATATCTTCACTAATTCCAATTGTCGAAAAGGGAAATGCTAATAATATAGCAGAGGATGAAGATGAAATTGTAGAAGAAGTAGTAGGAGAATGAGAATCTAAGAAAAGAGTCTTTAGAAAATAGTAAATGAGTTGTTTCTCCAATTCACTTTAAGCTAGTATACAGTGTAGAAAATGTTTTACAATATTTTTAATATTTAAAATGTTACATAGCAAAAACTTGTAGAGAAGATCAGATAAAATGTTAAATAAGTCTATAAATATAGGTTATACATGAAAGAATGCACTAGTCCAAGAGTTCCTGGTCTTTTTAGAAACCCTTCACTTTTTGAATCCTAATCTATAGGAGCAACTTCGTCTGCAGCACAATGGCTTTATCAGAAAGGCTAGCTAAACTTAACAAGAACCCGTTTTTATCTTTAAGTTTCATTTACTTCACATTTATTTCATCGTTATCTCTTAAAAAACATCCCACCGAGCTGTGCATGTATTTGTCGAAGCGTTTTCAGGCTAAAAAAAGAGTTTTTATCAAGAAAAAATAACAAGTAATATTAACGAGAGTATGAAGTGTACGATTCTTTTCGGTTTTTGACGCTCGAATAGAGATCTTGGAGAATGGATCTTTTTTCGCAGAAAATTTGCATGGTAGACCACCAAGTTTTTCCATGGTAGACCTCCTGAAAACGATGCCGTAATCTGTGTTCAATTATCTGCAAATGTTTTTGAGATATATCGATTTATGAAATCGAAAATCGCGAAAACTTCAATTTCAAATTTCGCAATAAAGGGAATCTTTCCAAAGAAGTTTGACATCGACTTGTTCGTCGTGGCCATTTTCCACCTACTTTAAGCCACGCCATTACTCTCATTTTTCAAGAAGAATTTAAAAAAAATCCAATTAATAAAAGTGCAGTCATTTAAAAAACGCGTTATGTGAGAGTTTTCTAAACAATACTGGACAAGACTAAACAATCCTGGACAAGATTAGAGAAGACTGGACAAGACTTGACAAGACAAGAAGAGATGATAAGTTTGTACAGGCGTAAATAGTTCAAGGCAAATTTCTTTAAATATTAGAATCACTAAAATGAGGAAAAGATTTTAAAACAAAATTTTCTGAAAAAATGTATAAATTTCCAATTTGCACTATTAAAATTATTAATAAAATTTTTTATTATTAATAAAAAAAGATTACAAGATATTAATAATAAAAAAAGATTTTTTTCTAATCTTTTTCTCCTCCCTTATTCTGCAATTTCCCTGGCACTTGACAATTT
This sequence comes from Phosphuga atrata, assembly GCA_944588485.1. NCBI lineage: Eukaryota > Metazoa > Arthropoda > Insecta > Coleoptera > Silphidae > Phosphuga > Phosphuga atrata. The sequence continues at coordinate 34,810,670 of OX155893.1, forward strand.
CCCTGACGTGTGTCTTTCCCTGACACACCTTAAGTTATGAAACTCGCGAATAACTTTCAACACAAAGTTGTGCAGTCAAAAAACCAATTGTGATCGCCCAAACTCATCTCATCTCCCAAAGATGCAAACAAACCGAGAGAGAAAATCATGTCAACGCCGATAAATTAGATGGAGATGGCACATACTTAATGGAGAAAATCATTTTTGATTCCAGGAAAAATGTACCGGATGACCGACCTGTCTAGTCCCGTCTCTCTAGTCTTATCTCTCTAAGCTACCTCAGCTGTCGAAGCATTATAGTGCTAGGAGACCAGAAAAAAGAAGAGTGAGAAGTCAACAGTGTCGCCCCACAGGGTTCGATACTAGGCCCCACCCTGTGGAACGTACTATATGACGAAGAACTTATAATGAGGCTACCCTTGGGAGCTACCGTAATCGGCTTCGCAGACGATATCGCACTAGTTGTCACAGCAACAATAGAGCAAGGATTAACGCGGACGGCAAATCAAGCAACAGAAATGGTCAGCGCGTGGGTGAAATCGAAGTACCTAAGTCTAGCTCCAGAAAAAACCGAGGCTCACAGGCCTAAGACAACTTAGCTCAGTAAAATTTAAAGTGGAAGAGGCAATAATAACACCGAGAGAAACTCTCAAATACCTCGGAGTAGTGATTGATAAAAGGCTATCATTCATAGCGCACATTACCGAGGCGACAGGAAAGGGAATGAGAACACTTGCAGGCATTCAGCAACTCGTTCCAAACGTAGGGAGGGGGCTAAGAGCAGCTCTCGAAAATACTCAGTTCCGTAGTCCAGTCTAATATGTTGTACGGAGCTCCAATATGGACCAAAGAACTAGAGAAAAAACGAAGTCTCCACCAACTCGCAACCATTCAGCGGAAAAGGCACTACGTACGTGAAGAGCTTACCGGATGGTCTCAGGAGAGGCCGCCCAAGTCATCTCGGGAATACCCTCCATAGACCTGCTGGCAAAAGAGCGAAAAAAGCTAAAAACTATACCAAGTAGAAAAAACAACAGCCTCGATAAGATCTTATCTGGCCAAAGATCTTATCGAGGAATGGCAAAAAAGCTGGCAGCTAAGCGACAAAGGACATTGAACCCAAGTGCTAATCCCAAATATGTATATCCTCTTGGATAAATAGAAACTTCGTCGAAACTAGTTACTACCTTACTCAGGTACTGACTGGCCACGGTAGCTTTAGAGATTATTTCTTCAACCCATTAGCGCCAGAACATACATGTAAAACGGAAAAGCAAACTGGAAGAATGTATACGGATTAATTCTAAGAGACTTGATTTGCCGTCCGCGTTAACCCTTGCTCTCTTCTTGCTGTGACAACTAGTGCGATATCGTCTTCGAAGCCGATTACTGTCGATTACCGAAAAGAAAACGATGAGATGCAGTCCAGAAATGTAAAAAAAGAGAAAAGAAAACGATGTAGACTATTTAAAAAAAAAACATCCGTCACTCCGAGGTTATGCGATAAGCTACGTCCTAACAAAAAAGTCTTGTCTGTCTAGTCTTGTCTGTCTAGTCCTGTCTGTCTAGTCTTGTCTTCTAGTAATGTCTGTCTAGACTTGTAGGTCTAGTCTTATTTGTCTAGTCTTGTCTTTCTGTCGTCCTCGGTGGTGTAGTTGACACAATACCCGCCTTTCAATGCGGGAGACCCGAGTTCGAATCCTGGTCGGGGAGACAACAACTAGGACGGTTTTCACTAACCATCCGGACTGCCCACCCTGAATTAATGCAAAATATGCGATACCGGAGTGGCACATACTAAAAGCCAAGGTAGAATAGGGGGTTTAGTAAGAGCTTCCCCCGAACCACTTAACTAGTCCGTCTAGTCTTGTCTGTCTAGTCTTGTCTGTCTAGTCTTGTCTGTCTAGTCTTGTCTGTCTAGTCTTGTCTATCTAGTCTTGTCTGTCTAGTCTTGTCTGTCTAGTCTTGTCTGTCTAGTCTTATCTGTCTAGTCTTGTCTGTCTGTCGTCCTCGGTGGTATAGTTGACACAATACCCGCCTTTCAATGCGGTAGACCCGGTTTCGAATCCTGGTCGGGGAGGCGACAACTAGGGCGGTTTTCATTAACCGTCCGGGCTGCCCACCCTGAATGAATGCAATATATGCGATACCGGGGTGGCGCATACTAAAAAAGCCAAGGTGGAATAGGGGATTTGGTGAGAGCTTACCCTGAACCACTTTTAAAAGTCTTATCTGTCTAGTCTTGTCTGTCTAGTCTTGTCTGTCTAGTCTTGTCTGTCTAGTCTTGTCTGTCTAGTCTTGTCTGTCTAGTCTTGTCTGTCTAGTCTTGTCTGTCTAGTCTTGTCTGTCTAGTCTTGTCTGTCTAGTCTTGTCTGTCTAGTCTTGTCTGTCTAGTCTTGTCTGTCTAGTCTTGTCTGTCTAGTCTTGTCTGTCTAGTCTTGTCTGTCTAGTCTTGTCTGTCTAGTCTTGTCTGTCTAGTCTTGTCTGTCTAGTCTTGTCTGTCTAGTCTTGTCTGTCTAGTCTTGTCTGTCTAGTCTTGTCTGTCTAGTCTTGTCTGTCTAGTCTTGTCTGTCTAGTCTTGTCTGTCTAGTCTTGTCTGTCTAGTCTTGTCTGTCTAGTCTTGTCTGTCTAGTCTTGTCTGTCTAGTCTTGTCTGTCTTGTCTTGTCTGTCTAGTCTTGTCTGTCTAGTCTTGTCTGTCTAGTCTTGTCTGTCTAGTCTTGTCTGTCTAGTTTTGTCGGTCTAGTCTTGTCTGTCTAGTCTTGTCTGTCTCCCGGGTTCGAATCCTGGTCGGGGAGACAACAACTAGGGCGGTTTTTCAGTAAACCGTCCGGGCTGCCCACCCTGAATGAATGCAAAATATGCCATACCAGGGTGGCGCATACTAAAGCCAAGGTGGAATAGGGGGTTTAGAGAGAGTCTTGTCTGTCTAGTCTGTCTAGTCTTGTCTGTCTAGTTTTGTCTGTCTAGTCTTGTCTGTCTAGTCTTGTCTGTCTAGTCTTGTCTGTCTAGTCTTGTCTGTCTAGTCTTGTCTGTCTAGTCTTGTCTGTCTAGTCTTGTCTGTCTAGTCTTGTCTGTCTAGTCTTGTCTGTCTAGTCTTGTCTGTCTAGTCTTGTCTGTCTAGTCTTGTCTGTCTAGTCTTGTCTGTCTAGTCTTGTCTGTCTAGTCTTGTCTGTCTAGTCTTGTCTGTCTAGTCTTGTCTGTCTAGTCTTGTCTGTCTAGTCTTGTCTGTCTAGTCTTGTCTGTCTAGTCTTGTCTGTCTAGTCTTGTCTGTCTAGTCTTGTCTGTCTAGTCTTGTCTGTCTAGTCTTGTCTGTCTAGTCTTGTCTGTCTAGTCTTGTCTGTCTAGTCTTGTCTGTCTAGTCTTGTCTGTCTAGTCTTGTCTGTCTAGTCTTGTCTGTCTAGTCTTGTCTGTCTAGTCTTGTCTGTCTAGTCTTGTCTGTCTAGTCTTGTCTGTCTAGTCTTGTCTGTCTAGTCTTGTCTGTCTAGTCTTGTCTGTCTAGTCTTGTCTGTCTAGTCTTGTCTGTCTAGTCTTGTCTGTCTAGTCTTGTCTGTCTAGTCTTGTCTGTCTAGTCTTGTCTGTCTAGTCTTGTCTGTCTAGTCTTGTCTGTCTAGTCTTGTCTGTCTAGTCTTGTCTGTCTAGTCTTGTCTGATAAGTCTTGTCTGTCTAGTCTTGTTTGTCTAGTCTTGTCTGTCTAGTCTTGTCTGTCTAGTCTTGTCTGTCTAGTCTTGTCTGTCTAGTCTTGTCTGTCTAGTCTTGTCTGTCTAGTCTTGTCTGTCTAGTCTTGTCTGTCTAGTCTTGTCTGTCTAGTCTTGTCTGTCTAGTCTTGTCTGTCTAGTCTTGTCTGTCTAGTCTTGTCTGTCTAGTCTTGTCTGTCTAGTCTTGTCTGTCTAGTCTTGTCTGTCTAGTCTTGTCTGTCTAGTCTTGTCTGTCTAGTCTTGTCTGTCTAGTCTTGTCTGTCTAGTCTTGTCTGTCTAGTCTTGTCTGTCTAGTCTTGTCTGTCTAGTCTTGTCTGTCTAGTCTTGTCTGTCTAGTCTTGTCTGTCTAGTCTTGTCTGTCTAGTCTTGTCTGTCTAGTCTTGTCTGTCTAGTCTTGTCTGTCTAGTCTTGTCTGTCTAGTCTTGTCTGTCTAGTCTTGTCTGTCTAGTCTTGTCTGTCTAGTCTTGTCTGTCTAGTCTTGTCTGTCTAGTCTTGTCTGTCTAGTCTTGTCTGTCTAGTCTTGTCTGTCTAGTCTTGTCTGTCTAGTCTTGTCTGTCTAGTCTTGTCTGTCTAGTCTTGTCTGTCTAGTCTTGTCTGTCTAGTCTTGTCTGTCTAGTCTTGTCTGTCTAGTCTTGTCTGTCTAGTCTTGTCTGTCTAGTCTTGTCTGTCTAGTCTTGTCTGTCTAGTCTTGTCTGTCTAGTCTTGTCTGTCTAGTCTTGTCTGTCTAGTCTTGTCTGTCTAGTCTTGTCTGTCTAGTCTTGTCTGTCTAGTCTTGTCTGTCTAGTCTTGTCTGTCTAGTCTTGTCTGTCCAGTCTTGTCTATCTAGTCTGTCTAGTCTTCTCTATCTAGTCTTGTCTGTCTAGTCTTGTCTGTCTAGTCTTGTCTGTCTAGTCTTGTCTGTCTAGTCTTGTCTGTCAAGTCTTGTCTGTCTAGTCTTGTCTATCTAGTCTTGTCTGTCTAGTCTTGTCTGTCTAGTCTTGTCTGTCTAGTCTTGTCTGTCTAGTTTTGTCTGTCTAGTCTTGTCTGTCTAGTCTTGTCTGTCTAGTCTTGTCTGTCTCATCTTGTCTGTCTAGTCTTGGATGTCTAGTCTTGTCTGTCTGCCATAACTGATCCTCCACCAAATGGAAGTCGCTCGGCAATACACGCTTGAGCATATCTCTCGCCTTGTCGTCGCCACACTCTTACATGTCTATCTGAGCCCGTAAGACAGAATCGCGATTCAGTCTTGTTTGTCTAGTCTTGTCTATCTAGTCTTGCCTGTCTAGTCTAGTCTGCCAAGTCTATTCTGTCTAGTCTTGTCTGTCTAGTCTTGTTTGTCTAGTCTTGTCTGTCTAGTCTTGTCTGTCTAGTCTTGTCTGTCTAGTCTGTCTGACGACGATACATGGGGATACGCATATAGAATAGCGACTAGGAGCCTACGTATACGGCAGCCGAATTTACAACTTCCGATGGATAAAATGCTAGAGCTGACCAAATCACTATTTCCAGTCCATCCCAAACCAACCTTTGGAGCAACCTAAAGTTGGCAATACTCCTCAGTTCACGGTGGAGACGGTGACGGTTACTTGCCATGATTAGCTCTTCAATAATGGCAAGTAACCGTCTGCGCAACAACAGAGCTCAAAGATCAGATGGCATCCCCACGGAGGCTGTTAAACTAAGGGTAAAAAACTTCCCTTGTCTAGTCCTGGAAATATTAAACAAGAGCCTACTGGCTGGTACGTTACCTATCAGATGGAGGCAGTCTAAATTAGTATTAATAAAAAAAAACAAGCCCGAATGTGTACCTTGTTCATACCGGCCCCTCTGTATCCTCGATGTCGCTGACAAAATGCTAGAACAACTCACTTTAGCAGGTCTGAAAAAAAACTAGAAAGCGGAATGAACCTATCGGAAAGACAATTCGGATTTAGAGAAAGTATACGAAGGTATACGGTATAGGAGAAGATATATAATAGATGCCGTAAAATACGTCATAAATATAGCGAAAAGCCGAAAGAAGTATAAAACGGACCAGGAAAATATATGCGTTTATAACGCTAGATTTCAGAAATGCCTTCAACTCGACTGGCTGGCACACCATGAATTGAATTAACGGGAAGAAATATACCGCCATATCTACTAAGAATGATACGTAGCTACCTCTGCGACCGTCGCATCATCATCCGTACTGAAAAAGAAGATAAAAGTTGGGACGTCACTAGTGGTGTTCCGCAGGGCTCCGAGATGGGACCAACCCTGTGAAACGTACTACACGATGGAGTCCTTAGGCTGAAGCTACCCGAGGGAACATAAAGGTTAACATAATCGGTTTTGCGGAGGACCTGGCACTCACTGTAGTGGGAAAGATTGAAAGAGGTACTATGCTCAGAGCTAATTTGGCCATTGAACAAATTGCTAAATTGATGTCATCAAAATTCCTCCACCTAGCGTCGGAAAAATCCGAAGCGGTCCTGTTAACGGGATATAGAAAGTTGGCTCCTATGTATTTCAAAGTGATGGGTGTGGATATTAAACCAAACGACTCTTTAACCTAGGCATCACAATCGATAAAAGACTGTCTTTTACAGATCACATCAGAAAAGCAGCGGAATTTGGCATGAAAACTACTACGGCACTGGAAAAACTAATGCCCAATGTGGAAGGACCTAAATACAGAAAACGCAGGTTCTTGCGCAAGCACTGTACACTCTACAATGCTGTATAGAGCTCCCATATGGGTACATGCCCTTAACAAAGCTAGAATAACCAAATTAGCTGTATTTCACAGGAAAGTGGCCGTACGAGTCTGCAGCGCCTACTATACAGTATCGCGCCATGCAGTTTTGGTTATTTTAGGTATCCCTCCTATATGAGGCCGAGCGTATAAAATTGTTACGAGTAAACTCAAGGGAAAATCCCAGATGAATCTTACCAAAGAGGACACACTATAGCAAATAAAAAAACTATTCCCGGAGAGCGAAAAAATCATCTGGCCTACCAATAAACTGGAAAACGTACCAAAAGCCACAGAAGAAGAAATAGTAGCAATTGCCAAGAAAATGAAAGAAAAAAAGGCACCAGGGATGGACCACATCCCACCGGAGGTCGTGAAATACGTAGCAATCGCCTGCCCGGATATCGCAGCCACAGTAATAAATAAATGCCTGACATCTAGTAGGTTCCCAGCTAAATGGAAAATCGCACGATTAATCTTGAAAGAGAAACCGAGAAAAGATACAACCAAACCGGTGGCATACAGGCCAATATGCCTTTTAGACTCAGGAGCAAAATTACTAGAAGCCCTAGTAAAAAATCGGCTGGAAATCGAATTAGAAGACAAAAAAGCTACATGAAAACCAGTTTGGCTTCCGAAAAGGGAGATCCACGCTAGATTCCATAAAGAAAGTCATGGAAACACCTAACAACATAACAAAAAAGGAATACCTAAACAGAGGATTCTGCGTAGTAATACTTATAGACATAGAAAACGCATTTAACTCGGCTCCGTTGAAAAAAATAATACAAGTACTGGAAAGGGCCAAAGTAAGCGCATATCTTACACAGATAATAAAATCGTATCTCAGTGGTAGATCGCACATCCGCCAAACCTGCGCAAAGGCACACAAGGCCTTCATACTCTTAACGCGCATAACACCCAACGTGGACCGAGTGCAAACAAGAGAAGGATCCTAACTACAGCAGTTAGGTCAATAATACCGTATGCAGCACCGGTATGGGCGACAGCGTTAAGATACAAAAGATACCATAATATGATGGAGAGGATAAATAGAACCATGGCCCTGCGCATTATCTCCGGGTACAAAACCATAGCAACGGAGGCGGCACTTGCTATCGCCGCGCTACCCCCAATCAGACTACAGGTAGAGGAAAGAATAGAGCTGTACAGCAAAGGAGTTAAACACAAAACGGAGATCAGGGGCGCGACGCTCGAAAAGTGGCAGACTCAATGGGTAAGATATCAAGGCTGGGCAAAAACATTCATATCCGACGTGGCAAAATGGCACGAAAGGAAGTGGGGCGAGGTGGACTTTTACGCCACGCAGGCAATATCCGGACACGGCGTCTTTGGCACGTACCTACATAGAATAGGCAAACAAGAAAATGAAAGCTGCTGGTATTGCGATGAAACGGATTCACCAGAACACACAATCTTCCAATGCATGAAATGGAATAATTTGAGGAGGGAAGCCGCATCAGCGTGTGGACCCATAAATAAAGAGAACGTCGCCGAACGGCTACTAGAAACAGAGGAAAACTGGGTGGCGATTATGAGCATGTTCCACAATATAATGCAACAAAAAACAGAAGATGAGAGGAAGAGAGAAAAAAGACCAGAAACTCTTTCAAAACTAGGGCGGTAATAACCGTCCGGGCTGCCCACCCTGATGGAATGCGCAAGCGATACCGGGGTGGCGCATAACTAAGCCAAGTGGAAGAAGGGGTTTAGTGGGTGTGAGTCCCACACACAGGCTGGCAGAGCTTCCCCCAAACCACCATAAAAAAAAGGTATCCCTCCCATCGAACTTTAGGCAAAGCATAGAATTTCTCGATTTGAGGCAGGCAAGAACAAAACATCTAGACTTGATTCCGATACCAAACTCACTCAGGAGTGACTGGAAGATTGGAATAATTCCACAAAGGTCTGTGGACAAGGATCCGCATTCCGGACATTGGCTCCTGGACAACTCCATGACACGGGGAAGTTTCATACTACCTCAGTCAGGTCCTCACGGGCCACGGTTGTTTCCGAAACTACCTCCACAACATCGGAAGAGCATCCGACGCAAATTGCGTATGCTATGGACTGGCCCATATGGATAGTGTTACCCATACTATATTTGAGTGTCCGAGATGGGACAACGAGAGGGAAATGTTAGAGAACGACAAACTCGATCCCCAAAATATAATGGCGCACCTATTAGGATCGCAGGAAGGATGGCACAATATCTACAAAATGGTAACAAAAATAATAACAGGGAAGAAAAATGACGAAAGAAAAATAAAAGTCAAAAATCGGACACAGTGCGGAAGGTTTTTTAGTAAGTAGATAGTACACGTCTAAGAACAGGTCATCCAACACCCTGAAGAAATGCGACAAGCGGTTCCGGAGTGTTTGGGTAAGTTTCAGGGGGCTCACTTGCATGGTTAACCGAATGGTAACATCTACACCCCATAAAAAAAGTCTTGTCTGTCTAGTCTTGTCAAATCAAATCATTTATTAATCTTCCGATGTATAGTTATACATATAAGATAAGTCACAAAGTTATAAGTAATAATACAAAAGAAGCAACATATTTACAAAAGAAAAGAAAAAAAGTTAAATTCAAAAATTACATTATTACATTACAAATTACACAATTACAACTTATTAAATAATTTGACCCCCAGCCTATTGGGCGCTTTACTGCAAAGCGTAAGATTATTCTTCTGACTACGTATTTTTGACGCGTTTCGCGTATTAACGTTGTTTATAGAGAACTTAAATTTGTTTTTAAAGATATGACAGCTGCCTCCCAAAGGTAAATGGATGGAAGGGATAAAATATTTAATTCTATAAATTTAGGTTTACATGATACATTTGAGTACATTATATTTTTTGTCTGTCTAGTCTTGTCTGCCTAGTCTTGTCAGTCTAGTCTTGGCTGTGAAGTCCTTTCTGTCTCGTCTTGTGTGTTTAGTCTTGCCCGTCTAGTCTTGTCTGTTTAGTTTTATTAATAACTGACATTCGGAAAAAAGGTTTTAATTTTTAATTAATTTCATTTTAGAAAATTAAAATGAAACCAACAAGTGCAGAATAAGATTAAGATAAGGCTAGAATTAGAATATAAGTAGATTAGAACAACACTAGAACGCCACTAGAACAAGACTAAAAAACGAAATGGACGAGCATAGAACAAGATTTGAACTAGGCTATGAGAAGACTAGAACTAGTTTTGATCAAGACTAGAACTAGTTCGGAACAACTCTATAGCGAAACTAGAAGTGTAGAGAAAGTGTAGAAAGAACAAGATTATTCTAGACTTACAATGAAACAAGTCTAAGGCCTAGGCCGCACTACGGCTAAACCGCCGCGGTTTTCAACCGCCTGATTTTAAGAGTCAAGAAGATTAATACAAGCGGCCTCACTTGCGGTTTTTACCCGCGACTGATTTTTCCCATAGCGTGCTGTGTGTTTGTCGAGCGGTTTCGCGGTTATAGCGGTTACCGCTCTCCGGGAAAAAAACGTAGTGCGGCCTCGGCCTAAGTGCGGCTCTGAACGTCTGTATTGCATATTTTTAGCACGTTTCTACAATGTCAGCATTTTTCAATTTTGGACGGTTTACAACACGTATATTACTATTTTTAATTAAATTAGAAATTTATATTAAGACTTACGAAAGGGTGTAGATACTATCATTTATTTCTCAATCTGCTAATATTTGTTTAGGTCCTCTGTTTCAGCCAATCAATTAAAATTGAAACAATAAAACTTAACATCCGATTGTTATATCGCAATCGATTAATTTCAAATTGCCCGCCCCCGCAATCTTTCTCATCCAGTAAACTCTTTCATTTGTTTTTGCTCCCTCGGGAGAGAGAAAGCAAGTGAACCCAATTAAAATGGTAGGGCGACACCACAAGTGTTTTTGGTAATTATAAAAAAATAAACATAAAGAGATTAATCCACAAAAAATACATTAAACGTCCCACAGGACATCAAAAACCAATCTACACAATCATGAATTCTCGCACGTTTTTTCCCATCTTTTTACTTCAAGACATTATTTATCCTGTAATTATGCGCATCAAATAATTTGCCATGTTGCCAAATGGATGATATTATTAAAGGAATTTTTCAGATGTTTAGTGGTTTCGATATAATGGAGGCTAGTTGAGAAATATAACTGTTGATAATTGAGTTCGTGTTAGATTTTTAAGTTTTATTGTTAATTTTGTTTAGGTTTTGTATACAGGTTGTTTTTTGCGTTGGAGTAAATCTTTGTGAGAATAGTAAAAGTAGTGTATGTGGCAACAGTGGTTCGGCCATCTTAGTTTGTTTATTGTTTGTAGCGCCCCGCGTCCGTCGCTGTTCTTAATTTTGGGAATAAAACGTGAAATAAATCTTTGTCGTGTAAATGAATCGGTGTAAATTGTTAGGGGTGGCGTCGCGACGCCGGTGACGATCCAAAATTATCGGTCCGCGAGTTCGTTTGTCGTCTTTTCGACGAATTTTTGTCCGCTCTTTGACTCCATAATGGCTTCCCTTCGCGTCCCTTATCTAAGGCTACGCCGAAAACAATGACAGCCGTTTTCACGTGATTTAAAAAAATTGAAAAAAAAACACCGGCTCCAAAACAATTCACGTTTACATTAGTTTTAAGATGGTATTAACACCAAATTAGTATTTACAAATATATCCAGCAACTTACAATGAATTCCTCAGAGAATAATCCTCTGACGCAAACGTCCAATCAGAATGAAGTAAGTTAAAAAAAAAAACAAAAGAAATCCACATCTACAATTTTAATATTTTTTAAATCTAAACAATTCTGTTTTATGTCTTAGGTTTCACAGCGTCCACCGCCTACAACCACCTCAGCTGCTACTGATCTTAGAGTTAATACGACAGCTTTAAATGCTGTGGCTTTAAGCAGTGTGGCTAAATATTGGGTTTTGACCAATCTGTTGCCGGGACCAATTCCTCAAGTTTCTGTCTATGGACTTCCTGGCACCAAACCTGACAACCAACCAAAAGTCTCCCAGGTAAAAACAAACATCGTTAAATGTGTTTTTATTCACACAGGTCAATAACATTTCGTAAAAGTCAATTTATATAAAAAAAAAATTATATAATACATGAGCAATGAGTTTTGTAGAATTGATTAAACCATCCTACGTTATAGATAATCATACAAACATAAAACAGATGGAACACAGCCTGAATATATAAATATATTCAGCCTTTCCGGAGCTCTGTAACAATTGTTGAATCTTTTTAGAACTACCAAAACAAATCTCACATGAAATTTGTAAGTTATTTTACAGCTTTCAGTCCACCTTTGTGGCACTCAACAAAAACCATAAAAATCACATTGTTTTTAAGATCATGTCTTTCCGATACCTTAAGTGGATAGCCATCTGTGGACGAGTTTCGAGTTTTATCTCTCATCAGCACAGCTTTGCTTCCATGAACAATAATTTGTAAACCACTTACTTCACAATCCATGTGGTGTTTAGGGTTAGATGTTTATAATTTTGACATTTTGTGAGAGAGACATGAACTTAGCAGGTTATTAATTGAACTGATAAGATAGAATTGGTGAAACCATCCTACGTTAAGTTAATCATACAAACTTAAAACAGACAGAACACAGCCTGAATATATAAATATATTCAGCCTTTCCGGAGCTCTATAACAAATATTGAGTCTTTTTAGGACTACCAAAACAAATCTCACATGAAATTTGTAAGATATTTTACAGCTTTCAGTCCACCTTTGTGGCATTTAGGCTGTGTTCCGTCTGTTTTAAGTTTGTATGATTATCTATAACATAGGATGGTTTCACCAATTCTATCTTATCAGTTCAATTAATAACCTGCTAAGTTCATGTCTCTCTCAAAAAATGTCAAAATATAAACATCTAACCCTGAATATATTTATATATTCAGGCTGTGTTCCATCTGTTTTAAGTTTGAATGAGTTTTTCATCAATTTGTTTACATCAAAAAATAGTCATACATATAAATTTTATAAGTCATGTATGCTATTATGGTAAAATGCATTCATTTAATTAGATTTTTGTAGTATTTATATTTTTGGCTTTATAAATTGAACATTAATTAGATACTAACACTTCTTGGTGTTTTAAAACAAGTAACATCAGATCCCAGTTTAACCATGTTAAATCTTTCACCCATGTTACAAATGTTTAGTTCATCAAATTTCTCTTTTTCTTTAATATATTTTTTTGAAGACAGTTCAAAGAATTGCCATTATAGTATTAAAAACTATATATATATATAAAACACTTTAGTCAGTTCATTAACTAAGTCTCTTTGAGGGGATTGTTCTAGCCTTGCGGTCCTCCCAGTACTTTTTCATATGTTCTGATCTTCTTGTCCATTCTTCAATTGAAAATACACATGTTGTGAATTTCTCCTTTGTGAGTGGGAAGTGGAGATTTATGTCTTTGATTTTTTTTGTTTAATTTTATCTTGACTGTGGTGTCTTCTGGTGTTAGCCCAATTTCTTTCAGCTCCTCTCTTATTTCTCTGATCCATCTGCACCCTGTTGTGTTATTTTTGGAGTTGAGATTGTATTGTACCAGTTGTTACAGAAGTCTCAAATCTGGCATTCTCATTATGTGCCCAAAGAAGCCCAGTCTCCTTTTATGCATAGAGTCAGTAATGCATTCTATATCTTTGTACACAACTTTTTTGGGCACTATCTGCCACTGTCTGTCTTTCTGGTATTTTTTATTGATGCATGTTCTTCCAATTCTTCTTTTGATCTTCTAAAGTTTGTCAATATTGGATTGTTCATTTAAGTGAAACAGTGTTTCTGCTGCATATGTGGCTTCTGGTTTTATAACTGTGTTGTAGTGTTTTATTTTTTTTGCATTTATGGATAGGCACTTTTTCTTTTAGATGTCCCAGGTTAACTTTTGTGCTTTAGCTAGCCTGTTCTTGTTCTTTTTTGGATTGAAGTTTTTTCATTTAGATTGTTTGTTATTATTTCTCCAAGGTATTTGAATTAGGCTACAATTTTGACTTTATTGCCATTTATGTTTATTTCTTTCAATGCCGATTTTGAGGCATAATTACTGTTTTTTCAAATGATATTTTGAGACCAATTTTGCTTGCAATGTTTTGAAGTTTTTGCTTCATCTAAGTCAGGCATTGGCAAACTATAAACTTAAGAGCCAAATTTCTATACAAAATAATTTCAAACTGGATCAAGAGCCACACATGATTTTTTTTCCAGAAAGTCATATTTTTTAATTTTCTTCATAATTGGCGATTATTTAGCGCCTTTGCGATAATATTATTGTACTAGCAATTCCATAAGTTTACCAATAACTTATGGAAATGTTTGTGTGCAGAGTGCTTCCTGATGAATTATGCAATGGAAAGATAACACGTCATGATCAATTTTTCTCCATCTGTTGCAATTGACCCAATTTTTATAAGTGGGATGTGATTTTTCTTCAGATATTCGGTCATTTTCAACATCTTTTCCTCGTGTTTGATGAACCCACAGAAATTCTTCTTTGGGACCATCTGATGAAACATAGTGAGCAAAGAGTACACCTTGCGCAGTATTCTCTGTCACAAGAGTCAACGACGCCTATTGATATGGCTGATGCTAATTTTAGGTCCTCAACTTGTTGGCATACATTTAACGACATTTTTTTGCCCTTTCTGTTACAGTTTTGGCAGACAAAGATAAGCTTTTGATTTTATTCATGATATCTGCTTTATTGTTAAAATTGTGATAAAGTGTGTCAGCCACATTTATCTTCTTCATTTATCAAATAATTGTTAATGTTTTGTTTAATAAATTTGTTTTAATGTTTTTGCTGCCTGGCACATGTCACCAAACTTTCTGATTCCAGTCCAGTTCCTGATGTTCCTCAGCCATGATAGCTGTTCATGTATGATGCCCCTTCGGCCTTCTCTTTCCTTCCCGAGTATGATCTGGAGAATTCGATATTTTGGCCCCCTTGGTATGTGCTCCAGATACCAGATCTTGCGCTATTTTATGGTATTGAATAGTAATCTGTCCACTCCTGCCCTTCTCAGCATCTCCTTATTGGTTATGTGGTCCACTCATGTGATACGGAGCATTCTTCTGAGTGTCCACATCTCGGATGCCTCGATCTTGTTAATAGTGTTGCTAATTAAATTTTAAATAGTTGCTAATTTTATCATCCAGGTTTCTGCTCCATACAGTAGGACTGGCCAAACGTAGCATTCGACCATTCTGTGACGGATTTCTAAATTTAAGTTCACATCACATAGCAAGGGATGTAGTTTCTTGAATGCCTGTTTGGCTTGATCTACCCTACTCTTGATCTCTTGTAGTGGGTCTCATCTGTCGTTGACTAGTGTGCCTAGGTATTTTGTGCTCGTAGTTCTTTCGATTGTTTCCCGCTCTACCGTGATGGACGCTCCTGCCTGATTATTATGGCTTATAACCATGAATTTTGTTTTGGATCTGTTCATTCTTGGTCCGGTTTCTGACCCCTTTCTGTTTATGTTGTTCATTAGTAGCAGTAGGTCTTGCTTATTTGCTTGCTATGATCATTGTGTCGTCTGCATATCTTGTATTGTTTATTGTGGTACCGTTCACTTTTATTTCAATTTCTAGATCATCGAAGGCTTTTGAGAATATTTGTTCGACATAGAGATTAAATAGCATTGGTGACATTATGCATCCTTGACATACCCCTCTTTTTATCTCGATTTCTTCTGTCGTTAATTGGATGTTGATTCTGACGTTGGCCGACTGTTGCAAGTACAGGTTTTGGATTATACTTACGTCTTTTTCATCTATACCAGCTCTTTTTAGATAATCGATGAGACGTTCATGGTTGATATTATCGAATGCCTTTTCATAGTCGATGAAGCACTGGAAGATGTCCTTTCTTTGGTCATAGCAGTTTTGTACCAATGTGTTTAGGCAGAATGTTGCTTCTCGTGTACCTATGCCGCTCTTAAACCCGAACAGCATGTCTCTGTTTAGCCCATCAAGTTTATTAAATAGCCTGGTGTGTATGATGCGTAGGAATATTTTTAATGTGTGAATCATTAGCGAGAATGGCCTATGATCTTTGCATTTGGTTGCTTCTTTTTGGGAAGCATTATGAACGTGGACTTTAGCCATTCCTTTGGAAGTTATCCAGTGTCATAGATCTTATTTTATAGTTTTACAATTATGTTTATGTTTTTCTACTCTATCTGAAATATTCTGCGTAGATATCGTCTGGACCTGGTGTTTTGTTGTTCTTTGCAATATTAATAGTGTGTACTAGGTACTCTTTATACAACTTTTTATGCACTCACCATCAGTGAATTATTTTCCGTTTTTGACGATTCCGTGACTCAAGCAATGCTTGCCAAGTTAGTATTATTTACAGACTGCATCCAACAGTTGAAAGCGGAACTTGTCTTTTTAACATTTTACCGAAGTCTTTGCAAATGCGGCATGTTCATTTTTGTAATGTCTCTCGACATTAGACGTTTTGTTGGTTGCTGTTTTTTCATGCTAAATAAGACAAGTTGGGAGACTAGCTGCATTAGGTACAAACGCAAACGATTCAGTCCATTCAGTTTAATAGAAACAACCGAGATCTGCGCTGTGACTGTCAGTTATGAACTTGGCGGCTGTGGTCGTAAGATTTCCGAGAAACGTCATTTCTGTTTCTTTTTTTTCCAATATATTTCTGAAAAGCCATAAGCTCATACCATAAGAGCCACACTTTGCCGACCCCTGATCTAAGTCATTTGCTAGTAGTGCAAAGTCGTCAGCAAAACCAAGGCAGTTTGTTTTGATCTTTCTGTCTATTTTTATTTTTTGGGGCGTATAGTTTAAACCATTCCCTCATTACCATATCTAGAGTGCAGTTGAACAGTAGTGGTGAGAAGTCCATCACTTTGGTGTAATCCTGTTTTGATCTTGAATGGTTTCGATAATTCGCCCCTGAAGTTCACATTTGACTTGGTGTTTGTGAGAGTCAGTTTGATCATGTTTATTTATTTGGGGTGTAGTCCAAGGTGCCTTAGCATTTTTAGTAGGGATTCCCTTTGGATGCAATCATATGGTTTCTGGAAGTCTATAAATGTAATAACTATTTCTCTTCCTGTTGTAATCCATTATTAGCTTAAAACTCATGATCTGGTTAGGACAGCTCCTCCATTGTCTGAAACCTCCTTGCTTTTCTCCTAGTTTCTTCTCAAGTTGTTATCTGATTTTATTAAGGATGATTCTTGAAAGGATTTTGTATATTATGTCTAAAAGTGAGGGTCCCCTGTAGTAGTTAGGATCTGTTTTGTCTGCTTTTTTCTGTACTGGGTGAATGATGGCTGTGGTCCAGTGTTCTGGTAGCTTTTCTTGAATCCAGATGTTGACAATCTGTTGATGAGCAATTTTTGCTGATCTTCCTGCATATTTCCAGATTTGCGCAAAGGTCTGATCTTCTCCTGGTGCTTTGTAATTTTTCATCTCATCCAGTGTTTGGTAGACTTCTTTTATTATTTTGGGGTTGATGTTTTCTGGTGGTATTGTTATTGGAGTGTTGGTGTCTCAGTTATGGAGTTCTGTTGGTTCTTTGCAATTTAGGTGTTTATAGAAGTATTTAGCCAGGATTCTTGCATTGTCTGTATTGTTATGGGCCATATTACTATTTTTATCCTTAATTAATGGCATTGGAGGTTCATATTTCTGAAGTTGTTTTATTAATGTTTTGTAGTAACATCTCGATTGTGTTTTTTTGAAGTCTTCTTTTATAAATGTATATAATTTGTAATGTCAAGTAGACATGCAACAACTGTAGAAAATTACATAATCATTTTTAAATTTATCGAAACAATAATACTTAGATTGTCAACAGGTTTCTTTTCAGAACATGTTCTCTTTTTAACATAATTCATTCTTCCACATATTTCTGGATTGTTTTCCCCTTCACTAATTTTCTCAGACAATAAAATGATTATTTTTTTATATAAAGTTTATATAAAATTATTATATAAAGTTAGTAAAATTATTAGGTCATTCTTTATGAAATGTCTGATTTCGAATTAAAACTAAACTTGATTATATCAAATAAGAAGTGTAATTAATCTATCTCTAATATCTATCTTTAATAGTATGCACCTGAACCGTCAATATAGTTTTGCCTTTGTAACAGTAGCTTGTTAATCTTGGGAGCAAAGAAGCCTGAAGAACGAGTGGTGATAAAATCACAAACTGCGTTTTCACTTCAGATTGGGATTTTAATATTCTTTCATGCAATGGTCCAATGCACAGGAGCAATGATATTCAATTGGTGCAAGCTCTAGCAGATGTGGGTGACATAGAGTTACCAAGTCCAGTAGTTTGAGCAACATTCATGCAACATGTGGCAGATCATTGTCTTGCATGAGTATTGGACTGTCACCAATCTTGACTGCTTAATCCCAAGCTCCCTGATCATTCCATCTAATTGGTTACAGTAGGCATTTGCTATAATCAATTGATGCTTTCATCGTAAATAAACCTAGTTTATTTTGAAGACAAAATGGTAGTTCATTTTGGAAATCAAAATCACCAGTTTGGGACTTCTCACACTATCTACATGCTGTGTGTTCATTAGCCAAATTCTTGCCAAATACTTCATTGACATTTCAAGTTGTCTACACTGAATTAGTTGCACAAGGGAACTGGTATTCTAAAAAGTGTATAGATTTATATAACTTCACAAGTTATATGTATAGTATTTAAAAAAAAGTAAATAGTGGCAAAAACATAGTGAATTTTTCAATTCAGAACTATTGTTTGAAAATAACAGTTTTTTTACTTATCCAAAGTTTAGAAAATTTGATCTGCGTATCTGAAAGCTGTTGAAGTTAAACATCAGAGATTAAACTTGCTGTTTGAGTTATTTGGACATTTCATACACCACAATAGTTTGATAAAAATGTAATACAAAACGTCTATTGCAAAATGCAAGTGATATAAAGTTCAGTTAACTGAAGTTTATATAATTTTTTCTTTAATTTCTAATTATTTTCATATATTTGTTTAGGAGTCGATGATTCCTCAGCACGGTAACCTAATAAACCCCGAAAATGTCCTCCTCTCCCACAATTCTCAATCCTCCAATCAACTTTCAATCCCAACCAGTATGCACTTGGAAACCCAGCAAAATGGCCATCAAATTTCTGAAAATCTTCCACAACACAACCAAATTCAGAATCAAAATATGGTGCAGGTCCAGGTTCAAGACAACATGGTCTCTGTCATTGAGGACAATAAAGAACAGAAGGATTTGATAGCTTCACAGCTTGTGCAAGCACAGTTGCATTTGAATGAAGGACAACAGTTAGGGCAGCAGGGATTGACTGTGCAACAGCTGCAACAATTGCAAGTTCAACAGGTCTTGGATAATGTCGTTAGAATGGAAGCTGGAGAACAGGGACAGAATCCTGATGATCCTATGAGTGATAATATGCAGATTAAGGATGAAAAAGTATTGCAAAATTGTACTAAATTACTAAGTACACAATTTGGATTACCTGATATTAAGGGTAATTTAATGGACGTTAGGACTGCTGATGGAAGTATTGTTAAAATTTCTGCAGGTAACTATAATTAAATTATAATTTTTATAAGCTTATATAAAATAATGTACCCAAAATGTTTTTCTTTTTGTATAGGATTACAAGATCAGGATTTAGCAAAGACATTAGGAGCTGAGATGGTCCAAAACATGTACAAAGTAAATGTAGATGATATTAATCAACTTTTGGCTTACCATGAAGTTTTTGGAAAGTTACAAGGAGAAATTAGCAATGCTGCCACAGGGAATTTGGTCCAAAACACCAGTGTTAATATACAAGGCAATGTAAATAATTTAACTGCTGTCCCTAAGGTTTTAGACAACGAGCAAGAGGCTTCAACTAGTGGTCTTAGTACAGATAGTCCACCAACAGTCATCACAGGTAATAAATTATCTGGTTATTACATTTTTGTTAATGATTTATATGGCATACATTTGTTGTATTCAGGTACTCATGTTTGTGATTTATGTGGAAAAATGTTCCAATTTCGCTATCAACTCATCGTCCATCGTCGTTATCACACCGAACGAAAGCCTTTTACCTGTCAAGTATGCGGTAAAGCTTTCTCTAATGCTGCGGAACTCAGCCGCCATGGAAAATGCCACCTGGGCGGTAGCATGTTCACCTGTACAGTCTGTTTCCACGTTTTTGCCAATGCAGCCTCCTTGGAACGCCATATGAAGCGCCATTCCACCGACAAACCATACACATGCACAATATGTGGAAAATCGTTCGCTCGAAAAGAACATTTAGAAAATCATACCAGGTGCCATACAGGTGAAACACCTTACAGGTGTCAGTATTGTGCAAAGACATTTACTAGGAAGGAGCATATGGTAAATCATGTGCGAAAACATACGGGTGAAACGCCGCATAGGTGCGAGATATGCAAAAAGTCGTTTACTAGGAAGGAACATTTTATGAATCACGTGATGTGGCATACTGGCGAAACTCCACATCAATGTACCATTTGTGGGAAAAAATATACAAGGAAGGAACATCTTGCCAATCACATGAGGTCTCATACTAATGACACACCTTTTAGGTATATATAATTTATTATTTGCTCAATACTTATGTATATTTAAATCATTATTGAAAAAAATATAATTTAATCCCCAGATGTGAAATATGTGGTAAATCATTTACCAGAAAGGAACATTTTACGAATCACATTATGTGGCATACAGGAGAAACCCCTCACCGCTGTGACTTCTGCTCTAAAACTTTCACTCGGAAAGAGCATCTTCTAAACCACGTTCGACAACACACTGGAGAATCTCCCCATCGATGTGCATACTGCTCGAAATCCTTTACGCGCAAAGAACATCTCATTAATCACGTCCGCCAACATACCGGAGAAACGCCTTTCCGATGCAGCTATTGTCCGAAAGCCTTCACACGTAAAGACCATTTAGTAAACCATGTCAGACAACATACTGGAGAATCTCCTCATAAGTGCACTTATTGCACGAAGAGCTTTACGCGGAAGGAGCATTTAACAAATCACGTGAGGCAACATACAGGTGAGTCACCTCATCGCTGTCACTTCTGCTCGAAGAGTTTTACAAGAAAGGAGCACTTAACGAATCATGTGAGGATACATACTGGCGAATCTCCGCATAGGTGTGAGTTTTGTCAAAAGACTTTCACGAGAAAGGAACATCTTACGAATCATTTGAGGCAACACACTGGAGAAACACCTCATTGTTGTAACGTTTGTTCCAAACCTTTTACCAGGAAAGAACATCTCATCAATCATATGAGATCTCACACAGGTAAATATAAACCGTTATTAAATTATTAATGATTATAAGTTAGGTTTGAAAATTAATTAATAATACTCGTTTTGTTTATTATCTATAGAGTTTTTAAATTTCTGTGTAATTTAATTATATTTTTGTTTAGGG
Organism: Phosphuga atrata; assembly: GCA_944588485.1. Classification (NCBI taxonomy): domain Eukaryota; kingdom Metazoa; phylum Arthropoda; class Insecta; order Coleoptera; family Silphidae; genus Phosphuga; species Phosphuga atrata. The sequence continues at coordinate 34,831,579 of OX155893.1, forward strand.
GAACGGCCATTTACATGTACAGAATGCGGGAAATCTTTTCCTCTGAAAGGAAACCTTCTTTTTCATCAGCGGTCACATAACAAGGGTGCAGCGGCGGATAGACCGTTCCGTTGCGATCTTTGTGATAAAGACTTCATGTGTAAAGGCCATTTGGTTTCACATAGAAGATCCCACAGCGGGGAAAGGCCCCACGCTTGTCCAGAATGCGGCAGGACATTCGTGGAAAAAGGCAACATGTTAAGGTAAAATTACTTTTTAATTCAAGTTTACAAGAATTTACAATGTACAGACTAATAAAATGTGTTTTTTGTTTCTTTTATTCAGACATTTACGTAAGCATTCAGATAATAGTCTCCAGGGTGGTGCGAATCAGGTGGTGCAAGAAGGTGGTGCTGCTGGTGCGGTTGTTCAAAATCAGACGCCGGCATCGTCTGCATCGCAGGGCAGTGTCGCGAATGTGCAACTTCCGCAAGTATCTCAGGCTCCAATGGCTGCGAGTCCTGTTACAACCGGTTCAATAGTGCAACAGACTTTGCAGAACATGCACCAGCAAAACCCACATCCGGTTGTTGTGCCGACAGCCAATGGTAATGTTCTTGCATCATATTAAGTAAGAATTAATTAAAGGGATTCGTATTGTTTGCTAAACGAATATCGAATGTGTGATATAAGAAACATATAAAAAATAAGCGGAAATAGTTAATAGTGAAAAAGTTATGATTTTTTGCCATTTAGTGCCATTTTTTAAGTTTCTTATTCTTTAAATATTTTTAATTTGGACTAATTTAAGGTAACATCGTCGACCAATTTGAACTACTTAATGCCTTATTAGGTTGTAGAATGGGTGCCAAGTTCCCCCTTTTTAACTCTATAAAAACTAACACACTCATTCTTAATTTCCCCCATTTACCTAAACTTTTTAGGTGAAATACGAAATATTCTAGGCCATTTGTTAATTATATACAGGGTGTTTCCCGCTGTATATTCTGTTATATAAATATAGGTAGCCATTTATACACAACTATAAATATTTATATTTATGGCCAGTTTGTAGAGAAAAAAAGTGTATATAAATTTAAAAAATAACATATTTTTGTTAAATGTATATTTAAGAGACAAAAGGAAATTATTGGAGATTATTTTATTTTTTCGTGCATGTATTTCACTCGGAGTTTTACTTTTTACTTTTTTTCCGGTTTTAGTTTTGAGTTGCGAAAATTGTGATAAATTTTTATTTAGTTTATTTTTGTACTTTGAGGAAAGAAATTTGAGGGAGAAAACGGCTTAATTAAAAAAGAAGAATTTTAATTGGAATTATTTAAAATCTCACAGGGTATAAAAATGGATTAATGATAAAAAAAAACCAAAAACAGTTAAAATTCTTCTTATAACACATATTTGTGCAAATAATTTATTTATGTATAGATTGGTTTTGTAAAAGTTATTTCCACGGAAATTGAACTAAATTAGACAATTTTAAATTGCTCTTTCAAATTATTTTTTTTAACGAAATTACACGAATAATCTTTAAACTATATACTTAATTTGTTTGTCCTTTTCAAATTTCTTTCAAACGTTTTCTAATAGAATTTTTTCATAGACTTATAATTCTATTGGCCAATTTAGAATTTATATATACACGTATATTTTTTATTTAATTTTTTGAATTATAATTTTGTATAAAAGAAATGAAAAAAAAACAATATTCGTGGCCTGAATGCTGTGACCAAAATGTATCTTTATCACATACACAGTTTATTTTCTTAGTTTCTATTCCTCTTTTTAAATAGCTGATAGTTCCTGTAAATAAATTTAGATAGAGAGAAACATAAAGAGAGAGAATTGTAGGTCTTTATATTGAAATCGAAAAGTATTATTTTTTTATTATATTTAGACTGACTGTAAATATTTTTGTGATTCAGTTTCAAAATGGGTTCTTTGGTTGTATTTAGTTGAATGCGATGGTTAAAATTTAAAATGATGTTTTTTTTTTTGTGAAAAAGTGCAATTATCGTATATTAAGGTGATAACGTGGGGTTTTGTGTGGGGATTTTAATTATATTATTTGGAAATTTTTGTTTTAATTTCGGTCTGATAAAGAGGTCGTTCACACCTTTTGTTAATGATGTGTTTTTGGTTTAGGAATTTCTAATTTTAAAATAATTTAAATCTACTTACAAACAAAGGTCTTATAATAGTTTTTTGTGAATATTAAGAAAAAACCCAAAGCTACATTTTCACTAAATTGTTTAAATATTAATTTGTATATTTGTTTAATTTCTAGAAAATTTTAATATTTAAAATATGCTTTTTTTTTTTAAAAATTTATAGACAAAACAAATAGTTTAAAATTGTCTCAGAACTTTCAAAATATTAATAAAAAGAAAAATCTTTAATAAAAAAATATAGTGTAGTAAACAAACTAAAATATTTACAGTCCAAAACGAAGTTTTTATTTCTTTTACTACAGGCCGCAGCAATCACATAAACAACCTCATGTTTTTCTACTCTTTCCTGTATAATCCCCACATTGTAGGCCAAATCCAAAAATTTTCTGTTGCTGCTAATTGTGTATTCTCAGTATTTTTTTTTTATTAACAATTAAAACTATTTTCCTTTTATATATACATAAATATTATATTTAAAGAAAGATATATAAAATATAGTTTATTTACATGGATTGTACTAATCAAGAAAAATAGAGTTTAGTTTTTATTATTTTTATTATTATTTGTTTATAACAAACCAAAATGTGTATGTTTTTTGTATTGAGGAAAAACAAGAACGAGAAGAAGGTTTAAGACAGTTGTATTTCCAATTGTTTATAATGAATATAAAAATAGTTATATTTATATAGTTAAACTAACTTTTGTGTTTATTTATTTTGCAAACACCAACACCTGCGTCTCCCATAAAATCCATACATTTTCCTAATCCAGTAATTTCTAAATTCCAAAAATGTTTTAGTTTTATAAAAATTGATTTATATACTCTTTTTTACATAAATTAATCTTTCTTTTTCCCCATTTGTTTAAATATCTATCATCAAGTAATATTTTTGTTTACTTATAGTTCTGCTTTTGTCTACAAAAAGGCGCAGATATTACTCTCGGGCTAAGTTAAATCCTGTATATCCCGTATAATCCTGTAATAGCATAACTCCTTAATTTGGATTTGAGGCGACATGGTGAGTTTATTGTATTAATTTTGCATAATAATGAAATTTAATCAAAATAACAAAATTGGGAGTTGACATCATACAGTGTACAAAGAATCGTTACAATTATGTTTTCCAGAGTCATAGCTTTTCAAAAAATGTTTGAGTATGTTTAGAGTAGAGGTGCTACGAATATTCGGTATCTATTCGGCCACTTTTTTAATTGTAGTGTACGGTATTAGGTCGAATATTGCTAACTATTCGGCCGAATACCAAATCATGAAAAAAAAATCAAACATATTATCAAAAAATGATTATATTTTACCAACAAAACATTACAATTTATTAATACTTAAAATTTATCAGAGGTAAGTTGTGATGAATGGAAACAATTTTTTCAGCATTTGTTGATAGCAACCGATTGCGCTTTTCCTCATAAACTATAGCCGCTTCTGAAAATAGCCTCTCACTGTACACACTGCTACCATGTGATGATAGATACATTTTTGCGAATCCTGTCAATTTTGGATACTGCTGTACATTTGCTGACTACCACTTGTAAGGGTCTGTTGTCTTATCTAGGCGAGCCGTTTTTAGATAAAAATCTCATTTGCAATAGCACTTTTCTGTCTCCATATTTTCGACTATGTAGCGACTTCATCAAAACAATTCCAGAAACTGTCGTGTATTTATATGGTTTTGTCATTTTCATTGATATGTATGTTCTTACAATGTAGAGAAGAATCATTATCGGTATAACAAGACTCATCACAACTCATTTTCAGAGCCATAAGAGAATTTTTTGTTTTGGTCTTTGTGTTTGAAGTAATCCCAGGAAACTGGCTTTTAAAAGAGTATCAAGAAAAGTGAGGACCAAGTATTTGTTATTTTCATCAAAGTTAAACCGTGTTTCTAGCTTGGGTTGTAGGGGAGATCTCATTCTCAGTAGATTTGGTGTTCTAAATCTACTATTTCTTCCTTTCCCAGGTACTTCAACAATGTAACAACGTGTGTAATCACTTTGGAGATGCAAGAAAACCCGAGCCAGTTATTTTTGTTATCTCTTGAAATGGTTTGAGGAGTGTGATACCCTGTTCCAGTAACAACCACTTAGAAAGGTGTTAGATTGTATAAAGACTCCTGATCAGTTATGTATAAAGAAACAGCTCGATTTTGTTCTAAAAATCTTTCCATTAAATAGTATCTAGAATTCCAACGTGTGCTTACATCTTGCACTAATTGGTGGTTTGGCAAGTCAAGTTCTTGGCGAATAGATTTGAGCTTTTCTTCTGCTATACCTGAGTGGTTAAAATGTGTAATAATTTATCTTGCAGCAGCTACCATCTGTGTTATTTCCGTTTTGAGATATTAACGATTCCTATATAGCTCGTAGTAAATGAATAAAACACCTGATAGAATCATTTTCTGCGTCTCGTACACCTTTTTTCATATTGGCTCCACTTTCGTAGACAAGTAAATGTATCTTGCTATAAAAAATGTATGTTGCGTATGTTGCTAAATGTTTGTTGTACAGGTGCGCGGCAGCGCTGCCGTTCACTAACTACCACGCTCATTTTATTTAAGTTGCGCTGTTTGCGTAGCCGGATATTCGGTATTCGACAAAATCACTATTGGTGCCATCTCTAGTTTAGAGGATTTAAGAGACACGGGAGCAAAACAAACAAATAACGGTCTCATTGGGAATAGAAACAAAACAAATAAAATGAAATAAAATTATAGTTTATTGAAATCATCAGAAACCATTCAGTAAATTAATTGACACTAAACCTACCGATTGTTCTTGTATACCTATTCCTACCGCGCTCGTTCAAATTGACCAGTAATTAAAAAAGTTATCGATTTTAGTATCCAATGCCTATAAACCTAAAAAACAAAAATTGCATGTTTCCCACATGAGAAACCGAACTAAATATTTTGTATATCTCAAATAATTCATAAAAAAAAAACTTTTATATGCAATGTTATGCATACATACATACCTACTTATATACTATAGTTCTATAGTACTTATATACTATAGTACTATGTACATACTTTATTCGACTTCCTTACAATGTTTACAAATTCATACATTTGCCGCAAATATATTTTTCGCACTTCGAACAGATTTTTGTTTAGTTATAATCTTTACAAAATCTTATTCGACAAGTTTTTCAAATCTGAACTTATAGTCACTGTTGGTAAAAGTATTTTTTCTCGAGATTTTTCATACTTTTCAAAGCTAACTGAAATAGAAATTAATACCTCGAAATATTTTCACCTGTCGTTTCTTTGTACAAAACCCAGACATTTATTCAAGTTAGGTCTAAAATGTTGAAAAATACCTGAAGTGGCCACCTACAACTTTTCGACTTTACACTGTATTTCCTTGCCATCTGATCTGCCACATCTACACCAAATTTTGTACTATTATAAAATCTAGTAGTTTCCGGTAAATGTTTGTTCCTTTTTTTCTATTTCTATTGATTCATGATTACAACTTAGGACAAGCATTTTTTTTGGCTTACTTTTATACACTGTAAGAGTAATGTAATTTGATTTGTACAATTTGCTTGAAAATCTAGCCATTTTATCTTTCCTTTATTTGGCTAAATTTGGCAACTCTCATTCCCACGAATTGTTCCAACAATAGTAATTTTTTTTTACAAGTAAAGTCTTGGCTGATGACAGACTCCTGAAAAAATTATCTGTTGTTACGTTCCTTCCGCACCCTGTGAAAGGTTCCATCAGTTTTAGAACTAAGAACTCCCCAAGTGGAGTTAAACATTCTCTCCCAAATCCTTTTCCTAATAGGGAGACCCATTTATTATATACTTGCTCTTGGCGTCACACGCCAACCAGAACTTTATTCCAAATTTGTCTGGTTTGTTTGGCACATACTGTGTATGTCTACACCTAGTCTTCGACAGAAAGAACTGCTCATGAACAGCAATATATGCACCAGGTTTGTAACAATTTTGTGAATACTAAATAAATTGATCCCATATTTTAGATATTATAGCAAACTTATTGGTTTCTAAACGCTGGCTTCTTTCGCTGTTCTTATCAAATCGTATGCACTTCATAATTTTGATGAAGTCGTTTTCGAAAAAAAAAGCGGGTCCCCAATTTTTATTCCACAAATATGAGACATCCAAATTTTTTGCCTCATATGCGCCGCGAGCATGTAACAAAGCACTAAATGCATCTAGTTTTGTTGCATTTAGCTCCCGAAGTTTCACTCTTAGAGCGAGCAGTTTAACTATAAAGTATTGTCTTATATCGATGGTCGATCATATTGACCAGCGCGGTAGGTAAGACACATGATAAATTTTTCTTGGAAAAGAGAAAAAATAACTAGAAGTACAGAGTGAAAAAAATATTATATGCATATTCTAAGAATTATAACGTATTATTTATTATAATAACGTTTAAAGTGTGTAATTCTTATAGAAGCTTGAAAAATGTCAATTAGACCGGTACTGGTCGGTTTAGTGTTAATAATAGAATTTCTCGTATTTCAAGTAAGCAGTTTAATTAATGTGAAAGTGAGTGACATCTGATGATAATTCGATTAAGTTTCTTTTCCTTGACTTAGGGATAAAACGTTACCGAAATCGACGAAATCAACGGAAAATGTGAGAAATTAATAGGGTATTGAAATCGTTATTTCGGCTGATTACAAATATGTAAATTATAATTTGCTAGCCATTTTCTTTCATGATCTAAATTTGTTAAATTCAAGCGAGATTTCAAGAAATATTTAAAAAATCTCGAGAAATTGCGAAAAACTCAAACTCAGCGCGAAAAGACAGAAAAACCGCAAATATTGTTGGCCGCGTAGTGGTGATTTTCGAAATTTTAAGCCTTTTGGCAAAACTTTATGTTTCTGGTATGTTGAATCCAATGGTCCGACCCATTCTGGCATGCTGAATCCCATTGTACAAACTTAAGATGAATCGTTCAAAAATTATTTTGAAAATTGGCATTACGAATTGGACAAGTCCTGTCCAATCTTGGCCTGTTTTGTTCAGTCTTATCCACTATTACAATTAATCAAATCAATCTATTACATTATTTAAGTACCAATATAAAAGTAGGACTATATGTAATGACTCAATACAAAAAATACTAATAAACATAATTGATGTTCAACAGTATAAATATAAAAAAAAACTTATAAACGCTATGTTAATAAACAAAAATTAAATGTAGACATTTAACAATTGGTTTAAGTATTTATTGCTTACTTTCCGATAATGGGTTTAATCCAAGATATGTGCAGAAATTTTTATATGAACCTCTGGAATTTGTGAAGTAAAGCATGTGATCACCAAAGATTACACAAAAACTATAGAGGTACTTTGGAATCACCCACATGGTGTTGGATTATAAAAGTTCCAATGTGTTTTTTGAATATGTTCGTAAAAACGTATTTATAGATGCGTTACGTGGTCATAATTCGGGTTTCATTAATTCGTCGTATTTTCTATTGGGACCGACACTTTAAAGCAGCGGTTTCCAAACTTGATGTTACTACGCCTCTCTTAAAAATATTTAATCATTTGGCGCCTCCCCTCCTTTTCATAGGATAATAAAATAGTATATTTTGTAAGTAGCGCGGAAAGTTGTCATTTTCGATGACGAAATTGGGCGCACGAACGAAGCACTCTCTTCGTGAGCACATTCACTCAAAAGTATTACAATATTTTTATTGCTCATGCGAGGGGATGTATCTTACAAGTTTGGGATCGAGGGGCCATCCAAAAAAATGGAATCAGAAATGAAGAATTTGCTTTTTCAATTGGGTATTTAAATAAAAAAAAAAGTTTGTCATAAAGCTCATATATAATTTTTATAACAAAACTATTTTTTGTTTTTCTTTTCGTTGTAATTAAAAAGTTATAACAAATTGAAAATATATTAGGTACCGAAAACAGACCGATCGCGTTGTAACGAAGATGGGTAATTTCTACCCGCGCGTGACTGTTGATACAGTAGTTGTAGTAGACATGTCAACTATGTCAAATATTAAAAATCAAAAATTAAAAGTTATCGTGCTTGTTTCGTACCATCGTGTAGGAGTACTACAAAAAGAATTTTTGAGTTCTTTGATGATGTTTTTAAATGTCCCACATTGTTAAACGTCGAAACCAATGGTTTTAAACAGTGCGCCGAAAAAATCCTAAAACGACGATTTTATAAATAATGTTTATGTTTGAATGGAGTTTCCCAATTACGACGTCACAAACAAATTATGGCGCGTTTGGAGTCACGTGATTATTTTCAAAATTGTATGACTTTTAAATTGTTTATAATTAATTTATTTTTTTATACTTTTTCGCATCGCACATCCGAATTATTTATAATAAGGTTTTAAAATACGCAAAAAAAATCGATAATTTTTTTTTATTCAAAAACCCAATTGTCTCCGGTGGTGTGGATTCGCCATAAGAACTGTCAGTTTCCAGTATCACCATAGAACTTACACTCATTTTAAAACGTTTTCTTTAATTTCTATTATTATTTTGTAATGAAAAAAAAATCTGACACATCACGTCATTTTTTTAATATCGAGGTCTTGATTGTTTTTTAATGTAACGTGCGTGCGTTTTTTTTTAATGTACTTTATTTATATAAAATAACAAAAAACGAAATCAATATCAAAGTCAAAATTTAAAAAATAACGATTACACATTACTTGCACAAAATATCGAAAACTCAAACTTTTAAATTACAGTGTCTGGATTTGAAAGTTTTTCTTCAGGGTCTTCAAGAGACTTATGAATGGATTTTTCCTTTGCTTTCTTTTAAAAAGCTTTACTCTTATGAGTAGTTTCTTCGATTTTCTCTTCATAAAAATCGGTTTCCACGTAAGTATTTGGAAATATATATATATATATATATATATATATATATATATATATATATATATATATATATATATATATATTACTATCGTACATTCCCTTTAAAGAGAGCATGTAAACTTGAGCAAATTTCATGACAACTCAGTCATGCGGCGAAGTTCTTCCCAAATCCTCTTCATTCGTGCACTATGTTCTTTCTTCCGTTTGTCAGTCCACTTTTTTCCTGGCATCTAGGAGCAATTCTATATCAAATTTATGATGCATTATGGTGTTTCTAAATTTAACCCGGTCATTCACGTCGTGTATCGTGATGTTTAGCTGCTTTTGAGTTTGAGTTTTGATTTTTTGATTGCGTTTGAGGTCTTCTTCAGTTTCCTGTATCCATTTGGACCTATTTTTACTGTTGAAGGTAATGTTGAAAATTTGTTTCGTAGTTCTGTGCTGGTCCATTCTGTATATGTGACCAAAAAAATTAGCTTGTCTCTTTCTGAAAGTGTCAGTGATACTTTCTACGGTTTTATACATTTCTTATAATGGTCTCTTAACCCATATTCCCTCCTTATTCACAGGCCCAAAAATTTATTTTCTGGGCCCAAATTTCACAGGCCCAAAAATTTCATCTATTTCTTTGATTTTTGAGTGACCATAAATTAGTGTTGTTTCTGCGGCATGAAGTGATTCAGGAAGAACGACTGTTTTGTAGTTTTGCATTAACAGATATTGATTTTTTGTTATAATGATTCCAAGTAAGTCGGTAGGCTCTCTGTATTTTTTTTACTCGTTCTTGATTTGCTATTATATTTAGGCCGGACGGTTGTATGATTTCTCCTAAGTATTTAAACTGTAAAACTCTGGAAACAGAACCATATCGTGTCTTGATGGGTAGATTGTCGGACGGGGATATACTGTGTTCTATATACTGTGTTTTTTCATAAGATATCAGGAGACCAGCCTTTTGTAGAATTTCGTGTAATTTTTCAAGTGCTTGCTTTGCTGCTTGTCTGGTATTCGATAATACGGCAAGATCATCATCAAACGCCAAACATTTGATATTAGCTCTATAATTTGATATTAGCTCTATAATTATCAACAATCTCTTTTTCCCAAGTTCTGATTATTTTTTCCAGGACCATATTAAAAAGGATGGGTGAAAGTCCATCTCCCTGTCGAACATCCGTATGTATTTCAAAAGATTGAGAAATTTCTCCACCAAACTTAACCCTTGATGTACTATCAATAAGAATTTGTTGAATAATGCCCTGGATTTCCTATCAACTTTGAACTCTTCCAGAATGCTGAAGAGAGTTGGTCTGTCGACGGAGTCGTAGGCTTTTTTGAAATCAACAAAGCTAACCACGGTGTTTCTTTAAGATCGTATTTGCAAGATTGTCTTCAGATTCAAAATTTGTTCCGAGCATGAGCGCCCCTTACGGAAACCTGCCTGATATTCTCCTATCTGTGGGTCTACTTGAAGTTCAAGTCTATTCAAGAGAGCTTTCGAAAGAATTTTGTACGTTACTGGGAGGAGGGAAAGGCCTCTATAGTTGTTCGGGTCCATCTTATCACCTTTTTTATGAAGCAGGTGTATAAGTGCACATTTCCACTCTGGGGGGATTTGTTGGGTCACCCAAATATCACATATTATATTCTGTATTCTGCGAATGAGGTTGTCGTCAGCCAGTTTCCATAACTCGGCAATGATTCCATCTTCCTCAGGGGATTTGTCGTTTTTCAAGGAATGAATGATGTAAGTTATCTCCTGGAAGGAAGGCGGCACGGAATCTGGATTGGATTCAGATTGTTCACAAATAAACTTGCTAGATGAGGGGTCACAGTTGAGAAGTTTGTTGAGGTACTCAGCTGAAATTTGGCAATTCGCATTGGTGTTTGTCTCCATTGAACCATCAAATCGACGAAAGCACAGGCTGGATGGTCGATAACTAGTCAGGTTCTCTCTAAAAATTCTGTCAAAATTCCTAGTATTAATCTTTGTAAATTCTTGTTCTATTTCCTATAGTCGTTTTTTTTTTCATAGCTACATCTTTCAGTTTTGTTGATTGTTTCCGAATGTACAGTATTCAGTCTCCTGCCATTTGTCTGGCGTTTTGTTGCTATTAAATTTTTTCCAAGCGTTAAGACTGTCTTCTATTGCTTGTCGCATACACTGTTCCACCATCTGTGCTTACGTTTACGTGGGGGTTGGCCTATCCTCATAGCGTTCCTGAGAACATCCAATAATTCTATCCAGTTTGACGTGTTTGTTTCGTTGATTTCTTGGAAAATACTGTCCCTGTATATTTTTAAATATTCAGGGTCAGGCTTAAAAATTCGTGGTTTTCGTGGTTTTCTCCTGTTGGGTTGGAGTTTTATTTTAATTTGTAACAAGTAGTGATCAGAATCGAAGAAACCTTTCCTCGTTTTTACATTAAGGACCTCCTTTTGGTTTGTATGAGAGATGGCAACATGATCGATTTGAAATTCACCCATATTGATGTTGGGTGCCCTCCAAGTGCAAAGCTTATGTCTGGGTTTTCTAAATTGTGTTGACATGATTTTAAGTTGGAAATTTTCACAAAAAGTTATTAGTCTTTCACCATTTTTATTTGTTGTTGATTAGTATTGTATTATATTTATTTATTTGTATTTAATTATTTATTAGATTACGTTGTTGCCTGAAGACAAACAACGGAAATATCTGCTTTTTGCACAGCCTTTTTTTCCCGTAAAGTAGCGTCAGTCTTGAATGTAAGCCGAAAGTCAGTCCTAAGTATTTAATGTGTCGTGTCGGTATTATATCCATGGTGCCTAGGTGGAGATGAGGAGAGTTAGGGGATATTCTATGGTTAGGGATAATGAATTGGCATTTAGAGGGGTTAGCAAAAAGTCTCCATCGGTTAAACCACAGGAGGGTTTTGTCTGTGAGTGTTTGGAGTTGGACAATGGTCTCTTGGAGGTTATTGTGGTGGGATATTAATGCGGTATCGTATGCGTATTGTAGGACATATGAGGAAAGGTTAATTTGGGTGTTGTTGTCAAGTTTGAAATTATGGATGTCGTGGCAAAATATGTTATATAATAAGGGGAGAGGCGAGAGCCTTGTGGGTGGCCTTGAAGAGGTGTGAATTCGGGATTATAGGAATGTTTAATTCTGATACGGAGGGATCTACTTTGAAGGAAATTCTTGCATATATGGAGTAGGTAAAGAGGGATTTCAAGGAGGTGCATTGTATAAAGCAGCGTGTGGCACGACGGACTGCCACACGCTGTCGAATGCTTTATTAATGTCGAGGAAAAGGGCAGCAGAGGATTTATTATTTAGGTAGGAAGTTTGATTATTGTTATTAAGGATTATTAGAGGATGAATAGTGGAATGAGAGGGCTTAGTCTGGAATTTGTTCTAGGATTTTACTAAAGATCGGGGGAAGTGTGATGGGGCGATAACTATTTGGGAGGGTTTAGGGATGATTATTATATTACCTCTTTTCCTGCAGTTTGGAAAATATCTTTTTCTAAGGCAGATTAAGTTGTCTATTTTGAAAATTGACTTGTTTACTTTACAATAATGGATTTAATCCAAGAGATGTGCAGAAACTTTTATATGAACTTCCGGAATTTGTGAAATAAAGCATGCGATCACCAAAGAAGTAATTCCTTAAATGTTATTATCGTTCCTATTCCGTAATTGTCCTCCCGCAGAGGTCCTTCGGAATCACCCAGATGGTTGGATTTTAAATGTTCTAATGTGTTTTCGCTATGTTGGTAAAAAGGATTTTTATTACTCATGAGTGAAAGTACTTCCTGACGCACGTTTTTTAATACGAGAAATGCCACTTCGCATTGTCTTTCCATATAACCCGGGTAACGCACGCTAATATTCAATATCGCTAGGTTACATTAAAAAAAAAACAAATAAATATAAATAAAATGAACACAATCAAGACTTTTTTTTTTCATTACAAAATAATAATGAAAATTAAAGAAAACGTTTTAAAATGAGAGTAAATTCTATGATGATACTGGAGACTGAGGAGAGTTCTTATGACGAATCCATACCACCCTAAGACAATTGAAAAAGCAAATTCTTCATTTTTGATTCCATTTTTTTTTGATGGCCCATGGATCCCAAACTTGTAAGATACACCCCCTCGCATGAGTTATAAAAATATTGTTTGTAACACGGGCGGTATTGTCAATTGCTCTCTCGAGCTAATGTGCTTCGTTTGTGCGCCCAATTTCGCTCTTCCGTGAAATTGAAAACTTTCGCCCTAGTTACAAAATATTACAATACAAAATATATTATACCTGCGATACGTCGTTACGTGGCCATTATTCGGGTTTAATTAATTCGTCGTATTTTCTTTAAAAGAAAACCAACACTTTAAAAGAAGAGTTTAAATTCCTCTAGGTATTTAGAAGCCTTGTTTTTACACCGTATTGAGTCAAACTTCTTGTAATGTAAATATTGGATCTTCTTCTATTCATGACTGTTCCAATCTATGCAGGTGGTAGAATCTTATTGCCGCTCTGATATGGTTTTCCTCGCCATCGTTGGTCCCACCGATAGTGCTATATTTTGTCTATATTTTGTCGCCTCCCAGGTCTTGTTGGATTTCATATTGTACATTGTAATCTTGTTATGTGTGTGAAGTGTGATCTATTTAGTCTAGTTTATCCTGCCTTTTCTGTTGCTATATGACTTTGGTACTTAAATCTGTTTGTGTTTTATAGGTTTAATAAAGTAGTGATTTTATTTATATATTTTAGCAATATTAAAACCAATGAATTTATTTTTGAAAATGTAACGGAGTGTTTATAAATTATTAATTTTAAACAAGATATAAATGTTTCACGTTAATTTCAGTAAATTTCCACTTGGTAGTATTTTGTGCAGATTATACGCTCGTTTTGTGCGAGTGATGTGGGCGGATTAAAGTTTTATTTCGGTGTGTAAAACAAACAAAATATTTTTATTTAAAAACGCAATGAAGGTAATTAATATTCCTGTCGCAATATTTTTAATGGATGGCGAATGATAAATATTTATTTGCCGACTCGGTGCTTGTCACACCGTTAATTATTACGTAAATCTGATTTGAGTAAATTTATGTCGTGTCATTTTTAAATATTTTTTTTATTAAAAATTAAAATTATTAAGTCGTCAGAGGGTCTTCAAAATAAATAATTCAAAAACATTTTTTTTGTGAATTATTTATTTTGAAGATCCTCTGACGACGTAGTAATTTTACAACAAATACATTCGTTAGTTATATTTACATCATTTGTTTAAAAATAGCTTTATAAAAGCTAGTATTAATTTGTTTTGTTTTCACTAATTTATTACAATAAAGCAAACACTAGTTTAATATTTAAATACACTAAATAAACAACTCGAAAAAAGTAATAATTATTTATGTTGGGTATTTGCTTATAAACATTTCATAAAACTAACAATTTGTTATATGTGAATTGTACAATAAATAGTAATTCTGGTTGAAATATTTCATGCGATATTAAATAAAATTTCAAGCAAATTTTCCGCCAATTCTATAGAATTATAACTTTTGAAGGAAATAATTTTCGAAAATCTAATAAGTATTTTTATTATTACAGTATGGTTTTCACGCGTTTAGAAATGTCTAGTTTTATAATTACAATATTGGTTTCACTATTTTAAGAATATAGACATTTCTATACCTGTAAAAACTATATTGTAATTATAAATTCTCTTGACCAGGTGTGTCTAACCTTTTTGTTTCTATAGGCTACATTGCAAAAAAGTTTTGGGTCAAAAAAACTTTCCTCATTCACACATTTCCAATTATTTTAAAATATTTCCTTTCCACTCGATTTAAGGCTTTATGAAATTTCTTTATTGTTCTATGCCAAGGTCCAATAATGTGGCCTGTCGCGTTGAATCGTGCGACCGCCGTACGATGTTATGTTTATATTGAAACGTTTGTTTCTGGTTGCATGTATATAAAGTGTATTGAATAACAGTTACAAAGATTTCATTACGTGCTTCATTAATTAATGCCAATTTATAAAACCAGCTGAGATGTGCAACGTCGGACATCGCATTACAAAAATTAATTGTAAGGAAGGATAAACAAATATCTCATTAATTAAGACGCGAGGGTTAATTATATTGAATCATAGTATAACAATAAAGATTTATTCATTCTGTATTCGTATTATATTTTTTTAAAGAATCCTAAAGTGCGGTCCGCGGTAACGTTACGAAATCGAAATGGCCCGTGAAACCATTTGGTTTGACCAAGTCAGGCTTATGCTTGAAATAAATTTAAAAAGGTAGGTTTGTTTTGGGCAACATTGGAACTTGTCTTGGACCGAGATTTGCATACCCTTGTTCAAGAATCTAGACTTCTTTACTTCTAGGTCGGGTCTGTTCCAGTCTGTTATAGTCTCGCTTCGTCTGGTGTGGTATAGTTTGGTCTAGTGTGATTTAGACTGGTCTAGTTTTACTTTGTTCGGCTTAATCTAGCCTAGACTGGCCTGGTCAGCTCTAATCTAATCAAGTGTGTGTACTGTACACTAAATAGTAATAGTCCCCCTTTGGTCCATATATTAAAATAATAGTATATTACCTAATGAGAGTTGAACTTAACTGTTCCGCTCGTACGTAATATGCTTCTATTACGTACGAGCGGAACAGTTAAGTTAATTCCGCGAGTACGTAATTGCCTTACAACTCGAATTATGTACTATACTTTATCTACGACCACACTAATTTGTTTCTGTTTAATAAGAAAAATATGTTTGATGTAACACCTTCGACCTTATTTAACTTGATAGAAATGAAAAGAAATACATTCATAATGGTTACATACCTTTTTATGTAGTACTTATTTGTAGTTTTCCTTAGATTTAAACGTGAAAAAACTAAATGAATGACAGCTTATATGTGAATGATGTGACGTTTAATGATTCTTTGGAAATCACGGAGTACTATATTTAAAAATAGTATCAACGTGCAGCTCTCCACCAATCAACGAATCGTAAACCAAACGTTCATGGGTGGTTTGGAATTATTACATAACATTAATCGCGGATTGACGAAATATATGTGTGTGGTATGATGTATTTATATAGTCCACTAACTGTACAATAATGAACATTTACAATAGTGGTCGTAGATAAATATACAAATATACGCATTTATTATTTTTACATACGTTACAGGCCTTTTATCAGACCACGCGAAACGTTAATGACTACATGTCCTTCCTGTTCTTCCCGTAGTCCTTCATTCTTTCACTAAAGGCTCTCTTCCTTTCTTCAGTCCACTTTGGCCTTTGGGCCACTTCCCTTCTTGTGCCTAAATACGCCTTTGTCTATGATATCCGCTCACTCTATCTGTGCTCTTTCCAGATAAATTTTGACTTGTGACATCCAGGGTGTGGTGGTCTTGAGGCACTGGATGTACCTGAGGATTGGTGAGTCTGTGGCAATTTGCTAATGTGTCCATAAAACTTTAGTCGCTTCTTTCTAACGTCCGCTGCGATGTTGGTGAACTTCTCTGTAGTACTCCTGGAGTAAAGCCTATAGACGTTTGTGAGTTTTGGACCAATATTTTTCCTAGTGATTTTTCTTTTCTGTGTGAGGGATTTCTCAAGGCAGGTTTTTGTTTGTGTTGTAGTGACGAATTTTGGTGAAGGTTGACAGACATTTCTTGTTGTAGATACTTTGTGTTTGGTATAAGGTTCACTTCATTTTTAATAACCTAGTATTCTGCGCGAATTTATCTTTTCCTGTTGGTTCGATCACTTCACCTAGGTACTTAAAGTGTGTGAACCTGTTGAGCTTGCCATATTTTGTGTTCAAATTTAGTATGTTTACTTTCGTGCAGAAGAACTCAGTTTTTTGAAAAGAGATCTGTAGCCCTACTTTTTTGCGCAATCTTTGAGTACTTCCATCTATCTGATTGCTGTGGTTTCGTTGTCTGTGAGTAATGCCAGAACGTCCGCGAAAGCTAGACAGCCGACCTTTAGCTTTTCCTTGGGTCGTCCAAGTCGCACTGGTTTCCATCTTCTTCTTGGTTCAGCTTCTCCCTTGGAGGTTGCTGATCATTATCGCAATTTTTATTCTTGACATCGCGGAACAGAACAGTTCCGCCGATGACACTCCAAACCAATCTCTCAATTTGCGCAGCCAAGATATGCGGCCAGCATTTCGCTTGCCTTGGATCTTTCCTTTGATTATGAGCTGTTGCAATCCATATTTTTCGTTTCTGGAGATGTGGCCTAAGTATTGTAAATTTCGTTTCTTTATGGTGAAGAATATCTCAGTTTCTTTGTTCATTCTGCGAAGTACCTCTATGTTCGTTACTTTGTCCACCCACGGTATTCGCAGCATACGACGGTAGACCCATATTTCGAAGGCCATTATCCTTTTTGTTGTTTCCTGGGTCAAGGTCCAACCTTCCATCCCGTATAGCAGAATCGGGAAGACGTAGCTGTGTGTCATTCCTAGCCTCAGTTCTATACTCAGACCCGGAGAGGTCCTTTTTCATTTTAATGAATACTGCTCTTGCCTGTTCGGTGCGTGCTAAGACCTTTTGACGCTTTGTCCACTCGTCATTTATCCAGGTTCAAGGTATTTGTATTTAGAGACCTGTTCTATGTGTTCCCCGTCGACGTGCAGTTGGATCTGTTTGATTTTTTTTGAAATCAGCATGGTCTTTGTCTTTGCCGTGTTCAGTTCCAGTCCGTAATCTCTACTTTTTGCTGATATGTTGGTCATCGTGCGTGCGAGGTCTTCAATGTTGTCCGCCAGGACGAGCATGATTATCTGATGTTGTTAATTGCTCTGCCGTTAACAGAGGCGGATTTAAGGGCGGGCGCAGCGGGCGCGCGCCCGGGGCCCCCTACCTCTAAGGGGCCCCCGCAAAAACCTAATTTAAAATTTAAAGAAATTAAACTTTGAATTAATCACTGATCTAAAAAGGGCGGCCTAAATTTTATATTTTCTTTTCATTAGAGTCTGGAAAATGAAACACATTTCAAGATCCAAAAAAAAGACAAATTAAAAAAAGACGCGAGCAAGCTGGCAACCAACAGAAAGGAGCATTGAACAAATTTATAACTGGCCCTGGTTAGTCAGACCATCATAATTCGAGCAACAATTAAAATGAAGAACAAGGAGCTTCCATCAGCCAACGAAAGAAGTTAGTTCAAGTTGAAAACTTAGGTATAAAAAGCAACAAAGATGACCAAAATGAAGAACCAGTCAATAGTCAACTAGGTGAAAAACTTAGAAAACATTGAAACGCAAAATATACCATTCGAAGTTACATTAAAAGATATTGCGGCCCGGCCTAACGTTTTATCGATATTATTATAGGCGATATAACTACACTTAAATCGGTCTATATACACGGTGATCGCATTTACTACAGTGGCTTGTGTAAAGATCATTTTTTACAGAAAAATTTTGAATGATGAAAAAGGCTAAAGGACGTGGCTAATTTTTTCGGAAACATCAAAATCAGTTTATTGTTACCCATGCAAAATGTTTTCGGGCTTAAAGTCTAGGATAATTACAGGATTCCAAAATTGGACACATATTGGAATAACTTTGTACGAGCATGAAATGTCAAAAGAGCACGTCGCTTCAATGTGTACATTAAACAAGAGCTCTTCTTCATTAAATCGCAACGATGTTGAAAATCTGCAAATTACATTACAAAAAGAAAATTATTAGAAAGAGGTTCTGCGAAGAATTGTATCCTCAATAAAATTCCTCGCAAAGTTGGGCATTGCTTTTAGAGGCCATAATGAGAGTGCAACATCTTCGAGAATGGCAATTATTTGACTAGTTTAGAGCATTTGAGCGAATATGATGATTTTTGAAGTTGAATTTACAAAAGTATGTTAATCAAGGTAGCAGACATGTACATTATTGTTGACTTTGTCCACCCAACTGATCTTTAGTAATCGTCTAAAGAGAACTGGAAACACATAGCGCCTTTACATCGTCACTGTTTAGAACTTTTTTCATTTTTTATAAAGGTGGCTCTGGCGTTTTTTATCTCTATTTTGTTTTTGATCTCGATGCTGGGGTCCCATTGATCGCTTATGTTGCTACCCAGATACACCAATTTATGCACACTTTCCAGATGTGCGCCCTCGACCATGATACCATTTCCTCTAAAGTCCCGTGCTTTACTGATGACCATATATTTTGTTTTATTGACATTGAGTTTTAAGCCAAATTGAGTACAGGTCTCGGAGATCTTATTCATTAGGTTTTGTACATCTTCTTCGTTGTTCGTTACAATTAGTATACCGTCGGTGTATCTTATATTATTAACATTAACTCCATTTATATTGATTGCTTCACTGGTATCGTCAAGAGCTTCAATGAATATCTCTTCTGAATAGAGGTTGAAAAGCATGGGAGACATTAGATAAGTCGCACTTATCTTTTGATATTGACATCCTCTCATAATTGATGTCCCACTCGTATTTCAGCTGTCTGCTACCAGTGCAAATTGGCAATCTGTCGAATATCTTTGCCATCTATTCAAGTCGTCCTTAAAATTTGAATAATTACATCATGGTGTACTTTGACAAACGCTTTTTCAAAGTCGATCGCACAAAGGAATACATCATGGTTGACGTCGCGGAATCTTTGGATGAGTACATTAAGACCAAATAATGCCTCTCAACTCACAAACAATATTCATTGTTAAATTGAAACATTTACAACAACTGAAATCCTATACATTGTGGAATCACTAAAAAATACAACTACTTGTAGCCATGACTCACTGCTTACCATCATTCTCAAAGAATTCAGGCATGTACTGGTACATCCAATAAAGACATAGTTAACACCTCCTTCGGTAATGAAGTCTTCCCAGGAATTTTAAAAACCGCATTAATAATACCTGTCTATAAAAATTGAAATAAGTCGCAAGCAAATAACTCTCGCTCTATAACGCTAATATCGGTTCTAGCAAAAATATTAGAATATTGCATGCGGATTAGAATGTTGCCCTTCATAGAAAAATTCCACCAAATGCCAGAAAAGTGCCAAATCAACGGCACGGTTGCTCCAGAGATAAATCTACAACAACAGCGTTAACCGAATTCTATAACAAAATTTGAGATGAAGGAAATCGCCCGATTGGTATCTTCTGCAACTTCTGCCTGTGTGTCGCACAGGCAACTCCTTAACAAAATTTATAATCACGGAATAAGAGCTAAATCTGTTAGATGGCTCACATCTTTTCTCACAAATAGGAAATAACTCGTGAAAGTAAAATGCGGATCGATAACTGGCGAATCTAACTTAAGTTGTGTAAACATGGGTCTCCCGCAGGGCAATGTCTTGGCTCCGACTCTATTCCTATTATACACTGCAGACCTGGTGAGCTACATCGAAGATCCACACTGCACCTTATATGGGTTCCAGGTATTCGCAGTTCAGAAGATTCTGCACAGATTTTGCGTGAACGATTTTGTTTTACCAAGTAGCGTCGGATCTCCACTGTACCTTATATGTTGATGACGCTTTATCGTCTCCCAAAAAAAAAAAACTTCCAATAACCCACTGCGTGCTAACATGCTCCTGGATACACTCAACAAATGGTTCGCGCACAACAGTCTCTTTCTCAACAGAAATAAAACAGAATACGCTATATTCCATACAGCACGTAGAAACTACCCCTTAGACATCCAGTTGAAAATAATTAGAATATCGCATCAGACGTGTGATGAAGTTTTCAAAATAATTGTCGATTCTCTTATGTCACACATTGCGGAGGAAATAAAATACGCAAAATATTATGGTATCATTTTAGATTCTAAACCCGATGTTGTGCATGTGGATCAACTTACCTACGTAGTGCGCTATTTATCAGAAAATGGGGATATTAAGGAAAGATTTTTAAAGCTCTTCCCTATAGAAAGACATGATGCGACGTATCTAGAAGAGACACAAAATATTGTCGTGGACAATCGTACGACAATGCAGCAAATATGTCGGGCAAGTACAATGGTCTGCACACAAGAATAAGACAACTTGCTCGATCAGCAACGTTTATTCCGTGCTCTAGTCATTCACTTAATTTAGTTGGTAATGTTGCTGCAGAGAGTTGCAGTGATGCGTCCAGATAATTATTTTTCGTGCAAAATGTTTTTTCTCTGCATCACCGATTCGATGGAACATGTTATGCAATAACTAAGATAAAGTGTCTTATATATTAAAGAAAGTATCAGATACTTGATCTGCCAGGGCTTATGCAGTGTCAGCGTTAAAATGTGGCTACAAAAATATTAAAGAGGTATTAGATGAAATGTGCAACTTCACAAATGAAAAAAAATGGTTGTTATTGAATGAAGCAAAATCATTACTTAAAAAAATAATGAATATGAAACTACTATTATGACAGCCCTAAGGAATAAAATTTTGAAAGAATCAATGCAACAAGTAAATCTTTACAATCTATTGAAGGTGCGTCATTATTAAAAAGCCTAGAAATTTTTATTAATGAAAAAATAAGACCTAATTTTATCGAAATAGAATCGGAAGTTAAAGAACTTACAAATAAATCATTTGTCGCAAGTCGCAAGAAAATTTTTTTTTTACATTATGTACTCTACGTTATATGCAATCATTTAATAGCAGAACTGAACAGACGTGGACAAATCTATGAAAATGTTAATTATTATGTTAATGGTAATTTAGAGTTTTATTAGTGTTTAACCTGTGTGTAGAAAAAAGGAAAAAATGCGTTAATAATTTAATAGAAATATTCAAAGATAACATTGATTCAAGTAATTTTAAAAGAGTTGGAACAGTTTTTAATATTTTTAGATGAAGAAGACAAGCAATCAATTGATAATATATTATAAGGCTTTAGATATGAAAGCAAACTTTCCCAAATGTGGAAATTATTTAAAAAATGTTGTTACGAATTTTAAACGCATTCGGGAGAACGATCATTTTCTTGTTTAAAAAGAGTTAAAAATTATCTAAGAAATTCAAAAATTATCAGTTCAAAACTTGAATATTATTATGCTATTCATACACATATATTATATTCAAATATTATTGGAAATAAACAAAATTTAGTAGTACTTAATATTTTTTATTTATTTAATAATATAGTTTATACGTTTATACATGTATTTTTATTTTCCTTGTTTCTCTCGTTTTATTGGGGGGCCCAATATTTCTTCTGCGCCCGGGGCCCCAACTGTCCTAAATCCGCCACTGGCCGTTAACTATAATTCCCGCGAATTCCTCGCCAAGCGCCTCTCTGAATTTAACTTCGGAGTATATGTTGAACAACATAGGGGAAAGAACACATCCTTGCCTCATACCCTTTCGAATCTGTATGTCCTCTGTCAGTTCGGTTTCAATCCTGACTTTAGTTGTCTGGCCCCAGTATAAATTCGACACAATCTGAATATCGCGGCGGTCAATATCCAGATTCGCCAAAATGTTCATTAGCTTCTTATGTCTGACATTGTCGAAAGCCTTGCTATAGTCGATAAAACAAGCATATACGTCTTTATTGACAACACGGCACCGCTGAACCAATATCCCAAATCCCATGTAGCGCTTCCCTAGTACCAAAGCCGTTGCGGAAACCAAATTGTGTATCCCTTATTTCCGACTCACATTTTCGATAGATTATTGATGAATAATTCTTAGGAATACCTTCAGTACGTGACTCATTAAGCTTATCATGCGATGTTCATTACAGTCGAATGCATGTGGTTTCTTCGGTATGGTGACGAAAGTTGACGCTAGATTAGCTCGGTTGGAATGATGATTTTATCGTCATCAACCAGCTTGAGCATCTCGCTATAGATTCCATCTGGTCCCGCAGCCTTGCCTGATTTGGTGATCCTTATGGTATGTTTCACCTCGGTATTTAGAATTTCAGAGCCGTTCTCATTGAAGTGGTATAAATTATAGCTATCAGGTCTGTTGTCATTAAATAGTTTCATGACATGTTCTTTTCAAATTTGTAGTTTGTGTGGAAAGAACATGTCATGAAACTATTTAATGACAGCAGACCTGATACTGGCTTCTAGTGACCTTATATTTTCAGCTTCTTCTCCCATTCTTTGATATCCCAGCACTTGGTTTAAGAGGAGCGGTGAGAGTCCATCACCTTGGCGAACGTTTTTCTTGATCTCCAAAGGTTCGGAGATTTCCCAATTCAACTTCACTTTAGATGTTGCGTCTATCAGTGTTTGTTTGATCAGTCGCAGTGTTTTGTCGTCCAAACCTTGTTCGTGTAGGATGTTGAACAATGACTGGCGGTTGACGGAGTCATATGCTTTGTTGAAGTCCACGAAGGTGCATATTACTGGAGTGTTCCTGGGGGCTTTGATTTTCAGGGTAGTCTTCAGACTGAAGATTTGTTCTGCACAGGAGCGACCAGGGCGGAAGCCTGTCTGGTATTCGCCGATCTTGTGCTCCAGCTGGTCCTGTGTCCTTTGGAGAATGCAGCGTGAGATAATATGTTACTTATTGTCTTTATTATATTATTCTTTGTATGTTACTTATATAATATCTTGTATTAGTGAGATGCCCCTGTAATTGTTTACATCTGTGAGGTCGCCCTTTTTGTGTAGAGGGTGGATCAATACACATTTCCAGTCGTCTGGCAACTTTTCTGATGTCCATATGTCTGTGATGATCTGTGTGAGTTCTCCGAGTGAGTTCGGTTCGAGGTTTTTCAGTAGTTCGGCCACTATGCCGTCTTCGCGAGATGTCCTGTGATAATAGACCTTTTCATAGTTGAATAAAAACATAGTTGATTTTGTGCGCAAATGTGTCAATTTCCGTCATGTTATATGTCAAAAAGTGCCAGAAATTTTAATGTATAACTAAATATGTGCCCGAAACTTTCATATTCCCGCCTTTTAAACTTGGCGGATGCGCATAACTAACCGTAAAAAGGTCGCATAAAACTTTCATATTCCCGCCTTTTAAACTTGGCGGATGCGCATAACTAACCGTAAAATATACGCATTTATAATTATTAGTTTCGTTCAATTCTGTAGAAAAATCTTTGGATTATTAGCTGTAATATACCATAGACTTGTCTTATAAAGGGGTTTTCAATGAGAACATAACAATTTTGTTTTATAATACGGAACATAACCTACAAACTTTTTCATGATCTGTCAAAGTCAAAACGTCACTCAAGGCTTACATTTCTATCAGGGCAAAGTTCACGAACGAGCAACGTTTGCAAATCGTTAAAACTTACTACCGAAATTCTGAGTCTGTAGTCGCAACTTATGTAACTTTAAGAGCGATTACTGCAATGTTTGGTCGCAATAATCATCCCACCAGACAAGCTGTGCGTGCGATGGTGAATAAATTTTAATGAACATATTCACTATTGAATGTTCCTGTGAAACATGTTCGTACTACTGAAAATATTGCAGCCGTAAGTGCTTCAGTTCAGTTGAAACAAGCCGATTACACGCCGTTCAGAAGAATTAAGAATTTCTCAGTCTACATTATGGCGAATTTAATCCAAGAACTAAAAGCTCTGGATCATTTAAAGCACATCATTTAAAGAAACTTATCCGATTTTGTTCTGCAAAAGTTTGGAGAAAATCCTGAATTTCATCGAAAAATTATCTTTAGCGATGAAGCTCATTTTTGACAATATTGGACAGTAACAAACACACGTGTGCTTCATGACACTACATTGCATCCACAACAAGTGAGCGTGTGGTGTGGATTTCATGTCCGAGTTGTGTCATGTAGAGTTGTGTCAGAGTTGTGATAGATTTTTTTTTCCTTGAAAATAATCGCCATGTTGTGGTTAATGGAGTTCGATATCGTGCAATGTTGAAAGACTATTTTTGGCAAAAAAATTGAATGGACTTGACATCAACTATATTGGTTACCAAAAAGATTGTTCCACAAGCCACACAGCTGGTCAAACAATTGATTTATTGAAAGGAAAATTTGGTAATTTAAAAGTTAACAAATAAGTTTAATCTCGATAAATGGTCCAGTCGAATTCATGCCAACAATCCAACAACGTTAGAGAAGCTCAGGAAAAACATCGAACACGAAATTGCCAACATTCCGGCTGATATGTGTGACTGAGTGATTGAAAATTGCATGCGAACGACGACAAATTCCAAACATAATTGTGTGTACCATGTGTACTAAACCTGGAATAAATTTCAGCTTAACATCTCAATTATTCTGTGTTTTATTTAAATACAAAATTGTTATATCCTTATTGAAAAACCCGGTATTACCTGTTATGTCTTTTATAGCCTGTTACAATCTAGTCTAGTCCTTTTTGTATTTTATATTATAGTGTTTACTTTTCCTGTATTGCATGTTATCTATTCCAGCGTTTTATAGTTTAAAACTGGCTTGTGTTTTATAGAAGATGCTTCATATTTTCAGCATTACGTAGTTCCACCTAATCATGTTTAGATTAGGTTTGTAATATCCCTTACAGTTGGCTCTAGTATCAATTATTCGTGATTAGTCTCAAAATAAAAATTGTTATTTAATCCAGTCCAGTTTAATATGGTTTTCCTTCGTCTAGTCTTCTCGTCTTGCCCGCTCTTATCAGATCTTGTCTGATCGTGTCTAGAATTTAGTGGAATCTAGCCTTATTTCGTCTTATCTAGTTTATTGTTGCTCGTTCGTGCTTTGTTTAATTAATTTGCTTTAATTACGATACTTTGTAAATGCAGTAATTTTTTTTTATGAATATAAAAAAGTATCCGGAAAGTTCAACGACTGAAAATTCATCTACGGAAATTTCGCCGACAACAAGTTTCCTACTAAAAAGTTACCGACCTACAGACTCGCGATTAGTCGAACGAAAAACACCGACTCTACAACTACAATTGCCCAAGATTGATTTTATTTTTGATTTTGATTTAAATTTAATAAAGCCGAAACTCGTTGGAAGAAATATAAATTATTCCTTTTCTTGAAGTAAATTAAGTATTAACAAAGCAAAACACAATTATTAACCTTCAAGATGGTCAAATCCAAAAATAATATAGTATTTTCTATTGTAATCCGAAATCAGTCGGTAAATTATCCGCTAAAAATAAACTATTATTGTAATTATTCGACTAATAACGGATCAGTAAACTTTCTGGTGGGTGAATTGTTGTCGGTGAACTTTCCGTCGGTGAAATTTCTTGGAACCATACAACTTTGTCATTCTACATTATTTCTTCTACTCTCTTCTACTTCTTTACTTTGAGCTTCAACATTCTATCTTTATCTATTGCATATTTCTTAATTATTGCTCTCTCCATTCTATGGTATTTTAACGTTTTCCCTCTAAAGTCGTTATGTTTTTAGTTTTGTCTTCTACTTAAATTGTTACTTCCATTATATTATCTTCTTTTATATTCTTATTCGTCTCTATATAATATATCTAGTCTAGTTAAACCTCCCTTTGGCCATATAAAAATGAATTGGTATCTTATGTGATACTTCGTTTTGTAATATTATTTTAAATAGCGATATAAAGTTGCTATGGTGCGGCTGTAATAGATTTTAATGAGATTTTGAAGTGTGAACTTTTTTCCGTGTATGCGTTAGGTATATATCTGTCGTATATATAGATTGGACTATGGCAGTCTGTACAGCTTCCATAATCTGTAAAGTTTGTTAATATTACACGGAGTGAGGGCGATTACCGGGCGACGGAAACGATCGGAAATCTGTTACTCGCTACACTCGCGGATTAAAACTTTCACAATAAACCTAACTTCGTCCGCACCGGAATATTTTCCACGATTTTCCACGACACACACACCCACAAAAAAAATCATAATAATAATCATAAAACATTTCGTAAATGGTCCATTTGACGATTTTTTTTGTTCAGGACATTTACACATTTTTTTTTTGTTTTTGTTGCCAAACTGTTACTGTTATTGCTCAAACTATTTAACTACGTTACATTTTATCACCTGCTGTAAGTTTTATTATCGAACATTTTAGTCCTTGCCTGTAATATTGTTCCCGAAAATGTATTAAAATAGTATTTTTTTATAACTGTTTAAAAAATTCATACTTAAAAAATTCCCTGAAGATGGTTAATTTTTTATTTAAAAAAAAAAACTCGAAACTTGTTGGAAGTAATATTAACTATTACTTTTCTTAAATAAAATCAAGTATAAAAAATAAAGCAAAACACAAATATTAAACTTCAAGATGGTCAAATACACAA
The DNA here is from genome assembly GCA_944588485.1 of Phosphuga atrata. NCBI lineage: Eukaryota > Metazoa > Arthropoda > Insecta > Coleoptera > Silphidae > Phosphuga > Phosphuga atrata. The sequence continues at coordinate 34,858,829 of OX155893.1, forward strand.
ATAATGATAATCATTACTTGAAGTATAATCGGTGCTTCAATTGACCATTTATTTGTATTCCCATTTTATTTTCTTCGATCGCTATTTTGAAGATATTCTATCTATTTAAAAGAGTAAACTAGCAGTGTGTAGCAATACTTTTGAGTAGAGTTAAGCAAACATATTATAAGCTGGACACCAATTAACAGCAGGATTATCGTCCTTCGACTGAGAACACAGTGCAGAAACCTTGTTTTAATAGCTCTATGTTCCACAAGGAATCTTTTAGAAAGTATATGATTTTTATGACTAGACAAGTTTAAAATAGTCAAGATTTCAAGAAACAGAACTAGACTTGATCTTACTAGATTATGCAATAGTCAATACATTAGGTTAGTTTAATCGAAACTACGCAGGATTAGGCTAGACATGTCTAGATTGCAACAAGACTCAAAAGTGAAGGAATCAATTTGGTTGAACTTGGTTGAAATAACACCAGATGCACTTCCGGATTACCGTACAGGCACATGAGGCGCACGCCTAGCGCATCTGCAAGGCGGGGCCTCGTCGTTAGGTACCTAATGCCCACGAACCAATTTTTGTATTATTATTTTTATTGTCTGTTAATATGCGAATTATAAAATAATAATTGTAGGCTAAAGTTTAATAAGTTCTAAACTCTTTTTTGATAGTGAGTATTGGGTAGTAGTGGCTAATAGTAAATTAAAAAAAAGTTAAAGTTGGCCCCCAATTTTAATGTGCCCCGACATGCACATTAAAATTGGGGGCCAACTTTAACACGCGCAATGTAGGGTTCCGTAGTTGCCATTCTTACTCTTATGACTTGACTCGTGAGAACGTGACCATAGTTGCAAGATTGCCTCCTAACCGACTAATTAACCGTCTGTTCACCTTCTGGCAAAACAAGAAGGTTCGTACCACTTGGTTGACAGAAACCGAGAAGGATATTAAGGAACTGGCAATAACAGATCTACAAAATAGAGAGTCTGTGAGACGTACCCTGCAGGAAGTCCGTGGATTTCAGGAATGGCCCTGAAGGAACGGTACCCCCTGGACAGAAGAGAGAAAGGAGTTACACCGGCAGACGATGCGACAATACTGGGCCAAGATCAAAGCCCAACTGCTGAACAAGCGTGGTCAAAAGTAGGCCTATTCGAAACAAGAAGAAGAAGAAAGATAGAAAGTAATAATAGCAATGGAGATGAACAATGTTCCAGTCCTTTATATTAGGGTTCCGTTGTTATCAACAATGAACCCTTATAGTTTCGATATGTGCCTCCGTCCGTCCGCCCATAGTTTAGTTCAGAGGCTATAAATAGAAAGCTGTAATTTGGAACGGATATACAGATTAATCACGCCGACAAAGTGGTAAAATAAAATCTTAAAAAAAAATGTTTAGGGTACTTCCTCTTCACGTAAAGTGGGGACGTTTTTTTTTTCTCGACTACCCCATGGTGTGGGGTAACGTTGGATAGGTCTTTCAAGTCTTGCGTTCAATCCATTCGCCAAGATACTTAAATTTAAATTCTCAGTCCTCTTGATGTTTCCCTGCTCTAGTAACATCTCTCTGTTTGCTTGTTTGATGTTGCTGAATTCTTTTTTCTCCAGCGACACTTGAAGACCCACTTTGGCAGCCTCTTTTCTGAGGTAATTTGGCTGGATTATTGCTATCTCAAGAGAATCAGCAATCAGTGCCATGTCTTTTTTTTCTTTCTTAGATTTATGCAAGTTTCTCTTCTTAGATTATGCAAGTACAGTTTTAAAATTGAGGATCTGTTCAACACCGGATTAGGTCTTCCTGAAGCCTCCCTGGTTTTCTCCCAGTTGATTATCCAGCTGATTTTCTGCCCTTGTTTGCAACGCCTTGTAGAGAATCTTGTATGTTACCGCGTAGAGAGAAATTCCACGGTAGTTGTTTAGATCAGTAAAATCTCCCATTTTGTGAAGCGGATGGATCAGAACTGATTTCCAATAGTGTGGTAATTTCTCTGTTTCCCTGTTTTCCCTGTTTCCCCAGATGTCCTGGATGATCTCGGTTAGCTTGTGCACGGGATTGCTTCCAGCACCTTTACACAGTTCAGCAACGACAGAGTCCTCTCGCGCTGCCTTATTATTCTTAAGAAATTGAATGATCTGGCCAACTTCTTCCAATGAAGGGGGCAGCGAGTCCGGGTTTGGTATGGTTTGTTTATAGTCGAAGTCTTCGCTGGGTGGATCACAGTTGAGTAGATTTTTAAAGTACTGAGCTAAAAGGTGGCAGTTGTCCTTGTCGTTAAAAGCCAGTTTGCCTTGTGAGTCTCTGAAGTGGAGGCTTGGCGAAGCGTATTTTCTGAGTGTCGGCTTGAAGGTTCCAAAGAAATCTCTGCAGTTATTCTTAGCAAAGCTCTCTTCGATTTGGGCTAGTTGGTTTTGTGTGGAGGTCCGTTTGGTTCCTCGAATTATCTAGGCTGTAACCTTTCTTTGTTCCAAAAATGTATGCAAATTTTCCTTGGTGTTTTTAGAATTCCACTTCACCCAGGCTGTCTGTCTGGTTTGGTTTGGGTTTGGACTGTGGGTTTAATTTTCAGTCCACCACGGATGCTTCCTTTTTCTAGAGAGACAATGCTGCCTAAAAAGGAAGTCGTGTGTGTGTGTGTGTGTTTCGTGTCTGGTGGTTTCCGGTGGTGGCAGGATTGGCCACTGCCTGGTGGGACAGTGTTACCAGGGGGCGCCGGCATGTTCTGGATATACAGGAGAAAATGCACGCGTGGAGGCTCCTTCCGTGCCCCCCGCAGGAAGTCGTATCAGGGTGAGACTATACTAAAGTCGTCACATATAGTTGTGGTTTCCGAATGTGTGCCATTCCAGCTTGCCTAATTAGGCAGGGAGTTAGACTTTCGTTACAAATGAGATTTGCGCCTTTTGGGATTGCCTAACTAAACCAAGCACCGAATTCGGCATGCCTAATTCGAACCTTAACCAAAGGAAAACAAAGTCAAATTTCTAGCCGATGTCGGACCAGACTAGGTTGGGGTAATAAAATAAATGTGTGGCTTCCGATTTTGTACTACATTAGGCTTTCCTAATTAGGTAGGGAGACGGACTTGGGTTACAAATATGATGAGGACCAAACACGGAATTCGGAATACCTCATTCGAACCTAATAAAATCCAAACTCAAATTCCTAGTCGAGATAAATAATACAAGATTTTACAAGACCTAGACTACTTACATTTAAACTAGAGATTCTCAACCTTGTGCTCGCGAATTTGGCATGAGCTGTTTACATGTGCTCATAGAGCTATTTACACGCATCATAGAATCAGGAACTTAAAGGTAATTTAGATATCTACCTGAAATCAAGATTATCTCTCAATATCACTTGAAATCTAGATTTTTTATCTGTTAGATATAAATACATATTCTGATAGGTACTACAATTATATTTTTATTTAGAAAGTTTGATAACTAAATAGTATCTAGATTATATTCGTCAAACTCGTTGTATCAAAAACTTAGCAGCAAGAACTGGTGGTGACGACGTACTGCAAACCTTTATAGATCTATTGTACCTCACCCTCCTCCAAGCGTTAGTGTACTTACCCATTTAGATCGCCATTTTAGATCCTCTAATTCTGATTCCATTAGGAATTTCAGGATCTGGGTGGGATTCAAGGCCTGCAGCTCTTCTGTGTTCAAGCAGTGAGCCCCGAGGTACATCTGTCTCTTGCGCAGTAGTGCTCCGCAGTCTTTGAGCAGATGTATGGGGGTTTCCTCTGCTGAACCACAGAATCTGCATCCGTCATCCTCCTCTAGGCCTAGGACTTTGAGATGTTTCCTAAGTCTGCAGTGTCCCGTCAAGACTCCTGTCAGAATTCTAAGCTTGTTCCTGCTTAATTTCAGGCAAGCTTTTGTTCTTTTCTGGTTAAAAGATCATCACTTTGGACTACCTTAGCCCTGGAAGTTCTTTCCAGGTTTTCATCCATTGTTCTATTGTTTTTTCATCTAAACTTTTGTGGATGGTGTTCAGATTCATTCCGCAAAAGGGTTCCGGACCTATAAAGGGGCTACTGGATCCCTTGTTTTGTTAGGTGATCGGCTTCTTCGTTTCTGTCTATACCAGTGTGTCCTGGTACCCAGTATAGCGTTGCTTTATTATCTTTGCCAAGCTTGTTTAGCTTCCCCGCACAGTCCCATACCAGTTTAGATCTGATGGTGTATGAACTAATGGCCTTAATGGCTGCTTAGCTGTCTGACATGATAGCAATTCGTTTTTTTTGCGATAATTCCTGTCGTGGTTAAACTGTGCACATCTTTCGATTGTGTGTACCTCTGCTTGCAAGATACTTGAGAATGTTCCCATGCATTCTAAGTAGTTGATACGAGGTCCAAACACTCCTGCACCTTCCTTTGTCTTCGAACCATCTGTATACGACTTGATAGCATTTTGCTCTATGTGGTATGCTGAGGATTCGTCGCTCCAATCGGCTTTACTACTACACATTGCTTGTAGTTTTTCTCTAAGTGGTATTTGCATACCATGTCGTCTTTTGATGCTTCCAGTCAGGGGATCTTGGCAGCGAGGCTGTTTCGGTCTCTGGTTCCGAATATTTTACCTCTGCCTATTCCTCCCTTGCTGAACATTACAATCGCCGATCTGGCGGCCCTTTCCACCACAAGGTGCAGCGCAGTCAGATCCAGCAGCAGCTCCATTGCTGCTGTCGGACACGACACCATCGCCCCCGTGATGCAGACACACGACAGTTTTTAAATCTTCTCAAGCTGTTTCCTCATAGAGGCCAACTTGGTTCTACTTCCCCAGGCAACTGCCCCATAAGTGATTGCAGGTCTCACTATCATGGTGTACATCCATCGCAGGATTGTGGGGTTACAATCCCACGTTTTTCCTGCCAGATTTCTGCACACCATTAGGGCGCGTTTGGCCTTACCTACCGCTGCCTCAGCGTGTCCATTCCATAGGAGTTTGCTATCTAGTGTGATACCCAGATACCTTATCTCCTGTTTGTATTCTACTCCCATCTAACAGTATGGGCTGTATGCAGTTTAATTTTCTCCTTCTAGTATATGGTATTACCGTGGTTTTGCTCGGGTTGAGTCTCAGTCCCACTGTTTGACACCATCTACCTACTAGTTACTTTGAGGCCTCTCTGAACAATTTCACAGAGCGTTCCCTCAAACTTCCGTCTGGTCATTCTGACTATGTCATCGGCATAACCTTGACATTTAATGTCTAGGTCGTTCAGCCTAACCAGTAATTCATCAACTACCAGGCTCCACATTAGTGGTGATAGTACACCTCTCTGTGGGAACCCTCGAGTTGTGGAGATCTTAATGGTGTCTCTTCCCACTTGTGTCCGCTGTTCTGGTTCTCAGCATTTCTGCCATCCACTTTGAGATAGTGCTGTCGATACTCCTTCTTTTGAGGGCGGCTCTGACAGCCTCGTGTGAGGTGTTGTCAAAAGCTCCCTCTATATCCAAGAAGGCACATATCGCTACTTCCTTTGTCTCTAATGCTGCTTCTATTTCATTTGTCAGCTGATACAGGGCGGTTTCTGTGGATTTCCCTGCTCTGTATGCATGCTGATGACAGCTGTGTAGTGGTGCACCTACCAACACTATTGTCCTAAGGTAATTATCAATTACCTTCTCCACTGTCTTTACCATAAAAGATGTTAGACTAATGGGTCTAAATGACTTCGGTTGAGTGGTGTCTTTCTTCCCCACCTTTGGTACGAATACCACCTTAGCACTTCTCCATAGCTCCGGTATATATCCGAGCGCTAAACTACTTCTAAAGATATTTAGAAGATTCGACATTAGTTCTCTCCCTCCCTTTTTGTAGGATGGCAGCAACTAGTCCGTCCACACCTGGGGTCTTAAAAGGCTGGAAAGTGCCGATAGCCCATCTGATTCGGTTTTCCGTACAGATGGACGCTGCCCTCCTCCAGTCAGCCCGACTTGGTTTCCGTGGCTGCTTCAAGCCTTCGGTCTCCCTGTATCCTCCTACCAGATATATAAAATAACTATTAGTTGTGAATACACATACGGATAGATAATGAAACAATCTATAAATCTTATCTATAAAGTCATCGTCAAACTGTTTGACTCAAAAACTTGATAAAATCTTGAGCTCGAAGGTAATTTTGTCAATATCTATCTGAAATCTTGATTATCTCTTAGATTATTCTGATATGTTCTAATAGAAAATGAAATTATTTAGAAAGTTTTTTGGTATCTATATTTATAATCTAGATAATATCTGTCAAACTTGTATAAAAAACTTGACAGCAACAAGAACTATTTTCAAATCTACACGGAAAAAAGTACACTCTAAAAATTACAGTTTAAATAGTAGCATCGGCCTTACGAATTTAAAACTGTAAAAAAACAATTGCTTTTTTTTAATTACAGTTTCCGGTATTATAGTAAATAAGTTTTAAAAATTACAGTACGCGACTGCAATCTTTACAAATTTGTATTCGGAAGGCCGCTGCTACTATTTAAACTGTAATTTTTAGAGTGTACTTTTTTCCGTGTACCAGATTTATAAATTAACTATTAGATGAGAATACATTTTCGGACAAATTTAAAATCTGTCTTTATTATTTAGATAATCGTGATGAAGAAGATAAAGAAAGAACTCTGAGGGAATAAAATTAAAAATTTCAACTTACTAATATACCAATATTGATGGTTGGATGCGAGTTTTTGAGTATTGATTGGATCACAACTATACAGGGTGTTTACGCTTTGTGATTTTATTTCCACAGGGTGATTAAACATCTTAAAAGAAGGTCATTAACCTTAATATGTCTTAACAAAAGTTGTATAATAAGAGAGATATAACTGTTCAAAATTTTAAATTCAAAATCGATGGTCAAAATCGATATCAAACGATAAATTCTCAGTGAATTTTTTACTAGGCTGATGATCATTTTTAGTAGGCTGATGAAGGTAACTTTTCCCATCTGTCAAGCTGTTCCTTCAGTTCTTACTGCACTGTGATTTGAAAAAAATTCTTTAGAATAAATTGTAATAAGGAAAGCAAAAAATGGTCCAGCGCACCAACAGTGAATACGTTGGCATGCTGCTTATTTATGGGGAAGTTTTCCAGAATTCTCTATCTATTGTGGATTCTATGCTGAGCGGTTTCTTATCAGGCCAACATCTATTCCACAAAAAATCGCCGCTCTAGTAATCCGTGCACGAGATACTGGTGTACTGCACGTCAAGGTCGTGGTGGTGGACATGGCCGACATAGAATTTTGGATGCCGAAGAAGAAATCTTGTCGAAGTAGATCCTTCTAGTAGTACTCGACAAATGTGTCGCCAAGTAGATGCCTCAAATCGAATTGTCTGGCGAACATTGCGCGAGAGTCTATTGTATACTTTTCATGTACAAAATGTACTGGCTTTACAACTTGAAGATCATCCCTTACGTTAACAATTTTACTGAAGGTTTCTACAAAATATGCTGAAATTACAAACTTTTCTTACATTGTATTGGCGCCTGAGGAAGTAACGTTTACACGTAACGGCATAAATAACAGTCATAATAGTCATATTTGGGCTGTCGAAAATCGACATGCTGTTTGCGAAAATCGACATGCTGACAACAGATCTTCGATAAACATGTGGGCCGGACTGGTCAAAGGACAACTTATTGGCTCCGATGTGTTTCCAAATCATTTGAGCGGAAATGATTACCTCTTCATTTTGCAAAATCAGTTGATAGAACTATTAGAAGGAGTTCCTTCGGATTTACGTCGATAAAAGGATTTTTTAAGATAGCGCACCGCCGCATTTTAATCATTTAGTTCGCCATCATTTAGATAATGTGTTTAAAAATAAGTGGATTGGTCGTCTGTTCCATGGCCTTCTCGGTCATCCGACCTTATTCTCCTTGATTTCTATTTATGGGTTTTTTTGGAGACCATGTTATAAACCAACGAAATAATTGATTTACAATTAGATGATGATCGTAACCGAGTTGAGCTGCGGCGACAATTCGACAGCAAGACCAAGGGCCTAGTAAATTAAGCCAATTCATGGATAAGTCGAATGAGACTTTGGGTTCAACAACACGACGATGACTTTCAACATCTAGTGTAAAGTGGATTTCACAAAAAATTTAATAATGTTTCATTTAATTGCCACTTTAAAAAGAACACCAAAATATTAAAAAAAGTAATATCTTTTATTATGCAACTTTTGTTAAGACATTTTTACATTAATGACATTTAATCACCCTTTAAACCCATTTTTTACATTTAATCATCCCGTAAAAATAAAATCACAAGACCCTAAACACCCTGTATATATTCATCTCAAGAAATCCATACTTTATGTCAATTAAATCACATCATAAAGCAGTTTTCAACGTATCAATGCCGTTTCAATCCGGCTTTATGTACATTTTTTTCTGTTATAAATTTTTACACTTCAATTAAATTTGCACCGAATATATTTTTCGTTACCATTATTTCATATGCCATTCTTCGGATTTCAATCTGTCGCCGATTCAGACGAAACTAATTGAAAAACTGCTATTCTAATAATAAAACCTCCCCACAAAAAAAAAACGAGACAAATAGTCCTTTGCGAATTTAAATAACTTTCATTAAACTATTTATTGATGCTCTGATTTTTTTTAATTTCCTCTTTCTATGGCAATATTAATTGGAAAATTTATATAAAATAAACTAGAGTTTCTAGCCAACGTAATATTTCATTTTAATATTCTACATATAGAGAGTTTATAAAATATGAGATATTATACGAGAGTCTGGCTTCCAAAGTAAAATTACATAAATGCCGATATTTATAAAGTTGCATTCAACTTAAAAGTAATCTTCGACTAGACGAAACATAATTTTCATTATAAACATGTTTATAAATATAATTACATTGTTCCTGTATTTTGGTAGACTTGTCTAATCTCTTATATTCGCGTATTTATTACTCCAATTGTATAGTTGTTGTTGAAATAAAACAATAATGTTATAAACAATGTCTTGTATTGTCCCTCCACATGAAATATATCGCAGGCGCGTTCGAATACAAAGTCCGTTTCGCTTTGGAGGAGTCAGTTTATCAGCGAGTTTTGTGGCTCGCTGTCGTGGTCTTCTGTCTGTCGGTGCGCGCGCGCGTCGCGACGCTCACACGTAATCGCAGATATAATAATACGGACGGCGAGGACGCCGCACTTAACACACGGCCACCGCCGGCTTGAACACGCGCGCGATTTTTTTCAGTTCTTGTGCGACCAATAGGAGTTTTGATTTGGGAATTTTGTTTACTTCTTGTCCGCTTTGGTTCTGTTTTGTTTTGTGCGGGTGGAAAAAGGAACTTTTTTTGGGTGATAATGGATATTATTAAGTAGATGGTGAGGATTTGTTTCGAAATTTTATTTGGATTTATTTATAACAAACAATCTTCTTTCTCGTTTGTTTAACGTTTTTACATTAACAAAAGTTTTGTTTTATTTTTTGTCGTAATTTTGTAATAATTAGATGATGCAGCAATTAAGAATATTTAAATCAAATTCAATTACCAAAGAGGATTTACAAAGTATAAGATTTTGAAAACGTTTTTGACCAAGTTTAATATTCAGATAGATTGGCAAATCTACTAGATTAATAACCTAATATTGAACATGTGAAAAAATTTAAACATTAGTTTAAAGTAAAATTAGAAAATTTGAAGGCTGCTGTGTCAATTAATAAAACACTCAAATTTTCTGTCTACTCTTGTCTGTCTAGTCTAGTCTTGCCTTTCTAGTATTGCCTGTCTAGTTTTGTCTATCTAGTCTTGTCAGTTTAGTCTTCTGTGCCTACTTTTGATTGTCTAGTCTTGTCTGTGTAGTCTTGCTGTCTAATCTGGTCTGACTAGTCTTGTCTGTGTAATTTTGCCTCTCTAGTCTTACCTGTCTAGTCTTACCTGTCTTGTTATGTCTCTCTAGTATTGTCTGTCTATTCTTGTCTGTCTAATCCTGTCTGTCTATTCTTGTCAGTCTAGTCTCCTCTGTTTAGTCTTGTCTGTATAGTCTTGTCTGTCTGGTTCTTCTACTCATGTCTGTCTAGTCTTGTCTGGTTCTTCTGCTCATGTCTATCTAGTCGCGTCTGTCAAGTCTTGTCTGTCTAGTCTCGTCTGTCAAGTCTTGTCTGTCTAGTCTCGTCTTGTCTTTGTAGACTTTTCTGTCGAGTCTTGTGTCTAGTTTTGTCAGTCTAGTCTTGTCAGTCTAGTCTTGTCAGTCTAGTCTCGTCAGTCTAGTCTCGTCAGTCTAGTCTCGTCGGTCTAGTCTCGTCGGTCTAGTCTCGTCGGTCTAGTCTCGTCGGTCTAGTCTCGTCGGTCTAGTCTCGTCGGTCTAGTCTCGTCGGTCTAGTCTCGTCGGTCTAGTCTCGTCGGTCTAGTCTCGTCGGTCTAGTCTCGTCGGTCTAGTCTCGTCGGTCTAGTCTCGTCGGTCTAGTCTCGTCGGTCTAGTCTCGTCGGTCTAGTCTCGTCGGTCTAGTCTCGTCGGTCTAGTCTCGTCGGTCTAGTCTCGTCGGTCTAGTCTCGTCGGTCTAGTCTCGTCGGTCTAGTCTCGTCGGTCTAGTCTCGTCGGTCTAGTCTCGTCGGTCTAGTCTCGTCGGTCTTGTCTCGTCGGTCTAGTCTCGTCGGTCTAGTCTCGTCGGTCTAGTCTCGTCGGTCTAGTCTCGTCGGTCTAGTCTCGTCGGTCTAGTCTCGTCGGTCTAGTCTCGTCGGTCTAGTCTCGTCGGTCTAGTCTCGTCGGTCTAGTCTCGTCGGTCTAGTCTCGTCGGTCTAGTCTCGTCGGTCTAGTCTCGTCGGTCTAGTCTCGTCGGTCTAGTCTCGTCGGTCTAGTCTCGTCGGTCTAGTCTCGTCGGTCTAGTCTCGTCGGTCTAGTCTCGTCGGTCTAGTCTCGTCGGTCTAGTCTCGTCGGTCTAGTCTCGTCGGTCTAGTCTCGTCGGTCTAGTCTCGTCGGTCTAGTCTCGTCGGTCTAGTCTCGTCGGTCTAGTCTCGTCGGTCTAGTCTCGTCGGTCTAGTCTCGTCGGTCTAGTCTCGTCGGTCTAGTCTCGTCGGTCTAGTCTCGTCGGTCTAGTCTCGTCGGTCTAGTCTCGTCGGTCTAGTCTCGTCGGTCTAGTCTCGTCAGTCTAGTCTCGTCAGTCTAGTCTTGTCAGTCTAATCTTGTCAGTCTAGTCTTGTCAGTCTAGTCTTGTCAGTCTAGTCTTGTCTGTCTAGTCGACGAATTTTTTTTTAGAATTTTCGCGAAGTTTGCAACAAAATACTCTTGAAACTTGCCTGAAGGGAATAATGTATCACATGTAGGCAGTTGTACTTCTTCTTTTAGCTTAGGTCCATCGACTCCTGAATGAATCTTGGCAAGTGTGTGCCCCCCCGTATAATCTTTAAGGCGAGCTCCTCACCTGGGGTATTAGTTTTTCATATATTTTGGAAGGTTGATAGCATTTAAAACAACACGTGTGCTAGGCGGGGTGGCAAATTTCCCTGTTTACGATTACATTTCCTTAATTCGTTTAATGCAAAGGTTATTCCGTCGTTACTCGATCGCCAGAGCCTCGTTCGTTGTCTAGCAGGGGTACAGCGCACAGGTGAGGTTGACATTTGGGCCTGTCTTACCCCCCAATTTAGTTAAAATATATACAATTAAGTACTCTTGTTAGTTTAGTTTTGTCTGTCTTGTCTTGTCTGTCTAGTCTTGTTTGTCTAGTCTTGGCTGTCTAGTCTTGTCTGTCTAGTCTTGTCTGTCTAGTCTTGTCTGTCTAGTCTTGTCTGTCTAGTCTTATCTGTCTAGTCTTGTCTGTCTAGTCTTGTCTGTCTAGTCTTGTCTGTCTAGTCTTGTCTGTCTAGTCTTGTCTGTCTAGTCTTGTCTGTCTAGTCTTGTCTGTCTAGTCTTGTCTGTCTAGTCTTGTCTGTCTAGTCTTGTCTGTCTAGTCTTGTCTGTCTAGTCTTGTCTGTCTAGTCTTGTCTGTCTAGTCTTGTCTGTCTAGTCTTGTCTGTCTAGTCTTGTCTGTCTAGTCTTGTCTGTCTAGTCTTGTCTGTCTAGTCTTGTCTGTCTAGTATTGTCTGTCTAGTCTTGTCTGTCTAGTCTTGTCTGTCTAGTCTTGTCTGTCTAGTCTTGTCTGTCTAGTCTTGTCTGTCTAGTCTTGTCTGTCTAGTCTTGTCTGTCTAGTCTTGTCTGTCTAGTCTTGTCTGTCTAGTCTTGTCTCTCTAGTCTTCTCTGTCTAGTCTTGTCTGTCTAGTCTTGTCTGTCTAGTCTTGTCTGTCTAGTCTTGTCTGTCTAGTCTTGTCTGTCTAGTCTTGTCTGTCTAGTCTTGTCTGTCTAGTCTTGTCTGTCTAGTCTTGTCTGTCTAGTCTTGTCTGTCTAGTCTTGTCTGTCTAGTCTTGTCTGTCTAGTCTTGTCTGTCTAGTCTTGTCTGTCTAGTCTTGTCTGTCTAGTCTTGTCTGTCTAGTCTTGTCTGTCTAGTCTTGTCTGTCTAGTCTTGTCTGTCTAGTCTTGTCTGTCTAGTCTTGTCTGTCTAGTCTTGTGTGTCTAGGCTTGTCTGTCTAGTCTTGTCTGTCTAGTCTTGTCTGTCTAGTCTTGTCTGTCTAGTCTTGTCTGTCTAGTGTTGTCTGTCTAGTCTTGTCTGTCTAGTCTTGTCTGTCTAGTCTTGTCTGTCTAGTCTTGTCTGTCTAGTCTTGTCTGTCTAGTCTTGTCTGTCTAGTCTTGTCTGTCTAGTCTTGTCTGTCTAGTCTTGTCTGTCTAGTCTTGTCTGTCTAGTCTTGTCTGTCTAGTCTTGTCTGTCTAGTCTTGTCTGTCTAGTCTTGTCTGTCTAGTCTTGTCTGTCTAGTCTTGTCTGTCTAGTCTTGTCTGTCTAGTCTTGTCTGTCTAGTCTTGTCTGTCTAGTCTTGTCTGTCTAGTCTTGTCTGTCTAGTCTTGTCTGTCTAGTCTTGTCTGTCTAGTCTTGTCTGTCTAGTCTTGTCTGTCTAGTCTTGTCTGTCTAGTCTTGTCTGTCTAGTCTTGTCTGTCTAGTCTTGTCTGTCTAGTCTTGTCTGTCTAGTCTTGTCTGTCTAGTCTTGTCTGTCTAGTCTTGTCTGTCTAGTCTTGTCTGTCTAGTCTTGTCTGTCTAGTCTTGTCTGTCTAGTCTTGTCTGTCTAGTCTTGTCTGTCTAGTCTTGTCTGTCTAGTCTTGTCTGTCTAGTCTTGTCTGTCTAGTCTTGTCTGTCTAGTCTTGTCTGTCTAGTCTTGTCTGTCTAGTCTTGTCTGTCTAGTCTTGTCTGTCTAGTCTTGTCTGTCTAGTCTTGTCTGTCTTGTCTTGTCTGTCTAGTCTTGTCTGTCTAGTCTTGTCTGTCTAGTCTTGTCTGTCTAGTCTTGTCTGTCTAGTCTTGTCTGTCTAGTCTTGTCTGTCTAGTCTTGTCTGTCTAGTCTTGTCTGTCTAGTCTTGTCTGTCTAGTCTTGTCTGTCTAGTCTTGTCTGTCTAGTCTTGTCTGTCTAGTCTTGTCTGTCTAGTCTTGTCTGTCTAGTCTTGTCTGTCTAGTCTTGTCTGTCTAGTCTGGTCTGTCTAGTCTTGTCTGTCTAGTCTTGTCTGTCTAGTCTTGTCTGTCTAGTCTTGTCTGTCTGTCTAGTCTTGTCTGTCTAGTCTTGTCTGTCTAGTCTTGTCTGTCTAGTCTTGTCTGTCTAGTCTTGTCTGTCTAGTCTTGTCTGTCTAGTCTTGTCTGTCTAGTCTTGTCTGTCTAGTCTTGTCTGTCTAGTCTTGTCTGTCTAGTCTTGTCTGTCTAGTCTTGTCTGTCTAGTCTTGTCTGTCTAGTCTTGTCTGTCTAGTCTTGTCTGTCTAGTCTTGTCTGTCTAGTCTTGTCTGTCTAGTCTTGTCTGTCTAGTCTTGTCTGTCTAGTCTTGTCTGTCTAGTCTTGTCTGTCTAGTCTTGTCTGTCTAGTCTTGTCTGTCTAGTCTTGTCTGTCTAGTCTTGTCTGTCTAGTCTTGTCTGTCTAGTCTTGTCTGTCTAGTCTTGTCTGTCTAGTCTTGTCTGTCTAGTCTTGTCTGTCTAGTCTTGTCTGTCTAGTCTTGTCTGTCTAGTCTTGTCTGTCTAGTCTTGTCTGTCTAGTCTTGTCTGTCTAGTCTTGTCTGTCTAGTCTTGTCTGTCTAGTCTTGTCTGTCTAGTCTTGTCTGTCTAGTCTTGTCTGTCTAGTCTTGTCTGTCTAGTCTTGTCTGTCTAGTCTTGTCTGTCTAGTCTTGTCTGTCTAGTCTTGTCTGTCTAGTCTTGTCTGTCTAGTCTTGTCTGTCTAGTCTTGTCTGTCTAGTCTTGTCTGTCTAGTCTTGTCTGTCTAGTCTTGTCTGTCTAGTCTTGTCTGTCTAGTCTTGTCTGTCTAGTCTTGTCTGTCTAGTCTTGTCTGTCTAGTCTTGTCTGTCTAGTCTTGTCTGTCTAGTCTTGTCTGTCTAGTCTTGTCTGTCTAGTCTTGTCTGTCTAGTCTTGTCTGTCTAGTCTTGTCTGTCTAGTCTTGTCTGTCTAGTCTTGTCTGTCTAGTCTTGTCTGTCTAGTCTTGTCTGTCTAGTCTTGTCTGTCTAGTCTTGTCTGTCTAGTCTTGTCTGTCTAGTCTTGTCTGTCTAGTCTTGTCTGTCTAGTCTTGTCTGTCTAGTCTTGTCTGTCTAGTCTTGTCTGTCTAGTCTTGTCTGTCTAGTCTTGTCTGTCTAGTCTTGTCTGTCTAGTCTTGTCTGTCTAGTCTTGTCTGTCTAGTCTTGTCTGTCTAGTCTTGTCTGTCTAGTCTTGTCTGTCTAGTCTTGTCTGTCTAGTCTTGTCTGTCTAGTCTTGTCTGTCTAGTCTTGTCTGTCTAGTCTTGTCTGTCTAGTCTTGTCTGTCTAGTCTTGTCTGTCTAGTCTTGTCTGTCTAGTCTTGTCTGTCTAGTCTTGTCTGTCTAGTCTTGTCTGTCTAGTCTTGTCTGTCTAGTCTTGTCTGTCTAGTCTTGTCTGTCTAGTCTTGTCTGTCTAGTCTTGTCTGTCTAGTCTTGTCTGTCTAGTCTTGTCTGTCTAGTCTTGTCTGTCTAGTCTTGTCTGTCTAGTCTTGTCTGTCTAGTCTTGTCTGTCTAGTCTTGTCTGTCTAGTCTTGTCTGTCTAGTCTTGTCTGTCTAGTCTTGTCTGTCTAGTCTTGTCTGTCTAGTCTTGTCTGTCTAGTCTTGTCTGTCTAGTCTTGTCTGTCTAGTCTTGTCTGTCTAGTCTTGTCTGTCTAGTCTTGTCTGTCTAGTCTTGTCTGTCTAGTCTTGTCTGTCTAGTCTTGTCTGTCTAGTCTTGTCTGTCTAGTCTTGTCTGTCTAGTCTTGTCTGTCTAGTCTTGTCTGTCTAGTCTTGTCTGTCTAGTCTTGTCTGTCTAGTCTTGTCTGTCTAGTCTTGTCTGTCTAGTCTTGTCTGTCTAGTCTTGTCTGTCTAGTCTTGTCTGTCTAGTCTTGTCGGTCTAGTCTTGTCTGTTTAGACTTGTCTGTCTGGTCTTTTAATTATAACTAATTAAAATAAATAAATTCATCGAGTGAATATATTGTATTAGTAAGTAAGAACTCCTTCAACTTCTTACGAAATTTCTTGTAGGATTTTTCATTTGTCTTGTCATGTTATCTTGTCTGTGTTCATGTAAGTTGGAATATGATTGTAAATCTGAATTCCTTTGTTTTCGACTCCATGACTGCAGAGGGTTAAGTTTATTCTCCTGGTATCCAAATGGTATTATAGTAAGGTGTGTCTTCGTTTGTTTTAGAACTTACTTGGGGTTTTGTGAATGTACCAGACGGTTTCGAGTAACTTTTATTGCTTGCATGTTTTGGATAATTTTAATTTTTTTTGTGCAATTAATATTGCTTAATATAATGCCGTAAGCCAGTAACGATTGTACCTCGGCATAGTACCAGATTCGGAGATCGTCTGTGCTTAAAAGTCTCTTCAGTTGTCTTGGTTGAAAAGCTTTTTTATGTTGAGTTGCACATATTTTCTTCGTTGTTGATACCCTACCGAGGTGCTCCTTCAGATAAATGTCCAGAAGTTATGCCTGCCTAGTTCTTTTTATTTGGTGATTTTGTGTTTCAAGATCGAGGTTTGAAATATGTGAACTTCTTACAGTTTTATATTATGTTTTATCTGTGTGGTGGTGCAGAATATTCACAGAGGTCCATTTATCCAGAGATTTTAACAGTAACTTGTCCTGTTCAGTGTTCTCTTCCAAATTATTCCGCGACGAAATAAAACTCGTATCATCTGCATATAAGGTGCAATGCAGCCCTTTCACGTAGTTTGTCAAGTATGCGATGTATAATAGAAATAATGTTGGTGCTAAAATGCTCCCTTGCGGAACCGCAATATTTGTCTTTATGATGTCAGATTGGCCCAATTCGTTTCCATTCGACACCGTAACGTATTCTTTCCTATTTGCCAGGTAGGATCTAACCCATCTCCATGCTTTCCGTCGTATTCCTTAATCATATAATTTGTTGATCAGGGTTTTGGGAGAGACACGGTCGAATGCTTTGGTCAGGTCGCAGAAAGTGTTGTCGGTCTGTTTAGTCTTGTCTGTCTAGTGTTGTCTGTCTAGTCTTGTCTGTCTTGTCTCGTCAGCTTAGGTTAGGTTAGGTTAGGTGTCGTCTGTCAAGTCTGTCTAGTCTTATCTGTCTAGTGTTGTGTGTCTAGTTTTCTGTCTAGTCTTGTCTCTCCATTCATAACTATCCTGCCTTGTCTATCTAGTCTTTTTTGTCTAATGTTGTCTATCTAGCCTTGTCTGTTTACTCTTGTCTGTCAAATTTTGTTTGTTTATTTTTTTCTGTTTACTCTTCTGTCTAGTCTTGTTTGTTTAGTTGTGTCTGGTTATTTGTCTCTGTTTAGTTGTGTCTGTTTAGTATTGTCTGTTTAGTCTTGTCTAGTCTTCTCTGTCTTGTCTTCTCTGTCTCTTCTTATTCGTCTGCTCTTGTCTTTCAATTATTTCTGTGTATATACTCTGCTTTATTTGTGTGGTGGTGCAAAATATTCGCAGGGATCCATTTATTCAGAGATTTTAACAGTAACTTGGCCTGTTCAGTGTTCTTTTCCAAATTATTCCGCGACAAAATAAAACTCGTATCATCTGCATATAAGGTGCAATGCGGCTCTTTCACTTTCATAGTTTCCCTAGTCTGCGATGTATAATAGAAATAATGTAGGTGTTAAATTACTCCCTTGAGGGACCCCAATATTTGTCTCTATGATGTCAGATTGGCCCAATTCGTTTCCATTCGATACCGTAACGTATTGTTTCATGGCCATAGTCAGTGGGGTTTTGGGGGTTCAACCCCCCGCACCTACATCATGAAATATGCAAAATATAACATAAATATTATATTGAAATAAGGAGAGACGCATTTCTGTTATTGTATTTTCTTCAAACCCCAACCGAAACTAAACCCTTGATATACCCGTGTATTGTTTGCCAGGTACGATCTAACCCATCTCCATGCTTTCCGTCGTATTCCGAAATCATATAATTTGTTCATCAAGGTTATGGGGGGAGACACAGTCGAATGCTTTGGTCATGTCACAGAAGGTCTGTCTAGTTTTGTCTGTCTAGTGTTGTCTGTCTAGTCTTGTATGTCTTGTCTTGTCAGACTAGTGTTGTCTGTTTAGTCTGTCTAGTCTTATCTGTCTAGTGAAGTGTGTCTAGTTTTGTCTCTCCAGTCATGTCTATCCTGCCTTAACTATTTAGTCTTCTTTGTCTAAACTTAACTGTCTAGTCTTGTCTGTTTACTCTTGTTTGTCTACTTTTGTTTGCTACCCTTGTCTGCTTAGTCTTGTCTGTATAGTTGTGTCTGTTTAATTGTGTCTGTTTAGTTGTGTCTGTTTAGAATTGTCTGTTTAGTATCGTCTGTCTAGTCTTCTCTGTCTTGTCTTCTCTGTATAGTGTTGTTTGTTAACTCTTATTCGTC
This sequence comes from Phosphuga atrata, assembly GCA_944588485.1. Lineage (NCBI taxonomy): Eukaryota > Metazoa > Arthropoda > Insecta > Coleoptera > Silphidae > Phosphuga > Phosphuga atrata. The sequence continues at coordinate 34,876,752 of OX155893.1, forward strand.
TGCTCTTGTCTATCAATTATTGTCTGTGTACTTTGTCTGTGTACTCTTGTCTGTGTACCTACTCCTGTCGGTGTACTCTTTTCTGTCCAGGCTTCTGTGTTCAGTCTTGTCTCACCAGTACTGCCTTTTTTAGTCTTTTCTGTCCTGTCTTGTTTGTCCAGTCTTGTCTGTCCAGTCTTGTCTGGTCAGTCTTGTCTCTCCAGTATTATCTTCTAGTGTGGTCAGTCTAGTATGTCTAGTATTTTTAGTCCAGTCTTTTCTGTCTAGACGGTGTTTCTATTTTTGTCTGCCTGGCCATTTTTATCCATACTATGTTGACTAATGTACGACGACCATTTAGAAAATTGGCTGCATAGTATTATAGTCGATACACTATAAATGGAGATTATACGGTGATCAAAATATAAAATAGAATCTATTAGGTGATTTGAATAAGTGTATTCAAATGGGGTTCCATATTCAGTTTTAATTAAACATTCATTAAAATTATTTAAATGCGAGCCCGTTCGGAGGCATTTGAGCGTGTTAAAAATGAAAATAGTTTTATGCTAAGCAGTTAACAGTAAAAAATAATAATTTTACGAGAAAATCTGTTTAAGTCATCTTCATACATCGTTGAGTCATCTGTATGGGGAAATAAACAACTAATGCTGGCAAAAGAATTCTGAAGCAACTTTTGAATAATTTCCTGGACAATTAAACTATCTACATTTATTAATCTATGCAGATTAGTTGAAATAAATATCTAAAATATGTTTCTTATTAAAATCTTTTAATAATTAAATAAGCATTTGATATATTTCAGAAGATTTATACCTATATATAGATATAATAGGTACCTCGACAAGATGACAATTTTCTACAGTCTATTTCAGTTTTAAAAACATTTTATATATTAGTTGTAGCTTTGTCATTAAAACGATGTAGACATTTTATGACTTTTTTTATTTTGCGTCTATAATGAAGTCATTAAAGCACTCATATGGGTTCGTTAATGGCTCGCCGAGTGCGATACAATTTTCTCAATATGTATCTGCCATTTTTTTAAATTTAGAAATGGCATAAAAGGGCGCAAAATAGAACAAATAGTATAAAAAACTCGTTCATATGGAGTTTTTTGCACTTTTATTAGGCGGTTTTCGCCCATTAAACATGGACTCGTGCTGAAAAAACGCGGTTATTGAACTCGTTCTTTAATATACTATTTTATTTAGTTTAGTTCATGATGAATTAATATTATAGTGAGATGGTTATAGAAGATGGACCAATTTATTTCAAAGATTTGTTTTCATTTTATTTTGTCTTACAGAAGCCTATATACATAAACAAGGTATATACATGTTTTGTTGTATAGCCTAGGTTTGTTCATTCTGGTCTGTTTAGTCTAATCTCATCTGTTTAGTCTCGCCTGTTCGGTTTTAAATGTGCAGTTTGGTGCGTCTAGTCTTGTTTGTCTAATCTCGTCTGTTTGGTCTTCCCTTGCCTGTCTATTGACTCTTTGTCTATTTTAAATAGCTTCGTCTAATATCGTTAGACGAAGTCTTTCGTTTCTCGAAAGTCTCGTCTGTCTGTCTAGACTCGTATGACTAATATTTATTTTATTAAGATTATAATTGTTGCTTAATTCTATTATACTATATTATATTATATTTTGAATAGAGGCCATTCGAATTATTTAGTTAAGCATGGGCAGCTGTTTGGACAGTAATTGAATAATTCTGTCTGTACTAATAATTGTTAGAGTAGTTTACATAGTTTGCAGACAGGATGTCTAATTTGATTTAGATTTGGTTATCAAATTTATATCTGATGTAATGTTAATGCAATCTATCTAATGAACTTATATAAACATATTTAGTTTTTATATAAAGTTATCTATTGCTATAGATAAGTTATTTATGATTAGCTTATTTGATATTGTTACAATTTTTGGATAATAATACAGTTTATATCAGCAGTCGGTACTAAGGATAAAATTTTGATTTTTGAACTTTGAAGTTTTTATTTCAATTTTTGTTTAATTTTTGTATATTTTGAGGCTATTTGATATAGGGAGACAAAAAGAAACAAAAACCTCCTCGCTTCAAAAGCTGTGATTTTGTGGAATATTCACATTTCTTAAAATGCTTAAGGATGCAGCGAGCCCAATAAAACGGCTCCCAGGGCACACAAGCGTCAGCGGCCTCCATTTTGCAAACCTCTGGTCTATATGAAATATTTTAATGAAAACTGGTGCACACTAATGGGAGTAATTGAGTAATTGTGACAGCAGTAATAGATATTAAAGTTCGCACAGTTTGCCGACTAGGTATTATATATAGAATTAGTTATTAATTCCAGACATGGAATGTTTTAAAATATAAATACAATCTTTGTGGTTAGTGAATTCTATGAAACGTATCTACTTATAATTAACTTGCCCAGTGTTACCGTGAGAAAATGTGACCCAGGCCACATCTTAAGACTAAATATAATACGTGTCCGTGACAAACGTCTCAGATATCACTTCCTCCCGCCGGGCATGGCCCAACTACTATTGTTATAATATAAAACCATAAATTTTACATAATTTTAGTTTTAAAGTAAACCAAACTAATTTGAAGTAGTCTGTATGGATTGTTTTACTAAATGTTGCATGTGCTTCTTTATAGCCGTTAATTGAATAATTGTGTCTGCACTACTTAAGATTATAGTAGTTTACATAGTTTCCAGACTAATGTATCATTACATTTGAAATTAGACATTAAATTTCCTCTGCAATATGAAATATATAGTAATATATTATACCTACCTATCTACTATCATTATAATATAAAGCTATACATTTTGCGGATTTGAAGTTCTGTCTTTGAGTTTTAAACTAATCTAAACTATTTTCAAATAGTCTGTATGGATTATTCAAACAAATACTGCATGTGCTTCTTTATTGACGGTAATTGATTAATTGTGTCTACGCTATTAAACATTATAATAGTTCACACAGTTTACAGATTATTTAAAAAAATCTCTATAAAACTTCTTCCATAATATGATATAAACTGTGAATTCTTTTGGATTACTCGGAAAGTAATTTGGTTTTTTTCAATGTTGTCAGTGTCATTATAGGCATATATTTTGACCGTGGATATTTCAAGGGGTATTTATACAAAAATATTCCTTTCTTTTATTTGGTGTCGTAAGAAGACTGCTCATACAAGAAATTGTATGGTGAAGATTTATTAACAGCACGCTAGTGCCAAAATGAGTTTTAAAAATTTCACAATGAAAATTTTTACTATGAACATGAAGTGTTCAATGTTACCAGAAATACGCTAAATTGTTTTTGGACCAGAACGGTCAATATAGAATTAAGTCTTTAAATACTATAATAGCATATTTTGCAGGTTGTCAATTGGACTTGAGAGCGAATATGCGCACTCATATCGTTCGTGCGCTCAATTTCGCTCTTGAGTTCAATTGACAGCACCGCCCGTGTTGCAAACAATATTTTTTTATTATTCATGCGAGGGGATGTATCTTACAAGTTGGGGATCCAGGAGCCATCAAAAAAAAAGTAGAATCAAAAATGAAGAATTTGCTTTTTCAATTATCTCTGGTGGTGTGGATTCGTTATAAGAACTCTCTTCAGTCTCCGGTATCACCATAGAATTTACACTCATTTTAAAATGTTTTCTTTAATTTTAATTTTTTAATGACAAAAAAATTCTGTCACTTTCACGTCACTTTTTTTAATATTGAGGTCTTTATTGTGTTTATTTTATTTATTTAATTGTTTTTTTCATGTAACCTAGCGATATTGAATATTTGCTTGCGTTACACATGGTATGTGGTAATACAACCAAAATTAGTGGTATTGGTATTTCTCGTACTAAAAAAAGGGCGCCAAGATAGTACTTTTAATGCATTAGTAATAAAAAAACAATCATTCTCATTATGAGGATCCCAAAAAAAAAATCTTCCAAACAATCTCACATTTATTCCGTTCTTTTATTTTGTGTTGTAAGAAGACTGTTCATTCAAGAGAGTGTATGGTGAGGACTTTTTAACAAAATGCGAGAGCCAAAATGAATTTTTAAAATTTCACAATGAAAATGCGCACCAGGATACGCCCACCACGTTCTGATGCACCCACCATTGATGAAGAGAAAATAAAGAAGTTTTTTAAGCGTGGTTCAATGTTATCAGCAAATATGAAGAGTTCAATTTTACCAGAAATACACAAAAATTTTGTGCACCAGAAATACGCTATCATGTTTTGAACCAGAACGGTCAATAGAGAATTAGGTCTTTAAATGATATAAAACAATTTTAATTCTTTATGATAATCCCAACAAAAAAAAAGGAAAATTTTTTCAAACAATCTCACATTTATTCCGTTTTTTTATTTGGTGTCGTAAGAAGAGTGTTCATACAAGAGAGTGTATGGTGAACATTTTTTAACAGAACGCTAGTGCGAAAGTGAGTTTTTAAAATTTCATAGTGAAAATTTGCCCCATGATGCGCCCACCACGTTCTGATGCACCAACCATTGATGAAGACAAAATAAAGAAGTTTCTCACCAGAAATTCGCTAAAATGTTGTGCACCAGATATACGTTAAAATGTTTTGGACCAGAACGGTCAATATAGAATTAAGTCTTTTAATACTATAAAAAAATGTCATTCTTTATGAGGATCCCAACAAAAAAAAAAGAAAATATTTCCCAAACAATCTCACATTTATTCCGATCTTTTATTTCGTGTCGTAAGAAGACTGTACATACAAGAGAGTGTACGTGGTCTGTAAGAAAAGTATCCGACCTGTAGCCGGTAAAAAAAACTGGCATACCTGGAGCGTTGGAACCTAATCACCCTCAAAGTAGTCCCCTTGGGACTCCACACACTTCTCCCAGCGGTAAGTGGATTGTTGGAAGCATTCCGAAAAAGCCTCTTTCGTAATCGACTTTAGCTCGGCTGTCGTTGCAGCCATAATGTCCTCTCTTGTCTAAAATCGCGTTCCTTTCAATGGCCTCTTGACTTTGGGGAATAGCCAGAAGTCGCAGGGGGCCATATCAGGAGAGTAAGGAGCCTGTCGAATGAGAGGAGTCTGGTTTTCGGGAAAAAAATCGCGCATGCGCACGAAGGTCCAAGGTCGGCTTATGCAAGCGCGCTTGATTCAAATCCATCAGGTTTTGAAAATAAAAAATAAGGTCGAATACTTTTCGAACAGACCACGTATGCTGAAGTTTTTTAACAGAACGCTAGTGCCAAAATTAATAGGTTGTCCAAAGTCCTTGCGTTTTTTTGATATTAAAATAAATTAAAAATTGTTATGCACAGAATAACTTTTATTCAAGAAAGGAGTTTCCGTTTTGATCAATGACCTATTGTAATTTAATATGTTATTACAATAAATGATCAGGTAATTTCATAAATCCTCTTTCGTAGAAAGCTTAGTGTTTATCTCCAAGAAACTGGTACAAATGATTTTTTATGTCTTCTTCTTTTTTAAAATTCTTCCACTGAGTAAGTTCTGAACACTCCGGAATAGATGGAAATCTGATGGGGCAAGGTCAGGCCTATATGGGCTGTATGGTGGTGGCGCTACAGGGCTCATGTGGCATGGCTTCCCATCCGAGCTCCAGAAATTTCTGCCGAGTCACCAAAGATGTGTGTGGTCTAGCGATGTCATGATGGAACAGTACACCTTTTCGATTTACCAATTCAAAAGCTTTTTTACAAGTCCTATATTTTTTATATGTCGATGTATGGTTGTTTTAGGTACGTTTAAGCCCTCTGTGAGTTCTCTTACTGTTATCTGGTGGTTAGTTTTGATTGTGGCTTTAATTTCCTCGTCAATTTTGACTTGTGGTCGTCCCGAACGTGGTTTACCTTGTACCGAGAAATCTCCACGGAATTTTGTAAACCAGTGCTAACAAGTGCATTTTGATAATGTGTCCACTATACACGGTACATAATATTTTATGTGCTTCGGTCGCGTTTGTGCCCTCCCGAAACAAGAAGTACAAAATGTGACGAAAATGTTCTTTTTCGCGCTCCATGTCGATTAGGCGCTAAGCGAGTAAAATGGCAAAATACTTCAGTTTGTTTATATTAAATTATAGTCAGGAAACGTACCTTTCGATTAATACCAAATTTATTTGTGTGAGGTTATGGGCGACTTAGTAATACGTGCGTAAGGTTACAAGTCTAATATACGCAAGGACTTTCGGGACAACCTAAAAATTTCACATTGAAAATTTTCACCATGATACGTCCACCACGTTCTGATGCACCAACCATTGATGAAGACAAAATAAAGAAGTTTGTCAAGCGTGGTTCAATGTTATCACGTTATCAAGTGTTCAACATTACCAGAAATGCGCTAAAATTTTGTGCACCAGAAATAGGCTAAAATGATTTTGTCCAGAACGGTCAATATATAATTAAGTCTTTAAATACTAAATAACGATTGTCACTCTTTATGAGGATCCTAACAGAAAAAAAGAAAATATTTTCCAAACAATCTCACATTTATTCCGTTCTTTTATTTGGTGTCGTAAGAAGACCGTGAATACAAGAGAGTATATGCTGAAGATATTTTAACAGAACGCTAGTGCCTAAATGAGTTTCCAAAATTTCACAATGAAAATTTGCACTATGATGCACCCACAACATTCTGATGCACCCACCATTGATGAAGACAAAACAAAGAATGGTTGTCAAGCGTGGTTCAATGTTATCAACAAACATGAAGTGTTCAACGTTACCAGAAATACGCTAAAATGTTTTGGACCAGAAAGGTCAATATGGAATTAAATCTTTAAATACTATAAAACAATTGTCATTCTTTATGAGAATCCTAACGAAAAAGAAAATATTTTTCAAACAATCTCACATTTATATAAAAAATCCTGTACTTTTGAACTATTGTTAAAAACTATTCTACTTAAACAATATTGTTTGTATTCTGTTAATAATTTATGCAAGCGTGGCGTAAGGTTTTAATTCGATGGTCAGTATATTAATTAGAATTTTATTATTATTTCGTGAAAGACTAATTGCAAGAAAGCCTTGAATTAAAGAGGCAGAGTCACCCACCGAAACCTAAATAATTAAGAAATTGTAAAACGTGTGAGAACGCTATCGCGATGAGAATTAAGGCAATAATAAAAGTAAAAACGCGAGCTCGACGCGTTACCAAACCGTTTCTTGAATTTCTTCACGAATACTTGCTGTTGCCTGAAAATTACTCACAGAATGTTTACTATCTGATTTATTTCATTTATTTATACATTAATTCATAAATAAATAATTATAAATAACTAACTAGTGCTTGCATTACCTAGACAAGGCTCTTCTACTTAAACGGATTCTACTTTGTTTAAACTTATATTTTTGTAATGACCAAAACTAGAATCTTACAAAATGAACTAAATTCTATGAGAAATATTCAAATTATAAGGTCAAGCTTGTACAATCTGCCTTATCTAGATAAATGTAGTTTACATATGATATTATATTTTTGCATTAAGTGTGTATTCATAATTTCTAGATTAGATATCTTTGATAACATTAAAGTGTTCATATAAACAATCTGATATTGCTGGTATAGACTTGTCTATCTATATTACATATAGACACGTATAGTCTAGTGTTGTTTTGTCTAGCTTTGTGAAGTGTTATATGATCTCGATGGTTTTATCTACTCCGATCTAATCTTCTCAGGTCTTGTCTTGTGTTAGCCTGGACTTATATGGTCTTGTCTGGTTTTCCCTGATCTTCTTTAATAGGATCTAGTCTTCTTTAATCTTGTGTATAATAGATTTGCTCAGTCTGGAATACTATTTTAGTATTTGTCTAGTATTTTTGAAACTTACTTATGGATCGATTACATTACGCGAGTTTACTAGCCACTAGCTGGCGAGTTTACAAGCGAGCGAGTCAGTAAAGGCGTTAGCGCTAGCTAGTGAGTTGAAACCACATGTTGTGAATACGTTGTTGTTTTTTCGTTGATGCATTTTTTGCCACCATTTCTTCTTTCAACCCCCGGGATACTCGGAGTTTCATTAGCAAGTATGGTGACAAACTGCTAGTTTACTAGCTAACAAGCTCATACGCCAGCGAGTTACATTGGGTGAATTTACTAGCGGCTTATGAATTCGCCGGCTAGTAAACTCTAATAGTCCAATAGACTTGAGTAGTTCTGCCACGTATTGCATTGTCTTGTCTATTCTTCTCTATTCGTGTTTTAAATTAAAGTTATGTCTAGAATTCTCTTTACATTATTTTTATTAGTTTATTATTACCTAATTACCTTTAGGATTACCTAACCGTGACTACACGCATTTGTTTAAGTTTTACTTGTTAAACAAATATTCCCATACCTATGTTGACGAGAAACATATTATCTATGCAAAACTAGTTTACGAGTTTTTTGCTAATTAAAAACTAATTATTCGTTCCAAATAGACGGAAAAATTGTATATGCATAGTTAACATCACAGCCTTTTACAAATATTTATCTAAACGTTTAGTGTGCGCGCGAGATATTACGACTGGTATTAGCGTAAAAAAGTAGAAGGGATCAAATCTAAATAGTACGCATCGGACTCGTCCAATCTGTTTTCCCGTCTCGCGTTATCAAAGTTTGTGTATTTTCGTTCTGCGTTTTCGAATAAAATTTCTTTATCTCGGTCGAGTTTATCGGCGGAATTATCGCTCGGGCGATGCAAACCGAGACACATTTTATATGTACTTTATACGTAGATGTGTATATTTTTTTTCATATTCGTTTCGTTATTAATTTTAAGCCTGGTAGTTGAAACGGTCTCAATGGATTTGTGATTGCAGTTTGTTGCCGGTTGTTGTACCGCGAGGACGTTTTCCAAAATAATTATATTGTTTCGTGTCGTGTTTTGTTTTTCTATTAATACAAAACAAACTTTTTTGTATTAATAGTTGTTTTTGTTTACTAGAATTAATTAGAATTCTGAGTATTGATCACTTTTAAAAATAGTGCTAATTTCTTTATTGTGACTTTTATTTTGGATTTAGTCTTGATTGTGACACGGAAATATTTGGTAAGAAATAGTTTATTCTCTTCTATTATTCACTTTACAAAATAATAAAGACTAGATTGCCCAGTATAAATTAAACAAAATAAGGGGTTGTAGACAGAAATAAATCTGTAGTATGCATATACATAAAAGGCTAAGGATCTGGGGTCTTTCCGCCTTGGCACAATAAATAACATTACACGTTCAGAAACAATGAAATCAGTAAATGGGAGGTGGCAATCTTAAGTGTTAGTGAATGATTCGATGAGCGTGTTTGTTGGATGGATAGTCTTAAGTTTTCACCTTTCCATGATCTATTCCAATTAGTAAGGTTATTTATGAATGGAATATCTGTCAAGAATGGAAGGAAATCTTTTTTTTATTATGCCAGAGCATTGAAGGGATTTTTTAGTGTTATGGCGAAGGCGATTTTTTTAATTTGTCTTCGCAAATTCCTTTCAGTTACCTCCAAAATGCGTCGAGTCTTACTGTGAGTGTTAACCAAAATATAATCAAGAAAGAGTTTGATTTACCAATTCTTGGGGATAATTAATGTTGTTCTTAAGGCTTTGGCGTGGTAGTTAAAGTCATATCATAAAATGCGAAGACTATATCGCATTTTATGATATAAGGGTTGTTTACGAGGTTTGGAATGTGTGTATTAAAAACATCGTGACAATATGGAACTAGAGGGAATAATAGCGAGCCTAGAGTAACCCCTTGTAAAGGAGTCAATACGTCGGATAGTGTTGAAATGATCTTAATGTGAGATTTTCTGTTCTGGTACAAATTTTTGTTAATAAAATGATGATATGAGGGGTTGTTTAGTTGATGTAATTTATTTAAATTTCCGTCATACCAAACAAAATCATTTGACTCAGAATGCTTTATTTACTATCAGTAAATCATTTATGTGCTGCTTCGGTTTCCGATGAAGATGCACAGAGGATGTTTCAGTCAAATTGAAAAAACAGTCAACAGTTGATTTAATACGTGTTATTTAAAAAAATATTCCAAGAGTTTTTGCCATGAGTCTATGCATTGGGGTTAGAAACTTATTTTGTCCGTGTTTTTGGAACGAAATTATTTTTAAGGAATTAGATTTAAAGAAATATGATATATGAACCTAGACCAGTGGTCGGCAACCTACTAATTCTAATATCGGCACTAATTATCACTTTTTCAGGATGTGGCAAAAAACCTTCCCGTGTGAACTAATGCCATAGGCTCCCGACTGGGCTATAACAAATCTATAACCTAGACTGTCTATAAACTTGCCATTATTGATGCCATTATGATGATGCCATTATTTAGACAGTTGCAACTGGTTAAAAAGAACAGTTTTATAATAAAGATAAATAAACAGATGCTTTAAAGCTTATATATAGAATTCAGGACTGAAAATAATCAACAAGAAAATACTAGATGTAAAAAATGAATACAAGAAGAATTATATGAGTCATAAATGATGCTACTAGATTAAAGTGACCACATTTTCATTGGGACAAAGCGGGACAAATAGGACGAAATGAGAATTATAATTTAGATATGAAAGCAAACCAATAATTCAAAAATATATATTTTATCTACTCACCAAAATGAACACATTTGTAAATAAATTATAGCGTGTGAAGGATGCCATTATTATAATCGTGTCTCAAAGTATCCAAATCATGCATAAATGTCCAATGTAAATCAAATGAAGTTTCATTATTGAACGGTTGGAAACAAAAATGATCGACGTAGTCAAAATAATTTTTTTGACGTTTATTAGAATTGAATTAATTTTTCTTATTTTGAATCAAGAAATCTCGGCCTCTCAATCTGGATTTATCTGGCTCTAATATAACTTAACCTAACCATAACCTAATCTAGATTAAATCTACTCATTGCAATTAAATCACTCGCATTCGGCTCGTGCTTTAAACTCATCGCAACTCATGCGCAAAAGTCCTTTTAAAGTGTCACACACTTGTATCATAAACTACTATTGCTGTATGTATTCATTTACTTGTCTATAAATATAGAAAATATTAAATTATATTAACATAATTTATACGTAAGTACATTTAAAATAAAAATTGCAGATATTTTCTAAAAAGCGGGACATTTCTAAAAATCGGCGGGACGCGGGACTGTTCTCCAAAAAGCGGGACTGTCCCGCCAAAATCGGGACGTGTGGTCACTGTATACTATATAGACAAAAGCAGATGGGAAGACGAAACAGAAGCGTGTTGAAAGAAATAATTCTAAACTGTGATTGATAGACATATTGGGGCTTCAAATGTCTGTGATATTCTAATTTGTCAGTCCATGTTAAACTAGCTTTCTAGTGCCACCTAAAAGGGCTCCTCCATTTACGCAAATGAGTGAATTTGATATTTACACAAATAAATGAACATTGCGTGAATTTATGAATAATAATATTTTATCTACTCGGACACCAAAATGAACACATTAATAAATACATTATTGTATGTGAAGGATGCCATTATTATAATCGTGCGTAAAAGTATCCAAATCGTGCGTAAAAGTCCAACGTAAATCAAATGGAGTTTCATTATTAAACGATTTATGTTTGTTGTTACTATAGCAACAACTCGTCCCATTAAACAAGATATAGACGTAGTGAAAATAAATTTTCTGACGTGTATTAAAATTGAATTATTTTTCTTATTTTGAATTAAGAAGTCTCGACCTCTCAGTCTGGATTTATCTGGCTCTAATATAACTTAACCTAACCATAACCTTATCTAGATTAAACCTAGGTTAAGCTAGATTAGAACTAACCTAGGTTAGTTTAAGGAAAGTTAGTTAGGAACTTTAACCTAGGTTAAAGCTAGTTTAAGAGGTGGTGGTAGCTCAGATAGATAAGCACTTGGCTCTCGAGTCAGACAGCGCGGGTTCGAATCTCACGCTGAACTAAAGCAGTAAAGATTAAAACTAATGGCTGCAACCCACCACACTCAATTCCCCAATCCGCCTTTGGCAACCGTGGGGTCTCACTGCCTAACACCTTCTCTGGAAATTTGTCGTTCGGATTCGACGTTAAACCGCTAGGTCCCCATATTCAATCTTAGTGCTGAGGTTGATATGTGGCAGAGAAGAGGCCGGTGCCCAGCAGTGGGACATAAAGGCAAATGATGATGAAGCTAGATTACATCGACAACGACCAAATAGTGTTCTTGTCACTGTGCGTTTTTACTAGTTAGCAATTTTTTCCACGGAGGCGCTGAACCTAACCTTATTCTGTCAGTGATTTGAAGTATTTTGTCTGTCAAAATTACAATTTTTGCAATATTATCGCTAAGAAACAATTATTTTTTTGTAGATTCAACTCTATTTTAACATGCTTCGAATGTAAAATAATGTATGACACACGTGTATAAAAGACATTTGTGCACTCATTGCGATTAAATCACTCGCCTTCGGCTCGTGCTTTAAACTTCGCAACTCATGCACAAAAGCCCTTCTTCACACAGTTGTATCATAAACTACTATTATCTACTCACACACCAAAATGAACACATTAATAATTACATTATTGTATGTGAAGGATGCCATTACCACAATCGTGGGTAGAAGTATCCAAATCGTGCGTAAAAGTCCATTGTAAATCAAACGGAGTTTCATTATTTAACGATTTCTGTTTGATGTTACTGTGGCAACAACTTATGTCACTGAACAAAAAGGCGTAGTGAAAATAAATTTTCTGACGTATATTAAAATTGAATTAATATTTCTTATTTTGAATCAAGAAGTCTTGGCCTCTCAGTTTGGATTTATCTGGCTCTAATATAATTTAAGCTAGCCATAACCGTATCTAGATTTAATTATATTGACAACGACCAAATAGTGTTCTTCCTGTCACTGTGCGTTTTTACTAATTAGCATTTCTTTCCACTGAGGCGCTGAACGTTCTAACCTTATTGTTTCAATGATTTGAAGTATGTTGTCTGTCAAAATTACAATTTTTACAATATCGGTAAGAAACAATTACTTTTGTAGATTCAACAGTATTTTAACATGCTTCCTGGATAAAATAATGTATGACACATGTGTGAAAGACTTTTATGCACTCATGGTCACTCTAGCACAAAAGTTCTTTTTCACACACTTGTATCATAAACTACTATTTAAGATTAGAATAAACCAAATAGAATTAGATTAAACCAAATATGATAAATAAATCTAGACCTAGTGGACAACCTACTAAGTCTAATATCCGCAATTATCACTTGTTAGAATGTGCCATCAGGAAAACTTCCGTGTGTCAGCTAATGCCATAGGCACTCAACCGGGCTATGCTTATTATATAAACTAGTTTATAGACTGTATAGTTTATAGATGGTCTTATTTATAGACGACAGTCTATAGAGTTACAACTGGTGAAAGAAGATCAGTTTGATATAAAGATACATAGACTTTTTAAAGGTTAAATGGATATTACAAGACTGAAAATCAATGAGAAAATACTAGGCGGATAAGCCAAGACAAGAACTAGGCGGACAAGCCATTAATGATGCTATTACATAGACAAAGCTAGAAAGGAAGACAAACAGACAAGCGTAGAGAGAAGCGCGTTAAAAGAAATAATTCTAACCAGGGATTGTTAGATGTCTTGAAGCTTCAAATCCCGGTGCCTCAAATTCATTTTTCGGGGTCGTCTAATCTACCAATGCATCAGTGCATTTATAAAAAAATCCATAAATTGATCGCTTTTATGCCATAACCTAATATATACCAGATTTCAGGATTCATATTTTATCATGGTCCCATTTTGAGTCTTACTAAATAAACAGAACAAAGATTGAATTGAGTCAGTCACGATCAGGGCTAGTAGAAGTAAACAAAAGCTGGAATGAAAACAGACCGAATCAGAGAAGCTTTTGTTTGGCAACTAAAACAGGATCAATAAGACTATTTTAGGGAAAATTATACCTTTAGGATTAGACAGTAGGACTACAGGCCTAGATATTGCAGACAAGACTTAATCAATGAGGATAAATATACAAGATTAGAGAAGAGCAATTATAGATAAATCTGGGAAAGTACTTATAATAAGATTGGATACTTAAACACTAAACTTAACACACAAATCTAGAAAAAATATAATTAATCTCTTCTGAATAGATTAATGATTAATCAAATTTTATAAAAGACGGTAATACAGCTTGATTTATCAAGACTAACTTGTATGTTTCTTGTACATTTGGGATTTATTTTGTTACGTAATAACATTGCATTAACAAGGCTGTCTTGAAACATTCTAGTTCCCTAGTGCCACCACCTAAAAGAGTTCCTTTAGCTCCCTTTACGTGCCCTTTCTAAGAGAGCTTTACGAGCACCTTTGACCTAAGATTGTGTAATTAGTCCAGAATGTTATATATGTTGTAAGTACATTGGAGGTTAAAATTTAAATTAGGACATTGGTAAACAGAGATAAGGCCAAGAGAAAATTAGCGATTGTGTGAATTTATGAATAATAAATGTTAATAGTGTTTGAATATTAATATCTAGATAACTTCAAATTTCTAACAACCAGATGATTCTATGAACAAATAAATTTTTAGTGTTAACTTAAATAGCGTAATAAGAACTGAATGGTCAAAACTAGACAGTCAACACTAGGCAAGCAAGACAAGATTTCGTTAATTACATTTTAATTTTTGTTAAGGATATTTCGTATTTCCTAACATTAAAGAATAATCTAAAAATGTAATGTATACTATTTTTACGTTTTCTTTTCAGAAAAGATTGTTTTTTCCTTTTTGAATTGAAATATAAAATGAATGCTTTTTCACAGTGTGGTAATTTGTCATTGAAACAATTTTGAGTAGAGGAGGGTGGTTTAGGTAAAAGTTCCGCAGGAAAACTTGTTCGCAGTTTGAAAATTAGTAGTTGCAAGTTTGTCGCACACGGCGACGGCCGATGTTCGGTGGTTGCCTTCGAGCCCGCATTTACGATTCCCTTTTTGCAGAACTTTCGCCCTCCCGCAGACACACACACACACATAACCCTCTCGTACACGTAATTGTGTTCTCTCCAAGGCATCAAAGCCTCCGCTTTCCCCTTAAAACTTAATTTACTAAAAATTAATACATAAGGCCAACTATAGAAAACCGCAATCAATATTTCATACTCTGAAATTTCAGACTAAATCCCTACGTTCATGCCTATAGAAGCACGTTTTAATATAAGATTATTTTATTTTAAATAATTAATAAAAATGTTGGACAAGATTAAGGATATTCGGACAGACAGACAAGATGAGACAGATAATTTTTGGGGGGGGGGGGGAGGCGTAGCTGATGGGATAATGCTTTCCAGTCAATTGCCCCTCCAGGAAACGCATCCGAACACTGGTACTACTTTTCGCATGACCACGGAGTGATGGATGGTATATTAAAAAAATTGCTTCAACTGAGTCTCTTTTGGGGCTTCTTCTCGTCATTTTTTTTGATGTATTAATAATGTGTAGATTAGCCGCTGCATGTTTCCCCGTGTTTTTTTCTCAAGCATGTAGCTTATGATGGTTCTGGGACCAATAGGTTCTCCCATATTTGCTGGTGCTGATTCCCTTTCGGCTTGCCATCTCCAGCATTCGAAGATGACGTGGCTGACACTGTCTGTCTCCCCGCAGTAGGTACACACATAATTCGTCAGAAGCCCGGCCTAGCTTGTGTAAATAATCCCTGAAACAGCCATGGCCAGAAAGTCTAGACAGACAAGACTAAACCGACAAAACTGGATAAACAAGACTAGTCGGATCAATTAATGAAAGAGTAATCAATGAAAAGTAGATGCACAAGAATAGAAAATATAAGACTAAACAGACAAAACTAGACAGACAGAATCGGACAGACGAAATTAGAAAGTCGAGATTAAAGTAACTAGACTCGATACACGAAACTAGACAGGCGAGACTGGAAGCACGAGACTAGCCAGACGGGACTGGACACAGGAGACTAAATAGACGAGACTGGACAGAGGAGGCTAGACAGACAGGATTTCTAAAGCTTCAGAAGAAATAATTACTCCCACTAATATATCGAGCAATTACATGCCATTTATAGAGGAAACTATCTACTTGAACAAATACAGTGAGATTACTATTAGATGTGGGAATACTATTAGATATTATTAAGAACAAGTTATTAAGTAAACATTCTCACGGTTCGGATGAACTACCTTGTCGTTTAATAAAAGACAACTTACAACATCTGTGTAAACCAGGCCTGGGCAAATAGCGGCTCCCGGGCCGCATAGGGCCCACGTCGACATTTTATGCGGCCTGCGAAGCATTTTATAAATCACTTTATTTAAAAAAATAACATAGATATATAATTATAAAAACATCACAACAAGAACAAGTTGGTTTTGTAATTGAGTCCTACCAAAATATTTCTTCACTGAGCAAGCAATTACAAATTTATCTATACATAGATAGATTTTGTAGGTTTCGGTGGTAACTTCTACTGCGACGTTCATAGATCTATTGTGCCCCACCCACTTCCTCTAATCGTTGGTATACTTACTCATTTATAGCGCCTCTTCTAGTCCTGATTCCTTTAGGGATTTCAGGATCTGGGATGGATTCAATCTATACATAGTACCCACATTGGATGATCTTATTTCGTATTCCAACATAAAAAGCTAGAAAGAAAATCCGAAAACTGATTTTATCAGATCCGAAGATTATAAAGTTTTGAAAAATTCCGTAGAAAAAAATATAGTCGGTCTTTCAGGAAGCTATAGAATTATTTTCAGAAATTACAGCTCCAGCTTCGGAATCAGATACATCTGATGTTGATTAAAAATTTGAATCCCAATCTAGGTCATTTTTTCCTACTCAAAGCCATTTGGCTTCATGGCCAGTAAAATATGATTGGGCTTCTAGAGTAATAAAATAAAATTCTTACTAATTTTTCCCTAATTTTGTTATGTTTTAGAAACTTTACTCGAAGAACCAAATTCCATGATCCGCCATTTTGAATTTCGAAATTTTTATTTCAGTTTCGTGATCGGCGACTTTCTAATCCCCTGAATTTCAAGTTTCAGCCAAATTGATTGCTTTTTGGAAAAATCATCCGCTATATAGTATCCGCCACTTTGAATTTTGAATTCAGTTTCGTGATCAACGACCTCAAAAAAGTGAGGAAACCTTAAATCACGGTATTTGAACGTTACCTTCATGTTTTGGGATTTTCTACCACTCTTCGGCGGTGTTGATTTTTCTCCTTTTGTGACTTCGTCGAGGTCTTTTTTGACCTTATCAAATTGGCACGCGTCTGCTGCTTTTCTTGTAATTCTGAAAGATTCCTGCTGATGTCAGGATTGTACTTCTCATTCACTTCCGTCTACGATTCGATTTTGGGACTGGAGTCGCTTCCTGCAAGGGCCCCATCAAACAAAACTGACGAAAGGCGACGCGTACAAAACAAAGATGTTGATAGCTCTTCGGAAGTTGTTCGTTCTTCTTGCGTAGTAACTTTTATCGTTTTACTTTTTCGTGCGTAGCAACGTTTTATGCACTTCAAATCACAATACAGCGGGGGAATTCATTTTTTTTTCTTTTTGTCTAGCAGCTGTAGAATTAGAGCATAGAATTAAGATATAGAGTCCTAAACGACAAAAATATCCGAAATGAACTGTAAAATCCCAGTCGTTTGAAATCCAGCTTTTATGTTTCGTGGAGAAGTGCGAAATCTAGAGCGGATCGTCGTATGTCCGGAATATGTCGAATTTCAATAACCTTGTCAGCATTGTTCCGTTGAGATCCATTGCATTGCGATTTATAGTTGTATATTCTATACTATTTAATAGACATATAGACACAACTATTTGCGGTCCGCGGTATAATTTTCATCCACAATGTGGCCCGATTCCCAAAAGATGCCCAGTCCTGGTGTAAACCGTACCAGAATTTAACCAATTTACAAAAAGGGAGACAATACCGCTCTGAATAATTATAGGCCAGTAGCATAAGTTTCGGTACTTTCCAAAACATTAGAGTACACCTTATCTCATAGGCTTCTACAATACATAGGCATTTGTAAACCGTTACAGAATATAAAAAATTGTTTTTTCGAAAGCGAAGTACTTATTCCCGAAAATTCTAAAAGTAGCTACCAATATACCAATTTACAAAGAGGGAGACTTGACAATGATTGATTTACAAAAAGGAAGACATGACGCATAGGTTTCGGTACTTTCCAAAATATTACAGTACGCCTTTTTACTTAGGCGTCTACCATTCATGGCGAAGCATAACGAAACTACATTATCCACAACATGGCTTCCACAGAGGTAAATTCACCAAAACTGCTATTCTAAAGGTCTACAATAACAAATTGCTCGATGTAGACATGGCAGAAACACAATAGGTATCTTTTGTGACTTGCGTACCTAAATCCTTTGATTGCGTTGAACATAGCATACTTATTAACAATATATATAGATGTGGAAAAGCGGGGAATTGGGTGCATTCTTAAATGATCGTACCCAATATGTTGAAAAACTTTACAATACTAGGAAGAGTTTGTCATAAGAAATAGCGGTGAAAACATACGTACCTCAAGGAAGTGTACTAGCACCAACTCACTTCATATTATACATGGCTGATTTAGTTGAATATATCCAAGGAAATTTTTACCCTATATACGCTGATGATCCAAGTTTTCTGTTATCTAAATCGAATTTAGTAAACACGCAACTACAGGCCAATAACGTTATTAAAACTATGACCGACTGGTCTTCTGCCAATACCCTGCTTTTAACATAGAAAAAACAGAATTTAAGGAGCTCACAAACCGACGCGGAAGTTTCGTTGCCGCGACCAGTGCTTTATCGCGGCGAACCGATTGATGTGGCGGCTTATGTACATTTTCAGATCAACAGGCGCGATTACCGTCATAGTCGCGGTAGTGTAGCGTTGCACGACAAGGACGCTACATGCTCTGTTAGTTTCACTGTTAATTCTACAATGAGTTTTATGTGTTTTAGAAATTCAAAATAAATACAAAATAACATCTATGATCTTATGCAGTTAACGTTTATAATAGCATAGCTTCTTCCTCTGGGGAAATCATGACTACTATATAGGTAAAAATCGCGGTTTGGTGTGGGCATTGCGATTTCGCTGCCGCGCCGCTAATTTTTCGCTGCGTGAATTTCGAGACGCATAGGCTCCGCGCCGGTTCGAAGGAGCCTTCATTTCTAAACTTAGTTTTACTGTTTTAGATGTTGAAAACAAAAAATAATTACAAAATGACTGATTTGTGGTCAATTTGTGGACCACTGTTATGTGGTCAATACTAATAATAGCAGAGCTTCTTCCTCTGAGGAACTAATGACTATACACCTAAAAGTCGCGTTTTGATGAGGGCATGGCCATTTCGCTGCCGCGCCGCTATCGAATTTGTCGCTGTGGAATTTTCGCGATGCAAATGTTTCAAACACACAGAGCTGAATATGCAGATAATATAACCATTAGCTCTTACAATCTCGAATTAAATAGAATCAGTGCAAGTAAATTTCTTGTAGTACGTATACAAGATCTTGAATTTATCGTGGCACTTTTATAAAGAAAATGTGTGCAGATCACTATATAAGAGACCTTGCGTACGATACCTTAAAGAAATCCTAGATAATCCGAATCTGCCAAATTTTTACTCTGCTGAGATTCAATCTAATGCTGATTGCTTATGCAATAATAAGGGGAGCGTCGCCAGAACTATTAAAAATACTAAAACCACAAAAAGAATAAACCGTGTCCTGCCAGGTCTACCTACATATGCTTCGTGCAAACAACACTTTATTGACCTAAATGCATTGACCGTCTTTAGTTTGTACGTTTTGGAATTAACATGCCACTTTCATAAAATCAAAATAAATATTCCAAAATATGGACATGCATAATTATTTTACCAGAGGAAACTTCAAATTATCCACCCCAAAGTAAAGATTACTTGTTTGCAATAAGGCTCCAGATGTCCATGGATTTTTTATTTATATTAAACTTTGATTTAGTTTGTCTTGCTGAGTAAACTGCCTACGGACAGACGATTTAGAAAGAACACTTCCTCGTAGCAAATTGTTTTTACACTAATGCAGAATTTGATGTTTTCATTCAATCATTATTGTCACGTACCTATCTGTGTGTTTCAATAAATTAATTTAAATTTGATTGGACAGAGGATGATTTATTATTAAATGTGTGAATATTAATAAGTGGATACATTTAAAATTTCTCTAACCATCTGTTTTCCATATGCATAAATCCCAAATAAAACTCTATTCACAAAATCAATTAAAACGCTTACTAATCAAAACAAAATTTATTACATTTCTCTATTTAACGTTTTAGTGTATGATTTGCGAAAACAATGTCCGAAATCGGTGCAATTCGAGTCTGAATTCAGTATTAAATTTGCATCGAGATTATTATCGCTGCGATAACAGAATTATTAGCAATTAACATGAATTCGCCATTTAGCTATTAATAATTGTAATTTGACCGCGAGGTAAATATTTATTTTTCGCGTTATCTAGATTCAATGTAAACTTTTTTTTTGCACAAATATTCAACGGCAACAGAAAAGTACGGAATACTATTTGCATTGGCTGTGTTTAAATAGATTATTTATTTATTAGTTTGTTTTAGATGGATAGGAAATTTTTTCTTATTAAATTAGTAACGTAATTAAAGCTGTCATATATATTTACAATATAAAGTAATATGCATTAAATTAATGTTTTAAATTTTGAATTGGTAAAACCATACAACATTATAGATAATCAGATAAACTTAATAAAGACGGAACAAAGCTTGAATATATAAATATACTCAACCTTTCCGGAACTCTATAATACTAATGAGTCTTTTTAGGACTACCAAAAACAAATCTCTTATGAAATTTGTCAGTTATTCTATAGCTTTCAGTCCACCTTCGTGGCACTCAACAAAAACCATAAAAAAAAACCATAAAAATAACATTGAGTTTGGGTTTAACATTGAGCAAAACTCAATGTTATTTTTATGGTTTTTGTTGAGTGCCACGAAGGTGGACTGAAAGCTATAGAATAACTGACAAATTTCATAAGAGATTTGTTTTTGGTAGTCCTAAAAAGACTCATTAGTATTATAGAGTTCCGGAAAGGTTGAGTATATTTATATATTCAAGCTTTGTTCCGTCTTTATTAAGTTTATTTAATGTTTTAAATTTAGATAAAATTTGTCATTTTATTTCAATTTGGTAACTGTGTTGACTTTTTGTTTTGTTAGATACATTCATGTCAAATTTGTCGAATAAATACATTGACATATAGGGTGCATAGGTAGTAATTGTCTCATTACTAATATATAATTATTTGGGTATTAATTAAGGGAATGTTTTGAAATCTAAAATTAGAGAGATTTCATGCAATTAAAACGTGCACATTTGTCAGTTTTATTATTGTCTTTGTTTACTCAATTTGAAAGTCGCAAAGTAGTTTCCACGAAAGAAGAAGAAACATTATTTTTGGAATTTCATTTTTACTATATTTAATATTCACACTATAATATTTACATATTATATTAGTTTAAGCTAAAATTTATGCTGTTTTATAACAATGCTTGGCATACATTCCTGAATTGTCATCATTGGCGTATAAATAGGTGATGTAACCGATTTTTTGACGTTTAACTAAACACATATTTGACATTTGAATATCCTATAAATCCAAATTAAATCTTGTTTTCCTAGCTATATTTATTTTTTCGTGTCGCAAAAAAAAATCCGTTCCATCATATTTATTTAATCTGCGTTGAAAATAAATCTCTTGACCGTTTGCCAGGAAGCGTCCTAAAAATCCCAAATAAAATTTCACGAAAACCCCTAAAAAAAAAAGTTTCGCAAATATTTCACATTTTAGATTAATTTGCTAATCTATAATTTCTTCTTTTTTTCATGCTAAAATGAAAAATTTTGTTAACAATTGTGTAGAGCGTGCTGTTTGAAACACAATTGCTTACTATAAATAGCTGCACGCGAAATCGGCTAAAACAAAAAAGAAAAATGTTATACGTGTGTCGTGCGATCGTTAGATTACTCGCTAATTTATATTTACTCAATCAAAGCGCGAAAAATCTCTATTAGCAAAATGAAGAAATAAGGAACGTCTAAACTATGTTAGTTAATTGAAAATCTTAAAACAGAACAGTCGATATAATTGAAACAAATTTTCAATATTAATATAGTCAAGATTGAAAAATGCAATAACACGCTTGAATTTTTTTGCGAGAAAAGTTGCAGCTATATAATTTTGTTTTGAATTTTGTATTTTTGTATTCACTGTTGAATATATAGATCCAAAGCAGCAGCATGTATTAACGTTAGTATGTATTAACATCAAAGAATCATTTTTATTCCATGAATAATTAAATTCGAGCACAATAAAGCACCCAAAGAACAGAAGTTTTACTAATAAATTATTTATATTCTTCTTTTACCGACAATGCTTTTTCTTCTAGTTTTACACATTTCCCCGATTGTTAATTTTAATTTTGCTGCAAATAACTGGGTCAATATCAAGCGACATCAGATTATCAATGGTTATTATCTTTTTGATTATTTTGAAGAATATATATATATATATATATATATATATATATATATATATATATATATATATACATATATATATATATATATACATATATATATATATATATATATATATACATATATATATATATATATATATATATATATATACATATATATATATATATATATATATATATATATATATATATATATATATATATATACATATATATATATATATATATATACAGTGTGTCCGGGGATTGAGGTACCCAATAGGGAAAAAATCGTAAAATTTTCATTTTTCGACCAAAAGTCATTCTTTATAAAAAGTTCTGGTTGTCGAGAAAATGAATGGACGATAAGAAAATTTTAGATCAAATGTACAGGGTGTTAATAAATTAGGAAATTTTGAAAATTCTTCAAGGCATAAGTTACATTATTTATTATTTTTAACAAAATTTTTATAAAACAAAGTTGTTTATAAACTAACGTAGAGTCTGAATACAAATTTTGAAATAAAAAATCGAATTTTTAATAATAAAATACTAACAGATTCTTATTTATTTGCATTTTACATTAGCAATGCACTTACATTATAAGTAATACGGTCAGTTTTAAATAACCCGAAATTATCTTTAAGGAAGCGACACTAGATTTAAGCAAAAGGGTATTACACATTTTTTAAGGAAAACAAAATTAAACCATTTAAGCCAAAGATACGGCATACACTTGAACTTGTTGATGAAGAGAGAAGTTTAGAGTTTTGTTTATGGTTAGATGGAAATTTCCCTGAAAACTAATGATTTCATAATTTTTTTTTTTACCGATGAATATACATTTTGCACAAACGGCTACGTATCTTCACAAAATAGTCATTGGGCTTACGAGAATCCTAATTACATAATAAATAAACGAGGTCAACGTTACAAAAAAGTTAATGTATGGTGTGGTTTTTTTTTTTTGATCGGATCATTGGCCCATATTTTATAGAGGGAAATTTAAACCAGCACACATTTTTTTATTTGAACATTTTGGAACATTTTGCCTTACCATTTCTTAATACATTAAAGCCAGATGTACTTAATAATTTGTTTGGGCAACCAGACGGCTGCCCTGCACATTGTACAGCCTTGGTCAGACAATGGTTACATGATCATTTTGGCGAAAGGTAGATAGGGATTTTTGACCCACACCATTACCCAGCTAGGTCGCCTGAGCTTTCATTATTAGATTTCTTTTTGTAGGGTGTCTTAAAACAAAAGGTGTATTCAGATGATCTTCGACATAATAGGGAAATATTAAAACAACGCATAGAAGAATCAATCCATGATCTGAATCTGCCGCGAACCATTACTTAATTACAGGGTAGATTTATTAACTTAGCGGAAAAGTGTGGCGAGTTGGTAGGTAGCTATGTAGAATAATTATTAAAAATTCGAATTTTTATTTCTAAATTTGTATTCAGACTCTACGTTAGTTTATAAAGTAACTTTATTTAGCTTTACTATATACTAGCTTTATTTTATACATTTTTTGTAAAACATAGGAGTAATAAATAATGTAACTTATGCCTTGAAGCATTTTCAAACTTTCCTAATTTATTAACACCCTGTATATTTGATCTAAAATGTTCTTATCGTCCGTTCATTTTCTCGGCAAGCAGAACTTTAACTAAAAAAAGAATTACTTTTGGTCATAAAATAAAAATTTTACTATTTTTGCCCTATTGGGTACCCCAATTCGCGGACACACTGTATATATATATATATATATATATATATATATATATATATATATATATATATATATATATAAATATAATTACAACAATTTATAATCATATTGATTACGGTTACATTTCTTACATTTAATTTGGTAGCTTGGTAGAAATATTATCATTCATCGCTAACACAGCAAATAAGTTTGTTATTATATATTTCATTAAACATTTATATAGGGTAATAGGGGGCACCAAAACAGATAGTGCAGATTTGAGGGGCTATTAAAAACAAAAGGTGCAACTGACAGAAATGTTGTTTATTTTATTTCATTCGGTACATCATGCCATTTTATGTATCAAGTTTCGAAGATAACATCAGAGAAATGATCACCGTCAACAGCGATACATTCATGAAGTCGATTTCTAAAGTTTTCGGCCGCATTTTGGCACATCCCGACGGGTATGGCGGCGCATTTCCTCCCTAATTTAATCTTTGAGTTCTTCCAAGGTGTGAGGCCGACGCGACGTTTAAAAATATTTTCCTGCAGGTAGCCCCACATGAAAATGTCGCAAATATTTGAATCAGGTTTATTTCTTCACTCCTCAGAGACACGAGGCGCAAGGGGAATATCTGTCGCAGTTTCTCCATTGATATTCGAGCAGTATGGGCCGTAGAACCGTCATGTTGAAAGCAAATTTCTCCCAAATCCGTTTCTTCCGTTAGTTTTTCCAAATGAGGTCTAAAAAAAATTTCCAACATAGAAACATAACGTTTAGCGGTGACAGCCACAGTCCGTCTAATCTCTTCATAAAAATTGATCTTTCTACAATCTACAATCATAAAAATAAGGCCCAATCTTCCCAAATTTAGAAACTACACATCACACGGTCACTTTTGGGGAATAAAGAGGTTTCTCGTGGTTATCGGTCTCGGGTTATTTTCAGCCCAGTACCGAAAATGTTGTTTATTCACTGCTCCAGAGAGATGCTCCGAATGGATCCGATTCAACATTTCATGGGAGCAATTCGTTCGATTTTCATAGTGAGGAGGCATCAATTCTGGGGCGAACATAATCTTGTAGGGGTGGAATGATAAAATCATGATTCAAAATCCTCCCTAGTGAACGAACGCTGGGTGGCCATGAAAGAACGTCTATTTTCCAGACTAAACCATGTTAACGACTGAAAACGGCATGATCGATCTTCCCGACACAATGAAACTCGTCCCAGGTTCCTATCCCCACCATGCAGGATATACCGGCCCGTCAAAACTGCACTATTTCTTTTGACGCACCCTATATACACCCTATATATATATATACACTCTATATACTGACATACAAAAAATTTCAACTATGAAAAGGTCTATTGTAAACGAATTTACTCATTGATGAGGTCAAGCAAAACGCCATAAATTGCCAGACTGCGTCAACGTGCTAAAAAAAATTAAATTAAAAATTGGCAGCGTTTACGATAATTTTAAATAAGTTTTTGTATAATTAAATGTGGAGGCGGTGGTGGCGTAGTAGTCAAGGTGTCAGATTTGTAAGCCCGGCTTCAAATCATGGCCCACGAGTAAGGAGAATAAGCCACTATCCCCTTGTGCATGGTTCTGGCAAAGCCATTACAGTAATCTGCCAAGACACCTCCCCTAATAGTGGCTCGCGACCCACGTTAAAAACTGTAAGGGCTCCCTATACTTGTGTCTAATATCAAGTCACCAAGCACAAGTGTAGGCAGAGGGAAGATGTCCTAGGTGCACTTAGGTCTGTAGCATCACTGAAGAAGAAGAAGATAATTAAATGTAGGGGTAAACAGTACATTGATCGGCCCTTTTAGAAATTGAACAAAGAAAATAATAAATTGCATGCTTGTACAAAATGAATTTATGTATTATTATATTGCTAGCAATTGCAAAAAAAGATATTTTTCCATTTAAATAATAATTCCAGTAAGAAATTAAAAATTTTATCGAAAATAAGAAGATAAATGCCTGATTCATCCAAAAACATAGTTATCGGTCTCATAAATATAGTGGTTGTTCAGTGGATTTACAGTAGTTGGTCAATGCTATATAATAAATAAAAATTATTAAAAAATATTTAGAACAGTCTTTTATCAAGTCCTACGATATGCCTGTCTAGTCTTGTCTGTCCAACCTTGTCTGTCAGTATTGTCTGTTTAGTCTTGTCTGTCTAGTCTTGTACGTCTAATATTGTCTGTCTAGTCTTGTCTGTCTAGTCTTGTCTGTCTAGTCTCGTCTGTATAGTCTAGTCTTGTCTGTCTAGTCTTCTGTGTCTAGTCTTCTCTGTCCAATCTTGTCTGACTAGTCTTGTCTGTCTATTCCCGTCTGTCTAGTCTTGCCTGTCTAGTCTTGTCTCTCTAGTCTTGTCTCTCTAGTCTTGTACGTCTAGTCATGTATGCCTAGTCTCGTCTGTCTAGTCTTGCTTGTCTAGTCTTGCCTGTCTAGTTTTGTCTATCTAGTTTTGCCAGTCTAGTACTGTTTTTCTGGTCTTGTCTGTCTAGTCCTATCTGTCTAGTCTTCTCTCGTCTGTTTAGTTTTATCTGTCTAGCCTTTCCTGCTAGTCTTGTCTGTCTACTCTTGTCTACTTTTGTCTGTCTAGTCTTGTCTGTCTATTCTCTCTAGTTTTATCTGTCTAGTCTTGTCTTTTATAAATTCTTAGGATATAAATAAAAATCCGTATTTTAATCAAAACCATTATGCTTACCTTATACTCTTATTTGTAAGTTTAAACATACTGCCACTACTGTCACATAGTTACTCTAACCTCAGAAAAGTAATTGACCAATCACTATTTTTACCGTTTATCGTGTGATATTTATTGGTCTGTCAAATTTTTCACAATCAGTACTTTATTTTTATTAAAAAACTTTTTTCTATAATTTAAACCTGTATTGATTTGCAAATGTTAAAAATCCGCACAAAAATCATATTTTAATCATGAAAATATCTCGATATTGTAGGGTCACTTTTTATAGATTTCTGTCTAAAACGCTGTAAATTTGCAAGAATCTCGGTCTCGTCATTTTATTAATTAAAGAAATACACGAAACTTTAAATTATTACAAAGCTATGGGTTGTATCCCATTATGTATTATGTACAGGAAAGAATATAGTTTTCTTCTGTTAATAAACAATTATGTCACCAAAAGATTGTCTTATAGTTATATTTTTCAAAATATGACCAATCACTTTCGACTGACCAACAACTGTTCTATTTACCCCTAAGATTTCCTAACTTTTTCTTTGAGTCAAATTCATATATTATACATCGCATGAGTTAACAAGACGCCCGAAACAATTAGTTATTAATTCCAAAATAATCCAACTATTATGTGTAAAGCGAGATTTATTTATAAAATAATGATAATTAATAATATTAATCATAAGTCTCTGAATACTAGTTGTTTAATGCCTTATTAATTGCCAGAAAGATTTTACAGATAAGGTTTTATTTAACTTAATTAAAATACATTATAAATATTAATAAAAACGAAGCAATTGCATCGGTTCTCTATCCTGCAGTTTATTGCAGCGGAAGAAGTAATTCTGCGGTTCTAGTTAATAGAAAATAGAAACATTAGAATATGCCCTTGTTTTATGAATTTCAACGAAGCTACTAATTTTACGGTTTTGTTTGGTAAATAGTAAATGGCAACGATTTCTAGCGTTTCTTGACCTTGGGGATGCAAAAAAATGTAAACAGATCGGGTCGAAGCGAGCGTAGCGTAATCAGTATAAATGAGGTGAGTTTAAACAGATTGTGAACATTTTTGTTATTAGCGTGCGGTTGTCGGATGTGGACGAATTTTCTTGTGAGCAAAAATTGCACAAATTTAGTGAAAATTGTATTAAAAGTTTGTGAGATTGTGGTGATTGTTTGTGAGATTGATATGTGAACGTTTCATGAATGTGTTTGTTAAATTGTTGAAAATTCTGGTTTGGTGAGTTTTTGCATAGATTTATTAATTAGATTTAAGAAAGATTTGTAAAATTGCAGAAAAAAAGAATATTTTTGAAAGAAAAATTAAAAATTTGTTAGAATTTTTAGGAATGTGTTATGAAATAACTAAAGTTCGGAACTTTAGGCATTAAAAATTGTTAAAATAGGTAGGTTATTAGGTTGTCAGATAACACAAAATAGGTTTTTAATAGGATCTATAAAGATAAGAAAGATATGGCAGATTTAAAAAAATGTTCGCTTAAAATAGGTTATATTTTTTAATAGAATTTATAAAAAGAATGTAGCAGTCCAAAAGTATTTTATTCAAACCTTTATGTGCTTAGCCCATCTATATATTGCACAAAATTAATTACTTAAATTCTATAAAGAATTAAAAATTAACATTACTTCTATTATAAAATGCAAATAATTATTTTTGTTTGTTTGGGTGTCATATTTGCTATTGCAATAAACTACCATTATTTTTTCTAAATTGTCTGGTGTAAGGCTGTGCCTACTATCATATGAAACCATTTTATATGCGGAAAAAGAACGTTCAACATCGGTTTGAAGGTTCAATATCGAACCAGGTTCGCAGGTTTTTTAGCCACGATATTCTCTTTCTTCCTGGTCCTAGTTGCAATAGACCGTACCGTTGACTGTTCTTCATTATATGGCCAAGCTTATTCCAGCTTCCTTGTCTTTATTGTTAGTAAGAACCCTCGTTCTTTTCCCATGACATGAGCCGTCCAAGAAATTTGCGGCGTATGCGGCGGTATAGCCAAACGGGTGCATAACACAACATTACCGCTGTTTCTGGCGTTATGTTTTCAGGAAGCTCAACATTTTCGCCGCTTAAAATTTTTCCCACATTTCGTAAAATAGAAAAGTCTGGATTTTTTTTAGGCCTCAAGTTTTAAAAATGCACTTCGTGCATTTTTGCCTGGTGCAGTTTTCAAATGGTTTAATACATTGTCCATCAATGATACATACTCTGTTAATGGGTTTCCAGTTATTTTCCAATTTTGTAATTGTTTCTGTTAGAATGTGAAAATTGGATGAAATATGTACCAACGAATTTTTAATATCTGTATTTTTAAAACAATGTTGTCCCTTGCGCAACTCTGCACTGCTACGGTCAATTTCCATTACAACCATTACAACAAATAAGTATTGTAATGTTGTAAACAAATGTGTAATTTTGGTTATGATTCACAAATACGAGAAGAAGAAGACGAGAACACGTTTGCTGGTGCCAACTGGTACCAACTGCTAATGCGTAGATAAAAAGAATGCGTTCTGTAATTTCACACAGACTAAGAATTTATGAATAAACAATTTTTCACTATTTTAGGTCACACATAGACGCTAACAAGAGCACATTAGGTATCTTTTAGGCCGCCGAAATTTAAAACAGCAAAATAGGCTTTTTAAAACTAGTGTGGAACGATAGAGAATCATGTAAAACGGATTTATTTGCTTATCTTTATCATCTGCTTATAAAGTAAAAATTAGGCAATTACCTAAAGTTCTAACCTTTAGCCACAACTTTGTGGGGAAAAATATCGAGAAAGCAATAAAATTAACTGATTTTTTTTATATAAATTCAAGAAATTTAAAACGATTTCTCAAAACTTATGGGAAATCTAATTAAAACGTTTACAATGTTTGTTGAAAATCTAAATAGGGTCCCATAGAATTATAATAATAATAGATTCTGTAAATTAATCGCGGAAAATAGGTATGTTGATTTAAAAAACATATCGATATTTTCTGTATCCATACTTTTAAAATCTATCAACCTATACGAATACACCAAGAGCAATGAAATAAAGATAATTGCGCATTTTTTAATTAAGATCATTCATTTAATAATCAAATAAAGAAAATATATTTTTTATATATGAATATATAAAATTCCTCAGTCTCGGTTTTCCTCAGTCCAAATTTTCCTCAGTCCTCGGTTCAAATTCTTTAGCCTTCCACATACTTGGTTTTATGTGGAAGATGTGGAAGACTGGGCATGTGGAAGACTGAGGAATTTCTTATGATATCAAAAACATGTCCATGTGTGTATTTCTGTATTCAATGTTATTATACACTTCTTTTTTTTTCTAAACTATGTACCTGAAATACACAATAAATGATTTAAATGAAATAAATATAAAAAATGTTACATATGAATATATGAATTTATTAATGCAATTTACTCGTTACAGCTTGGAAATATCAGAATGACCATTGTTTTGAATAGTACAAGATTATAAATATTATTTGTAATAATGATCATAACCATTAATATTTGATTTCCAAAGAAAAATACTTTAACGAGTTTAATTCGTTTCGTAACCGAGCTCATAACTCAAATCACTTAGTTGTCAAATCTATTTTCTCCATTCAAATAAATTGAAATGACATTAATCCCATTTTCAACCCCAATTAATTCCCATTTTCAACCCCACAAAAACACAACCATTTTTTTAAATATGTTTTTAAATAAAAAAACCTAAAATATCGAAATTAAAAAATTAAATAAAAAACCTAAAATATAAAGAATATTGTATAAAAGTGCAATATTATGGATTTTCTGCAATGAAATAGTTTTATCAAGTACCACATTATAGAAAGGTAAAGAAAGCAGTTTACTGAATAACGAATTGAAGATGTTGCATGAGATGGAGGACTCGATGAACTCGATGAAGGACATGAGATTTGTCTGTCAAATGTTTCACAATCAGTACTTTATTTTTATTAAAAAACTTTTTTTTCTATAATTTAAACCTGTAATGATTTGTAAATGTCAAACATCCGCACAAAAATCATTTTAATCATGAAAATATCTAGATATAGTAGGGTCACTTTTTGTAGATTTCTGTCTAAAACGCCGTAAATTTGCAATAATCTAGGTCTTGGAATTTTTTTAACTAAATTAACTTAAACACGAAGCTTTAAATTATAAAAAAGTTATGGCTTGTATCCAGTACAGAAAAGAATATTTGAATATTTTTCTGTTAATATACAATTATGTCACGAAAAAATGGTCTTATAGTTATATAGTTTTCAAAATATGACCAATCACTCTCGACTAACCAACAACTGTACTATTAACCCCTACTGTTTCTTTCAGTCAAATTCATATATTATACATCGCATGAGTTAACAATACGCCCGAGGCAATACCACTTATCTATTCCTAAATAATCCGTCTAGTATGTGTAAAGCCAGATTTGTTTGGAAAATAATGATAATTATTAATATTAATCGTAAGTCTCTGAATACTAATTCTTCAATGCCTTATTAATTGCCAGAAAGATTTTAGAGATAAGGTTTTATTTAAGTTAATTAAATTACGTTATAAATATTCATTAACGAAGCAATTGCATCGGCTCTCTATCGGAAGGAAAAGTACTGATCGTTTATTACAGCAGAAGATGTAATTTTCTGCGGTTCTAGTTAATAGAAACTAGATAATAGAAAAATTAGAATATGCCCTTGTTTTATTAATTTGAACTAAGCAACTAACTTTACAGTTTTGTTTGGTAAATAGTAAATAGCAACGATTTGTAGCGTTTCTTGACCTTGGGGATGCAAAAATATGTAAACAGATCGGGTCGAAGCGAACGTAATCAGTATAAATGAGGTGAGTTTAAACAGATTGTGAACGTTTTTAGTTATTAGCGTGCGGTTGTCGGATGTGGATGAATTTTCTGGTGAGCAAAAATTGCACAAACTCAGTGAAAATTGTATTACAAGTTTGTGATGATTGATTGTGAGATTGATATGAGAACGTTTCATGAATGTGTTTGTTAAATTGTTGTAAATTCTTGTTTGGTGAGTTTTTGCATTGATTTATTAATTAGATTTAAGAAAGATTTGTTAAATTGCCGAAAAAAGAATATTTTTGAAAGAAAATTTCAAAATTTGTTAGAATGTATAGGAATGTGTTACGACATAACTTTGTGGGGAATTTGTGGAAAAATATCGAGAAAGCAATAAAATTAACTGTTTTTTTTTATAAATGTAAGAAATTTAAAACAATTTCTCAAAACGAATGGCTAATCTAAGTAAAACGTTTACAACGTTTGATAAAATTTGTTCAAAATCTAAATAGGGTCCTACCGAATTCCAGTAATAATAATATTAATAGATTGTGTAAATTAATTGCGGAAAATAGGTATGATTTAAAAATATATCAATATTTTCTGTACCCATCCACACTTTTAAAATCTATCAAACAATCCGAATATACCAAAAGCTATGAAATAAAGATAATGGCGCATTTTTAAATTAAGATCATTCATTTTATAATCAAATAAAAGAAGTATATATTTTTTGTATAAATAAAATATATTTAATGTATATATAAAATTCCTCATGAGGTCCGATGCTACTAGAGAAAAAACAATAAATTGATCGCTTGCAAAGTGTGAAATGACCCAAAATATAAGCTATTACAAAATATGGAATTTATCGAGTTTACGGGTCTATTGAAATTTAGTGTTATGGACTTTTTACCTGGTGTAACTATTATTAATCGTCCTTGGCACGGGTTAACGGAAAGGTCGCAAAGGTCGGAAAGCAAAAATGAAGCTTCTAAGTTATCTGGTTCAATAAATATTCGTGTTTTTCTTGAAATAATTGTAAACATTGTCAACGTGACAGATAGTCGACGCGAACACAAATAACTAGATGTTGCCACGTTTATTATTTTTTCTAATTATCAACAAATTTGCTTCGAAATAAAAAAAAAGGAAAACTAGTAATATATCCAGGGAAAAATGTAAATAAATTAAGATTTTCATCAAATTAAATTAAAAAAAATCGCCAGAACCTCCATCTGGAAAATACAAATTAAATTTTGAAATAAAAAAAAAAACAGATAAAACCTTACATTGGACCGAGAGTTCGCGCTGCCGCGCGTATGTTGTCTTGATTTATCTTCCCGCTTCGCGGCGGACAACCTAATCTAACCAAGGTAAAACCAACGGTTCTTGTCACTTTGTCCTATATTGGATCGAGAGTTCGCGCTGCCGCGCGTATGTTTTCTCGCTTCGCGGCGGGCAACCTAATCTAACCAGGGTTAAACCAACGGCCCTTGCCACTTTGTCCTACATTGGACCGAGAGTTCGCGCTGCCGCGCGTATGTTGTCTTGATTTATCTTCCCGCTTCGCGGCGGGCAACCTAATCTAACCAGGGTTAAACCAATGACCCTTGCCACTTTGTCCTACATTGGACCGGGAGTTTGCGCTGCCGCGCGTATGTTGTCTTGATTTATCTTCCCGCTTCGCGGCGGACAACCTAATCTAACCAAGGTAAAACCACCAATAAAATCCACTCGAGACATTGTACCGTAGCCGTTCGTTGAAATCTGGTTGAAATATGAATGCAAATTCAATACGACGCTTAAAATAATATATATGCTGCCATAGTTAGTTTTTCATATAAAAGCAAAGAGGATCGGATCCTCTTTGATATAAACGGGCAAGAGTAAACGTGGCAACGTCCAAATAATTGCGTTCACATATACTGTCTGCAATCTTAAAAATGTCAACAAAAACAACGTAGAGGCTTAATTTATGCTTAATAAAAGAGTGCCAAAGACGATTAACAACAGTTACAACAGGTAAAAAGTACACAAACATATTTTCAAGACAGACCCGTAAAACCGAATATACCCTGTCCTATATTGGAAAATATAAAACTCCTATAAAACTCCTCAGTCTCAGTTTTCATCAGGCTCAGTTTTCCTCAGTCTCAGTTTTCCTCAGTCCAGATTTTCCTCGGTCCTCAGTTCAAATTCCTCAGTCTTCCACATGCTTGGGTATGTGGAAGACTAAGGCAAGACTAAAGGACTGAAGGAAGTCCTTATGATACCTCAAACATGTCCATTTGTGTATTTTTGTATTCAATGTTTATTATAAACTTTTTTTTTAATACTATGTAACTGAAATACACAATAAATGATTTAAATGAAATTTATAAAAAAATCTAAGTAAAACGTTTACAATGTTTATGTGTAAAATTTGCTGAGAATCTAAATAGGGTCCAACAGAATTCTAATAATAATATTAGATTGTGTAAATTAATCGCGGAAAATAGGTATGATTTCAAAAATATATCAATATTTTCTGTATCCATACTTTTAAAATCTATCAAACTATCCGAATACTCCGAAATAAAGATAATTGCGCATTTTTAAATTAAAATCATTCATTTAATAATCAAATAAAAGAAATATATTTTTTAATAATGAATATATAAAATTCATCAGTCTCAGTTTTCATCAGTCTCAGTTTACCTCAGTCTCAGTTTTTCTCAGTCTCAGTTTTCCTCAGCCCAGATTTTCCTTAGCCCTCAGTTCAAATTCCTCAGTCTTCCACATGCTTGGGTAGGTGGAAGACTAAGGCCAGACTGAGGAATTCCTTATGATACCTCAAACATGTCCATTTGTATATTTCTGTATTCAATGTTTATTATACACTTCTTGTTTTCTATACTATGTAACTGAAATACACAATAAATGATTTAAATGAAATAAATATAAAAGATGTTATATATGAATATATGAATTTATTAATGCAATTTACTTCGTTACAGCTTCTAAATTTCATAATAACCATTATATTAAATATATTAAAAGATTACAACCAATATTTGTATAATGATCATAAACATAATTTTTTATTCCCAAAGAAATTTAAAAAAGAAAACTTTTACAATATTTAATAATTTTCGCAATATAACATATTTACTATCAATATAGTGATAAATCACTGCTATAAACATACTAGAACTATCGATATTTTGTTTTGATATATCGATATATTTCATACATCCTTAAGGGATACCCCGATTTTAACGAGTTTAATTCGATCCGTAACTGAGCTCCTAACTCAAATCGCTTAATCGTCTAATCAATTTTCTCCATTCAAATGAATTGAAATTACATTAATCCGTTTTCAACCCCACAAAACCACAACCATTTTTTTTAAATGTTTTTAAATAAAAAAAAACCTAAAATATTAAAATTAAAAAATTTAATGAAAAAACCTAAAATATAAAGAATATTGTATAAAAGTACAATATAATAGATTTACTGCAATGAAATATTTTTATTAAGTACCACATTATAGAAAGGTAAAGAAAGCAGTTACAACGAATTGAAGATGTTGCATGAGGTGGAGGAGAGAGGCTGATCAGAAATTTTTTAAACATTTTTGCCCTTTTGGACACTATTACTTCAATTTAATGTACAGGAATTCTTTTATTGATTTCTCAATAAAAAACCTGTCAAATGCGAAAAGTCAACCCAGCCCCAATTGGTTGAACTGATACTTGGCAAATACTTTCCGAAAAAAACTATTAACTATTAATTAAGGGAAAAAATAGCTCATAACTTAATTCCTTTGTTACTGGGTCTTAACAAAATATTATTATCTTAACTTATTGAAACCCAAGTACACTTAAAAATTTATTGTTATTAATGGTTATACATAAATGGTTTAAGACCAGAACAAATAATAGCTTTTGGGTTTATCGGGCTCGTAACTCGAATATTAGCTCGCAACTCGAAACAAAAAATCTGTCGAGAAACGACTCCTATCTCGAAAAACTCGTAAGTTCGGACACTAGTAAGTCGAGGTACCACGTTATTTTGAAGAGTTTTCGCAATTATCAAGTTTCTAACATCAAACTAAACATAAAAGTATATGTAATCAACGTTTCGGTCTTTTTTATTCTGAACTTCTGACAGGGCTACAAGATAAAAATTGAAACCAAAACTATTACAAAATTTTGAATTATTATATAACTCTCATACCCTGTATCTATTTAGTAGGTATTAATGAAATTAAACAAAAAATATATGAATTATTAAAATTAAATTCTGAACATGTTAACTTTTATGTAGATGGCAAATGACAAAAACTAATAGTAGCTTTTTTGTTTTGTTTTTGTTCTAAATTTAATTGACATTACAAATGCTATTTTTGTATATGAATTTTGTGGTTTTTCGTTATTTTTCTTTTATATTGTGTGCTAATTGGAAAGTTAGTGTGTTAGTGTATATTAGAGTTATTGTTTTATTAAAGTTATAAAAGACTATTGTAAAAGATACTAAGTCCCATAGTGTCTTGTCTGTAATTAATGGTGTTATTTGTTTTAATTTGAATTATTTCACTAATATTTCTTCTTGTGTTGTTTTTATCAATATCAAGAATTTCAAAATTGTAAAAATCGAAGAAATGTCCGTATAATGTTGTAATTGTTTTTGTTTAAATTTTTATCTTGTAGCCTTGAAGAAGGTCAGAATAAAAAAGATCGAAACGTTGGCAAAATATCAGTTGTTTTATTAAAATAAATCCCTTTTCCCAAGAATAAACTACAATATAATAAAAAGAATATGATCTTAAGATACATAAAAATTTGTTTTTTAAGGAGGTTCGAGCGTAACTAATGAGTCAAAATAGTGCTTGAATTTTTCTATATTTTCAATTATCCTAATAGTTTAAAATTCATTATCTTTATTTATAATAACATAATAAATTTTAAAATTGGTGATTATTATTTATTTAATAAAATAAAGTTATTAAATATGACTTCGTTATTTTTTACTTTGAAGGTGACATAAAGATCTGGCAACATCAGTGTTATGAGTCGACTGGTTGTAAATGGATCAGAATTTTATTAGCCCAAGATTTTGGCCGAAAACCGCGAATTACCAAAAGACATAAAATTATAGATAATCTATGTAAATAGCTGGAGTGTATTCTATCAAATAGTTCTACAGCCGTTCAAAAGTTCAAAATGTTTCCATGTTTTTCTTTTCTCTCGCATTATAGACAATACTGTCTATAACAAGATTAAAAACAAACAAAAAATAACTTTAAATATTTTAATAATTAAATCGGTCAATCATCGGTCAATCACATTGCTTTAATGTTATCGTGTTTTAATATTATCTAAGCTTATTGTATATAGTTTTTTATTCCTTGAAGTTGGGAAATTAATATCGAAAAAAATAAATAATAACGTGACGGAAGCTTGTCGGCCATAGGAACCTGTGTATAAGATTTGAAAAAGCATCATTTTTGATTTTTTTTTTCCGGATAAACTAAACGGAGGATCACTTTCAAATTTTGAGAGGACATAAGTAAAGTATTGATCTTCATGTATAAAAAGTTTCAAAGCTTAAACTTGAAAAAAATATTTAACATGGGATTCGCTCGAACCTCCTTTATAAGAATTTTAAATATAGATCTAAATGGGATGAAATTGCTGGAAATTAATTTTTTTGCCAACTTTATAAATTTTGAAAGTTATTTATGTTATTAAGAAATTTTTAGAATAAAATGTACAACTTTTAATTCTCTAAAAATAAAAAATAAACGCATTTCAACAAAAATTGTTTCAGTTATGAATTGTTAATCGTTTCAATGGCTGTTCCGTTCTCTTATGAGCCAACATATCATCAACAAAAACTGACGATCGTTTATTAAAATTAGGATCGATTTCTATCGTTCTTGTTAAGGATTAATTCATTTTAAATAGTTGATTCAGGCACTATTAAATAGTATATTAAAGAACGAGTTCAATAAGCTCGGTTTTTCAGCACGCATCCATGTTTGGAAAACGACGAGCCTAGCGAGGGGTTTTCTAATGGACATGTATGAAAAACGCTTTATAATCGAGTTTTTTAACCGATTTATAAACGATTTTATAAACGAATATTTTTTTATATTTTGCGCCCTTTTTTGCCATTTCTAAATAAAATAAACCCCCGATACATATTGAGAAAATTCTATCGCACTCGGCGATTCATACACGAACCCATATGAGTGCTTTAATGACTTTATTATTGACTCAAAATAGAAAAAATACTTAATGTTGGCGCAGTAAGTGTGATTATAGAAACGAATTATATTCATATTTTTTAAATAAATATCGTTTGAAGTTTTTTTTAACATGACAAACTCATGTCTAACCAGAAATATAAAATGTGTGATGCTTTAAGTTAGCTGGAATTTCTAAGTCGTTGCCAGTATTATAAATTTGAATTAAGATGCAGATTTTATTAAGTGAATTGTAAAGACGATTAAACCTTAGTCTGATTACTGAGCTACTACAATAATAATTTCGAAATACAGTCATAGCTCGATATAAATATAAAATGTGTGATGCTTTAAGTTAGCTGGAATTTCTAAGTCGTTGCCAGTATTATAAATTTGAATTAAGATGCAGATTTTATTAAGTGAATTGTAAAGACGATTAAACCTTAGTCTGATTACTGAGCTACTACAATAATAATTTCGAAATACAGTCATACCTCGACTTTAACGAGTTTAATTCGATCCGTGGCGGCGCTCCTATCTTGAATCACTCATTTGTCAAATTAATTTGCTCCATTGAAATGAATTGAAATGCCATTAATCCGTTTTGAGTCCCACAAAATTCAATCATTCTTTTTGTTATATGTTTTGAAACAAAAAATTTACTTATACATACATAAGTAAGCAATAAGTAAGTAAATACATAAAGTATGTTGTATAAAAACACAATATAATAGAATTACTGTTACTTATACTACTAAGTAATAAATTATAGCAAGTTGAAGAAAGCAAATACTATGACTTGAAGATGTTGGCACAGGTGGAAGAGAAGGCTGAACAGATTTTTGCCCATTTTGACAAGATTGCTTCAGTTTTATATACATGGATTATCAATAAAGACCTTTCATATGCGGAAAGCCTAACCTCGACTCAATTAGTTGTACTGATACTTGGCAAATACTTTACGAAAACTGCTATTAAGTGTTAACGGGCGAAAATAGCTCATAACTTAATTCCTTTGTTATCGGGTATTAACTTAATAATTTTGATTATCTTAAGATATTGAAACCTAAGCACACTTAAAAATTTATTGTTAGTAATGGTTATATGGTAGATAAATGGTTATGTATAAACCATTTACCTAGCATATAACCATTACTAACAATAAGACCAGAACAAATATAAGTTCTGCGGTATTAACGGGTTCTTAACTCGAATGTGAGCTCGCAACTCGAAGCAAAAAAGTAGCCGAGAGACGACTCGTATCTAGAAAAACTCGTTTGGACACTCGTAATTCAAAGTACCACTGGGTTTTGAATTGCAATTATCAAATTTCTAACAACAAACTAAACATAAGACTATGTTTAGCTTAATATAAGAATTACATATAGATCTAAGAAAATGGGATGAAATTTCTGGAATTTTTTTTTGCCAAAGTTGTAAATTTTGCCAAAGTTATCTAGTTATTTCCTTCAGTTTGAATGCAAATTTAATGAAATAAAATGTACAACTTTTAAATCTCTAAAATCAGAAAACAACTCATTTCGATAAAAAATTGTTTATGTGTTAAAAACCGCTTCAATCAAGGAACCGATCAATTATGAGCTCATAACATATCATCAATAAAAACTAACGATCGTTTATTTAAATAAGGATCGATCGTTCTTGTTAAGGACTAGTTCATTTTAAATAGTTCATTCAGGCACGATTCAGCCACTATAAAAAATATTTAATGTATTTTTTAAATAAATATTTTCTGAATTTTTTTTAACATGACAAACTTATGTAAAACCAGAAAAATAAAATTTCTCTTGCTATAGGTTTTCTGGAATTTCTAAGTCGTTGTATTATTATTATACATTTATTATTTGCATTAAGATGCAGATTGTATTAAGTGAATTGTAAAGACGATTCTTAGTCTGATTTTATCTACCACAATAATAATTTTTAAATACAGTCATACCTCGACTTTAACGAGTTTAATTCGATCCGTGACGGAGCTCCTATCTCGACTCACTCGCTTGTCAAATCAATTTGCTCCATTGAAATGAATTGAAATGCCACTAATCCGTTTAGAGCCCCACAAATACAACCATTTTTGTTATATACTTTTAAATAAAAATCCTATATATACATATGCTATAATAAGTACATACATAATAAGTAAGTAATATATACATAAAGAATATTGTATAAAAGTTCAATATAATAGAATTACTGCAATAAAATGGTTTTATTAAGCACCAAATTATAGCAAGGTAAAAAAGCAGATAATATAGAACGAATTTAAGATGTTGGAATGGGTGGAAGAGATAGACTGAACATATTTTTTTCACAGATTTTTACCCTTTTAGATTTTTACCCATTTTTGATTTTTACCCTATTTTCACCCATCTTTAGCTGATTTTACCCAATTACCTTCAATTGTATCTACTATTTTAGGAATTCTTTGCTTGATATCATTGATTTCTCAATAAAAACCTATCAAATGCGAGAAACTCAACCCCGCCACAATTGCTCGAACTTTTAATTGTACATATAATCAAATGTAATATGCCCGAACCCAGAACGAGCAGTGCTTCGATTCCTCGTCGGGGAGGCGATAACGAACGGTTTTCACTATCCGTCCGAGTTGCCCACCCTGAATGAATGCGAAAAATGCGATACTGGGGTGGCGCATAATAAATGCGAAAGTGGAACAGAGAGTTTAGTGAGAACAAGCAGTTCAAATTTATGCAAGAAAATATCGCTGCTGTCCATGTCAGAGTCAAAGATTGAATAAGTATGAACGAGTTCAGAAACGAGACTGTCGTCGTATGTGGTCTCACTCTCGCCTAAATAATTTTAAAAATTGTCTCGCCTAGGTCTCTGCTCGGTTTTACGAGACGAGACCAGACGAGAAAAATATTGTTCTCGTGTGAAGCCCTAATATGAGATAGCTTTGAATGAATAACTAATTTGGCTTTGTAATAATCGAGATTAAATTTCGAAACATTCGGAAGGGTCAATTAATTCATTTTGGATTACCATTAGATGCAATTATGCCATAATAACCAAAAAAGCTTTAAAATATTATTACAATTTTCTACATCTTATTTTTGCGGATTCTGATTTTCAGTATTAACCAATATAAAAATGAAAAACAGATCGAGACTTTTAAATGTAGATGACGAAATGAGAGTGGCGTTCATCATCATTTTTACGACCAAATATAAATGAAATTATCAAAAAATCATCAAACTCACTTCTCTAATAATAAGTATTCTAACTTATAATTAATCACTGAATAAACATTCTGTTGATTTTGTATATTATTGGCAAATACTTTCCGAAAACAACTATTAAGTATTATTTAGGGGCGCTCAAAATTTAATTCCTTTGTTATTTGTCTTTACAAGGTAAAGAAGGCAGATACTATGACTTGAAGATGTTGCCAGAGGTGGAAGATAATGCTGGTCAGAATTATTTTAAACCGATTTTTGCCTTTTTGGCACGATTTCTTCAGTTTTATCTACGGGGCTTCTAAACAAAAACCTGTTAAATGAGAAGAGAAGGACGGGGCTGAGCCCGCACTAATTAGTTGTACTGATACTTGGCAAATGAGGCAAATGATTTCCGAAAACTACTATTAAGTGTTAATTAGGGGCGAAAATAGCACATAACTTAATTCATTTTTTATCGGATCTTAACATAATATTATTGTATATCTCAAGATATTGAAACCTAAGTACACTTAAAAATTTATTGTTACTAATGGGTAAACCCCGAATTTGTAGGCCCTTAAAAACGCTAAAATAGGCACTTAAGCCCTCAAGATCCCTAAAATAGGCGGTTTTCTAGGCAACCTAAAAACCTAAATGCAGATAGGCACTATAAAAAGAAACTAAGTAACACAATATTACTTATTAATAAAGTACTTTATTATAAAAGAAAAATAAACATTGTAAAACAAAATAAATATAAATGTAAAAGAAAAATATTGCAGACTTTCATATCTATCAAAACATAATGATTAAACACTAGTATATCAAAATAAAACAATAATTTATCTCTATGTATATTTTGATTCACAAAATATAACAAGCATTTGTTCGACAGAATTTTCTGATAGAGACTGCCTTCGTTCGGTGAGCACTTGCTTTTAAGCAGAAAAGCTTCGTTCACGTCACAAGATGTGATAGCGGCATAGTTATATTTAGCCATATCACCTTGAGATAACTCAACCCAGTTGATGAATGATACAGGCCCATAAAGGTATACAGGTTCCACGAACAAACGTTATGTCATTTTCAGCAATATCTTTCGAATACTCAAAATTTTCTTGAAAACATGAAACATTTAAATAACACTAGAGTGTTTTAAAAAAATAGAATAACAAACCTGTTTGTACACTTGAGGTAAATAATTTGTTCTCAAGGTAGATTCCGAGGGTATTTTTTGTTACAATATTGAGAAAAAAATCTTTGAAACCCTGGATTCTGAACCTTATTCCAGGGTATCATGCATGAAGCCATTAGATTACAAAGATCGTAA
This sequence comes from Phosphuga atrata, assembly GCA_944588485.1. Taxonomy (NCBI): domain Eukaryota; kingdom Metazoa; phylum Arthropoda; class Insecta; order Coleoptera; family Silphidae; genus Phosphuga; species Phosphuga atrata. The sequence continues at coordinate 34,919,430 of OX155893.1, forward strand.
AAAAGGGATTTTTGTCTACTTCAATTTGTTCCGTAATTAATCGCTGCTTGGAGCACTATGGCAGATTTTCTGGTTTGTCCAGAAATTTAAAAAGGGATGATAGGTGACGCTAATTAAAAAAATATACCTATTTTGGTTATTTATGGAAAGAAAATTATAGGTAATATGCAAAAATATGCCAAATAAGCTAAAATAGGCACAAAACAAATATTTCAGAAAAATAGACAAAAAAGACACAAAGGCGCTAAAAAAATTGTTTTATTACACATAAAAACTGTTTCTATGTGCATAAAAGCGAAATTGCCTATGATATATTAAACATTAAATCTAGGCAATTGCCTAAAACTCCGGGGTTTACTAATGGCTATGTGGTAGATAAATATTATAGTTGTGGATAAAAGGCCAGTACAAATATCAGTTTTTGGGTTTTAACGGGCTCGTAAGTCGTATTTTAGCTCCCAAAACGAAGCAAAAAATCAGCCGAGAGACGACTCGAATCTCGAAAACCGCACATTCTTGAGTGGAGGTACCAGTGTTGAAAAGTTTTCACCATTATCAAATTTCTAACATCAAACTAAACAGAAAAATATAAATATTGGGATGAAATTGCTGGAATTTTGTTTGCAAACTTTATAAATTTTGAAAGTTATATGTTATTTCCTTCAGTTTGAATATAAATTTAATGGAATAAAATATACAACTTTTAATACTCTAAAAAAAAAACCGGCCAAGTGCGAGTTGTGACTCGCGCACCGAGGATTCCGTACAAACTTGTAAGTAAGGTATCTGTAGGAGGACCTAACTGTATGCAACCCATATGCTTCTGGTGCCTGACTATACCACGCAACACTTTAGTGTATTTTCATAAGTTTCTAATTGTAAAATCGCATTTTTCTTGTAATTAAATAACATATTTACGGTTTCCCTTTACATGTGCTGTAAGACACCGCTTTTTGCCAAATTTCATGATTCTAGGTGAACGGGAAGTACCCTATAGGTTTTGATTCCCTTGTGAAATCGCAAAATATGCGACATAAACGGTCATATCTTTTGATCGCGTTGACTTACAGGTTTGATTTTTTCACAGCTGAAAGAGACCACAGACACGAGTATTCGATACAAATTTCAACTTGTTACCTCTACGCATTCCTGAGAAAAATGGTCTTGACAGACAGACAGACGGACGGACAGACGGACAGACAGACAGGCGGACAACAAAGTGATCCTATAAGGGTTCCGTTTTCGGTACGGAACCCTAATAAAAAAGAACGCATTTCTGAAAGTGTTTCAGTGCTGAGTTGAAAACCGCTTCAATCATTGATGCGTTCCCTTAAGAGCCAACATATCATCAACAAAAGCTGACGATCATTTATTAAAATCAGGATCGATCTTTATCGTTCTTATTAAGGATTAGTTTCTATTAAATACTTCATTCAGGCACTATTAAGAATACTTAATGTGGGCACAGTATATTATTTTCATATTTTTTAAATAAATATTGTTTGAACCTTTTTTTAATGCACACTTATGTCTAACCAGATATATAAAATTTATCTTGCTTTAGGTTGGCTTGACTTCTAAATCGTTGCCAGTATTATAAATTTATTATTTGAATTAAGATGCAGATTTTATTAAGTGAATAGTAACGACGATTAAACCTTTTATCTATATACCTTATATCTATTTTATCTACTACAATACTAATTTTGAAATTTTGAAATACAGAAATACCTCCACTTTAACGAGTTTAATTCGATCCGTGACAGAGCTCCTATCTCGAATCACTCGTTTGTCAAATTAATTTGTCAAATTGTCAAATTAATTTGCTCCATTGAAATTAAATGAAATGCCACTAATCCGTTTTGAGCCCCACAAAATACAGCTATTTTTTTGTTACATGTTTTTAAATAAAAAATCTACTGATACACACATATGTAAGTAATAAGTAAGTAATATATACATAAAGTATATTGTATTAAAATATATTAGAATTACTGTTACTGTTACTATTACCAGGGCCGTCTTTAACTTATTGGAGACCCTGGGCACATTAGGTTTATGGGGCCCCTATACCATGACATTTACTGAGCACTATTTTCTTAAAATAGGCTAAGAAAGTAGATAAGCAAAGTTCTAGATTTATTTTTATTTCTTTACAGTCACAATAAATGAAGAGATATAATATAATTCACAAAAGTAACTCTTTCAGAATTCACAGGTTAGTGCTTCAAAATCTATATTGATTGAAGAAGGGTACCTTTCTAGATTTGAGATGGGCAAAATCGTTAATCACTTATTTAAAATCTATGTTTTTGAGCATTTCTCATTATGTGGACATCATTTTTATTTATTTTGTAAATTATTAATATTTTTATTTATTTCTATGTGGACATAAACCAACTGCAGTTAGTTACCATCAGGCTTAAAAAGATTCTGAATGCGATTTCTACACTTGTAAATGAATCTAAAATTTTGTTTTCTTTCAAAAGATGATACATTTTCAATGTACTATACTATTAGTTACTTTATTTTCAATTTGAACAATTTTCAAGAATTCTGTTAAATGCAGACATTCCATTTACAACTCTTTCTCGGTAATAGATTTCAGCAAATTCTTTGCAACTTTCTCTCTACTCCTCGGTATTCAGGGTTTTCAAGCGAAGAAATAAACCAAAAAGATGACTAATGTTCTTCTAGGGCAGGGATGGCGAACCTATGACCCGCGGGTCAGACACTGACCCACACAGGCTTTTTAAGTGACCCATGCATTGATTTTCTAACTTTTATTATTTTCTTATCAAAGTTTGTAAACCACAAAGGTATGGATATTAAATATATCAAAAAGAATTTTTTCTGCAATTATTGTATTTTTAATATGTTGTATGTGAAGGACCATTATTTTAATCGCGTATGAAAATATAAAAATCGTGTGTAAAAGTCCAATGTAAATCAAATGGAGTTTAATTATTAAACGATTTCTGTTTGTTGTTACTATGGCAACAACTCGCGTCACTAAACAAAAAACATAGACGTAGTGAAAATTTTCTTACCTCTATTAAAATATATTTAATTTTCAGTCTCATAACTTAATCTATTCCAGATTAAATCTACGTTTACCTACATTACATCGAAAATGACCAAATAGTGTTCCCGTCACTGTGCGTTTTTACTAGTTAGCAACATTTTCCACGAGGGCGCTGAACGTTCTAAGGAACATTGGTTCTATTCAATATATTAAGCAGAATATTCCACATCCTTTAATTGGTTTTTAATTGTATAATACATTAGGATTTTTTTTGGACTTATTCATTAATACCACACCAAAGGAGGTTAATTCTTATAAAGCATTAGAGTTTTGTCTATAGAGTTTTTGACTAACTTGTTTACTTTTCCTGATATCATCCCTGAAGTTGACTTGGCGCAAATTGAACCTTCACTCGGTTTTTTGCATTTTTTTTGCATAATAAAACAAAATTGCAGAAAATTGGTTAGATTGGTTATACTTTTATTGAGAACTAAATTCTCTATAACTCTTATTTAAAACACTTTTGTCTATGTCGTCTAGGTTCTGAGTAATGACCTGTCAAACAGCTTTTTTTAAAAATAACCAGCTATTAAACCTGTGAAGTAAATATCAAATTCTTATAACGCCATGCCAAATTTTTACAAATTTTAAAAAGATTCTTAGACAACATTAAATTTGCAACAAGTTTTCTCTAAAACGTTTCTCTAAATTCTTTAGTTTCTCTTTATTGTGTGTCAGTCTGTCCGTCTGTCCCTATATGTGGCTGTTTGCGAAATCGTAGCTCCTAAACAGATGGACCTATTTTGATGCGGTTTTTTTATTTGAAAGCTGACGTGAGCGAGGAGGTTCTTACCTTTAATTTATGAAGATCTATTCATGCGCATGATGATCATCCGCTCATTTCCTTCTTGACAAAATTAATCTGCAACCAATTTGACACAGCGTTTGTCTAGTTCCGTATATCCAAACTCGTGTTTGAAAACTGACGTGCTGGAGATGGTTCTTAGCTATAGTTTATGATGCTCTGCTCAGGCATTTGATAATCCCTTTTAACTTATTAATATTTTGATGATGAGCGTCGCCGCGTCGGGGAACTGCTAAGTAAATTAAGTAATAAAACCAGAATACAAAGAAATCAAAATAAGAATGATAATGATAAAGTGTGGATTATACTTAATCTGAGTAAGCAACGTACGTAAGTAACAAAACAACAATATACAATCGTTTAGTTTTCTTGATTCATTTTCTCAGAAAAATTTGCAAAATAAAGACAACAGTTACCGACGTGTGCTCTCACTTGTCTGCGCGTTCTCTTTAACGCCAACGTGACGCATACCATGTTGAAACTCTGCAGGAACTTAGTAGACCTTGTAAGATAGATTGATACATTTAAGTTCATACGTATTTTATATTCGTTATACCTATGTAGGTATAACTAATAATACTTCTTCACATAGCGGTCCCCCTACGCGGCGTCGCACATCATCAAAATATTAATAGGTACCTTTAATGGAGTTAAATGGGCAAGAAAGAAATTTTATTTTTTTTGCTTTTTAGAGGTTTTTTGTGTCTCGGGTTGCTTAATTTTTATTTTTTTTGTTAGATATCATCCCTTAAATATGACAACCCAAAGCAGCTTTTAAGCTTCATTCCGTTTTTTTCAAAACATTGTTGAAAGTTAACTTTTATAGAGAATTAAATTCTTTACAACTTTTATCTAAAAAAAATTGCCTAAAATTCTTAGTTTTTGAGTTATAGTCCTCCAAACTTTCAACTTTTACTTAAATTAGATTTTCGATTTTTTTAGAAAATTTTCGAAATAGTTAAAAACTATTGCAACATTAATATGTTATAGACAATTCAATTCTCTACTAATGTTATTTATACCACTTTGGTCTATTTTGTCTGTTTTTCTCAAATATCTCCCATTTAGACATCCCTTCAAATCGTTCCAAAAATCACAAAATAAGTGATAAAACCTAACAAATTTTCTCTTAGACAATGAAATTTTTAACAGTTTTTGTCTAAAATATTTTCATGTACTTTGTTACAACTTCCAAGTTACAACGAATCAAACCCAAACCTTGTCTAAATTTGATATCCCTCTGAATTTTTCAAAATTTCCAAAGCAAAATTTTTCAATACAAAATTAACTCCGTTATTTAGGCAATGGAATTTTCTACAAATATTTTCTAAGCTACTTACATTTCTTTTGCCTAATTTCTAAGTTTCTTTCATTTGTAAGATTTGTCAATCAATCAAAATCAAAACTTAGTTCGATTTCACGATGGCACGACGCCTTATTACAGTGACTTCTAGTTTTGACTAATCGATTCAGCGTCCCAAAATTCGTCGGAAAACATATATCATATTCACAAAAAAACTTAATTTGAAAAAATACCATCGAACCAGCCATCTATCCGCTTGAGAACTCTTATACAAAATAATTTTGCAAAAGCCTTATAAGTGAGAACAAAAAAAGTAGTCTTTGACCTCCTTCCTCTTTTCCGAGTGATGCCACTGGCCTAGTGACCCACGAGCTAGTTCGCAAAATATATTGAACAAAATTTGATCCACTACTCAAAAAGGTTCGCCATCCCTGTTCTAGGGACTTAAGCGCTGTTTTAGGTGAACGCTCAGGATATCAAATATGGGAAGAAAGGTTTACATTCAATTGGGTTGACGCAGCAGAGCCATCTGTTTTCATTAATTATTGTTTGAATTTTTCGTAATATATGTTTTTCGGTAATAAATATCGGTTATCGTCTGGCAGGAACTAGAGGGGCCCTATCGATCGTGGTGTCCTGGGCACGTGCCCCGAGTGCCCAGTGGGAAAGAGGGCCCTGCCTTACTACAAAGTATTAAATTATAGCAAGGTAAAGAAAGCAGATTCTATGACTTGAAGATGTTGGCAGAGGTGTAAGAGAAGGCTGAACAGTTTTTTGTCCTTTTTGACACGATTGCTTCTGTTTTATATACATGGATTCTCAATAAAAACCTGTCATATGTGGAAAGCCCAACCAGCCTCAATTAGTTATACTAATACTTATACGGCAAATACTTTCCGAAAACTACTATTGTGTGTACTACTACTAAGTGTTAATCACGGGCGAAAATATCTCAAAAGTTAATTCCTTTGTTATCGGGTCTTAACATAATATCATTGTATATCTTAAGATATTGAAACCTAAGTACACACAAATTTAGTAATGGTTATATGGTAGATAAATGGTTATGTATAAAAGATCAGAATAAATATCAGTTTTTTGGTTTTAACTGGCTCGTAACTCGAATTTTCACAATTATCAAATTTCTAACATCAAACTAAACGTAAAAATATGTTTATCTTAATATGAGAATTTTACATATTGATCTAAAGGGGATGAAATTGCGTTATAAATTTTGGTTAAAACGCTATAAGTTATTTATGTTATTTCCTTCAGTTTGAGTGCAAATTTAGTGGAATAAAATGTTCAACTTTTAATTCTCTAAAAATAAAAAGGTACGAATTTCAAACAGAAATTGTTTCAGTTTTGAATTAAAATCCGCTTCAATCACGGATCCGGTCTCTTATGAGCCAACATAGGGGTAAACAGTACAGTGATCGGTCATTTTAGAAATCGAACAATGAAAACAATAAATTGCATGCTTGTATAAAATGAATTTACGAATTATTATAGTGCTAGTAATTGTAAAAAACCTCACTTTTCTATTTAAATAATAATTCGAATCAAACATTTAAAATTTCATAGAAAATAAGAAGGTAAATATTTGATTCATCAAAAAACATAGTTATAGATCATAAGAATGTAGTGATTGTCTAGTGGATTTACAGTAATTAGTCAACGCTTTATAATAAATAAAAGTAATTTGAAAATATGAAAAACCATTATGAACTAGTGATCACTCCAGTGATGAACACTCCAGTGATCTAATAAAAGAAAAATATTTAATTATTGTTAAAAAAAAACATTTTAAACATAAATTTGTGTTATGATTATTCATTTAACTGCAACCAATATTTTCTTGATCCTCAATCAACTCTATGATTTTTTTCAGCCAGTTTTTTTTTCTAAAGTTTTCCGTTTTTCTTTTTATTTTCGAATTGGTAAAACCATCCTACGTTATAGATAATCATACAAACACAGCCTGAATATATAAACATATTCAACCTTTCCGGAGCTATATAACAATAACCGTGTCTTTTTAGGACTAGCAAAACAAATCTCATGTGAAATTTCTCAGTTATTTAATAGTTTTCAGTCCACCTTCGTGACACTCTATAAAACCATAAATATAACATTGTTTTTATGATGTCTTCCCATTAAGTTTGAAATTGCCGTGATCAATTTCATAAACATTTTGTGCCCCACGAGGGGCTATTGTTATTTTTTTCATTTTTGGACATACCATAAAATAAGCTTCATCACCATTGGAAACACGAGTCTAATCTTTTAATGTGTTTAAATATTTAATTTTTGATAAATAATCATATATTTCACTCAACCATTTTTTAATATTGCTCTCACTTACACAAGAGCTGGCTTTAGTTGCTCTTTCTTGGAATCTTTCAATAAGAATCGAATTCCTTTCAAGAAAGGCTTTATACCACCCAGTTTCTAGAGCATTGTCACAAAAAGGATTTTTTTTATTTTACTTTGATCCAAAAACTCTTTGACAATAGCTTGTATATTGATCTCTAGGAAATCCTCTTCGTTGACAATCAATTATCCAACGTACTAGGTCCTCTTCTGCATTGCATCCTAATACAGGAGACGGACCTGTAGTAGATTTGATGAATGCATCACTAATTCTAAATTGAATTGTTGGTTTGGGAATACCATACTTTTTTGAAGCTGTGCATTGTGACATCTCATTTTAAACTGCATTTATAGCATCTTCAATTTGATTATCCATATATTTTTTAATAAAACTGGTAAATAACTGGCATATTTCACACGAGATTTGTTTTGGTAGTCCTAAAAAGACTCAGTAATTGTTATAAAGCTCCGGAAAGGTTGAATATATTTATATATTCAGGCTGTGTTCCAATTGTTTTAAGATTGTACCTTTTCTTAGGTTTGCCATTTTATGTATATTAACACTAGCGTATTTCCCCTAGAAATAAATAAATTAGTATTTTCACAAACTATAATAACAAATACATAAATAAAATTCAAGTAAAATAGATTTTTCATTTTTAATTGCTTTAAAATTGTGTACTGAATATTTTTCTTGTACTCTTATTTGTAGGTTAAACACTCTAGTAATAACTGTCACATAGTCAAAAACGTCAAAATACTAATTGGTCGGATGGTCTATCACTATAAAAACTGTTTATCGTGCGATATTTATTGTCTTATCATATTTTTCACAGTCAATACTTTATTTTTATCAAAAAACTTTTTATTTCGATAATTTAAACCTGTATTCATTTACAAATGCCAAAAATCAGCACAAAAATCATTGTTTTATCATGAGAATATCTAGAAATAGTAAGGTTACTTTTTGTACATTTCTGTCTAAAATGACGTAAATCTCGGACTGGTCATTTTATTAATTAAATACACACATGAAACTTTAAGTTACAACAAAGTTATGGGTTGTATCCAATACAGAAAAGAAAATAGAATTTTTTTCTGTTAATAAACAATTATGTCACCAAAAGATTGTCTTATAGTTATATAGTTTTCAAATTATGACCAATCACTACCTACTGACCAACAACTGTACTATTTACCCCTATCTTCAACAAAAACTAACGATCGTTTATTAAAATCAGGATCGATCTCTATCGTTCTTATTAACGACTAGTTCATTTTAAATAGTTCATTCAGAAGTATGGAAAATAATGTTGGCGGAGTTAGGTTAGGTTGTTATTCTAGAAACGAATTATTTTCATATTTTTTAAATAAATATTGCTTGAAGTTTTTTTAACATGACAAACTTATGATTAACCAGAAATATAAAATTTGTGATGCTGGAATTTCTAAGTCGTTGCAAGCATTTTATTATTTGAATTAAATGCAGACTTTATTAAGTGAATTCTAAAGACGATTAAACCTTAGTCTGGTTTTATCTATTACTAAAACAATTTTAAAATTTTGAAATACAGTCATACGTCGACTTTAACGACTTTAATTCGATCCGTGACGGAGCTCCTATCTCGTATCACTCGTTTGTCACATTAATTTGCTCTGTTGAAATGAATTGAAATCGCATTAATCCGTTTTGGGTCCCACAAAATATAGCCTTTTTTATGTTTTTAAATAAAAACCTACTTACACATACATAAATAAGTAATAAGTAAGAAAATACATAAAGCATGCTTAAATAAACATAATAATGCGAAAAATAGCTTGAATATAATTAATATTCAACCTGTTCGTTAATCTACAAAATTAAGTCTTACTTAGACAAATGTCATATTGAAACAACTACTTCCCTGGCTAATACCACGCAGGATATTGAATTACAAAATAGACACTTGTATGCTACTACTAGTACTACCAGTTACATCACTACAAGTAACATTTTAGATCATTTCTTTCTACATAACTTATGTGACTAGCCATCTGCAGACGCGTTTCGAGACAGATGGCTAGTCACATAAGTTATGTAAAAAGACATGATCTTAAATATTACTTAACTAGTAGTACTCCTGGTAGCATACAAGTGTCCATATTGTGTATTGTGTAATTCAATGTCCTGCGTGGTATTAGCCAGGGAAGTAGTTGTTTTAATATGACATTTTTCTAAGTCCTAGTAAGGCTTAATTTTGTAGATTAACGAACAGGATGAATATTAATTATATTCAAGCTATTTTTCGTATAATTATGTTTATTTAAATATAACTACAACTAGTGAGGTCCCCTCAATTTTTAATGAAGTATATTGTATAAAAACACAATATAATAGAATTACTGTTACTGTTATTATTATTATTAGTAGACCAAAATCTTCACATTCTTTCTCTGGCAGCATGTCTTCTCACCTCCCAGGACCATTTGTCAGACACTTTAGGTCTACTGTCAAGTATTTTAAAAATCCTTTTTTGTTAGTCATCAATTCTAAATAAATGCCCATAGAATTTGAGTCTCCGTTTTCTCATGAACTCAATCAGTCTTTCATTGTCCTGGTAAAGTTTTTCCCTTCCTCTTAACCTATACTGCCCATCCCCGATCTTTGGACCCATTATCTTACGGAGGATCTTTCTTTCAAATTTCTCAGCTTCTCTGAGTCCTGCTTTTCCTGTCATTTGGAGGCATTTGCTAGCATACAGGCATTCCGTTCACTCCGATGCCTGGATGCAGTCCGATCACTGTATTGTTTTGTTTGAGTTTAGCTTCCTTTTGTATAGTGCTTTCTTCTTGAAGATAGCATATTTTCGAAAATATGCTATTAGCGATAAGCCGCTACTAGCGTCTCCCGTCTAGTGTTGTTAACTTCTCTTCTCTGTTACTATTACTACTTACAAGGGGCCCTGTCAACTCGTCATCACCGATTTGGGAGGGCCGGATGGCCAAGCGTTAAAAAACTCATAAGCAACGACAACTCATAAGCCCGCTATCTTAGCATACATTTCTATGGCCGGTCAGCCCAGCGGTAAGAGCTCGGGTTCGTAGTAAGAGAATCGCTGGTTCGATTCCCCGTGGGGACGCTTTTTTTTTGCATGGATTTTTTGTGTACAATAAATAGATGTTTATTTACAAAAAATATCTGGAAAAATACAAAATTCGGTTTATTCGTACAAAAAATGATTACTTCATCCAAAAACCTTTTTGATTTTTTTGTCCAAAATAAAATTTAAACACCCAATAATCGATTGAATCTTACAAATAATAATGGTTTAGTACAATAATTGATGGATTTGTACAAAATAAAATCAATTCACCCAAAAAAAGGTTGATCCACCAACTGTACAAAAAAGGTTGATCCACCCAAAATTTTATTGCTCTTTACAAACAATTTTTTATACAAAATACAATTATTTCTTTACAATAAACGAATTTTATAAACAAAGGCTTGATTCCTTCAAATTTTATTTCTAACTAACGCGGCGTATAACGAAAGAGAGAGCGCAAACACATCGGTCTTACGACCAGATGCACTGTATGCCATGGAGTGTCTTTCCTTGAACCGAAGAGGTCTGGTAGAGAAATTGGAAATCACAGAGAGGAGAATCATCAGGAAGATCCTAGGCCCGGTAAAGGAAGATAGGGAACTCCAAAGACGACATAACTCTGAGATTTACGAACGTATTGAGAGGCTCTCTGACTGTGCAAGGAAAATAGGGGTTGCTTTCTATGGCCACGTTGCAAGATTGCCCCCAAACCGACTAACCAACAGCCTGTTCACATTCTGGCAAAACAAGAAGGTTCGTACCACTTGGTTGACAGAAACCGAGAAGGATATTAAAGAAGTGGGAATAACAGATCTCCAATACAGACAGTCTGTGAGATGCACCCTGAAGGAAGTCCGTGGATTTCAGGAAAAACCCTGAAGGAAAGGTACCCCCTGGACAGAAGAGAGAAAGGAGTTACACCGGCAGAAGATGCGACAATACTTGGCAAAGATCAAAGCCAACAGTTGAACAAGCGTGGTTCAAAGTAGGCCTATTCGAAAGAAGAAGAAAGAGAGAGCGCGCGGTATATAAATATACACTGAGAGAAAGAGAAAGAAACTAACGCGGCATATAAAGTTTTCTGCCGAATCACTCATATCGAGACCTCCCTAAAGGAACTTTGTTCCAAAAATAGAAAGTAACCTACGACTGTTTAAGCATAAAGCTTTCTTATTTCCCTTGATTAAAAATGTGAGATAGAAATCTGATAGAAACGAAAAACGGATGATTTTACAATTCTTATAATTCATAGTTATTTATTGTCATATTTGGCCTTTAGTAATTTTACAGTGTTAACTCTGATACATAATTTATTTCCGAGCTAATCCACTCATCAATAAGGTAAACAGTTTTTTTCTTTCACTATTTTTATGCACACCTATGTATACCTACGTACACATATTATATAATAAAAGTGTGAAGATTATTAAATACAGTCGTAAATTCGTATTTTGCACTTATTAAGTAAAATAAAAAACCTTGTTTGTGCGAATTGCGAATATGTTGAACGATTCAATCGATTATTGTGAGGAAAAATCATAGTTTGTACGAAAAAAACAATTATTGGATGATTACATTTTATTTTGGATGAATTAACCTTTTTTTGGATGAAGTAATTTATTTTGTACAAAGTAACCGAATTTTGGATTAATTAATTTATGTTGTATTTATCCAGTTATTTATTGTAGAACTTCATCCATTTATTGTATGTTGAGTTTTGTATTTTGAGTTTTTGTATAAGTTTAAGCGTTTTTTTAATTTACAATTTTTAAAATGACTTTCTTTTATTATTATTATTATTTATTATTGTTTAACTTTTTAATTGTAATTATTAATTTGTCAATTTAATTATTTTATTAGTATTAATATTTATTAGCCGTTTAACATTTGCGAAAATTAGATTCATTTTCGAATGCTAGATTCTTCTCACAATATTCAAGTTACTCGGTCAAGAGCTAGCAAACGACTAACTCATAACGTCATTTGGCCAACTTCCCCCACTGCCTTCCATTGTCAGCTTTCCTATTAATCATTAAGGTTATTTTAAAAATTGTAAATAAAAAAAAAACCGTCCCCACGGGGAATCGGACCACCGACCCTCGTACTATGAACCCGAGCTCTTACCGCTGCACTGACCGGCTATTGAAATGTATGCTAATATAGCGAGCTTATGAGTTGTCGTTGCTTATGAGTTTTTTAACGCTTGGCCATCTGGCCCTCCCGCTTGTGTCACTTTCATCTATAGATTTATAGCCAAGCCCTACATATACTGTAAATTTGGGCCAAATCAGTGATGACGAGTTGATAGGGCCCCCTTGTAACTATTTAATTATAGCAAGGTAAAGAAAGCAGATACTATGACATGAAGATGTTGGCAGAGGTGGAAGAGAAGGCTGAACATAATTATTTTAAACTGATTTTTGGCATTTTTCGCACGAATTCATTACTTTTATCTACGGAAATTCTCAATAAAAACCTGTCAAATGAGAAAGGAAAGACAGAGTTGAGCCGGTTCTAATTAGTTGTACTGATTCTTGGCAAATACTTTCCGAAAACAACTGTTAATTGTTAATGAGGGGCTAAAATAGCTCATAACTTAATTCCTTTCTTATCGGGTATTAACATGCACTTAAAAATATATTGTTATTAATGGTCATATAGTAGTCAAATAGTTATAGAGAAAAGACCAGAACAAATATCAGTTTTTGGGTTTCAACGGGCTCGTAATTCGAATTTTAGCTCGCAACTCCAAGCAAAAAATCAGCCAAGGGACGACTCGTATTGAAAAACTCGTAAGTTTGGACACTCGTAAGTCGAGGTACCACTGTATTTCGAAAAGTTTTCATAATTATCAAATTTCTATCATAAAAAACATAAAAAATTGTTTAGCTTATTATATGTATTAAATATATTGTTTAATTTAATTATATGCCAACCTTACAAATTTTGAAACTTTTCTATGTTATTTCTTTCAGGTTGAATACAAATTTAATGGAATAAAATGTATAACTTTTAGTTCTTTAAATGTAAAAAAGAACGCATTTCAACAAAAAGTGTTGCAGTTATGAGTTAAAAACCGCATCAATCACAGATCTTTTCCTTTATCAGTCAATATATCATCAACAAAACTGACGATCGTTTAGTAAAATCAGGATCGAGCTCTATCGTTCATCTTACGGACTACTTCATTTTAAATAGTTCATTCGGGCACGATTCAGGGCACTATTAAAAATACTTAATATTCGCGAAGTAAGCGTAATTAAAGAAATGAATTATTTTAATAATTTTTAAATAAATATTTTTATAATTGACTGGAATAAACCAATTTAAAATTAACATACTTATTATTATAGCATAATTAACATAATGTATTATCATGAAATTAACAAATAGAATTAACGTAACGCAAGAATTGACTGATTTATAATATATTCAATTTTCAAATTTCTTAAAAACCGTTGTAGCAAATCTGACAAATAATGGACAAGAAATATAAAATAAATATAAAACATTATTTAGACTAAAGCTAATAATTATACTTTGTTTTATTGATTTTATATTCTTTATTACTAAATTTAGATAACATTTTACATATTATTTAGATAGTAATCATATTTGATTTTCCTTGCGGTTTATAGAGATTAATTGAAGATTCAGAAAAATCTGCAATTTATAATTTCTTTATATTTGATGGATGATCTCATCACGATTAGAAAGTTTTAATTCTTTTTTCTTGACAGAAGGTTATACTAAATGCATTTCTGAGAAACTTTAATTAATTTATTTAAATTTAAAATTCCAAAAATCTCCATTTTACCCTTTTGGTTTGATGTTTTTTAAACGATCTCATTAACATAATAACTTTCTGGCTCAGTTTTTTTGTTGTTTTTTTCTACTCAAATGATTCAACTAAATACATCCTTTAGAAAATTAGATGATTTTTTTAATTGAAGCTTCAATGGGTCTTCATTAATTACATATCCTTATAATTTGACGTTCTTTGAACGATTTCATTAAGATGGATGTTTTGGCGTAAAATTTCTATTTTTTTTTTCCAAATTTTATCTAAATTCATTTCTAAGATAATTTGATATATTTTTGTAATTGAGGATTCGATAAATCGGCATTTATAACTTTATCCTTATACCTACCTTTATATCCTTATTAATTCTAAAATTTGAATAAGTTTTATTTTATTACCCATTTAGGCAACAAATTTTAAAATTCCTACTGTAGAAAAACCAGTAGAAATTCTATTACAAACTTTCTAATTCCAATATATGTTCCTGTCACACAAATTCTTCATCATAAAAACCCCAAAAAAATTATCAAATTCTATTTATAAACTAAAAAAAAACTTACATTTCCTCCTTCTTTATCTTTCCTACATAATACCATATCGCTTTAAAAAGATGTTTTTCGAGGAGAGTAGGAGTAATGTGGGTTTTATTAAATAATTCTCGAGCGCAACGAACGCATGCGACGAGCAGCGCGACAGAAAAAAACAGAATCTGTGTATTATCTAATAGAGGCGATTATGAATGCTTTGAATCAAGGCCTGGACAGGAAACAGATTATAACGCGGAACGGACACACAGCCACAAAGCAATGGGCACACATGACGCACAAATCACTCACTTTAAAACATTCTAGTAATAAATACTTACGGGGAACATGTTTTATAATAAATTGTTGGAATTGTTTTATTCCTTTTTTCTTTGAATAGATTTCGAACTTCTTCGGAACCCAATGCTTTAAATGTTATTGCTCTGGGAACCGGTGGGAAGCGAACAATTCAAGCAATAACAAAAATTGTACAATCTAGTAGAAATAAAAGGTACAGAAGGTACAAACAACATAACATAAGCTAGGTATCCAAGTGCGAACAAAAATAAATATTTAAAATTCAATTTAGTTTAGACAGAAAATACTAGATAGACAAAACTAGACAGACAAGACTAGACAGACAAGGCTAGAAAGACAAGACTACACAGACAAGACTAGTCAGACAACACTAGACAGACAAGACTAGACAGACAAGATTTGACAGACAAGACTAGATAGATAATCCATATAAAGGGATCAATGTTTCTAAACCCACTAACAGAAAACGAATTATATAACATAGTGACGGATCTTAAAAACAAAAAGAGTTCTGGATACGACGATAATTCCTATAAACATAATGAAAGAAACTTTTTGGCTAATATATGATCCACTGTTTTTTATCATTAACAACTCATTAGCACATGGAATCTTCCCAGATCAGCTAAAAATTTCTGTAATAACCCCCATTTTTTAAATTTGAGACAGAAATAAGCTAGAGAACTACAGAGCAATCAGCATCCTTTCATCTTTTGCGAAAATCTTTAACAAAGTGTTTTGTGTTAGAATGGATTGCTTTTTCGAAAATATGGCATCCCGTGTGACTAAACATGGATTTGTTAAAGGCAGAAATATTGATACGGCATGTCTTAAGTACATCGATAAAATCTATAAACTGATTGATAGCAAACATATTCAAACATTAGAATGGATTAAATCATATTTAAACAAGCGCACACAATGCACGAAGATAACGACAGCAAATGCCACAGTGACTTCTAATATAAGAGTGGTGAAAATGGTTGTACCGCAAGGGAATATTCTTGGATCTACACCCTTTCTTATTTACATAAACGACCTGCCGAACATAAGTTTTAATTGTGAAATGACAAACTATGCTGACGATACCAGTCTTCTGCTAGATAATGATTGCGTAGCGGATATCCAATCTAATTCCTCTGTAGCCATTACTTCAATGAAAAAATGGTTTCACATTAATCGTCTGATCATGAATGAACAAAAAACCAATATTATTATTTTTAAAACTAACAGACACATGAAAGTATATCCTTGTAATATTAATATAGATGGTGAGAACCCAGAGGTAAAGCGGTCTGTTAGGCTTCTTGGAATACACGTTGATAGCACCTTAGATTGGTCTCTTCATATTGCCTGTGTGTTAAAAAAACTGAATAGACCAACATACGCGCTCAGAATGGTACAAAGATATGTGAGCATAGAAGTCTTAAGGACGGTTTACTTCACAAACTTTCATTCTCACCTCCGTTTCGGAATTATTTTCTGGGGTAGCGGTAAAGACTGCGGACTGTTATTTAAAGACCAGAAACAAGCAACCTGAAATTAGATTTCAGGGAATCTTGCAGAGGATTATTCCAAAATGCTAAAATATGAACAGTAACTGGTTTATAGACAGACAAGACTAGACAGACAAGACTAGACAGACAAGACTAGACAGACAAGACTAGACAGACAAGACTAGACAGACAAGACTAGACAGACAAGACTAGACAGACAAGACTAGACAGACAAGACTAGACAGACAAGACTAGACAGACAAGACTAGACAGACAAGACTAGACAGACAAGACTAGACAGACAAGACTAGACAGACAAGACTAGACAGACAAGACTAGACAGACAAGACTAGACAGACAAGACTAGACAGACAAGACTAGACAGACAAGACTAGACAGACAAGACTAGACAGACAAGACTAGACAGACAAGACTAGACAGACAAGACTAGACAGACAAGACTAGACAGACAAGACTAGACAGACAAGACTAGACAGACAAGACTAGACAGACAAGACTAGACAGACAAGACTAGACAGACAAGACTAGACAGACAAGACTAGACAGACAAGACTAGACAGACAAGACTAGACAGACAAGACTAGACAGACAAGACTAGACAGACAAGACTAGACAGACAAGACTAGACAGACAAGACTAGACAGACAAGACTAGACAGACAAGACTAGATAGACAAAACTAGACAGACAAAACTAGACAGACAAGACTACTAAGCCTGAGGTACCCAAATCCCAAACTCCCCATGGAACAGCTGCAAGCAGTTGCAGATGCCTTGTTCCCAGACACGAGGTACCACAGCGGAATTTCGGTATCTTCGGTTTCGGAAAACTTCGGTTTCTGTCCCTCCCTACCGGGAGGGACAGAAACCGAAGATTTGACGCTTGAGCAATTAGAAAGAGCCAGCAGTCGACTAGGGAATAATAAAACGCCAGGACCCGACGGTATACCGCTGGAAGCTCTTAAAATTGCCGCAAAGATATTTTCTGACTTCATATTAGAAACTGCAAACGCGATAATGAAGGATGGAAATTTCCCTGATATATGAAAAAAATCAGATTGGTCCTTCTAATAAAAGGGAACAAACCCATAGAGAAACAGTTTTCCTATAGGCCCATATGCCTCCTAGTTGTTGTAGGCAAGCTATTAGATCATCTGATACTCGAAAATTTGCAAATTAGCTTGGGCTAGGCAAAGGACTCTTGGACAGACAATTTGGGTTTAGAAAACGGTTATCCACCAACGATGGCATATTAAGGATAAAGGTTGCAGAAGACGCATCAGAGGGCTCCCAGCGGAAAAGGAAGATATGTGCGGTGATCACGTTAGACGTCAAAAAGAGACTGCCTTTAATTCAGCTACATGACAGAACATAGTAGAAGAGCTGATAACCAACAGTTTCCCCGTCTGCCTACTGAAACTGGTGAGCAGCTATCTATCGAAGTGCTTTATCATATTGGAGGCGGAAGGTAAAGCAGTCGAAAGAGAAGGTTACCGTGGTGTTCCGTGCAGGGCTCAGTGATGGGACCCACCCTGTGGAGCATCCTGTATAACGGTGTTCTAAGGCTGAGGTTACTAGAGGGCGTTAGCATAGTAGGCTTCGTCGACGACCTAGCTCTCATCGTGACGGGCAAAAACGAAAAACAAGTAATGGATAGAGGGAACATGACAATTAACCTATTGGCAACTTGGATGAACCGGAAAAAATTGAAGTTCGCTCCAGAGAAAACCGAAGCTGTATTACTAACAGGAAGGAGGAAAATAGGCCCCATCATGTTCAAAATAGAACGTGAAAAAAATCATACCCAAGAAAAGTATTAAAATACCCAGGAATCACTGTAGACCAATGTGTCTCCTTTAATTAACACATTGTGAAAACAATGGCAAAGGCCCTTAAAACCTGTGCTGCACTCGGAAGGCTCATGCCAAAAGTGGGAGGACTAAATAGCAGCAAACGAAGAGTGGTATGCACAGTAGTCCACTATACTGTGCTGTACGGGGCCCCAGTAAGGACCACGGACTTGGAAAAGGTTACCGCGAGACAAAAGTTGGCATCAATTCAAAAGGAAGATGGCACTAAGAACTTGTAGTGCATACAGGGGGTGTCAGATAGCGGGGTTACCACCAATATGTTACCGAAAGAAAGAGCTGTATTATAACAATAAAAACCGTAGTTAGGCTGGGGATACCAAAAATATGTTAGCGCAAGAAAGAGCTGTATTATAACAACAAAAAGAGTAGTCAGACTGGAGACAGAAATCTGCGAAAGAAGACTGCGAAGTCACAACTGTACTCCAGCTGGCAATAACTGTGGAACAACTCAAACAAAGGAGAATTGACCCTACTGCTCAACCCCCAAGAAAAGCCATGGTCGACAAGGAAACATGGAGAGGTGGGGACTACTTGACACAATTACTGTCCGGCCACGGGTGTTTCAGGTTGTTCTGAGCGAAATAGGCCCTGCCTCAGACGGCTCGTGTGTCTACTGTGGGTAAATGGACAGTGCACAATACACAATCTTCGACTGTCCCAGGTGAACACCAGAAAAGGACAAATGGGCAGACAGAACCCAAGTAACACTGGAAGTGAGAACACTTATGGACATAGTGGTAAAGTCGGAACAGGACTGGATATGAACGGGGATGATGGCTACCGACATATTACGAGAAAAAGAAAACGACGAACGGAACGAGCATATAAATAACTGCACCTCTAATCACCCACAGTGGAGGGAGGAAGTAAGGCCTTATATTGACCCAAACTACAGACACCTTTAGAAACTGATAAATAGATAACGTCATATTGAAGGTAAATTCCACAAAGCGGTACCAAGATGCTCGTGTTCTTTCAGGGGGCCACTTGTCACGTCAACTGAATGTGCTTCCTACGTTCCATTAAAAAAAAATACAGACAATACTAGACAGACAAGTTCGCAAAATGTATTGATGCAGTGTCATTCAAAGAAAAGTGTATCGTCAGAAAGGGCTTTATAAACAGGGAGGTAGCTCAAGGAAGGATTCTTGCCACAAATTTGTTAATCTTAATTTAGCTGAACTAGTTTTGTTTATTCAAGGAAGATACTGTACTTTATGCTATATGCTCAAAGAAAAGTGTGTCGTCAGAAATGGATTTTAATGCAAGGAGGTACCTCAAGGGAGTGTTTTTGCCCCAACTTTGTTCCTCTTATATTTAGCTGATCTAGTTTCGTTTATTCAAGGAAGATACTATGCTTTATGGTATATGCAGACAATGTCAGCTTTCTCATTTCTAACGAAACTTTATTAGATTCACAACGAGAGTCCCATCTCCTAGTTCGGGGCTTTTCCCGTTTGTTATTAGCGAACAAATTATATTTCAACATCGACAAAACTTAATTCATTTTATTCAAACCTTAACGTAGTGAATACGTCAAGGATATTTCTTAACAAACTGATCAATGTGTAATAAAACTTACAAAATTTCTTGTTATATGTTTTGAAGAAAGTGAAATATGTTTTGAAGAAAGGAACTGTGCAGATCACCATCGTCAGCTTGTGTAAGACGCTTATTAAGAAAGCCTGTCTCAGCTCCCTGAGGAGATTTTTTACTTTACCAGCATTATTAAGCTTTTCCTTTTTTGAAATTCATTCAATTCTCTCCTATTGTCTAATAGCTTGGAGAACGTCGCCATTTTGTCCGAAAGTTTTGAAAGCAGAAAGACCTACTGTGATACTTAGAGCCCTTCTTGATCTACCGGCGTACATTTCGGGCAAGCCACACTTTATAACCTTAAAGATTTTAACTGTATCTTCATTCTTGAAACTTGAAAATTAGTCTCTTCATTCTTGAAACTAATTGTTATATACATGTAAACAAGCAATTATTTCTTAAACACAAGTATAATCATAATTGTAACACTAGGGGATGCATGAAACTAAGCAGCCCCTAAACAAGATTGACTGTCTCCAGTAAAGCGGCCGCTGTCGCTGGAATCTACTTCAATAACATGCTACCTACATGTCTTACCCAGGAAGTCTAGATCACAAAGTTCAGAAAAAAAAAACGAGAGACATTCTTGTCTCAAAATGTTTATATACCATCGATGAATAGGTGAAACTGTTTTAATCATTGAATTGCCTTACCAATACTAGAGACTAGAGAATATAAGAGAAAACAGACTAGACACACAAGACTAGACAGACAAAACTAGACAGGCAAGACTAGACAGACAAGTCTATTTTTTGTTCCAGTAGCTGAAAATGTCAGAATCGTATATAAAAATCTATATGAAATTATATAAAAATCAATTAGTTTTAATATTAAAAGTAGTTATAATATTATTTCAAAACGCGACTGAACTAAAATTTTCTGTAGCAAAACGTTTATTTCCGTGACGCGAATTGTAATTGCGTTCGTTTCTGAAACTTATTTATTATTGTCTTGCGGCGGAATAATTGATGAAGAGTTGAATTTTCTAATTGGGTGGCTTTACTGTCAACTTTTCTACAGACAATGATTTAAATTATTTTCCGTATTTCGTTTCGTTTTATTAATGCGTATATATTGAATTTCGTGTTGTTTTTTGTGTGTCGGCAAACTTTCTTAGAAAATGAAGGGAAGAATATCAAATTCTAACTTCATATAGTCTCATATTAACAATTACATTAAATACGAGCATGTTATAAGTTTAATTGAATTTGTTGGACAGCCTAAATTCAATTCGCCTTTTTCAGTTTCAGCTTTGTTTTCCATGAAACCTATTTTGTAATTGTAAACAGAATGAAGTAAATATTTAGTTTTCGATTACACAAATAATATTATATAATGCAAATTAGTTAAAGCGTGTAGTTTATGTACGATTACAATGTATTTTCTTTCTGTTTTGTTATGTATATTACATGTGGCATCCGGATAATATTATTGCTATTAGAATTAGTTTATGTGCGGAATAACACATGGCCTGATGCCGCGCTCGGCGACGGTTTCCTGCTGCTTGATTATATTCAGAGAGTAAACCTTGTTTTTTTCTTTTCAATGCATAATTTACTGATATTTGTAGTAGTTTGCTCGAAATAATTATTGTAACGGGTTCATACTACACCTCACCGCCTCCAATACTGAGAATTATCAAATGGTTTATAGTAGACTTTATTAATTTCAAGAATACGGATTATTATGAAGATACAGCTTTTAACGAGGTTTTTTGTATATAAGCAATTCTTAGAAATATGTACAGATTAAAACATTATTTTATTTAATAATTTCTGTTAGAGTGATAATTGTAATATAACTAATATTTTCGGGCATAATGAGGCAAAATTATTTAATAATAAAATACATAAAACAATAATTTCAACGGAACAGCTAAAACCATTGATGATTGTGAGAAGGTATGTAGAGAGATAATTAATTGAAAAACCGTGTGGGGCTACGTCGCACTGCGTTGGTTTAATATTTGATTTTAGAAAAAAGGATTTTTTTTGAAAATTATTGAAAATTATTGTTTGTTCGATAAATTTTCTGGTATAAATAATAAAAGTAAATAAATTCAATTGATCGTGTAATAAAACTTCTGGACATTTGAACCCAATTAAAATAGAGCTCGATTTAATTAAAACCCATCTCAACGGGGAAAAACAAAATTTTCCACAACATGGCGTAAACAAAATTCTCGAAGTCCATCTGTCCAGCACGTATAATTATCCAGAGGCCGACGCCGATCGCCTTCCTTGTTTACTTTCCCATTGCTATTTACCTTCGATATTTGCTCCCAACCTCAATCAGCAAACACATATTGGTTACGATTTGTTTATATTCTAAATTATTTACGGACGGGAAAATTACTTCTTTTTTGTTTGGTTTTATGATAAATATGACAAAATATTTCGACTCTCCAATGATTTGAAAAATGATAATTCAAAATGTTACAAATATTTAAACTTGTTTGTTCAGTCTTGTCTATCTAGTCTTCTATATCCAGTCTTGTCTACCCAGTCTAGTCAGGTCTCAAAAAGCCAACAAGCATTTATATAAAATTATGAAAATGCCGAAACAAGTTAATAAAAGTTAAACTTTGAAAAAGTCGTCCGCTCACACTCCTCTAGCTCTCAATAATATTTTTAACGTTTTTGTGAAAGAAATTGCGGTCTCGAATAAGAAAGGTAAAAATTGATTTTGGCCCATAAGTCTGTAAAGGTAAAAGGTTGCCCACCCTGTGTTAATAACCATGTTATTAAATCCCCCAGTGTTAGGTAATTAATAGAAAACCATAATTGTGATATAAGTTATATTCACTAATTCATAAGTGAAAACACAGATGCGGCTAGATCGAAGCGAATCAATGTTTATAGAAGTCGTTTTGGGTGAATTCATTTGTGGTAAATTAAAGTAAATTCGCGTAATAGAATTTTTTATCATGTTATACAAATTTGAGCGTTGTAAATTTGACAAATCCGCTTTATTAAATCTACATTCAACAAATTGAGGCTAATCCAATCCTGGTTGTCTATAATAGTGTTTCTTAAACTTTTAAGCACTTTCAAGCACGACCAGCATATAATTTTTCTAGAGATGAATGTAAGACCCATTAGTTTGGATCGAAAACGGGGCATCTTTTAAAAATCGATGGAAAATGTGTCAGAATTGTCCAAATATCGACATTATTTTAAACAAAGCTTTGAAATGTGAAAATAGCCTGAATATATAAATATATTCAAACTGTTCGTAGCTCTATAATATTAAGTCTTATTAAACAAAACAAATCTCATGTTGCAACAACTACTTGCCTTGCTAATATTACGGAGGACATTGAATATTCACAGGGATAGTAGTAGGATATTGAACATATGTTTATATATTATTACTAGGCCCAGGCCTGCTAGGCCTTCACTTTCCTGAAACTAAACGAGAACTATATAAATAACATTGTTTTTAAGATCATATCTTTCTATTGAACTTAAGTAAATAGCCTGCTCCAGACGCGTTTCGAGATTTATGTCTCATCAGTGCAGCTTTGCTGTGTTGAATTGTAAATTGGAATATACTAGAGTTTTATTAATTAACTAGAGAATATATTGGAGTATATGTATATATTCAGACTACTTTTCTCTAATAAGTTTATATGATTATCTAAAATTAGTATGGTTTCAATAATATAATATCTGTATGTCGTAGTCATAGAGTGAAACCCGTAGGTCTGATAATTAAGACAAATAGCTTTATACTAACAGATGACTGCACTTAGGTATTTCTTGAAACGACAAATTGGCAAGTAGGTGAGTAAGATAGTCTAAATCGCAGTTAAGCAAGTCCCTCGTAAAATCGGCGCTTTCATGAGCTACACGAACCGGCGACACATCATGCAATTGGTCAGTTTTTCACAATCTGACTGATTTCACTATATGAGTAGGTACCACATTTATTTCAAAATCTAATAATTAATTTTAGAAATCAATGTAGAAAATATTTGCGAATTCATATTATTCATTTATTTAATATTTAATTTAAATATTTAATATTTACTTATTGTGTTTATTTTGCTTTGTATTTTAACATGTTTTTATTAACTCGCTTGCCTATACGTTCTCTTGTTCTTTCTCTTATCCGTTCTCTTGTCCGTTCTTTTGTCCGTTCTTTTGTCCGTTCTTTTGTCCGTTCTCTTGTCCGTTCTCTTGTCTGTTCTCTTGTCCGTTCTCTTGTCCGTTCTTTTGTCCGTTCTTTTGTCCGTTCTCTTGTCCGTTCTCTTGTCCGTTCTCTTGTCTGTTCTCTTGTCTGTTCTCTTGTCTTTTCTCTCGTCCGTTCTCTTATCCATTCTCTTGTCCTTTCTGTTCTCCGTTCTCTTTTCCGTTCTTTTGTCCGTTCTTTTGTCCGTTCTCTTGTCCGTTCTCTTGTCCGTTCTCTTGTCAATAGGGAATATACATAATTTTTTTTTATTTGCTTAATTCACTTTTTACTTCGTTTTAATATAGTAAAAAATATAAATATTGTTGAAAGTGGTTTAATTTTTTTTTTTTTAAATATATACCAATTAAATAAAATACCAATTAAATTTGACCTGTTTAAATGGTCCCATTTATCGCGCGCTTTGGATGACGTCACAGCTCTCGTTGTCATTTAGTGTTGTTTACTATTTGCATAGGCAGTTAAGGATTTTCAGTTTGAATCGCTATTTCGATAATGGATAAAGCTAATAAACCATTTTATAGATATTGTCTAGTACCGGAATGCAAAACACTATTATAAGTATAGGTGTAATGTCAAGATCATAAAGTATCGGGGATAAAAAAATCAAGTAAATCTAAATCTCTTGGATATTCCCTATTCTCTGGTCCGTTCTCTTGTCCTTTGTTTTATCCGTTCTCTTGTCCGTTCTCTTGTCCGTTCTCTTGTCCGTTCTCCTGTCCGTTCTCCTGTCCGTTCTCCTGTCCGTTCTCCTGTCCGTTCTCCTGTCCGTTCTCCTGTCCAATCTCCTGTCCAATCTCCTGTCCGCTATTTTGTCCGTTCTCTTGTCCGTTATTTTGTCCGTTCTCTTGTTCGTTCTCTTGTTCGTTCTCTTGTCCGTTATTTTGTCCGTTCTCTTGTTCGTTCTCTTGTTCGTTCTCTTGTTCGTTCTCTTGTCCGTTCACTTGTCCGTTCTCTTGTCCGTTCACTTGTCCGTTCTCTTGTCCGTTTTCTTTCCCGTTCTCTTATCCGTTCTCTTGTCCATTCTCTTGTCCGTTCTCTTGTCCGCTCTCCTGCACGTTTCTTCGGAGGGATTTTGGTAATCGATTTTAAACTAACGTCCCGATGACTTAAAGACATGACACCTTATATATAGCTCAGAATTGGACTTCTGAATGATTTAAAGCAATATTTTATTACTTTAATAATTTAGTTTTACTTTTCAAGTTTTAGTTGAGTATTCAATATTAAATCTAGTCCATATTAAATATAATGCTATATGTTGAGGATAGTATATGTGGGTGTATTGTTTATAGACATCCGGACTACGTAAAACACAGTTCGAGAAGAATGTGTTCTAAGCAGAATCGAGGCCAGCTGATTAAACAATGTTTAAAATCGGTTGTAAAATTTCACACACACACACAAGACTAAATAGCACAATATAAAACGTATTAAAAAAACTTTTTTAAAACCACATTTTTATCGTGTGCATGGACCTTAAAAAGGAGAAAATATATTTTTTCCTTGTTGACTATGAATAAAAGCGTGGAGCATTCACGAAGATAACGTCAAATATGTTCTAGCGCACCACGCTTTTATTTATAGTTAACACGAAAAAATAACAATTTTAGGTCACTACCCATAGTTTGGAAAACGCTGGTCTAAGCGGATATAACTGAATCTGCGGTTAATCTAGAAATAAAATTAATCCATTTTTTCCAATCTAATGAAAATGCATAATTCTTTTGCGTGCATCGAAAACCAATAAAAAACTCGCATAAACTAGAAAACTCTCCAGCAACTTTCTAGCGCACACGTTAAATGTACAGAGTGGATTCGCAAATATTTTTTATGGGCTAATAAGTAATTTAATTACGCCCGACGCGTGCTCGTGCCGATGGAAAACCGGTTTACGCTCACTAGAAGAACTAATTTGATTTGCACTTAAAAGAGTTTAATTCGTTAACATTGTAAATAGTTTTTTTTATCAAGGTCATAGAAAAAGCACGCATCGGTTGGATCAGTGTTTCCCAAACATTTTGAAATTACCAACACACATTAAATTATCGCATTATTTTTTGGACACGATCTTCCATATCTGTCCTATTGATTACTTAAAAAACAAGAAAAAATCCTTCGCGCGACGCAAGCTTTTAGAAATACAGTAAGATGAAATAAGTATAATATATAGAAGTACCAACTAAGAAGATACAAAATAAGATTTAATGCTTCACGGCAGTTTATTTAATTTATTCAGTCAGTACTCTAGAGGCCAGGAAAAATTACAATACATGTTTTAATAACGACAAAATATGTATTCGTACGACAAGAATTTAAGCGAATGAAATAACATTTTAGGGTTGAATATATTCAAATAATACTACTTTTGTCGTGCTATATGTCGTAAATATCCAGGCCCACCAGGAATACAGTGAGGCATGCCGAATGAACAATTCGGGCATAATGAGGCCCGAATTCCAAATTTCGGCCGAATTGTGACGTAAATTGTAAGCGTAAGACGTAATCCTAACATTGTTATAGAGAAACTCACACGAATGGTCTAACTTAGACATGTCTTAGGAGTTCCTGACTTCAACCTTTATGGACAACCAAATGTGAGGCATACAAATTTCGGTTGCTATTAGGAAAGTCTGTGACACGGCCTAACTTATTGTTAAATCTATCTTTCGAATTTCTGATTTTAACCTTATATGGTTAACCAAAGGTTTACCAACGTCAGGCATGCCGGTTGCTATTAGTAAAGTTTGTGGTACGGCCTAACTTAAATATATATTTGGAATTCCAGTACCAAATCACACTAAGTTTTATTATGCGTATGCATCCACAAACTTTTACTACTTCACAGAGATTATTTGCATACTTGACCAATATATAGATAGCTCCAGTTCCGCCTCATTATTATTTCAATCAACTTTATAGTGCATCAAACATTTTCCTATTTTTGAAAGTTTTATTCCAAGTTGCGTTTTTTATCTCAATATGTATATCATTGAACTATAACATAAACTTTAATTGTAATTAACTATGTTTTCGATTTTTATGTAAATAAAAATAATAGAATCTACCGCGTAAAATTGGAGCTTTGTAAATATTTACTGATTAATAGCTCCAAAAAGTATACCACTATTATTCTTATGCCTATATTTTACTGACTCATTTAAAGAAAGTTACATTACTATTAATGTTTTTCTTATAAATTCTCTTTTTCTTATAAATATTTGCTTTAAGTTGACTTTTTCCTAATTCATTTAACTAACGCATTTAATGAGCGTTTATGTTACTAATATGTATTATTGATTTTTTATGTTTGCATTAAATAAATATCTTGTTTACATTAAATTAATTAATGTAGTTTTGTCCAAATTAAGAAAACAACTGTCAACTAAAAGTGTAACAATAGTGATTTCTGTTCATATAATTGAAATTAAATATATTGCACCAAAGCCAAAGCCAAATTGGGACTACATTAAGATACAGTATATCCATGCAAGTGTAGTTTCCAGACTGCTGAACGTCTCAAAAGCAAGTCGAATCTGGACAAATTAGGTTGGGATCGTCACATGCGAGTTTGGTTTCCAAACTTGCGTTACAAATGTGATGAGGGCCAGCCTAATTGGATTCCAATAAAAACCGAACTAAAATGATTATTCTTTTAGGGCAATTTATTTGGATAAATCAGCGGCTGGAAAATGTACGATACATTATTTTAAATGACAACATAATATGTATTCTAACGACAAAAAATTTAAACGAATAACGAAATATTTGTTCTAAACGCGTAAATTATTTTCTTGAAGAATTTTTTTGTCCGACAAAAAAACGATTTTTTAACGAGAGATGTAATAATTGAATCATTTAATATATTCATATAACATTGCTTTTGGCGTGCTTTGAAGTAATTTTGTTCTAAAATTTTCTGTTTTTATGTTTGTTGCTTGATATACAAATTTTACTGTGCCACTATATATAATACTAAATGCAAATAAATGTGCAATATATAAATATTGAAACGTTTAGTTTTGTAAGAGTATATGCGATAAAAACTCGTATGATTTACATTTTTAAAATTGGTATTTTGTCTTTTCAAAACACTATACAGACGGCGGATTAAAAAGTTGAACATGGGTAAAAGCCGGCCCCCTTTTTTAAGAAGTAATAAAAGTTTGTGTATAACAATTATTAAAATGAAAAATACAAAATAAGCAAATATAAAACAATTTGAATAGGAAAATCTGAAAGCAAATTTTCCGGTTCAAAATACTGCTAGGAGCTATTTTTTAAGGCAAAGAACATACGGCAAATTTTATGAGGGTCTTTTCAAGGAATTTTTTGTTCCTCTGGTCAGGATCTAAATCTAAAATCTGACCATCAAGCGTTCCCAAACACCAATTTCCTTCCTATTTTCGCGATTTGCCGTCCAAAACGCCAGGTAAAAAGCGATTTTTTTTTCGGAAAATTCTTCAGTCTCGCAAGGCTCGTTCCAAGATCCAAGCTGTTTAAAAAGGAATTAAGAATGTTCAGACAATATCTTCAGTTTTTCATCGTCCAATCCATCAATATTTCCGAAAATCGAGGGTTGGAACGACTTTTTCAGATTCCCAAGGTGTAGTTCATGGTCCATATAACGATATTTCTGAAAATCTGGTAAAAACTTCACTTTCCTTTGTTTTGTCCAAAATTAAGTTTAAGCAAATTTTCCAATAACATGTTCCAATGCTCCTCATGGACTGATCCAAACTGTAAATATATTTTTTTCGAAAATCCCCAAATGTCTTCAGTTCCTCATGGTCTGGATTAAAGCCCTAATAATAGTTTTCCGAGGAATAGCTCAAATTTTCGACAAAACTTAAGATGGTTTTACCTGTAAAAAATCAAAAACTTTTCTAAACGTATATTTCTCAAAATCCCAGGAAAGCATATTGATTTTCCATTTCCTTCCAGGAAAGATTTTAAACTAAAATTTAAAAAAAAACTTGGTTAACTACTTAAGGTTAACTTGGTTAACTACTTGGTTATTAATAGACGTATCACTACGTCGTTCGTATTTTAAAATTTCAAAATTTTAAATAAAAAAACGCCAATGGACTGCATTGCGTTAAAATTTCTTAGTTAAATACATTATTTCGTGAATTTGAAATATTTTTTCTATCAGTTTCCGATTTCTCACAATCTCACAAAATATCTGACAAAATATGGTTTTGACACATAGATCTTGAAATGAAACCATTAATGATAATACTAAATGAAAATAAATGTGCAATACATAAATATTGAAGCGTTTAGTTTCATTCACTTTGCCACTAACAATGATTGACAGATGTGATTTTCAGTACAAGAAGAAAAGAAAAATGTAAAATAAATTACGAAGAAATAGAAGGAAAAAAGATCTGAATATAAGGGAAATATAAAAAATACACTAAATATAAATGAATTCGATACATTTGAATACATTCAAAGTTTTAAATCTCAACATAATAAATTGCAGGGAATTTTAATTTGTTGTATGATATTGATTAACCAATTTGCCCAGGTGTTTTCCAATTCCATAAAATGCACCAGCTATTCATTTTTATTTTATTGATTTTTTAAACATCTTGTATGATTGAGTGATTATTTTTGACGATAGATTACTGAATAATTTATCAGCAATGCATGCCTATATTGCATGCATATAAGTTGTGTGGTGCTTTTCAGTTTCTAATAATTTACCATTCCTTGTGTTATATGTATAAAATGCATACAGAGGACATAATGCAACTATGAGTATTGTTTTTGATGTAACCCAGGCATATATAAGAAGGCACGGTTAGCAATTTGTTGTTCCTAACACAGACATATATAAGAAGGCACTGTTAGCAATTTGTTGTTCCTAACACAGACGTATATAAATGAAAATAGAAGGCGGATAGCAACATATCGTTCCTAACACAGTTTCTGCAGCTCTGTGGACGCTTTAAGTTTAATATTACTCTTAAAATTATTTTCTGCATAACGAAACATTTGTGGCTGTCTTGAATTACCCCATAATACAATATTAAAATATATGTGTAAAAAGGTTTACATAGTACAGACTTAACAAGGTACTTGTATCCATATACTTTTTCATTTGTGATATTGCAAAATAAAGTCTTGCTATTTTTGCAATTTAACACTGTGTGGTTCAACCACGTAAGTATCGCATCTACTAAGACCCCAAGAAATCTCGCAGAGCTGTATATTTTATAGCTTTGTCTGTCCACAACAATCTGAAATTGGGTTAGTAAAGTTCTTCTTTTGCCCATGTATTAAAAAAGAGTATTGTCGCTACTCAAGTTAAGTTTGTTTTTTGAACACCAATTAATACATTGAAAGATTGTTTCCACTACCTTTACATGTAATTTGTCCAAACAATTCCCACATAACAATTTTGTATCATCAGCGAACAAAATGATTTTTACGTCTATGTGCCCTTGAAGATTGATAAATAAGAGGAACAGAAGAGGGCCAAGGACAGATCCCTGTTGTATAGATTTTGCTACATTCTTTTATTTGAGGGTGTGGAGTTAATTTTGACCATTAAATATGTCGGTCGCTTAAAATGAATCCTTAAAGAAGATCCAAAAAAATTACACGAAATCCATAGCATTCTAAATTTTCCATTAAATAGCCTAAATTATTTTTTTATTGCTCATGCGCTACTGTTACTGAAGTACTGTCTTGTCGCACGGAAATAAAACAAACACAATAAAAGACCTCAATATTAAAAAAAGTGACGTGAAACTGACATAATTTTTTTTTATTACAAAATTAAAATTAAAGCAAACGTTTTAAAATGAGTGAAAATTCTGTCGTGATAGACTGATGAGAGTTCTTATGACGAATTCACATCACCGGAGACAATTGAAAAAGCAAATTCTTCATTTTTGATTCTATTTTTATGTATGGCCCCTGGATCCCAAACTTATGATATATCCCCTCGCATGAGTAATACAAAATATTATTTGCAACTCTGGCGGTATTATCAATTGTCCTCTCGCGCGAATGCACTCACTTCCTTTGTGCGCCCAATTTCGCTCTCGTGACTATTTGACAACTTACCACCCTAGTTGCAAAATATACTATTTCCATTATGCTAAATGCTGAAGTTCAAGATATAAAGGATGCGGCAGCCAAACCTGCGTTTTTAAAATAACTGTACTTAAGAGGAATCGGTTGATTTTTTTTAAATTTTATTGATATCATGTTAATCTACTTGAAAAAGCATTTCAGAAATATTAATCATTTGTTAAAAATAACATTTCGTCAGGAAATCGAAAGAATCCTCATCATCATGCATCCTCGTCGGATGCTCCGTGATGTAATGACGAATTTTAGACATCCCATGCAAGTATGCATCGATCGAAATGGACTAAATCTTAGTAATGTTATTTTTAACAAACGATTAATGTTTCTTAAATGCTTTTTAATGTAGATTAGCATGATATCAATAATAATTTAAAAAAAGTAACCGTTTCTTTGTTACAGTTATTTAAAAAATGCAGGTTTGGCAGCCGCACCCTGTTCAAGTTAGATCGACCAGTGGTTCCCAAATATTTTTTGTGCGATGGATCAGAAACTTGTATGATTAAGTTAGTATTTGATTGCTAGCATCTCTAATAAATATTCTTATTTTTCAAAAAAATATGACATGTATGACAATCGGCATACCCCAGCTTTCAACTTGCGTATACCCTGATGTACGTGGATCACTTTTTTGAGACTACTGAACTAGATAGTACCATATGTACATACAGTTGCGGTTAATATTTTTCTAATAAAATATATTCTTCTTGAACGGGTTAGAGTAAGTTAGATACGTTTAATAGATTATATAGGATTAGTTTAGAAAGAGTGACCCCATAAGATCAAACTAGTTTATGTTTCGTTCTCGGTCTATTTATGGTTCGTCTAGTCTACTTGATTAGAAAATAAATATTAATATAAGAAATCATATAGATGTTTAGAGTACTTTGTAGACTTGATTAACTAGTTAATAAATAACTAGGTAAGTTATAATAATAAATAGGTTCATTTTATTATCAGTATCAAGGTTAAGTCACATGACGTTAATTATATTTATACATGTTGATTTTTCTTACGGTTGAGAAATCAATAATTTCTACTCGATATATGGAACAATAGTATATTGTTCATACATTTAAATGAAATAACGTGCTATATAATAACGAAAATGACGTATTATGCAACAAAAGCGGTCCTTAATTATATTCGTTTATTTGCCTAATTTGCGAATAAACACCAATTATCCAATTTATATTGGATTATACATTTATATTTTATTTTACTTATTAAATGATGACTAGTCAAATTAAATAAAAGTATTATTAACTGGATAATTTATTTTTTAAAAGGTCATTGCGAAGGTCACATATAAACATTTTCGCTACGGGGAGCTTTTCTACAAGTCGTGCCCTGTGTACGGGGTGCTGAGGGTTAGGTTACGTTAGGTTAGTTAGTGCAGATTCGTACGGCTCCCGTAGTTAGGTACTTACTCTTTGCGTTTAAATACGGTTCCCGCAGTTTGTAGTAGTTTTATTTGTTTCATTTTATTTTCTTAATGGATAACCAAAATAATACGCAATTCATTTCTTGGTGGGCTTAGCATACGTCCGGAATTATAAATGAAAGGCTGGACAGTCCTGTTTGATGCGTTTTTTTAGGGGCTGCAGTGAAATGATCCAAGCGGATTTGTGCGGTTCCCGTAGTTTGGGCCGCAAAAATTCATTACACTGAAATCAAATTTTAATCTGTCTATAACATTTTTAGTGGTGTATATTGTAATTATAATACAGTGGATGAGTTGATTTCCCATATTAAGTACAGAAAAAACGCTTGCGTATTAATTCGTCTTCCGTACACGGGGCACGAAAATATTTTACGGCGTTATCTGGTTCCCGTAGCGAAAAGGTTAAGGTAATACTAATCGTCATATTAATATAATACATAATCGGCATATTTATGATGCATACATAATTAACATATTTATCATTATAAAGTGGTAGACTGTGAGATTCGGTTATAACGAGTACTAATCGACGAAAAATTGAATTTGTCTCTTAGAAAAGAGAAACATTCCAAATGTTTTGTCTAATTAACATATTTATAACAAATTAAATATTACTTGTCTTGAAAAGACACTTATATTCGCGACAAATGCGACTTCTTTTTGATCTAATTGAACGATTGGAAAAATTGAAACACTGTTAGACTCTATTATAACGAGTAGCGATGGTTGAAATTGAAATACAATTTTTTGGTCCAATAAAAATTTGTTATTCATAATAAAAAATATGTTCCTTCTTCAAATTACAAGTTTAAAGGTACATAAACCGTTACATCTCATCCTCGCAACAATTGTCACTTCTTTTTTATCTAATTAAATGATTGGAAAAGAAAAAAAATGATTTTTGCGTGATAATAGGCTTTTATGATCACTTCCCATGTCTTGGCACAAAATTGCAAATATTCTGGTGTTAAAAAAAAGCTCGAATCTTAAAAATAAAATTGACTCTTAGCAGATTGACCCCAAACAGTCTTCAATTTCTCGGGGATTTCTTTTGTTACTAAAGCTTTGCGATGAATACTGCTATGAGTAAATTTAGCTTCAGGGGCAACTGCTTTTATTTGAGATAAAACACCAGAATGTTTGCCATCTAAAATTCGAGCTCTATCAGTACACAAACCAATACATTTTTTACAAGAAATATTATTTTCTGACATGAAGTTATCAATTAGCCGGAATATTTCTTTCACAGTAGTTCTCCCAGAAAGAGATTCGCAAAATAAAATACCCTCATTTATTTTTTCTTCCGCCGCGAATCGAATGTACACTAACAATTGAGCAAAGTTCATTATGTCTGTACTTTCATCTAATTGTAGTGCAAAATAGGATCTTTGGTTTATTTTACCAATAAGAATCTGTTTTATATTATCTGCCATTTCCTCAATACGTCTTCTCACAGAGTCATTTGATAAAGGAATATTATCAAGTTTACTAGCTGTCTTTTCATCAAATAATGTTAAAACAATATCTTTAGTAGCTGGTGACATTTAATTTTCTCCAATAGTATGAGCACTACCAGTTTTGGCAATTCTTAAACTTACAAGATAACTTGCATGCAATCACTTGTCAGTAACACTAACAAAACCTTTCATTACCTGTTTACGAGCTTTTACATCAATTAATTTCGCCTTAAAATAGTCAACAGATTTATCTTTCAAATGTAGATCCATGTATCCATGTACTTTGATTCGAGAACAATTCGCAACAAACAACGCACTGAGGTTGAGGGTCCATTTCATTTTCATTCCAAGTGAAGCCAAATGCTAAATAACTTGAATCATACCTTCTGGTAACTTTTCGTTTGTTTTCAGAATTATTACTACTGGTAGTAGTAGTTTGTTTCTGTGAATCTATTTCCTGTGCATTATCAGGTTTCCGCTTACTCAGTCCTAGCCACTTATCCATTTTCTAAATTTAAATTTTTTCTTATAATATGTAAACTTATAT
Source organism: Phosphuga atrata (assembly GCA_944588485.1). Taxonomy (NCBI): domain Eukaryota; kingdom Metazoa; phylum Arthropoda; class Insecta; order Coleoptera; family Silphidae; genus Phosphuga; species Phosphuga atrata. The sequence continues at coordinate 34,954,448 of OX155893.1, forward strand.
TATACATTCGCTTTTTAAACTTACATTAATCCGTTAAATTTAGGCGAGCGTCGTAAATGTAACATGGTTTGCATGAACATATGCGTTCGTTTATAACTTCTGACTACACTCTACACTGCTTTGTTCATCCGCGCATAGTCAATAAAGGACACACTGGTCCCACGTACGCAACGTATGCAACGCATTACGATATCTGGTCTGTTGATTAGATGAAAAACTATGCCAAAGAAACAAACTTATCGTATGCAACACAATCACTCGCCTCACACGCAACGTCGATCTGGGATGTCCAGATCGATGTGGGAACTTGTGTGTTTCTAGAACTTATCCGTAGCACGTCATAAACAAATAGACCTTTGATGCAAGGGTTCTTCTCAAACTGTATTTTAGATATGCGAAAGTACATAAAGAATCGTTCTTCATCAGATTAAAGTTTCTGCATTAATGTATGGCATTCTCCAACTTTTCCTCTTTGTTTATTTATCTCATGAACCCAATATCCTCTCTTCTTAACTTTAGTTTTTATTTTTGTGGTGCGGAAATAATCATTTAAAAAAGTAAACTCAATAAATCATCCTCAAACCTCTGAAAACATGACTTATAGACGCACTAGTGTACCTTCCGAGAAATTACAACAGCGTCTGATGCAGAATTTACGTTGCATACGCGGGACAAATGTGCACACCAATTCTCCTACGTTGCATCGCATACGTTGCGTACGTGGAACCAGTGTGTCTCTACATTAAATCTCACACGCGAATGCACGTTCGAATAAAAATCAGGTGTCAGCGCGCTGCGAGACGTTTTTTCTCGGGCGCAGCGCCGCGGTGAGTAGGAAATAATAATAAAGTTATGGAAAAGGCCTTATATTTTGTTATATTTTGTGTACCACCTGGTGTTCTTTAATGTACCACCAGTGGTACATGTACCACAGGTTGAGAACCGCCAATCTATTGTATAGTTTAAGAAGGAAATATTTCAGGAATTCTAAGAATGTTTTTTAGATTGGCTCTAAATTAGCAACAAATGGAATTGAGAAAAATTGAATAGGAAGAAATGTCATTTGATGAAGAAAAACCACTTCTTAAAATGACACCTTTTGTATGTCGATCGATTGGTGCTTGCTATGAAACGACAATGAGTTACTTTTTTTATAATGAAATATTTGGTTTTGAAAAAATGTAAGCCATATAAATAATTAACGCTTGGGTAGCTTTATAATAAGTGTCTTTTGCGAACCTTGCAAAAATTAAATTAGTTCGTTAAATAAATTATGTAAAATACTAATTAGTGTTTATTTGCAAATTACAAGCCTTTGTTGTATCCGTTATTTTAACAAAAAAATGGGATGTATTCCTTCTTCAATTTGTCTTACCTTAAAATTAGGAAAAAAAAGATCATAGTTTTTACGGATATAAGGTTTTATCCGTGTTTCTTATATTAACATTTACTTATTAATCAAATAGACTAGACGAACCATAAATAGACGCGGAACGAACAATGAACTAGTTTAATCTTAAGGGGTCACTTCTAGATTAATTCGTATCTAACCTACTCCTTCAAGAAATATAAATATATAAAATATATATATATATATATATATATATATATATATATATATAAATATTTTTTAGAAATATATTAAATAATTACTTACCTCAGGGTATACGCAATTTGATAGATGGAGGTATGCCGAAAGTCACAAAAAATAAGAATATTTATTAGAGATACTGACAAGCACATACTAACCGTGTTTCTTATATTAATATTTACTTTCCAATCATATAGACTAGAAGAAGCATAAATAGACGGTTAACGAAAAATAAAGCAGTTTAATCTTATGGGGTCATTCTTTCTAGACTAATTCTATTGATCGTATCTAACCTGCTCTAGCTCGTATTTCTATAGATAATATTAGAGATACTGACAAGCAAATACTAACTTGATCAAACAAGTTTCTGTTCCATCGATCAAAAAATATTTGAACACTGGTGTGATCATGTGTGTGTGATGACATTTAATTTCATTTAAGATCTGGATCATATTTTGTGAGAAGCAGAAAGAATAAACATTTGAAATAATATATTTAAAGAAGTTTAAAATGGCACTTTAAAACGACAAAATATAAATTTAAAAAATATTCATTAAATTTTGACTTTCTGGCCCTTAGACTCTTACAATACTAAATGCTTCATTATTTATGTATTGCACACTTATTTGCATTTAGTATTATATATATATATATATATATATATATATATATATATATATATATAAGAGACAGTGCTTAGTTTACAATAAAATGAATGATTACCTCGTTTTGGACTATCTTAACAAGTTCTAGCAAGAACGATATTAGGCGAGATTAGACGAGACAAGACAAACGGTAACGAGAGCGAGGGCGAGACGAGACAAATGAGAGCAAAACGAGACGAGATATATATATATATATATATATATATATATATATATATATATATATATATATATAGTGGCACAGTAAAAGTTTTATATCAAGCGACAATCAAATCAATAAAAATAGAAAAGATTATGACAAAATTACTTCAATGCACGACAGAAGCAATGTTATTTGAATATATAATATCATTGAGTTACATCCATTTCTCGTGAAAAAATACTAATTTATGGGACTTAAAAAAAGGTTCCCGAAATTAACAATAATTAAGCATTTAGAACAAGTATCTCGACATTCGCTTACATTCCTGTCGTTAACATATGTCGTCGGTGTACTGCAAAAAGTGACCAATAGGGTTTCACACGAGACGAGATAGGGCGAGAGTTTCAAAAATCTCGTCTCGTTCTCGTTGTACAAAAGTATTTATATATATATATATATATATATATATATATATATATATATATATATATATATATATATTGTAGAGGTAGCTTTAGAGGAGGCAATATCTTGACACTATTGGCCATTTACATATATGAAAACATATACTACTATATTAGTTTTACTTATATATGTATTGTGTGATGTGAAAATTTTGGAAGCAATTTATAAACCCGTAAGGGTAATAAATATACATAATACTACATATATGAAAACATCGTAATCTTTCGGAAATATACTTACCTGTTCAATAATTTCGACAAACCCACTGGGATTTAATAAAGAACTGTTGCCGTTGCCAAAGCATGTCTTAACGCTCATTCAGAGAAACCCTCCATATAATATGAAGAAGTTATTTATCTCTCTACCAAGAGATATTAAGTAAATAAATAATTTTGTTAAATAATAAATTCAAAAAGCAACTATTTTAACCTTTAGTTATCATTGAACCTTATAATTTAGAAACTTTATGTAAACTTAATAAAGTCGAAACAAAGCGTTTGTTTTCCGGAGCTCTATAATACTATGAGTCTTTTTAGCACTACCAAAAACAAATCTCTTGTGAAATTTGTCAGTTATTTTATAGCTTTTAGTCCACCTCCGTGGCACTCAATAAAAACCATAAAAATAATATTGCTTCTATCATGTCTTTCCAAGAGATCATGTTCATCATGTTCTTCACAAAATCATGCCTTTACGATACCTTAAATGGATAGCCATCTGTGGACGCGTTTCGAGATTTATCTCTCATCAGCACAGACAGCATTGCTTCCATGAACACTAATTTGTAAACCACACACTTGAAAACCCACGAGAATTGTTTTTGGTAGTCCTAGATTTATTTTTGGTAGTCCTAAAAAGACTCATTATTATTATAGAGCTCCGGAAAGGTTGAGTATATTTATATATTCAAGCTTTCTTCCGGATTTATTAAGTTTATATGATTATTTATAATGTTGTATGGTTTTACCAATTCAAAATTTAGAAAATTTTTATTCGAGACTTATTTATGCAAATAATCTCATGTTAACCATATTCTGTTTGGCAGTTTTCATTGAGGATGTATATATAAGGTGGGTCATTGAAAACGAAACTGAGGGATTTTTCTGCTAGTTAAAGATAAATCCTCAAAAAACGCTCGGACACGTCAATTTTGTTTGTGAGGGGGGCACCTTTTACAAAAAAAATTGTAGCCAAATCACTTTTACCACCGGTGGGGTAAGTTATAACTCATTTGAAAGCCCGTTCAGCCCTGAATACTAAACGGCTAACATTTTCTAAATCTATCGATTTGTATTCGAGATTATTTAACTTCAAATTATGAACGCGTTTTTTGTTTGTGTCGTTGAAAGGAAGTATAATTGTTCAATCTGTTCTTACTGGGAAAAGTGTAGAAAACAAACACCACCATTCAACGCCAAGAGATTTTTATTAGTCCAACAAATACTCAAACTGTTTCTTTTTATGACATGTTATGACATGTACACATGTTTCTCTATTACGCAGTGGGGTTTGTTCTGTTATCGGAATATTGCAGATAATTTTTTATTCTACTTTTTATTACTTTCTTATCACCTAACAGAACTCATTCGATCCCCATTTAAACTGATTTTTGAATTGTCGTGTTTCAAAATAAACATTGGTTGTGCAAAAATGGTTTACTCTATTGCGGAATGGGTTGAAATGATCGCGTTGTTTTTCAAAAATGGTGAGAACGGCAATCGTACGGCAGACTTATTTAATCAAGAGCATCCCGATAAACACGTAAGCAGAAAATTCGTGTTGGGGTTGGTCACGAAATTTCAAGATACAGGTTCAGTAGCCATTAAAAAACCCTAAACGTGAACTCCCGGTGAAAACTGAGGCTACTCTAATTGGAGTTTCCCAAAACATTCCCCAATAGAGTAAACCATTTTTGCACAACCAATAAGGTCTTTCAATAGAGTAAACCATTTTTGCACAACCAATAAGGTGCTGCCAATTCTGAGTATGAGGAAATTGGCCACTGTAACAACATAAATTTCATCCATATAAAATTCATTTAGTACATGAACTGAATGATGATGATATCGATAGGCGACAGGAGTTTTGCGAAGTGATAACTAAAAGAATAGCTGCTGATGCGAATTTTCGTTTGTAAATCGACATAACTGTCGATTTTGGTCGGACGTGAATCCAAGGATTTTCCACAAACTCCATACTCAAAATCCACTATAACTAAATGTCTGGGCCGGTATTTTTGGAGACCGCATTATTGGTCCCATTTTTCTTAATGGTAATTTGACGGGTAAAGGTGTTGGAAGATGTTGTCCGCCCATTGCTTGTTGATATCGTTGAAAATGATGATCGTTACTTAGAAGACCATTTGACTTTTCAACAGGATGGAGCTCCACCACTTTTCAGGAGTTTCTGGACAGAATTTTCCCGGGACAATGGATTGGTTGAAGAGGTGCTTTGGAATGGCCGGCCCGCTCACCTGATTTAAGTCCTCTAGACTTTTTTTGTGGGGTCATCTGAAGAGTAGAATTTATGCAACAGAACCAGGGTCTATGGAAGAGTTACGTCGACGCATAATTGAAGAATGCCGTCAAATTACGCCTCAGATCCTCAAAATGTTAGAGAACGTTTCGAGCATTTCTTATGGAAGTTGGTGGCGCATAATTTGAGCATTTGTTAAACTAATAAAAATCTTTTCTGGCGTTGAATTGTGTTTTTTTTCATTCACTTTTGCAGATTTTGTAAGGACATATTGAACAATTGGACTTCCTTTCAACGACATAAACGAAGAACGCGTAACTTGAAATTAAATAATCTCGACAGCAAATCGATAAATTTGGAAAATGTTAACCGTTTAATATTCAGGGCAAAAAGGTCTTTCAAATGAGCTATCACTTGACCCCACCGTGCCATTTAAAATTTTATCTTTAACAATCATTTTTCATCTTTAACAATCCGAAAATCCCTCAGTTTCGTTTGCAATGGCCCACCTGGTATGTGCATTTAATTATATGTATTTACTCACTTAAATAATAAATTAAAATTGTTTGAAATTCTCTATAACTAATGTGAATAATAGCAATTATAATGACAATAAATACTCAAAGAAACGAAGGAATAAATTAAAAATTTCACAATGATCAGAACCGTATTTAGAAAAGGAAAACCTATAAACACCGTGTTTATAACGAATAGTACAAAGGTCTGGGCTGGTGTATATTATGCACCGATCATGTCTTAAAGAGACTTTCAATGGTCCACCTTCCAAACAATCGATTAAATGCACTAGATGCGTTACGTTTCGTTTCGACAGAACGCAAAGCTTCAAGAAACACCTTATGAAGACAGCTGCAAAACTCAGAACCCGAAATAATATCCTGCAAAAGCTATGCGGCAACACATGGGGTTCCACAGCGCCCACACTCAGATCGACAGCACTGGGTTTAGTGTATCCCGTCGCAGAATACTGTGCACCGGTGTGGATCAACAGCCCATACATCAAACGTCTTGAAGCCCAACTCAATCAAGCTATGCGTACTATATCAGGCAAAATCAAGGCCACGTCCACTTATTGCCTACCCACACTAAGCCACATAGCTCCTCCTCAAATTCGCCGAGAACATGCTCTGATCAGGAGCTATCACGAGTATGGAAAAATTAACGCCGACCCAGTGCTCCGCTCCCACGTTGGAATAACCGGCAAAACCATAAATAGGCTACGCTCACGAAAACCCCCTCTAAGAACGGCAGAAACTCTTACCGAATAAAACTTCAACATAATTGAGCTGTAAAGAAGAATGAGAGAAGACCACACCTGCCAACCGGGATATGCAAGGCGTTACAACGTTACAAGCAAGCCAGAGGGTTTTTATCAACCAAGGCGAATCTGGACAACACTTAATAGAATAGTGACGAATTGCGGCAGGTGATCCGACTCTCTTTTTAGATGGGGAAAAATACCTTCCCCAAATTGTGACTGCGGCGCTGAAAGACAGACTATTAAACACCTGCTAGAGGACTGTCCAATTAGTTCCTACAGTGGCAACCCATCCGATTTCCTGATTGCGACAAGAGAGTCAATAGAATATACTTGTAACCTTACAATTAGTGCTTGTTTGTGAAATATATTTTTTGTTATATACTTACCTGTGATGTAGCCACACGCTAAATAAAAAATAAAACAAATACCAGATTCCGTTTAGAAATCTAGGCAAGAATTGCTCCAATTTTCTTTTCTATGGATATACAGGGTGCTTCAAAAAAATGTATACACACTTTAAACTATTGTAGTTTTCCCGCTCTACAAGGCTAATGTTATATTTCTTCGCCAGGTGCCAGCATAATCGTCCCTCTATGTTATATTATCAGTTGGAATTTGTAATATCAACATGGGGGACGTACGTTTGAGTTTTGAAGAACGTAAGCAGGTTATTAAGTGGTACTGGAAGTTTGAGAATGTAAATGAAGTTCAAAGACAGTGGAGAAGGGAGTATGATACAGAACCACCTTCAAGATTAACAATTACACGCATACGAGACAAATTCGAAGTTCATGGAACAGTGTGTGATGTGCATAAAGGTCATTCAGGTCGGCCTCGAACAGCTACAAGTGATGAGTCATCAACGGCAGTCTTGGAACTGTTTCAACGCTCTCCTAACAAATCTTCAAGGCAAGGGGCACGTGAAAGTGATGTAAGTGCTAGCAGCGTGCTACGCATTCTGAAGAGAGGCAAGTATCGTGTTTACATTCTAAGGCTGGTGCAACAGCTAAATGACGACAATCCAGATCGAAGGTTGCAATTTTGTGAATGGATTCAGGAGATGGTGATACGTGAACCGGGATTTATGGGTAGCATCATTTGGTCGGATGAAGCCCAATTCAAACTTAATGGAACTGTCAATAGGCACAATTGTGTTTACTGGGGTGAAGAAAATCCTCACATTACAATTGAAAAAGCTGTAAATTTGCCTGGTGTAAATGTGTGGTGCGGTTTGTCTTCAAGGGGACTCATTGGACCTTTTCGATTTGAAGGCACTGTAACTGGTATTAATTACCTAACAATGCTTGCTGATTCCATATTTCCTGCCATTCGTGCATTATACGGTAATGATGATTTTTATTTTCAACAAGATGGTGCTCCGCCGCACTATCACAGGGACGTACGAGCTTACCTGGATCAAAATTTGTCGGGACAGTGGATAGGACGCAGGGGGCCAATCGAGTTTCCAGCACGCTCTCCAGACCTTACACCACTGGATTTCTTCTTGTGGGGCACAGTAAAAGATGAGGTGTACAAACGTAAACCACGTAACCTAGACATTCTTTGGAATGAGATTCAAGCAGTGTGTAGAGAAATCTCATTGGACGTTTTGATACGATGTACAGAATCAGTGGTGACTCGTACTCAGAATTGTATTGATGCTGCAGGTCACCAATTTGAACAGTATTAACATTTGTTATTTATGTTTCATTTACATTGGACTTTCAGCTTTCTATTTTCCTGAAATTTAACTTTGTAGAACGGTAAATAAATTTTCTATGGAAGCTCAAAGTGTGTATACATTTTTTTGAAGCACCCTGTATATATATATATATATATTATATATATATTATTATATATATATATATATATATATATATATATATATATATATATATATATATATATATATATATATATATATATATATATATATATATATAAATAAATAAAAATATTGGTAACATTTTTTTTCATTCTATTTTGTTTGGAAAATGTACCGCGTGATTAAAAAGATTAAGAAATACAACGCTATTGGCCGTGACACTGACGTCAGTTTTGCGTAGATTGTTGGCTCCTCGTATGTACTCCTTACAAATAAGCAATATATTACTAGTACTATTTTAAGCAAAATTAACTAAAATTTTGTAAACAACAACAAAAAATTTCTGTAATCGTATAATTTCCTGTATTTATTTTTATATCTCGTAAGACTAAAACATATATTCCCCGATTTATTTCTCACGTAAAAACTGCCCTGAAAATAAGTTGTGTGATATTAACGCGCCGCTTAAATGAGTTTCTTTCTCACGTTCATTTTATTTTTCCACCTCATTTTTCCTTCTAATTAAAATTAATTTACGATTACGGCTGCAACTAGTTTTCACTCTCCTTCCTGAATGACCTGTTGATCTTCATAAACGCACGCGCTTTTTGTTTTATTTCCGCTATCCTCAACTCGGCAAATATTTTACACAAATAGAAAAAAAAAATTACAAATTATAAAAATAAAATAAAAGGAATAGTAAATCTTGAACAACTAGTTTTTTTTAATTAGATTAGATTATCAAAAGATGATAAATCAAGACAAAAAAAAACAACGATTAATTCACATTTTTTATTTCTTCAACTTAATCTGGTTTCTTTTTGATGAAATATTTTTAAATGGCAATATTTTTGCAGGAAAACATGAGTAGCTAACCGTCGAGTTCTATAACTGTATCCACCCACTGGTCCACGAGCTAATTTTAAATTTCGTTTTTTAACTGTGCCAATTTCGTAAAATAAGATACAACATTTATTTTCACAATTATATAGGTTAGACTATTAGAATATGTCTTACATCAGACACACCATTAATTTGTCATTTAGTCAACAATCTAGTGACGGAACTTTATTGATAAAATAATTTAGTTTACATAGACTTATTATTAGTTTATTTCCAAGTTCATCAGTCAAGATTTACAGTTACATTTGAACACAGAAAAATAAAAGTTGTTCCAGACATTTAATTTGGACATTTTGATTGTCCTTCTCGGTAGTGTAATGGACAACATAGTGGTTCTATTTCCCGCCGAGACAGAGGCATTTCCAACCAGGGCGGCACTTATCGTCCGGGCTGGCTACTATGGTGCAATGCGATACCGGGGTGGCGCATACTAAAAGTCATGTGGAAAAGGGGGTTTAGTGAGAGGTTCCCCCAAACCTTAAAAAAAACATTTTTTACTAATGTATATTAAAACTTCTTTATCTAGTCATACCTATCTAGTCTTAACAGTCTATCCCTTTCCCCGTTTTTATTGTTTGTTTTAAATTGAGTCTTCTATATCTCAAAAAGATATTTACTAATCTTGTATATTGAAACTTCTTTATGTAGTCTTACTTATCTACTGTTACCAATCTATCTTTTTTCCCGTTTTTATTGTTTGTTTTAAATTGAGTCTTATCTATCTATAATCGCACAGGCGAGAGAATGCAGCTGTATTGCGCCGAGGTATGAGTGGCAAGGGACGCGCCGAGGTACACGCAGGTTAGTTTGAGTTTAGAAAAATGCGTCAGTTCTTCAAACACGGAGAACTAAACACCGCGCACTCGAAGTAATGTGCGCAGAACATGCGCAGAACAATGCGTAACTCGTCGAGACGATATGCATTCTCTCGCCGGTACGAGTAAAGTTTATGTTGCTTGCATAATATGTCTGTTTAATCTCACTGATTAGATTGGCAGATCTTGCTGGACTATTCTTACCGATTCAGACTTACGTATGCGGTTTTGTCTCCCGACTCCTGTCTCTTTGGTCTTGTTTATCTAATCCTGTCTGTTTAGGTATATACCAATCCACCAGTCATGTCTTGTCTAATTTTAGTTTTGGTTAATAAAAGTCTATTAAATTTAATGTATGTACTAGGGTAATATTTATGTAAATGTAAAATGTAATAAATTTCGAATATTTCGTTTGTAATTTGCTGATAAGATATAGAGGCCAAGACACAATAAATATTTATAGCTTCGACTTCAAACTGTCGAATGTTCTGCAAGCAAACAAAAATCTGTATTATCGTGCATGCTAAGAGGAATAAAATTTCGAGAGAGAATTAGTAGAAATTGACGATACCCAGCAACCCAGCAACTTTTATAGCGCGTACATTTTTCTTTGTAATAAACAAATAAAGATTAACAGTTTATCGAACAATGCAGTATTAAATCACACACTTTTGTATTAATAAACACGGTAAATAAATTATTAATTTAATTTATAAATAAAATTGATTGACAATAGCAGAATTTGGACTTCAGAAGATCAGAAGATCAAATACATTATCTAAGAAACACTCACGGAGACTAAATCCAAGGTGAAATTTATGGGAGAACTGAGCACAGAATTTCAAATAGACACAGGAGTACGACAAGTCGATGGACTATCCTCGTTGCCCTTCAATTGTGCGCTTGAGAAAGTTGTACTAGAATGGAGAAAAGCTGGTACTCCAACACACCGACTGGGGCCAAAACTGAAAGGGGTAAAATTAGACTGCTTAACTTTTGCCGATGACATGGCACTAATTGTCCAAAATATCTCAAAAAAAGCAACTTGAACTATTACAGCGAATTTTCGATTACAAATCTCGTTTGAAAAAACAGAATTTAAGACTGACATCAGAACCGCATCAAATGAACTTCAAATTGGCAACAACAAGATCTTTCGAGTAAAAGAATTTAAATATTCAGGTGAATGGATTACAGCAAACTGTAACGAAATTGAATCAAGACTTCAGAAAATGCTTACAAAAAATATGTACAACAAAAAGACTCTCCTGTAACTGCAAAATCCGACACTACACAACTGAAATCATACCTAAAGCTCTCTATGCTTCAGAGACACTCAATCTCCAACACAAAACACTAAAACACCAAATAGAAGTGAAATAACGTAAAATAATGAGGAAAATCCTTGGGCCAAGAACAAAAGGTGGTGTACATTATCCAAAGCTTAATTCAGCAATATATAAAAAAAATCCGAAAATCACAGACACAATGCGAATGCGAAGAATCCAACTCATAGGACTCGTAGAAAGAATGGACCCGAACAGACTGACACAGAAAATACATAGTTTCTTAAAAAGCAAGTCTACTAGACCGAATTGGTACAAAATCACAGAAAAAGACTTGAAGGAATTAGGATAAGCAAACTTACATGGCCAGAATGAAATGACGAAAATCACAAACGGGGTTTCGAGGAAGAATAGAAGAAAACCACACAACATCAGTGGTGAGAGCAAAGAAAACAGACCCTTACTGGGCCAACAGAAAGGCTAGAAAGTGTTGATGCAGTTTGATGATTTCGTGGTCCTAAGCGACCCATTGGTGAAGAAGAAGAAGAAAACTGATTGACTACTATTTGTACCCAAAAATATACAAGTATTAATTCTATATTTGTAATATTGTATGCTATCTGCATTTGATATGTGCTCAACCAACGCCGGGTCAAGCTTTTAAGTGATTAAGTGAAGTGAAGACACAAAGAACATTCTTTCGCTATAATTACGGTGGACTTGAATGATAAATGATCATTAAAGAATTCCAATAACGTCGATTTTTAGATTTACGCTCCTATCATTTTTATTATTAATTTTCTAATTTTCTTTTTAAATTCTCCTATCATTTTTATAATTAAGGTTTTTTGTTTGTTTAATCTATCATTTAGTTGTATCTACAGCAAAATCTCGTACCAGTGCATCTTTCTGGCCACTTAAAACTCGCTCTCGGTGAAGCTGTGAAAGTAGTTAACGTTATATTTTCATCTGTACATTCGAGAATTTGTGTGTGTGTCTTGAGGGTTGTTGAGCTCTCATTCTACTCTGCTAATTAATTTCAAAGTAATTGTTTCTCAAATCAATCTAAGAAAATGAGAAGTTCATTGAACTTTCTCTTTAAATTACGTATTAGCAATTTGTTGAACAGTTTCCTAATACCAGGGATATAATTTAAAGAAATTGGATGCCAAGGAAAACGTAAACGAAAACTGTTTGTTTGGAAGCACTAGTCTAAATGACAGATACAATTATTTTCACCGTTATTACAATGTTACATGTTAAATTTGTTTTCTTTACTAAGCTAAGTAAATATTGTCCAAGTAATCATAACTTAGTCAGCAGAAAAAAAAGCATAAACACTAGATTGCACAAGTACCCGTTTTTAATTACCCGCTCGTTTTATATCAATCGTTGTTGCTTCCCTTGCCTTTGCGAAAAATGTTTGCGACAAATCAGCATTAAACAACGAATGTTTTTTCGTTTGGTTGAATTTAAATTTCGAACGACGGAATTTTGTCTCTAATCAGCGTTGAACTCGACCGATGTTTATAGGCAATTGTAACTGCCTGCTGTTATCGTCACTTTAAATGTTTAAAAGGAATTTTGTTTTTCCATCACACTAATTTTCACTGATAACACCAAATTTCCAATTACAGTACAACAATTCTTTTATCATGCGTGTTTATACGAACAATAAAAACATATATTCAATTTGTACTTATAAAGATTATTAATTAGGATAATTATAAATATAATGCATTCCAAAATACAACTTGTCTAGTCTTTTTATAAGAATTTAATTATAAGGTTATTTATTATTTTAAGATTTAATAATTATAATATTATTAATAAATACAAGATTAAAATTTATTATAAGACATAAAAAAAAAACAAATTTTGTAGCCTTTTCTGGTTTTTATCTAGTTTTGTTTAGTCTCGCTTTGACTTGTCAAACTTTCCTAGTTCTGTCTAGCCTAGTAATGTTCAGTTTTGGCCAGCCGTATCTAGCCTTGTTTTGCCTCCTATAATTTGTACGGTCTTGTCCGATCTTGTCGTGGGTTTTCCACTCTTGTCCAGTTTTGACTAGCTTTGCCCAACGCTGTTCAGTCTTATCCAGCGCTGTCCAGTCTTGTCCAACGCTATCCAGTCTTGTCCAGTTTTGTCCAGTCCTGTCCAGTTTTGTCCAGTTGTGTAAAGTTTTGTCCAGTCTTGGCTAGTCTTCTTCGGTCTTATGCTGCCTTGCCAAACCTTTTGCAGTCTTGTACTGTTTTGTCCCTTTTTTACCACTCTTATCCCGCCTTGCCTAGCCTTGCTCAGTTTTCTCCAGATTTTTCCAACCTTGTAAGTCTTGTTCTGTTTTGCCCAATCTTACAGAATTATTTAGGCTTGAACAGTCTTGTCTATCCTCTTCCACTAATCCAGTCTTATACAGTTTTGTCTAGTCTTATTCACTTTTGCCCCATGTTGTTACAGACATATTTTTTCATAAAAATAACATTATTAATAATTATAAGGCTTTACAAAAAATCAACTTGTTTCTTCTGGTCTTGTCTGGTAGATATCTATATTCGGACCGGCGCACAGTGGGAGGAAATTCAAAAAAACTGGCCATAAATAGAAGGTTTCATTCTATCCACACCAAATTTGGTATGGAAAAGTTTTTTGGGTCGCTGATTACGAATTTGAGTTTCATTTTCCAAAAAGAAAATGGCGGATCCAATATGGCGAACATTTTCCTTAGAAAATGTTTCCATATTGCGAAAATTTGACAGGAACGAGATTTTTGGGGCACTGATTACGAATCAAAGTTTTATTTCTCCAAAAACAAAATGGCGGACCCAATATAACGAACATTTTCCATCTTTTATTACAACCAAAACATTAGAAGTTATTCGTTCTCGGAAACATCATCACCACAATTGTTGTCGCTTCCATCATAGTCACTTTCATTTTCACTATTTTCACTCACATTTTCTAAACTATTATTGGTCAACAATTATTGGTCCTACCTTCAATTGTAGAAGTCACATGCGACTTCTACAATTGAAGGTGGGACCAATAATTGTATTTCTTCTAGTGATAATGATTTCTATTTTCTCGTGGGTGTTTTTCGTAAACTTGAGATCCGTGGATCCGATGCTACCATAAGCCTTTTAAAAACCTCTTCTATATTTTTCGGAGAAGGCTATGGAAGGCTGACCCCGGCTAGCCGCAGAGGTCGATTGTTGAGAAGGTTCCGATAGCGATTCGTCAGTGAAGATGATACACTTGTCCAGCCAATTCTTAAATTTATTTAGGAATTTGTCTTCTATGCGAGAAGCTTTCTGCCACTTCACGTGCATTTTTCTCACATTTATGCCTAAAATTTTTGTTTTTTTCAGTCAACTTAAAATTTATTAACTTGTTTTTCAATTTATTACTCAATTCTCTTTCCACGGTAATATATATTTCACTTATTTTGTCACCAAAACGAACTTTCAATAAGTAAAAAAGATCTATCCTCTTCCCTCCGATTCGGAGGGAAGAATAGTCCGGTGACGATTCCTTTGTTTGGTTTGTACACGATACTACAAATAGTCCGGTGACGAGGAATTTGAAGAAAAACTCGCGAACAAATGTGAGTTTTCTCGTTTTACCTAAGGAGCGAGGTTACACAAACTATATCTATCTTGTGTTACTTTACTAGTACATAACCTTTGGCCTTCAGTCCCTGACATATTAGGTATTGACCTTTCTGGTTACTTGCTTTGACGTAGCGAAAGACTCACACAATGCATCTCGAGTGCTGTGTGTTAAAGAGTAACAGAAAATTTTCGCCTTCCTCCCTTGATTTAATTAGTTAAGCTGTCAATTAAGCAAGGTGGATGTTATTATTATTTCTGATTTTGACAAGCCGTTTGTCAATTTGAACAATGGTACAAGATATTCATAGAAATATGAATATTAATATTGACAACATTTTATTAACAAGTATTCTGGAAGATAATACCTTTGTCACTTGAATCTGCCCCAAAAAATTTCATCCCCTATTTTCACCCTTAGGGGTGGTGCTTTTTTCTTTAAATTTAAATGATATATACCCCAAACAAAACAAGAATTTTCGAAATCTGTTCATAAATAACGGAGTAACTATTTAACAAACATTAAAAAAAAAAATACTACCGAATTGAGAACCAGCTCCATTTTTGAAGTCGGCTAAAAATAAAATTTATCGGTTATTTAGTCGGTGCATTATAAAATATAAATGTGAGAATTTCTCAATTTCATAAATGTTTTGATAAAAAATTATACTGAAGACTAAGTAGCAGCTAGTAGCAGCCAATTCTTGATTTTCTGAAACAATAAATGTCTAATAAAGCAAACCTGAGCAAATTTAGAGCACTCATTTGCCCTCATTTTTTTGTATCTTTCCATAAACTTGAATCTTTGCGTTCAAAACGTAGTTTTTGCAATGAATTATTCTTAAATACTTGCTACACAATAACAATCTATTTACACCCAATGATGTATTTAAATTCTACATACCTTTCTGTGCCTCAGCCATTTTGCAAAATTAAATTGGAAATTTTTTTCACCGTTTAATAAACAATCAAAGTTTCACGTATTTTCACTAACTGTTGCGTGCACGATTCTACACACTCAACTGCTTCGTTTGATATGAAAGTTTGGGTTGGTTTTCAATAGCTGGTTCTTTTAGTTCCCGGAATCCGTTGGTCCCAAGGGTTGTCTAATGAGAAGCATTCTTGGAATCGGATTAAAAAATTATTATTTTTCGGGTTTTTGGCCAGTTTTTTGGGCTTTTATCGCACTGTGCGACGCAGTGGGCTTGATTGTCGAAAAAGTGAACAATAACGAAAGAATCAAAATTTAAAAAGTACCTTTTTTCTTATATTATCATCTAGATCAGTGTTTCCCAAAGTGTGGTACGCGTACCCCTTGGGGCACGGGAAGAGTTTGTGGGCGGCACGCGCTGCACCAGGCTTTGGTTGCGCCTGATGTAAGAAGCAGCTTACTTTTTTTTTCGATGACAAACAGAATAATAATAAAAAAACTTCATTACTTGTTATTATGCGAAATCGTCAATTATAACTATGCCGTTTCAGATCATTTGTTATTCACAAATGGATATTACTCCAGTAACATCGGACCCCCATTACTTGTTAGTTTTGCGTATGTGTGGTTTTCTATGGATGCGTAGCTGTGGCGTTGCCGGACGCTGGAAATATTCCAGAATGATCCACCTGTTCAACCTTTTTTATAGAAGTTAAGAAAAAAGCAAAGAAAACTCGTTCGACAAAGTACGACAGAGAATATTTTAAATTTGGATTCTCATGGACTGGAGATGAAAAAGGGCCTTGCGTCATTGAATATCTATCAAATGAAAGCATGGAATTATACAACTTGAAGCGACATTTTGAGACAAACCACAATCAGTACAAAGATAAACCAATCGATTTTTAGAAAACAAGCTTAAGGATTTAAATCAATCTCGAAAAGTAATGCGGGGTTGGACAGGAGGTGACAATCGAAAAATCCTAGAAGCTTCGTATCGCGTGTCGCTTTTAATTGGGTGCACCAGAGACGATTGGAGAAACTTTAAACAAGCCAGCAGCCAAGATAATGACGGAAGTAATGACAGGAGATACGGCAAAACAGACTTTTGACCGTGTGCCGCTCTCAAATAATACAGTTCATCGACGAATCATTGATATGTTTAATAATGTGAAACAGATGTTATTGTCTGATATTCCTCAAAGTTCTTATTATGCATTACTAGTCGATGAGTCCACTGATATTGCTAATTTTGCAAATCGTTTGGCGTTTGGTAGATACGAATAAGATTAAAGACTTTTTATTTTGCCAGCCATTATTAGGTCCTACAACAGGAGAAGATTCCTTCTTATGAAGAAAAACCTTCTTATGAATGAATAAATTTATGCAAGAGAACAAATTTAATTGGAATAGATGTGTTGGAATAAGCATATATGGAGCAAAAAGTATGGTCGAAATTAATAAAGGACTCGATGCAAAAATTAAGAATATTGCCCCGATTGTCATATCTACACATTATTCCTTACAAGTAAGTGGCATACAGGGCTTTAGCAACACGTAAGATGCCCGCTGATCTACAGGAAGTTCTGGATGAAAGCGTGGAAATCATTAACTACATTAAAGACTCTTGGCAAATATGGGAAGAAAAGGAGGTAGTCATACTGAGCTTCTTTTTCATACTGATGTTCATTGGCTATCTTCAACATTTCTTAGTGATGGATTTGAGCTGAGAAACTGTTTACATGACTGGAAATGGCTCTGTAAATTAGCATACTTAACATACTTTAGCTTTTCATGAGTTTATAATAAGTTCGGCTGATAAAATTGATGCTAATACTCTGAAATTTATAACACAGCATTTAGAGAATTTAAAAAGAAGTGGGTCTTTTGGATGTGGAACCGCATCTGATTATCTGTCGTCTCAACATACACAATTTCATCCTTCTCATTGATTTTAATGACTGCTATTTATATTATTATATAAAACTTTTATTTAATTTATATTTTGTTATGAATGAACTTTATTTATCGTTTATTGTTTATTATTAATTTGTTTATGTACTAAACAAAAGAAACAATAAATTTCCTTTATTGTTGACGAGAACAAAGCTTTTGAATCACTCTAATCTTAATTTTCAATTTAAACACGTTTGACCTTGAAAATTTTCATAAATTGCATTTTGGGTGCCTCGAGGGGCACTCAATATTATGAAAACTATAGAAGGGGTATACAGATGTCGAAAGTTTGGGAAACACTGATCTAGATGAAGCCTTTGTGTATGTCTTAACGAAAGATAAGGCAGCTGGCTTCAAAACCTGCGGCTACAGAACAGCACGAAGTTACGTACTTTTGACGTATATATGACACGTAAATCCGTTGCGAATAACGTTTTCCGCTTAAAGTGCTGCTAACTTTTTAATTGAGTGTTCAATATCAAATATGCTCAATTCAGGGTGATCCCAAAAGTATGTAGAATATTTCTATATTTTTCACATTATTAAATAACAGTTTCATGCTCATTCACTGGCTGACTGAAAATTTGCGAGTAGAAAACTTTTTCTAAATAATTTACTGAGACAAAACTCTAAAAATAGTTAATCGCCCAATAGATCCCGGACGTTTATCGCGTAGGTAATACTCTATTAAATCAGAATTCTTTAGAGTTGTATGCCGAAACGTGCCTATACATCATGTTTGGTACCACTTGAATCACCACTATACGCAGTGAAAAGTTTCGAGAAGTGAGAGAAAAGGGTACGTAGCCGTAATACATTCGGTGTGATTTTTCAAGTGGACATTTTTTCTTTTTTTTTAAAGTTTGGTTCGATGTGATTACCGGGTTTGCCGACCCTTCGAACACTGCGGCCTATTGGTAGCCTATTGTATTCTATCACATTCACTTAGGCCCAGAAAACCTGTTGTTATAGTAAATTGCGCTAATTGCCATTTTTCACATTTGTCTTTCTGGAACAAATGCGGCCGGACGCTGGGAATAGAACTCGGGCCTCTATACTCGTCAGTTAGCGCTCTAACATGAGGCTACGAGCGTCACCACTACGCCACTCGCGCCGGCCTTTAAAAGTGGACAAACAATGTTGTAAATTTTTGACCATTCCGTTTTCTTAAGTTTTGATAGGAAATTCATAATCAGAGGCTTGTAGAACTCCTAATGCACAATTGTTCGTCATATTGGACAAGCCATTCTATTTTTTGAAATCCCGACAATTGATTCCTGACCAACGACGTATAAAACTTCTAAGTACGCAGTTTTGTAAAAAGTTTTTCGAAAAATTGTCGGCGATGTTGGATCCGCCATTTTGTTTAAAAAAATCCTGATAACTGATTCCTTGTCAGTGATATAAAAAATTCCATAAGTACAAACTTTTGTAAAAATTGGATAAGTTCTCGAAAAATAGTCCGCCATATTGTTTTTGAACATTTTGATAACAGATTCCTGTTCAACGTTGTAGAAAACCCTGTAACCAGAATTTCAAATATATAGTACGAGGCATTCTATGTTTGTCTACTTTTTCGAGAATCCTGCCCACTGTGCGGGGAGACAATGCAGCTGTACTGCGCTGAGGTATGAGGGTCAAGGGACGCGCCGAGGTGCGCGCAGGATAGTTTAAGTTAAGAAATATGCGTCAGTTTTTCAAACACGGATAACTAAACACCTCGCCATCAAAATAATGCGGGGGTATGCCCAGAACATTGCTAAACTCGTCGAGACGAGATGCATTCTCTCGCCGGTACGAGTATAGTCTTGTGTAGTCTTGCCTAAACATGTCGAATCCCGTGTAATTATTTCTAGTTATCCAGTTTTAATCAAGTCTTGTCCAGTCTTCTCCAGTCTTGTGCAGTCTTGTCCAGTCTTCTCCAGTCTTGTGCAGTCTTGTCCAGTCTTGTACAGTCATGTACAGTTTTGTCCATACTTTTCCAGTCTTGTCAAGTTATGTCCAATCTTGTCCAGTCATGTCCAGTGTAGACCAGTCTTGTCCCATCTTGTCGAGTCTTGTCCAGTCTTGTCCCATCTTGTCCAGTCTTGTCCCATCTTGTCCAGTCTTGTCCCATCTTGTCCAGTCTTATCCAGCCTTGTCGAGTCTTATACAGCCTTGTCCAGTCTTCTCCAGTCTTCTACAATCTTGTGAAGTCTTGTTAAGTCTTGCATATCCTCCTCCAGTATTGCTCTTGTTTTTTCTTCTGAGATATAGTCCGGTTTTACCAGGTCATGACCGGTCTTGTATGGTCTTGCACAAACTAGTCCAGTGTTGTCCAGTTTTCTCGAGTCTTTTCCAGCCTTGTCCAATCTTGTCCAGTCTTATGCAGTTTTGTTTAGTCCTGAGGGGTCTTGTCCACATTTTGTCTAGTCTTGCCCAGATTTTATATAGTCTTGTCCAGGGTTTTCAAGTCTTGTACAGCTTTGTCCAGACACGTCTAGCTTTGCCTGGTCTTCTCAGGTCTTGTATATACTACTTGTCTGCTTTTCTCTGGACTTGTCTAGCTTCATCCGATCTTCTTTGGTCTTGTCTGGTGTAATCTTGCCTGTCTTTTCTGGCCTTATTTGGTCTTGTCTGGTCTTGTTTGCTTTTGCTTGATCTGCCTGGTTTTGTCTGGTCTTGTTTGCTCTGCTCTGGTCTTGTCTATTCTTGTCTGTTTTGGTCTGGTATTGTCTGGTCTAGGCTTTTTTTTAAATTTTTTTTTTGATCTTGTCTGATCTTGTCTGATGTTGTTTGTTCTTGTCTATCCTCGTCCGCTCTAGTCCTATTTTGTTTAGTCTTGTCCGGTCTTTTCTTCTCTTATCCACCGTTGATCGATCTGGTTGGATTTTGCCCGGTCTTGTCTGGTCTTGCCTTGTCTTAATTGGTCATAATTGGTCTCGTCTGGTTTTGCCTCGTTTTCTCTCGTCTTGCCTGAACTTGTCTGGTATTATTTAATCGAATCTGGTCTTTATGACGTGTTTAAGAATACAAAAATATTTGTAAATTAGTGATAGAGAAAGAGTTAGTCCAGGATGTTTAAATTATGAAATCTATTGTATTTAGAATCTTAAAAGTGAATCTCGAGAAACCGTGGGCAAAATTTATAATATTTTGTGTGTTAATTACGTCTGGAAAATCGTGAATAATAAAAAGAAACACTTTTAATTTCGTTGGAGTAATGTGACCACGTTTTATAACAATTGAATTGTTAATGGCTGAAGGAGGACGGCAATAATTTTCGGTTTGTGGGTTAATGAGCTGTGACATCAGAAACTTTACGTGCATGCAACATCCATATTTCATATTAAAATCCTTGCGGAATTCTTAATAATAATTTTAGCTACTTTGTAGAAAATAAAATGTTCAATTTTCCCAACTACTAAATTTTAATTTTCTACTAAATGAACAATTAACAAACTAGACAAATTTAACTAATATTTCAATAAGAACGAGTTTAAAATGAAATGAAACACAATATTCTATATTATAAATTGAAGTAAATATAATATAATTATTATTTTTTATTTCCTAAGGTTTTCGCTAAATTGTATGCAAATCAAACTTTTTACATATTCAAATTTAACCAGATTTAACTAGATTTAATCAGGTAAAAATCCGATAGTGAACTTGATTAGATTTAGAGTAAGTAAACTTGATTAAATAGAGTAAACTGCTATTAGTTTGCTTTTCAATTTAGTTGCCATAAAAAGCAAATGTATTTAAAATAAATATTTGCTTGCTAAATTTAGTTTTATTCATGCAAATTGTTTGTTTGCGTATTAATCATAGTTTCATGTTATCGTTAATGTATTTATTTTTTGTTCGGTTGCAATTTTTAATCGGGGCCAGGTCAGCAGTAATTCTATGACGGAACTAAATCGCTGATTGATGAATATTATCTTTGCGTAATTTCTTGATAACTTGTTGCAAATGATAAACAAATTCCAAAAAATATTTGTGTTATTAGAAATTGGATATGTAGAATTTAGTTTATGTGGAAAATCGCGAAGCGAGTTAGAATTGTTAAGTTACTGTAACAGTTTCAAAGAGGTGAGCTTTTTGGTTTTGCAAAATTATAGTTCAAATATTTACGTGTAAATAAATCCAAGAAATTATATATAAATTATTTATAATATACGTAAATATTTAAGTGACGCTTCCACTCCACTACATACATTAATTTTTAACTTGATACTGCTTCATTTCTTATTTATTTGACTTAATTTTGTTAATATTGTGTCAGAGGAGTTAGCCTTTTATATTTTGTTTGATATATTTTTATACATTGTTGAAAAGTGTTTACCAAACATATTATCTGCAGAATTTCAGAAAAAAAAAAATCGTTAAATATCAGGTGTAATTAGTTTTTAAACTAACTTTATTCTAAACGTTCCATCATTATATTTAGGGGCTAACATTTCAATGTTTATGTACATTTTTTTTGTTTGATTCATGATTTAAACCAGAGCTGCATATAACATTATATATCCCCATATTAGATTTAGACCCACTATAGACATGTTTTATGAGCGAAAAATTGAAACATAATGAGCTATTAGTATTGTGTTTATTATTATTACCGATAATTCCCCTTTAAGGAGAGCGCTAAAACACAATCAATTACCATGTCATTCTCTTCTTTCGTCCTTCTTCTTTCGTCCCAGAAACCTCTCATATATCCACTGTGTTTCTTCTCCCTCTCATCTCTCCACTTCTTTCCTGTTTTCTTCACTTTGGGAGTTTGTTCAAATTGGCACTTCTGTTTCCTGATTTTTTCTCTGTATTTTTTCCTGTCTGTCATAGCTTCTATGAGAGATGTTGAGGTTCTTGATGTCTTCTAAGGTTTCCTTTAACCAGTTGGTTTTCACTGTATTAGTCGTCACTATGTTAAAAATCATCTTGGTCAGTCTGTTTTCATTCATCCAATGTATGTGTCCATAGAACTTTGCCCTTCTTTTCCTGATGTTGTTTGTAATCGTCTTTGTCTTTTCGTACAGTTCTTTTGTTGGTCTCTTTATGCAGATCCCCTCTTTCTGAACCCGCCCTTAGATCTTTCTTAGTATTGTCCTCTCTTGTTTTTCTATCTCCTTGATTTTCGTTTGTCCCTTGATTACCTTTGTTTCTGAGGAATGGTAAACGTTTTATGTTGACGGTTCTATCCCTGTGTCTCCCCATCTTTACCCAACTGATTTTTCCCATGAATCACATGTCCATGTCTTACTCCTGTCTTGATTTCAAATGGTTCCGAGACCCCTCCCATAAACTTCACTTTGGATATTGTATTTGTTGTGTTTATTATTATTCTTACGGGTAAAAATAGATAATATCTTCTTCTTCCTTGTGATATTCCTTGTGATAATATCTTCTTCTTCCTGTGGCGCTACAGCCCTATGTGGGTCTTGGCCTGCGCTACCACTTCCTTCCATCTTTTCCGATCCCGGTCCAGTGCGGCGTAGTTGTGTACCGTACATTTTCTCAGATCTTTAACTATATTTTCTTTCCACCTTAATGTTTTAAGTTTTTAATTAAATCTTTTAGGTGCTCTGCGCTCATCCATGCGTGCCAGATGCCCATACCACCTCAAGCGTCTGGCTTTTATAAAACGTACTATGTCCGCTCCGTTGATTGGGGTATTAAGCTCGTAATTCATCTTTATTCTCCAATAACCGTCGTCATCCTGTGTTGCTCCAACTATTCTACGTAGCACTCTCCTCTCCTCTCCCATACCCTAAGCATCTTTATTTCGTTTTCAGTTAAAGTCTATGTATCAGTATCAGTGTCCGGTAGATTCCGAGCTTTGTTTGTCTGCTTAGAAATTTTGACCGCAGTAGTTCCTTATGTGAGTGTATTTCTTTATTTCTTGCCTTTATTCCAGCTTTTATCTCTGATTGCATTTGGTTTGTTGGTTTGTAATGTGTACCCTAAACGCATAAATGAGTTGAAATGATGAGAGATATTGGAAGTTATACTTATTTGTTCTAATTGGTCCTTCTTGCTCTTTTCTGCCTGTTTTCATGCTCATGCTGTTTCTTCCCCTCATAGTCTTTCCCTCATTAACAGTTAGTTCTACTTTTCTGTTTCCTGTATAAGCGTGCCCAAAGTATGCCTTAGCTCATCTTCTCTTCGGGTCGTTATAACGATGTAGTCTGCGTACACGCATATTTGTTTTGATTTTGTAGCTATATTTCCAAACAGTTGTAGCGTTTTCATCGCGGAGTCTAATATGAGGTTATAAAGCGTAGTCGATAAAGCGTCACTTTGCCTTACTCCGTTTATTTCGAAGCTATCCGTTAATTTGGACTGTACTGCTACGCCCTTGATCCATCTAGAGTTACGTTGATAAAGTTGACTAGTTTTAGCGGGATTCCCATTATAGTGAGTTGTCTCATTAGTTCTCTTAATAAATTACGGAGTTCAATATTGTGTTCGTAACTTTTTTCTTGGGTTTGTCTCATTAAGTGAATCTGATCGATATTGTACCGATTTGTCCGGAATCCACACTGGTACTTTCCTATTATTTTTTTCAGAATATTCGAATGGACCAGGGGTCGGCAACCGGTTTTAAGTAAAGAGCCATTTTCCTTAAAAAAAATTAACAAATCTTTTACAAGAGCTGCAGGGACGATGGCATAAAAAATCACAGTCAGTTAGATTTTTACGAGTGAATTGAAGCAGAGATTTGTTTTACATCAGGATCGTAATTTGAGGTCTTTAGATTTAAACAACTTTCAAGTCTAACGTCGTAGAGCTGCTGTCATTTTTAAACGATTTCTATGTGTTGTTACTATTGCAACAACTCGTGTCATAAATACTCGTGTCAAAAATATAGACATAGTTTAAATATATTTTCTGACGCATATTAACAATTAATTATTTGTATCTTGTATCTTGCTCTAATGTATCTTGCTCTAATATAATTTAACCTAATCATAATCTAATTCAGAGTAAATCTAGGTTAGGTTAGGCTTACCTAGATTACATTGACAACGACCAAATAGTGTACCTGTCGCATTGCGTTTTTATTAGTTAGCAATTTTTTCCACGGAGACTCATTGCGATTAAAGCATTTAAACTTCGCAACTCATGCACAGAAGCTCTTCTTCACACACTTGTATCATAAACTACTATTTTAATCTTGACAGGAAATGTTTGCCTATACAGGAGCAGCTCTTGATATATAATGCAATGAAAGGTGAAAATGTCTATCTTAAAACAGAAACGTACTTTTCTCATGTAATTTAAACAATCGAATGTAATTTTTCTAAATGAAGGTTTGATTTGTTCCAATAAACTTTACCTCAACATTTCTTAAGTCTGGTACAGGGCTTTGCTTGTCACTCATAAACAAGCCAGTGTGTTCTCGTAACTCATAAAACCACGGTAAACATCTTCTACGACTTAACCATCCGACTTGACTGAACCATCAGTTGATGTCAGAAGTATTTCCAAATCAAAGTTGTTTTCGCATAAACAGTTTTCAAAAGCATGAACTGTTGTCTCTTGTTGTTGTACCATTTAAACTTACCAAATTTAACGTTTTTGGTAAAGACGGGACTGAGACAAGGAGACAGCCTGTCCACACTACTGTTCAATCTAGCGCTAGAAAAAAATCATAAGAAACTTATCTGTCAATTGGAAACAGGGTCGTCTTTAACCTATTAGAGGCCCTGGGCACATAAGGATAATAATGCAATGAAAGGTGAAAATGTCTATCTTAAAACAGAAACGTACTTTTCTCATGTAATTTAAACAATCGAATGTAATTTTTCTAAATGATGGTTTGATTTGTTCCAATAAACTTTAACTCATCATTTCTTAAGTCTGGTACAGGGCTTTGCTTGTTACTCATTAAAAAGCCAGTGTTTTCTCGTAACTCATAAAAAACATCTTCTACGACTTAACCATCCGACTTGACTGAAGTATATAATGTCACCATTTTCAGAATATAATTCTTTTAGGAACCATATCAGTTGATGTCAGAAGTATTTCCAAATCAGTTTATGTTAGAAGTATTTCCAAATCAAAGTTGTTTTCGCATAAACAGTTTTCACCAGCATGGAAAACTATTGTCTCTTGTTTTTGTACCTTTTAAACTTACCAAATTTAACATTTTTGGTAAGGACGGGACAAGAAGACAGCCTGTCCACACTACTGTTCAATCTAGCTCTAGAAAAATTCATAAGAAACTTATCTGTCACATTAGGATTATGGGGCGCCTATTACCTTGAAAGAGCACTATTTTGATAAAATAGGCAAAGTATGTAGATAAGCGAAGTTCTAGATTTAGTTTTATTTCTTTACAGTCACAGTAAAACGAATAGATAATATAATCCACAAAAGTAACTCTTTTAGAATTCACAGGTTACTGTAATAATCTATGTTGATTGAAAAGGTATCCTTTTATATTTGAGATGGGCAAAATCGTTAATCACTTCTTCGAAATCTATGTTTTTGAGCATATTACATTATATGGACATCAGCTACAAACAGACTCATTTTTTATTCTTTTCAATGTGGAGAAGGAACATTGTCCACTGCATTTAGTTACATCATGCTAAAACAGATTCTCAACGCGATTTCTACATTTAGAAATAAATATTCAATTTTGTTTTCTTCCGAAAGATGATATATTTCCAATATTCTATTAGCACCTTAATTTTCAATATGTGGAAAAGTGGGGCCTAATTGGAAAAGGTACAATTTTCGACACGTCCAAAGAAATAGTCGCTTTCGCAGATGACTTGGACCTGGTAGGAATGATAACAGTGACAAAAAGCTTCAACAAAATGGAGACGGAAGCTGCAAAATTGGGAGTAAAAGTGAGAGAATGTAAAACCAAGTATCTGACTCTAGATCGAAGACAAAATGGGCGACTAGGGCAACACTTAACGATTGACGACTATAACTTTGAGGTAGTAAAATTCTTCAAGTATCTGGGATCGATACTGAACGTCAATACCAACCTAGACGAAGAAATCAAAGTCAGATTGATGCAAGGAAACAGATGCTCTCATGCACTAAAATCCTCTTCCGAAGCTCCCTACTAAAAAGTACAATAAAAATACGGCTGTGGTACACAATCATTCGCTCAATAGAAACCTATGGTAGTGAAGTGTGGGTTCTGACAACAAAACAAGAAAACACGATAAGCATTTTTGAGCGGAAAATTCAGAGGTCAATTTTTGGCTCTGTAAAAAAATGAGAGACCTGTAGAATAAGAATAAACTGGGAACTGAAGGAGCTATTTGGCGGAGAATCAATCATCGAAGCAATCAAATGCGGGATACGTGGTCAGAATGATGGAGGACCAAATACCCAAGAAAATGTTAAACCGAAACCTTTAGACCCGTGCTCAAGGAAGGACAAGGAAAAGATGGCAAGACTACATTGAGGATAACCTAAAAGTACTGGACGCAAACTGGAAAATGCGAGCTCTAGAACTCCAGCAATGGCAGGCCATAGTCGAGTCAGCCGAAACCCATATATGGTTATGATGGCGGCTAAGCAAGTAAATTTAAAATTACTTCAGTTACTTGAAATAATTCATTTACTCCACGAAGGAACAATATAAGCTGGTCTCAGTCTGAAATCTCTGTGCATTCGTCAATTTCCATGGAAAAATATCTGAAATCTCGAAATCTCTTGCGAAGTTTTAAGAAAATTTCATTTGAAATGTCATAAATTCGACGACACACTGTTTGCCGAGATAGGTTCTAAAACAATTTTATTAGGAAAAACTCCAGTACCAAAACAGATGACAAAATTTACTTCTAACAATTTCGGTATTAACCGTTTAATCACGTCGATCGGCATTACTGGCGGATGAAGGAAGCGCAATCGCGCTGCATGGCACAATCCAATATGGGTTTTTAAAACCCGATGGCGCTAAAACGGTTAAAGTGAAGCTTGAAGCCTAAAGTGAAGTTAAATACCAGTTGAAGCCGATTGGTTATAGAAAACTCAATAAAATATGTCCATTATTGACGTCTGTAATTTGTAAAGAAATGTTGTTTACTACAAAGTGCAAGTGACCAGAAGATAAGAAATTGAATCTCATCTGTTCTGAGATAGTGTGATTTTATGAATGTACTGAACTGTTTTAAGATTTCAAGGGAATTATTTTTTGTGAGCATTTACTATACTAACTAGACAATTCCATAATTAATTCAAGTGATTCTACCAAACAGAATAGGCCAGAATTTATTAACAGGAAAGTCGAGTTTCGCCATGATTATTCCAAACCTCATACAAGTTTGATCACTCGCCAGAAGCTGTTACAGCTTGGTTTGGATGTGCTACCGCGCCAACCATTTCGTCAGAATTGGAATCCTAGGATTATTACTTGTTGCGGTTTTGACGGCAAAATATTTAATTAAACGAGAATATCAAATACCTTTTGGATATTTTTTTTTGGATCAGAAGTTTTGCAAGCGTAGTAAATCATGCTATTACTAGAGAGATGGCAACATGTATTAGACCAAATTGATCAATAATTAAATAAAATATTCATATGTACTAAATAAATACTGGTCAATTTACATGTAAAAAGAAAGAAATTACATTACGATTAAGTTATTAGATTAAAACATTTTTATTTGATAGCTTTAACAAAATTATATCTTGAATATTTGATTACATTGTAAATGAAGTATACTTGATCTTATTGGAACTCTCTGCTCTCCAGTCGCAGCTCATCCTGTATCAGTATCAAAAAGTCATTGATCGAGGCACCTTAACATTGAGAATTAACCATTGGTAGATTGCATTTATGGTGTACCGGTGCACGATTTTTGTAATTTCCGATTGATATTGGTATTATAAAATTTTTGTCAGTTAAAATAATATGTTAAATCATTAATTGATACCTTGTGTGGTGAAGTCGTACACAAAATAACATTATTTTCAGATGCACACAAAGTAATACGTTTCCCAATATATTTAATATTTTCGTTACATTTGAATATTTAAAGAATAAGTTTGAACTCATAGATATAAAACTTGACATTATTAAACATGAAATATAAATAATAGGAGTATAAAATTATAAATATCCTTATATAGCGCAATATATAATAAAATATTTAACTCAAAGTAGTAAAATTCTTTGATGTTTGTGTGGTAAGCATTTTTATATAAATTACATTTAACACCTTGTATTCGAGCGCTATTGATTGTGTTTGCATACCTAGCAAATCAATTCTCGCCCACGTAACGTGTGAATCTTTACACTTTGCTGTAATTACACCCTGCCAAATACAATGTGTTAATAAAGGGTTGGCTGTATTTCATGTAACAGAGTAGTCCAAATTACTTGAAACTAGATTAGATTCAATATTATAACATTGAATGCATTCAACATTACAATGTAAGCGACGTTCTTGACTAATTGTAACTGCCGAGAGTCCTAGCCAACTTATCTTAGTCGGGAATATTTCAAGTTGGTTTGTTAATTATACAATATATTTGTAATAATAAATATTTATGGAAATAATGTGTAAAATGAGTTTGGAATCAGATTAATCAACCGGTGGTAGATGATAAAGAAATTCGAGTTACAATTTTATTGAATTTGATTATAGATTTATAAGTTGACGTTTTTCAACCTATACAGATCTATTGTACATCTTTAATCCCTAGTATATTATCCATTTGGTGTTATTCTTAAAAGAACTTTTTATTTGTATGGGGTCCAAAGATTGCATTATGGTTTCAGTAGTGGGCTTCAAAGTCCACTTTCCTTTTTAATTTTTAAATACTCTATTGACGAACTATAGATTTTACCTCTTCGGTTGAAACATGTTTACTATTACTAATTACTATTACTAATTACTCATTTATTGAAGTTTTATACCTAAAACAACTTTTTTTATAACATATATTTTACGATATTTCCTAAAAGATGAAATAGTTTTCCTATCTAAACATACTTTTACTCCGCAATTTTTTTTTTGTAATATTCGCTTTCATCGGGAGTTCCATACACGTATACAAAAACGAAAATCCGCTACTGCATTCGTCTATAATTTCCTTGAAATTGTAGAGGACGGTGTATTTTCCCCGGGATTATGCAGTTTCCCATAATTGTAACATTTTAATGTAAAAAAGTGAAATACGAAAACTCATACAATTTTACAAATAACGCTATTTCTCTATTTCAGTAATCTTACTACTTCAGACATGTCGAAACACTTTAATGCTCCACTAGTTTAACCCAGTATTATTATTATTTTACCCAGTATTATTATTTCATGGGCACAAAGCTAGGTAGATAAGTACAGCTCAGTTATAACTAACATAAAGTTCGTCTTATGTATAGTTGTCAGACGAGAATAGACTATCCTAAAATTATACACATCTAGCTTGTTTTATAATCTCATCGTTCCTAGGACAATACAGATAAGACTAAGACTAAATCACAAAACTAGAAAGATTAGATTAGGTAGATAAAATTTGAGAGATAAGTCTGAAAACTCAAAATGTAAAGAATCTTACAATTAGTCAAACAAGTTTAGACTAATAGACAAAACATTATTAACAAGAGTAGTCAGACAAAACAAGATTAACAAGACTATTAAGATTAACAAGTCAGTTAAGCATATAACACAGACAAGCATAATACAAGACTGGCCAGACACTTTTATTGGCACAAACTTATTGAGTTTAAAATAATTTCTGCAACTTTTCAAAGGTTTATTACAGTTTTATTCACAGCTTTATCACATATATGCAATTATTACAGTTACATATATAAATATTAAATAGTAACATTTGCATCTTTTCTTCAAAGATTATTATTTCTAAGAAATTATTGTATACATATCGTCAACAAAGTTGACATCTTGTATAACAAAGTTTCTTAACAACAACTACTTCACTGGCAAACAGCACGACTGGCATTGAGTACATAAATACAAATATAAAAATTTTTGTAAAATAAAATTGTTAACTTTTGTAATTATTTACTTATAATTAAAAAAAATTCAAAACATTTGTTACATTCTTGATTTTTCAGTACTATTGCAAAATAGATAAAAAATTATAGAATTTTTGTAAACGAACAGAATTTGGGAATACTTTTAGATTTAGTTTATTATGAACAATAAATTGTAAATTATAAAATCTCTAAGTAAATAAATGCAACAGGAAATTTATTGTTACATATTTCTTAAAATTGTAATTATAAAATTGTTAATATGCCCGACTAGGAATTTCAGTTCGGTTTTTATTCGGAATGAATCAGGCAGGCTGAACTCCGAGTTCGTTTCAAATGAGGCAACCGCTTTAGGCCGTCATCACATTTGTAACGCACGTCCGGCTTCGTTCCTAATTAGAAAGCCTGATTCGGAACAAATTCGGAAGCCACACTTGTATGCATCAACTGTAACTAAATGTGGTCTAAATTTTCCTTTTGTCTGTGGTGCAAATGCGAATAAAGTTAATTACAATCGTACGAACAAAATGTAGTACTTACTATTTTCGAATTTTCGAAATTTCGAATAAATAATTTATAAAACTTAAAAAAAATAAGGTAGAGCCGGAGATCCGTGCATGTAAGTAGGGCGTAAGTAGGGTAAGAAGGTAAATTATTTGAATTATTTTTTCTTATTTTGTATCGCGCTATCGCGAGATATATGGGGTTACGATATATGGGTATACGGTTTAACCAATTTTAATTTTGTCGTTCTTTGCCTTCTTAATTTGTTTCTTCTTTTTCCCAACACAGAGCACCAACACTATTATAGCACCAACATAGCACCAACACTATTATACTCTGATGCCTTACACAAGGGATTATCTGCCGACTTAGATTACTTTTTTAGGTTATGTTTTTATAAATTCTCGTTTCCGATAACTTTTATTAATAATGAGAAACAAGTTTACATAAAAACGCAGCTTAAGAGTAAATCTTAACAAAATTGATGATGAAGATATTTGATGCACTATAAAGTATTTAAAACAATAATAAGTAACTGAAGCCATAAGTTAGGCTGTTAGGCTATATCTTGGTCAAGTATGGAAATAATCTTTACGAAAGAGGAAGTGTGTGGACGCATACGCGTAATGAAACTAATGAAACAGCTCGGTAACAGTTCGGAAGGCCTCATTAGGTGGAAGTTAGGACTTCCAAAGATATACTGAATTCAGACTTTCCTAATTAGGACGGGACTAGGATTCGAATGAGGCTTGCCAAAGTTCGGTAATAGTTCGGAAGACCTCATTAGGTGGAAGTTAGGATTTTCAAAGATTTGCCCGAGTTAGGCTTTCCTAATGTGGACGGCCTTTCATAAATGTACTCCACGATATTCTAATAGATCTACTGAAAAAAACGAAACATAGACTCGCGAGACGTTCAGATTATTGAATCTCTTTACGGAACCAAACAGCCACGATGTGAAGTGGACAACGACGAATCTGACGAAATACACATACTAAAAGGAGTACGATAGGGTTGTATACTGTCTCCTATGCTGTTTAATCTATACTCCGAAGAAATATTCAGAGAGGCGCTAAGTTAAGAACACACTGGAA
The DNA here is from genome assembly GCA_944588485.1 of Phosphuga atrata. Classification (NCBI taxonomy): domain Eukaryota; kingdom Metazoa; phylum Arthropoda; class Insecta; order Coleoptera; family Silphidae; genus Phosphuga; species Phosphuga atrata. The sequence goes on from OX155893.1 coordinate 34,986,936, forward strand.
TCACAGTAAATGGTCAGACGATTAACAACTTGAGGTATGCCGATGATACTGTTATTATAGCAGAGAAGCTTGCAGATCTCCAGAGCTTAACAAACCAGCTAAACGACATCGGTATACAATATGGTCTGAAGATGAATCTGAAAAAGACGAAGTACATGGCCATAACAAAAAGCAGAACACAATATCAAGACTTATACATCGGTAACACGTGTATAGAAAAGGCAACTAAATATTAATACCTTGGTACATGGATAACCAATACAATAGACCAAACCCTAGAAATTGAAACCAGAATTAAAATGGCCAGAAACACATTTCTTAAAATGCGTATGTTTCTTTGTGATAGACAAGTAAAACTTGATCTACGTACAAAAATACTAAGAGGCTACGTGTTCTCCATTTTACTATATGGAATGGAAGCATGGACTTTAAAACAAACACAAATAAAAAAGCTAGAAGCCTTTGAGATGTGGTGTTATAGACGAATGCTTAAAATACCATGGACGGACAAAGTGACACTAGAGTAATGGAACGCATGAACAAGCAACGAGAAATCATACTAACAATAAAAAGAAGGAAGCTACAATATCTAGGCCATATATCCAGAGGAGAAAAGTATGAGTTGCTTCAACTGATAATACAGGGCAAAGTAATAGGCAAACGGAACATACGGAACGATACGGAACGTATCTGCGGTACACGCAGATACTCATGGCTGCGTAACCTGAGAGAGTAGTATGATACCGCATCCCAAGAGTTATTCCGAGCTACCGCTTGCAAGATGAAGATAGCGATGATGATTGTAAACCTCCTGAAAGGAGATGCTATATAAAGAAGAAGAAGAATTTGGACGGTACAAGGTTCAAATGAAGCTTGCCACAGTTCGGAAGCCTTTTTAGGCCCGAATAGATATTTCGGCATGCCTCACTATTATCCTAGTCGGGTGCTTGATTTGCAATTGTCTAGCAAGCGAATTTTGTTTACATTCACTTTCTTACCTATTCTGTGAGAATTAGTAAAATAATAATTGTGAATGTTGAAATGCTATTATTTAGTTGCGTGTAAGTTTTGCATGAATATATGCATATATTTATTTGCATGTTTCGCATGCTTTTTCGTTCTTCATTTCAATAAAAACTTACAAATTTACATAATTTCTTTCATATTATTGAATATTGACGTTTCTTTAAAGACGAATTCAACATATTCAGTTTTAGAAAATTTTCGTATTTATATAAATACTTGAAACTTTGCAAATTTATCATTTATAAATTAATTTCAAATTTATTTCTACAAAATTGGACAAATTTGTTCTATAATTAATTTTAATATCGATGGCGAACCTCCAATAAAGGAGGTTTTTAGGAGGTCCTATTAGTCCGTTTTACTAATTTTACAGGAGAGCAAAAAAACATTGCCTTCCTGAATTGGGTCATTTAATTTTGTGAAATTTGTTACGTCTTTTAAATAGAGGGTTCTGGATATCCTGGTTTAGTCATTTTACCTTGTAAACACGTGGGGCTTAGTCTGCTGAATCCAACTATACCAAAAACTAAATTTATGTAACTTGCTATGTAGACTATGTTAACTATGTAGACTTACGAGGTTTTACATATAAGCCATCGACTGTAGTTGGTCAAATTTTACTAAAACATTAGATTAGATATTTATTAGATATTAAAACATTAGATTAAATAAAACATTTGATTAGATTAGATAAACATTAAATCAATATAGATGGATATAATCGAGTGACAATAATCAATAATTCGGTTATTCTGAATGATTTAGTCGCTCTTAGTAGCCATAAAAGTTGATGTAATCTTATAAAAACTTTCACTGTTTGTTATTTTTAATGTAAAGTTCAAAATTTGCAGAGTTTGAAGTCTTTAGACCAGTGGTTTTTAAACTGAAATGTAAAAAGAAAATTAAAAAGAAAATTACAAGAGGAGGTAAACGAATTTGAGTTCCTACTTTTAATGCAAAGTTATGTACAATTGACTAAAATCTGTATTTGTTTAAATCATTCAAGTTCGTCTGCCTCAGTTAGCGAAAGCGCAAATCACGACCAAACGATAATCCGAGGAAAAATAAGGAAATATGATCCTAGCTACCTCATATCGTTTGGCTTTGTTGTTGTGTTATCTGCCATAAAACTGTTGCTAACAGCGGCTTGATTCCATACAAATTAAAAAGACATCTGGAATGGCTAAATATCTGATTTAGTACATAAACGTGAAGAAATCTTCAAACGACATTTGTCCAAAAAGTCAAAATTTGTCAAAAAAGAAATCTGTGCCACGAAATTTTTGTAGCCCGACAAGGGTGCCGCGAGATTTTTTTTTAAAGTCTAAATTTGTCAAAAAAGAAATCTGTGCCGCGAAATTTTTGTAGCCCGACAAAGGTGCCGCGAGATTTTTTTAGCTCGATAAGGGTGCCGCGGCCAAAAAAAGTTTGAGAACCACTGCTTTAGACTAAGCAATGAACAACTTAGGCCAATAGTTTTACAAAATTCGTTAATTTGTATTTTTTTCAGAAAAATAGCAAACATTTTTAATAAGTTGAATGTCGGTTGAATTTTACTGGAACTAATAGTGATGGTCATAATCGAGTGACAATAATCGATCATTCGGTTATTCTGAATCATACAAGTACTCGATTATTACTCGTTAGGACTAGTGTCGAGCAGGACCGTCTTTAACCTATTGGAGGCCTTGGGCACATTAGGATAATGGGACCGCTTAGGTCAAGGCCATATGATCTTGACAGAGCAGTATTTTATTAGAATAGAAAAGGAAAGCAGATATGCAAAATATTTGTATTTATTTTAGATTTATTTGTATTACAGTCACATTAAATGAAGAGATAATATTATTAAATCCACAAAAGTAACTCTTTTAGCATTCGAAAATATCCATGTCCTTAAAAATTTATGTTGATGGAAGAGATACCCTTCTAGATTTGCGATGGGAAGAATGTTTAATCACTTCACCAAAAACTATGTTTTTGAGCATATTACATTCTATGGACCAGCGACAAACTGGTTAATCTCTCTTGAAGCATTGTACCTACTTATTAATTCATTTTTTATTCTTTTAAATTTGGAGAAAAAGCGTTTCCCTCTGCAGTTACTTACTTACCATCATGCTTAAAAAGATTCTCAGTACGATTTCTCCTTTTGAAAACGTGTCTTCAATTTTACTTTCTTTCAAAAATTTATCGTTTGGTGATCTGGCAGGAACTAGGAGGTCCCTATCGAACGCGGGGACCTGGGCACGCGCCCAGAGTGCAAAGTGGGAAAGTGGGGCCTGGCGATGAATGATCACTCGGAGTAGAGATGAACCATTCGATTATTCTGGATCATTCCAGTACCTGAGAGAGATAGAATATATTTATTGTATACTTTACACAAAGGGCTATCGATAAGAAGGTCCTTATGCCCGGAAATACAATTCGATTTAAAAGAAGAAAAAAAAAACGCATGTACATATTAATATATAAATATCTATAGAGGGATGGGAATGAAATGAGATGAGATGATGAGTTTAGTCGTTGTACATTATTTCATAAAGCGTCTTAGTTGGGCGTCTACGTGAAGGGGTTTTTATGTCTCGTTTTTTGTATAGCGGGTCTACAATGGTCCAGTGGTTTTTGCTGTCTTTGAATTTTGTCCGTAATTGTTGATTCCTGTACAGGAGTTTGGGAACTTGGGAGAGTCTATACATTAGATCGTTGGCAGGATTATGAAGGATGTTGTTTGGGTGTCTTAACTTGGAGATCAGTCGTAATAAAGTTTGTAATGAAATGGTTTTATTGATGTTTCTGTTTTGGGAGATGAGAGCGGTGTCGTCCGGATATTGTAGCATATAGGAGGAGAGGTTGATTTGGAGTTTGTTGTCAGAGTGATAATTATATATGTCGTGGCAGTATAGGTTATAGTGTAATGAGAGCGAGGATAACCTTGGGGAAGACCTTGATGCGGGGTAAATTGAGGAGAAAGGTGGTTGTTTATTTTGATTTGGAGGAATTTCTATTCAAGTAAATGTTTAAATAGGTAGAGCGGGTAAGGAGGGATATTGAGTTCATTTTGTAAACGAGTCCGCCGTACCACACACTGTCGAAGGCTTTGTTGATATCAAAGAATAGGGCAGCTGAATGTTGGTGTTGAAGGTATGAAACCTGTAGATAAATACATTTAGATTGGTAAGGATGAATAAAGGATGGGTAGAAGAGTGGTAAGGCTTTAAACCGATTTGATATTTTTGGGATGGTGTTTACTAGGATCCCCCGAAGTCTGGTTTTAAGGGTATGTTCTAGGATTTTGCCAATAATTGGTAGGAGATTAATGGGTCGGCAGCCATTTGGAAGGGAGTTGTTTTGTCCAGCTTTGGAAACAATTCCTTTTTTCCAGGACTTGGGAACGATTTCTTATAAAGGCAGTCGTTCAACAATTTGATTATTGGTACTAATGAATAAAGGATGAATAGTGGTAGGGCTTAAAACCTAATTGATATTTTGGGATGGTGTTTACTAGGATCCCCTGAAGTCTGGTTTTAAGGGTATGTTCTAGGATTTTGCCAATAACTGGAAGGAAAGTAATAGGTCGGCATTTGGAAGGGAGTGGTTTTGTCCAGTTTTGGGAATAATTCCTTTTTTCCAGGACTTGGGGAACGATCTCCTGTAAAGGCAGACGTTAAACAATTTAAAGATGTGTAGGGTGGATTTCATCAGGCAGGTTTCGGAGTAAGGATTTTTTTAACGAGGTCAGATCTACGGTATACTATTTTTACCTTGGAAAAGGGCGGTTAGGTATTCGTCGTATGTTGTTTTGTCAAAGTCCGTACTATCGCAGTTGGAAAAGTTCTCAATCCTGGTATTTACTCTGTTAAAGTTAGTATTGTCCCAGTGGGGGGAGTTTGATGGTGCAAATGAGTTCTCAAAATGTTCGGAGAATAGGAGAGCTTTTTCGGTGTCAGTGGAGTAGAGTCGGTTATTATAGGAGATGTCAGGGATGTGGAAATTGGAAAAATTTTTGATTTTGTGCCAGAATGTTCTACCTTCGTCGTTTTAAATTTCTTGACAAACGGGGAGCCATTTATTTGTCCGAAACTGAGAGATTATTGTATGTAAGTCTCTGTTGAGTCTGTTGATTTCTGTTTTCTTTGATTTTTCTTCTGTACACTTGTAGGTCCCTTTTGCGTTTTTTTTTTAAATTAAAGTTAGTATGTAGCGAGGTAACTTTGGCTTGTAGAAGTTGCATCTGGCTTTGAGAGCGAGTACTTGATTATCACAGTTTATTGATTATCGCATAATTATTCAGTTTTACAACATATTCCATTTTACAAGAATACTTTGCAAAATTATAATTTCTAACTTAATTATATATCGTAATTAACAACAAATCTATGGGAGACTAGACTTACCCCCTCAATTAAATCAAAATTAAATTTTTTAAACCGTCTAGAAACGAAAAATGCGTTACTTATTGTTAGTTTTACAATATCGTTGGGTTTTGAACTATTTGAGGTTTATAGCGTAGAATTTAAGCGCCGCGGCGCCGCACACTGGAACGGATTACTAATTTACAGCGACAAAAATATAATTTTACAAAGTCTCACAATTAGCCAAAACCACTTAAAATGTAATGTTAGATAACCCATCCATAATAATACTATAAACAAATAAATGCGAAAAACCAATTCCATTGGTTGTGGGAACGTGTTAAACATCGCTCTTGTTCCTTAGGTTGAACTATTTAAATATGGAGAATATAGCTTATATGTATTTACATGTAATAATATCAAATTTGTAGAAAGTTTTAATCAATACGGTTAAAAAAAAAGTTTTTTTAACGACTATCGTAAATTCATTTTTTTTTGTAATAAACTGCAACAAATTGATTTTTACAAAAAGTTCCGCTTAGTTCCATGAAATTAAATATTTTGTGAAACAAAACAAACACTGACAATTCTAGAAAAGCAAAAATCCCGTCCAGATCGTTCCACCTTACTGAGAATTACACCTTTTTTTCCATGTAATCGTGATGACCGCCATTTGCAAGAGAGTTGAATAGAAATGAAATATTTTTTGTATTAAGAGATGAAAGTTTTTATAAGTTTTCTTCGTTAAAGTGTAATGAACGATTAGTACAATACATGTTGTATAAGTTTTGTGTCAACGACGGTTGTGAATTTGTAAAAAAATGTTGCACTTTTGTCATATAAAAAATAAAAATTATTTTTTCCACTTAAATTTTTAATTAATCGTGTACATCTAATATAGACTAATTTTATATTAGAATCATCAGAATGTCATCATAAGGTAATATGTGAGACAAAAAATTAAAATGAACTGGATTTTATTTTTGTCGCCGTAAATTCATAATCCGTCCCAGTGTGCGCCGTATGGATAAATGATCAAATCTATTTGCCCATTGTAGCTATAAAAGTTGAGGTAATGTTTATTATAAAATATTTGCACTATTTGTTACTTTCAACGTAAACTTCAAATTTGCAAAGTTTGAACTCTCTAGGCCAATAATTGCGAACGTTACAAATTTAATTTTACAAAATTCGACATATTCGTAATATTTTCTAAAATTAGCAAATATTTTTAATATGTTGAATACTAAGTAGGTGGTTGGATTTTAGTAAAACCAAACTAATTTGTAAACCCAATGAACTTGTGAACTTCAATCATGAACATTCCTAATTTAATATACTAATTATGAAAATAAATTTCTTATGTCTTGACATTAAGAAAACAACTTAAACTAGGACCTCGATACGTTCCTAAGCAATTACATTAAGACATTGATAGCTGCAATAAAATCCTCTGGTGATCAATATAATACCAAAAAAAAAAACAGAAGTAGAACTATAGTATATCCACTCAATACTAGGCTTAAGATTAAATTGAAAAAAATATATAGGTAAGACTAAATAGGTCAGACCAGATAGACAAGATTAGATATACAAGAATAGACATATACGACTATAATAACAATATTTGATAGACAAGTCTAGACAGAGAGGATTAATTTGAAATAATACGGACATATAGTAAAGTACAGACATATAGTAAAATAGAGACATATAGTACATTAAAGACAAATAGTAAAATTAAGACATATAGTAAAGTAAAGACAGATAGTAAAATAAAGACATATAGTAAAGGAGATATAGATGGTATAACAATATTAGACAAATAAGGCTAGAGAGACAAAATTCGACAAGCTAGATAGATTAATAAATTATTCACACTGTTTATTAATATCCAATATGAATATCTGCGATTGTTTTACATGGTATTTATTGTAGATAGTTTTAGTATTTGGTTAATGATTCGAATTGTGCTGGTAACATCGTACGTAACAATAAAGTAATATCTTTGTCGGAGTACATTGGATATTATCCCAGAATTCTCCCGCGACATCGCGTCGGCGTCGTCTCAATTAGGATCCCACGGCAAGGAGCAAAACTATCCAACTGGAACTTTTCGTATCAAGAGCTACAAACAGCCTGTTGATTCTCCGCAAAGCTGGATTTGGAAATGTCGACTCGTTTTTGTTGGAAATAAATTAATTGCGAATGTAATTAGTGTATAAATAACGAAATTTTCTATATTACCGAATAAATTTACACTATAACGCGATAACTCTATAACATTGTTCCTATATCATAGAACTTAAAAATTATATCTTTACTTTTCTACTTCTTCTTCATTTCGAAAACCTAATTTTACGTGTGTTGGCCAAACTATTCGCCTGGATTCTGATCCTGTGACATTAACAAATTCTACAATAGTAGTATTAATTTTACTCTTCTTATATTTAGCAAACTAACAAGAAATCCACTGATAAAACCAATGTTTTAATAACAAATTTGTTTTTAAGTTCTCGAGTACTGAAAAACATTGACTGTTACGTCTCTTTCACCTATAATCTGAAGATACAATGAAAACGTTTAGATTAACCAAAATATAATTGTGGACTGGTTTTTAAATGGTTTTATTTCCCTGTAGAATTGTTGTTTGCTGGAAACACGTGTTTGCCAGTTTTATTGCTTATTAGAAGTTTTCTTTTGACGTCAAATAAATAAATGATAATAAATAAACTAGAACGTCACAAAAAGACTGTTACTAACGCTGTGGGAAACGCAGCAGGAAAAGTAATAATTTATCAAGTTAATTGTGAATCTTGGAATTTGAAACCGTTTTAAGTAATCGATTAACTAATTAAGGCTCGTCTATCAAACGATAGATTCGCTATAATACGAGATGCAGCTTCTTATAAAATAATTTTCCAACAAAATTTATTTCAATTAGTCTGTCGGAGTGCAATGTTCAAAACGATGCGAAAAATTGATATCAGATAATTGGTGCTACAAATTTCTTTGGAAATTATTGGTCTGGAAGAAACAAACATTAATTTTAGATCTATGCTAATTTGGATTTTTTATCGGGCACCTGATACACATGCTATGTTATCTCACATTTTATATAAAATGATATATTTAAACAGTAGGTAAGACACAAACTCAAAGTTTAAGAGGCGGCTTAAGATTTACACTGTCGCTATGGATTTGCTAATACATCTACCTGGAAATTTACGTGGAATCATGTAGAAGTTATTTGACAAATGAATTATTATGCCGTCATTTGTCACATTGTTTCTTTGTTTTTAATTTGGAATATTATACAACTGACTTTTCAACTTAGGTCGGTAAGAATTAGTACAGATGCTATTTGCCTAGACAGGCTTGCATTGCACACAAACCCGCTCAGGAAGTTGATGAAAATAAACTTCTATTAGAGTCTGTTAGAGTTATTATTATTCTTTTATAAGGGAAATGCTAGATTTATTGAACTTATATACTAATATCGACAAGTTTTTTTATAAGCATGGCAGATGCTATTTGTCTAGCCAGGCAGATACTATTTGTCTAGTTAGGTAGATGCTATTTTCCTAGTCAGGCAGATGCTATTTCTCTAGTCAGGCAAATGCTTATTTGCGTAGTGAAACAGTTGTTATAACATCTACATCTACATAATAAGTAATAATATCAAGTTTTTTTATAAGCAAAAAACAATGTCTAAAAATAGCTGATTCGACTAATCTGTTGATTTGCAAAATACACAATTTGCGATAGCGCTTGATCTCCAAAGATTGTTATCTGCTGAAGCAAACAAGACAAATAATCTCTTTTTATTTTCTTATAATTATAGAAGCTTTAATAAATGTTAGGATAATATCAGTTATAATATTTTTATTATATTGTATATAATGTATATATCTATAAGTTGACAAAGATATTACTTTATTGTAACGTGGGTTATTACCAGCACAATTCGAATCATTAACCAAATACTAAAACTATCTACAATACCATGTAAAACAATGTCAGATATATCTATCTATAAGTTGTAGAAAATTAACACAAATTTTAAAATACTCTTATGTTATGCGCGTAGTATATCAACGAGAAGATGTTTCACGAATCTTCAAAAACTTGCCCGAATATCACTACTATCACACTAAAGTATCACCACTGCAGACAATGAAAAGATTATTTGGCAAGGTTTAATGAACTTGAACACTACTTGCTTAAAACCTTTACCAGTCCTGCAAGAATAATTGAGTAGTGCCAATAATATAAACTATTTTGTAGGGTCTGCTAACAAACTCGCTCAAGAAGTTGATGAAAATAATCTTATATTAGAGTCTGTTAGAGTTATTATTATTCTTTTATAAGGGAAATGCAAGATTTATTGAACTTAAAGCTGGTAACTGGAACTGATATTTACAACATAATCATCAATATAAAATCTAGTGCTATGGGCTCTGATAGAACAAATATTAACTTGATAAAAATGTGTTTGACTCAGATACCACCAATTATTGTGGTAACAGTTGTTTGCTAGAGAGCATATTTCTGGACGCATGGAAACCTGCATATATCCACCCAATTGCTAAAAACGCACGCCCTAACTTAATTACCGATATTAGGCCCATTTATATCTTGCCAATCATTTCCAAAATCCTTGAAAATTGTGTGGACTTTCAAGTTAGGAAGTTTCTTGAAGGAAATTAAATCTTTCCGTTGACTGAATGTTGATAAGCTTGAACTCGCCGAACGATTTATAGTTGATGACCTGAAAAGTATATCTTGGTATTTGCTTGGTAATCATGGTGTTTGCCTCAAAAAGGAAAAACTGATAATTACCATGCGTGATCAGTGCCTGAACATATCAAATGAATAAAAAAATCTCGGACTATTAATAAAATTGATGACAGATTAAAAGTTTCATCGCATGCATCGACACTTTTAAAGCGTGTTTATTTAAAATTGTAAGTGTTGCATTCCTGTATACATACATATCCTATCTTTAATTTAATAAAGTAGTGAAGGCCTATGTTTTGTCAATGCTTAGTTACCCTAAATTGTTGTATACTAGTTTCATTAATAAGACAGATTACGCCACATTTTAACGAGCGCAAAATAGGTGTATGAGATTTGTTCGTGGCCTAAGACCTCGCCTAAGAAAATATCCGATGTTCTATAATAATAAATAATTCAATGCAAATGTATTAATATGGAAAAATTTCGAAAATTTCGTCCTACATGTCTTTTGGAAAAAATCCTGTACTGAAAATTACCCAGGTATCTGTATAATAAAATAACCTACAGTATAGACGTTCATATAATGAGGGCTTCCTGACTCCACCTATACACCATACCTCAAAATTTAAATCTTCGTACACTTACCAAATCACTTCCATCATTAATAATTTACCAATAGAGTTAAGGCAAGCGAGCGTTGAACAGCATAAAAATTATATTAAAATGCAAAGAATATATTATTCAGAATAGAGTGAGCATTTAGGTGAAATTAATGTTAATATTCCTTTCTTTATTTTTCCTATGTTTGTCGGTATAAGGTTTATATAAAGAAAACAAAAAGGGCTTATGGAAGATTGAGAAATTCTTGTTAATTTCTTCAGTAAGTCCTTTTGTTCTCCATTCACTTCCTTTTATATGGAATTTTATATTGTATATTTCTTTGCGTGGAGGACAATAAATGATTTAATAATAATAATAATATTAATTTAATATCTCAATAAGAAAAATAACTATTGATAAAATAAGGCAATTAAAACTATACTATTTTTATACAGAATAACTTTAATTATTTTTTATATAGTACTCGTATATTATTATTATTTATGTAGTACTCGTATAGTACTCGTATATAGAGGCATCAATATCGATGGCGAAAGGCTGACAGACCTCAGATTCTCAGATGATATCGTTCTTATCACAGATAACATCGGCGATGCAAAACGGATGTTTTGAAGGATGGCTTGAAGAAATAATACAGATCTCGACAATAGTCGGTCTCCTAATAAATGCAAGTAAAACCCAAATAATTGAAAATCTAGTGCTTGCACAAAACATCAGAGTAGGCGACTCCGAGATAATAGAGACGCATATGTACAAATACCTCGGGCACGAAACACAAATTGTGAAGAGCAATTAAACGCACGAGATACAGCGTAGGATAGGTTTGGGTTGGGCTGCTTTTGGAAAACTGCGAGAAGTATTTAAAATTATATGCCCATATGTCTGAAGAGAAAAGTGTATGTGTAAGTGTTAGTGTATATAAAACAATGCGTGCTATCGGTAATGACTAATGACATATGGAGCAGGAATTCTGACATTAACAAAAAAAGTCAGCAGAAAATCTAATATTAGGTCAAAGAGCAATGGAGAGAGCCAAACTTGGAATAACTAAAAGAGATTGAATATCCATCAGGCAAAGAACTAAAGTTAAAGACATAGATGAAAACATAAGTAGAATGAAATGGATATGGACAAGTCATATGGCGAGAACATCAGATAGACCAAAAGAATATAGGAATGGCGAACACGAGAAGACAAATGAAATAGAGGTTGACCACCGACACGCTGGAGCGATGATATAAAGAGAATCGCGGGGAATTGGATACTGACGGCCCAGAAACGAGAAGCATGGAAGACTGTGGGCCTATGTTCAGTAGTGGACAACGACGGCTACACAATGATGACTCGTATTTGATAGTTTTGGGCAATCTGGTCTAGTGATGCTTAATATTATACAGGGTTTCCCAAGAGTACCGGGACGAAGCTATAAGTTTTAAACGAGTGAAAATAAAAAAGAAAATTTGGGGAGTGAATTACTAAAGAGTCCCAAAAACTAAATTCTTAGATAGTTTAGAACTTCTATACAACGTGGAATTTTTTAGGGGATGACCACCCCAAAATTTTTAAATAGCAACCCCTGTCGAGTTCAACCTTATTTTAAAGGTAATGAAAAACAAAACACATCCCCATAAACCAAAACCCGATTTCTTAATACTTTCAAGAATTATAAGGGGTTGATCTGGAGATATATTTAAAAGTAATAATACAGAAACACAGTTCACATGTTTTATAATGACAGTGAAACCTAGCTTGTTTTCTAAAATTTGTTTTTATTAATTCTAAAAAATGGCGCAAAAACTGACCGAAAAAGAAAGAATCAATCTTTTAATGATAGTTGATTTTGTTGATAGAACAATTTTACGATGTAGTGCGGCACAACTTCATTGTTTGTTTTCACGAACGACCGATTTTTAAATCAACACTCGTGAGAATTGTTCGATGATTTCAGGAAGAGGGAACTGTAAAAGATCTTACGAGCACTATCAGACCAAAATCTGCAACAACTCCAGAAAAAACCGAAGAAGTATTGTTGTATTTGATTGAAGAAACTTCAAGTTTCTTATTAAAAGCGTATCAGGTACATAGAATTGGTTCTATCCACTAAATGAAAGAAACAACTATCTTCCTTATAAGTTTCACCTAGTTCAGGAATTGAACGAAGGTGATTTCAATGAAAGATTGGAATTCTTTGAAATGGTACGTGAAAGTAGGATGTTGACAGAAATTTTCTTTTGAATATTGTTTTGTATGATGAAACTACTTTCCACTTGAATGGTAAGTTTAATAGGCAAAATTGTCGTTATTGTGCTGAAGAAAATCAACGTTTAATAAGAGAAGATCATACTGATAGATCGCAGAAAATTAATATATGGGTTGGTATTATGGAAATGAATGAAATTCACTTCCATATTTATTAGTGGAAATTTGGACGAAAACAGATATCTGCAACTGAAAATCATGTCCAAGTCCGTATGCCCTAATGGTATTGACAATAAGTGGTTCCAACAAGATGGTGCTTCTCCACATTTAAGTCGTGACTTTTTAACCCTCTCATGCATGAATATTTGATATGGCGAATAAAAAAATATTTAAAGTATTTTTAGGATATTGAGGATATAAGAAAACACTGTACATTTTTCGGAATTCTTTTTAATACATTTCATCAGATTTTCGATCATGTCCACTGTAGTGGACTACATGCATTTATGGCTACAACTTATTTTTCTGAATGGAAGCTGGCAAAGCAGTCCGGGCGCAATGGTTCATTGCACTTAGTACAAATGTATTTCGTCTTTCTCGAACAGTTCTTGTCATGGCATCCATTAGCATTCTTTACATTTGTTAATTTCTGCCATTGATTACCTTCATGGTATCGCACGTCAGGTGGAGCCTTCGCGACTGGATGTTTCTTAAAAGAAGGGGGAGTTGAGCACGGCATTCTTATTGTGCTCTGGTCATTTGTGCCGGCATTAATCAAAGCCCTGGCAATTGACGCTTTAAAATCTAGAAGGGGTACTTCCTTTCCGGCTTCCCGGTGTAAAACGCAGGAGTTCACAACGGCCAGATCAATAAAATGAAAGAACGCACGTACCATCACTTATTGCGGCGCCGGATAGGATAGAGCACTAGGCACTGATCCATCAGGTCTATAAGTCCCATACGAGTGTTGTAATATGTTTTGGTACGGGCGGGTGATATTTATTGTGTTTTTGTCCTTCTTGCTTCACCGTTCAGCCATGTATTGGGGATGACGTCCGGCACATGCTGATGCAATGTAGACGCAAGAATTATCCACCCACCGTGTAACTGTGATATTTTTCTCGTTCGTGACCGAGCTGAACGAACCCTGGTCTTCCTTCTTCAACTCCTTCTCTGTTGGCAGTTGTAATTGTGAACCTTCGAACCTATTGGCTCGACAGGTTCCAGTGCAATACATTTTTGTAGTTCCTCAAGCATGGGAATACTGCTGAAAATATTGTCGAAAAACACTTTATGGCCTTTGTGTTGAATATCATCACAGAGACGAAGAAACTTGGAACACTTGGCGTTGTATTTGTTACCTAACATGCTTGCTGTCCACTACCGTTGACAGCTATATATTGTATGATATCAAGGTAGTTATAGAGGCTGAATGATAAAATTACATTTTAGGTAACGTAGCATTCTTAATAAATTGAAATATATTTACTTACCACTGTTGAGGATTTTCCATAAAATTATCTTGTGGAAAATGTACAGGCATGTGCACTAGGTATTTTCAAGTCCCCCATCTTAGCTACCCTGTACAAGCTATAAGCTCATTACAGCTATGGTAAGCCTCTTTTGGTCACTAGGTAGCACGACTATGCAGAGGAAATCCACTGGAGTGAACCCCATGCATCAGAGGTTACAAAACATGTTGCATTGAGATCTGAAACTAACCAATAGTAGCTGTCCACTATAGTGGACATGATGCATGATAGAGTTAAGCCGCACGTTTCCCAGCCGCTGGATTGACAAAAGAGGTGAAATTGAGTGGCCACCACGATTTTCTAAACTAACACCAATCGATTTTTCTTTTCCGGGTTTCCGAAAAGACCCCTAGGGAGATTGATAGAGATTTTTTTTGTCGCCAATTGTATAAAAATTTAAGGTTTTTCGAATTGAGGAAGTAAAATAGTGAAAGTCAAAATAAACAATGTAAAATAGGTTTATTGTTTATTCAGGGGTCGCGACAAAATTGTATACAAAATGCGGGGTAGCAAGTGAAAATAATTTACGCATCACTCACTGGTATAGTGTATGCAACAAAATCAAAACCAATAAATGATTGGAAAAACCGCATACTTGAAGAGACCTCCTATATCACTATGGATATGCTCCTCATTGTTTAAAATTCCATTTACTAGGGTTTGGGTCATTGCGAGACCGAAGAAGGTCGTCAATTTGAACGTTTGTTATAAAAATTGCAATAAACGTGCAAAAAAATAAAATTTAAATAACATTTTTTTTCATATTTGTTAGTAAATCCCTCATGATTCTTGAAAGAATTCAGATATCGGGTTTTGGTGTGTAGGGATGTATCTTTTTTTTCGTTAAATAAGGTGAACCTCGACATGGGTTGCTTTTTAATGTTGGGGTCAAAGCCATCCTTTAAAAAAACTCCACATTACATGGAACTTCTAAACTATCTAACAATGTAGTTTTTATGACCCCTTAGTAATCTTCAATATTTTTTCTTCGGTCGTTAAAAACTTATAGCTCCTTCCTGGGACTTTCGGGAAGCCCTGTGTTATAAACATTATTAAATTAATTGTATTTAGTGCCCCTACATCTATATATTAGGATACAAACTTTAGCAACTTGAAAACATTCGAAATGTTAGCAATGTTATATATAAATCACCTTAAAATGTACTTAGAATTTTCAAAACCTGAATAGGACGAAATGAACACTATAAAAATGCACAAATTAAAAAAGTAATGTGATTTTGTAAGTTGAAAGTTCGAAAACAACCCGAATCTAGTCGGATTAGATTCATCACGATCACCTCATTATGATCATCATATTACTAATGTGGACGATGTATGTATGTATAATTTGTGCGATATTGTCCTGTTAGTTTCATTCAATTATGCATATATTGTCTGTGAAAATTAAAATCTGATTGATATTTGTCGCTAACATCTTGCAAGTTAAAAGTTCGAAAACAACCAAAATCCAGTCGGGCTAGATTCATCACGATCATGTAATTAACATTATCATATTACTAATATGGAAGTGCGATATTGCCCTGTTAAATTAATTCAATAGTGCATTTACTATGAACATTAAAATTTGATTAATATTTGTAGCTAATTATTGATTTTAAAATTACTGTATTTTATATTTTTTCCGCAATACATATTTCTTATATTCTTATAGAAGATTTCTTATATTTCAAAATTTGAGATTTCTCTAAGTCTCAGCATTTGTACCTAGTTTTTTTGTAATGATTATAGTTATTATTAGAGATAAAAAGATAATTAGACTGCATGCAAAGAGAAAAGAAACTCCAAGAATTTTCTATGGGGTCTGCGTGCGACGAGAATTTCAATATTGTCTGCACATTTCCCGTGCCCCGTAAATATAAATATATATTCATTCGCATGACGTCCTGCACGCGATAGTTTAAACATTACCGTAATTAATGGAATTGCATATCCTTTATGCAGTTATTACGTACGGAAGCGCATCGATAAATAAATAAATGGACGACCGAACGGGAAAACGACAATCGATCATAAACATACACTATGATACGCTTTCGATTTTTAAGTTGATTGCTTAATTTTATGTTTAACAAGATTTACTACGCTTTAGAATTTATGTTTTCTAAGTACTTTGGACTAAAAAATAAACTCGTTTGATAAAATTATTTCAAAGGCTTGTCAAGTTTATCAATTAAATTTCTCCAAAAGTAACAAAGTTTTTGTTTTAATTTTCTTGTAGGTTATATTTTTATTAAATAAACTTCTAGAAGTGTAAATTTAATATAAGTTTTTTTTGTTATTCTAAACTGTTGTAACGCAAGGGTTCTCAACTGCAACGGTTTCTCACTTATTCTTCGTAATGAGTTGAGGGCGTTTTACTGTTATGATTTTTGTAATTTTGGTAAAATGGAACGTTATGTTCAAAACAAGATAATAAAAAACATATTCGGCCTGTCTATATGGTCCCAATGGAACCCCAAACCCCTGCCCGAAATATAAAATTCATTAGTTATTTAACTTTTATTTTCAGTCAATTTATTTTAAATATAATTTATTCTAAACATTAGTAAAGTGACCAGCGATGCATGAAAAGTTTTTCATAAGATCATAATCGTATAAATGGGCTTCATTCTCATATTAATAAGAATAAGGATAATATTTGTTTGAATAAAATATATGAAACAAATTAAAAAATCACGTTTCTATTAAATTGTACTGAATATGGGAAAATAATTTATTACATTAGTGGATAGAGTGCATAGACATACAAAAATATATTTCCGTCATTTTCATGGATGCTCCAAACTTTTATTGATAGTCAGAAATGTCAACACGGAAAAATATTATTTTCTTCATTTTAACGTGGTTTTTTTTTAAGATTTTTGAAGTATTTATATTCTACTTCTTAGTCTTCACTTTTACCTTGATATCGATTTAATTACATTGTGCGATTGCTGACGGGGTTATATAAATTAATTAGTATTAAGATATTGCATTGTCATCTAGTTCTGAGCTATGTTTATAGTCAATGCCGTAACTACACCATCTGAGGCCCGTGGCAAATTCAATGGATGTAAAAGTTGCAGTAAAGAAAGACATTGGAGTAAAGAAAAACAAGACGATTGTAAAAGTCATCATGTTATAATACCGATAAAATATGTTCACTTTGAACAAACTTTCCGGATCTTGGAGACGCTCTTCTTTGAAAAGTTCGTCAAAATGGCGTTACACCTTCCTATGACGAATTTTAGAAAATTCAGGGTTGCTGGACTACTGTTTTGCAACACTATTTGCTTTCTTTTTTAAATTTTCAAATTCTTGTGGATACCTTTCCAACTCTTACAGACATATTTTCAAACGTTTTAAGGCATTTGGAAGATCAGTAGCTTTAGACTGAAGTGCTTTAGTGGCTGCATCAATGGTTTGTAGAATTTTGCAATAGAAAACCAATAATATAATGAAATATAAGTTCTCAATCTTCTTCTTAAATGAAATAGTTAAATTCCTTTCATTTAAATTGAAATTTAACAACAAATTCAACTTCTAAATCAAAAATTGCATCATAAAGTCCTGCCTACCTAGTAGGGTTCAATGTTTTTAATGTTATTCAGGTCGAAAACTTCCTTTTTTCATCTGATATAAAACTTGAAAAGATATTCCATTTTTTGATACCGTGTCCAAAACAAAAATTTAATTTTTGGCCTCCTGAATTGTAAAGTTGGCTTTGACATCGTGTATGCGTCCAGCGAAACTAGATTTTTACACACAATGTGGCAAAGTACGGCTACAATGCGGTAAAGTGACCAGTAAATTTTAACCTTTCAGGGACACTTACAAAATAAATTAAGTATATGACAATAAAATCTAATGTAGAAAACGCTACTTTAGGCCTAGGCCGCACTACGGTTAAACCGCCGCGGTTTTCAACCGCCTGATTTTATGACTCAAGTAGATTAATACAAGCGGCCTCACTTGCGGTTTTTTCCCGGGACTGATTTTTCCCATAGCGTGCTGTGTGTTTCTCAATCGGTTTCGCGGTTATAGCTGTTACCGCTCACGCGAAAAACCGTAGTGCGGCCTCGGCCTTACACCATATTTGTCACGATAATGTAGAAAATAAGAGTATTTTTTTAAATTTTACTGTGCGTCTGACATTTGGAAAAATGACATATTATGTACCTAATAAATTTGAATTAGTAAAAATGTCAAAGTTTGTGAGTACCAACATAAATAATTTCAAATATTGTAATCTAAATCTATTTATTTCTTAAATAATAATTGTCGGCCAAAAAATCTTATACAAATTTCGTGCGGAAATGATTTTACAATGCTCCAGCAAATGGGGAACTCACCCTTCGGGCTCGTTCCCTAAACGACCTATTGCATTGTAAAATGAAGGTTTCCGCACTCTAATGTAAATAACTATTTTCTACTGATATATGTGAAAATTGCATTCATTTGAACATTTTTTCATTCTAGAGATGAAAATATTTTCACATCTAGAGACGAAAATGAGCATTTTAAATTTTTGATTTTCTCGATTAAAACACTAAACTAACCAAATTTGCATGGACTTTCTTATTAATTACATCAATTTCGATGAAATATTTTATGTACAAACATAAAACGAGCCTGAAACTATTTAAAAAACAAATATAAAATTAGGACATTTGACATGAAAAGTATCACCTTCTATGAGAATGCAATATGTTGCCATGGAAACGACCAAACCAACAATTAAATTTGTATTGACAGTTCTGACAGTTCGCTTCGAATTGGATTTATTAAAGTCGAATTATGGATTCTACAACCGAAATCAGTAGAAAAAATTGCATTTACTATTCGATATGAAAGTGTTTTTTTTTTGGTTCGGTGTGATTGTTAACTCGTTGGCGCTCGTGAGCAAACTCCCACCTAACCAAAAAAACGCTACTTTCATCTCTTGCTGTAAAATATAGTATTGTTGAACTGTTTCAGAAAAATGTTACATATCAATTACCTCTCTTACTGCATCATTAGGCATAAGGCTCGATATCTTTTATGAATTCTTTTGAACTGCACCATAAGTGCCTTTCATTGTGTTAGCACCATCATATCCTTGTCCTCGACACTTATTTCGAGGTACATTTTTGTCATTTATTGATTTAATAATTTGATTAGACTTTGCTGAGGCCGTTTGGTACTTAACTTCATGTCCTAAAAATGACTCTTCAATGACGAGCACCTTTTAAATTCCATTTTCGTCTTTCTCTTTCATACAATAACGGTAAAGTTCTCACATTCGATCTGTTTTTGAAATACCTTTAGTCGTATCGAATATGATAGAGTAAAATGGTGCTGCGTTTATTTCATTAATGAGTGCTTTTTCTACTTCTATTACCAGGACAGAAATGAAAGTATTTTATCCCATTTAGTTTACTTAACAATTCTTGTGAAATCAGACCGTATTTTGCTAATAACTCAACAATGAATTACACTCCACAAAGGCAAAGTTGACACGTTGAAAGTCTTAGAGTGCTCAGAGAGTACTTGGCTCCAAAAATATTTTTCTTTCTTTATCATGGGCTCTTGCTTATCATATAGTGTTCCATGTAGCCGCCACTTTTGATAGGTTCCATGTGAATTTTCGATGTCTCGGCGTCTAAAATATGTTTCCAGTCATCATAGTCTTCCATCCGAACAGTTTGTATTTTTTAGATGAACAATTTGAGAATAACCAACATGGTTCGCAATATGTCATCTTATGTATTAACCCTTTCGCTACGGGAACCGGATAAAGCCGTAAAATATTTTCGTGTCCCGTGTACGGGAACCGGATTAATACGCAATATATAATACGCTATATTATAATTATTATATACCTACACTACTAAAAATATTATAGACATACATATCAAAACTTGATTTCAGTGTAATCAATTTTTTCGGCCCAAACTACGGCAACGGTACAAATCCGCTAGCATCATTTCACTGCAGCCTCTAAAAAAAAGCATCAACCAGGAGTGTCCAGCCTTTCATTTATAATTCCGGACGTATGCTAAGCCTACCAAGAACTCAATTGCGTACTATTTTGGTTACCCATTAAAAAAATAAAATGAAACAAATAAAACTACCACACACTGCGGGGACCGTATTTAAACGAAAAGAGTAAGTACCTAACTACGGCTACCGTTCGAATCCGCACTACCCTCAGCATACCGTACACAGGGCACGACTTTTAGAAAAGCACGCCGTAGCGAAAGGGTTAAAGAATGAGATAGGCAAGGATGTTCTAGTTTCAACTAAACTTGGAAACAATAAAGCTTGTGTAGGAAAGATCTATTGTCATTGTCTTTCAAGAAAGGACCCTTAGGTTTGCAATGTCCGTTTTAGTTCACGCACCGTTTCACATGATCATTTAGTTCTTTAACTATTGTCAGTAATATATGATTAGTACCTAAACCTTTTCTTACGAATACGCTTAAATCTTAATAATTTATTTGATTTTGTATATGGTCTTTAGTTGTTTTAACTTTAGTTGATTTTAAGTACTTATATAAAATTTATAATTTTTACTAAATTCTGTTAAAAATGTTAGGTTACTTCCGAGCTCTCGGCCTCGGGGGCCCTGACTGGTCGTCAGGCCACGGGGGCCCGTGGCATTTTGCCAGCCCTGCCACCCTATAGTTACGCCACTGTAGTAGGGAAAGATCCTTCGTTCTGGACCCTCCTTCACTCCTAGCCCCGCCACCACCATCCCCACCAGCACAGCTTTCTAATCAGCTTTTAAACAGCTATTAATCAGCTTTCAAGCCGCTTTTTAATCTGCTTTTCTTGGAGTGAACGAGGGTCCAGAACGAAGGACCTATCCCTACTCACTGTTTATAGTTTCCAATATCTAGCTCATCGGGAATTTAGTCTAAAACCGTTTGGAAAAATCTCTCAGGACGGATGAAACAATAGACAGACAAGAAGGCGAGTTAATAAATACGCTGTAAAATATGTTAAATAACTTATTACTTTGAAATTCTAAATATTTTCTAGTTTTAATTCCTATGAATAGACATTTGAACAAACTATTCGTTTTTGTCAAAACTGAAACTTATAAAGACACTTGATAAAGCATCCATCGGATGAACATTGGATTAAAGAAAATGGTAGGGTAATGAGAAACTTAGAAAGGATGTTGAGATCAGTCCTTATTAGTGGATATAATTAAAAACCAACAAATGAAGGTCAATTATCGAGGAATATACGTATTAATTTACTCTAGTAACTCGAGATAATAAATCTTGATCATACCCGTTTAAACTTAATTAATTGGTTCCACATTCATTGAAATCCTGTTTGTGCGGCTTGTCCTTATGATCCTTCTTTTGTTCGCATTATATGCTATGTTGAAACTTTTATGACAATCGTCGACATTCCGTGCGATTATTAGACCTTGATGATCCGCAAAAACAATTTTTGAAGTCAAAAGCACATCCAAAGATAGTTAAGGTGATCGCTAGGTGACCTGTAATAGGATTATTAAGCTGTAAATTGTTTATGAAACACTTCCCACCAATTGAAGGTCAATTATCGAGGAATATCCGCATCAATTTACTCCAGCAGTTGGAGATAATAAATCTTGATCATGCCTGGTTAAACATAATTAATTGGTTCCACATTCACCGAAATCCTGTTTGTGCGTCTTCTCCTTATGATTCTTCCTTTGTTGGCATTATAAGATATGATGAAACTTTTATGACAATCGTCGACGATCCGTGCGATTATTAGTCCTTGATGATGCGCCAAAACACTTTTTCAAGTCAAAATCACATCCAAAGATAATCAAGGTGATCGCTAGTAGGCCTGTAACAGGATTAAATAAGCTGTAAATTGTTTATGAAACACTTCCCATCAATTGAAGGTCAATTATCGAGGAATATCCGCATCAATTTACTCCAGTAGTTGGAGATAATAAATCTTGATCATGCCTGGTTAAACTTAATTAATTGGTTCCACATTCACCGAAATCCGGTTTGCGAGTCTTGTCCTTATGATTCTTCCTTTGTTCGCATTATAAGCTATGATGAAACTTTTATGACAATCGTCGACGTACCCCGCCATGATTAGTCCTTGATAATGCGCCAAAACACATTTTCAAGTTAAAACTACATCCAAAGATGGTCAAGGTGATCGCTAGTAGGCCTGTAACAGAATTATTAAGCTGCAAATTGTCTGTAAAATACTTCTAATTCGTAAATCGCAAATGCTGAAATTATCTCAATTTAATTTGTCTAATTAGGCTATGTTCAAAATAAATGTAATCTAAAGCCGGATTTTTATATGCGATAATAATTCGAACAATAAAAAATCGCTTGAAAACAAAACAAATATTTGTTCAATTCAGTAATAAATTATAAACTAGTAGACATTCAAAAAATTGTATAAGCGCTTCTAATCTGGATGATAATCTGATGAGGATCTCATGATGACCTGGTGATGATCTGATGATGATCTGTACTAATCTGATTTATAGAAAACTGGCATAAAATAACAGACATTGAGAAAACTGGACAAACAGCACTAATGCTTGATTTGAAAACAAATTAATATACTTTGAGGATTAATATACTTTGACAATTTTGACCACTTCCACTATTTATTAATATGTAGCCATGATATTATGTGTGGAGAAAACTGGGCAATCCATTCTTTGATTTGTATGGAAACTAATAGCCATTAAGAAAACTGGTCTACTGGAGTTAATTCTGAATTTGTAAACAAACTAATACACTTTGTAAACATTGGACTGATTGATTAATTCTTAATTTGTAAACAAACTAGTAGGAATTGAGAAAACTAGGCAAATTGAATTAATTCCTAATTTGTAGAGCAATTAATGGACATTGATAAAACCGGACGTTTGTATTAGTATAAGTTGTATTATATCTTGAATTGTAATTCAACTAATAAACATTTTGGAATATGCACCTGTTGACATTGCTGGAATAGGAAGCGCGATGATAGTGCCGTACTTTGATGTGCAAAATAAAAAACTTTAATAGATAATAGACTTAAAAACCACTTTTTATTCTTTATTTTAATTTTCGATAATACGCTGCAAAATTCGCTTAAGCCAGAATCGGAATTCTGTTAAATTTGATAACAGTGTGAAATTCATTTCGAATTATGTGGCAACGATAGCTGCTAATATCACACATAACATAAATACGTAAATGAGATTATTAACATTTATGGATTTGTAATTATACTACACGTCTCGTTCTCGATGATTTGTAGAATGCTCGTCATTGCTTACATTTCACACTTTTTAGAGTTTGAAATTTGGCGCCTAGGCTAGTGTGGACTAGCTGGCCCAGACCTGTACAGTCATATTTGTTCGTTGTGTTTGACGGTTCACACGTACTGAGTACTCTTAGTATAAAACATTACCAAATCTAAATAAGAATAGAAGGTTTAAATGTTAGGAGATAAGAAGAAGAGAAAATCATGTTTACGATCACGAATAGAGATTGGAAGAAACAAAAAAACGGATGGAAGACTGGAAAAAATTGGAAAACAGATCGATAACCTCAAAAACATCATTTGTAAACTGGCAGAATTAGATAAAAACCACTGATCAAAATCAGAATGGAAATGCAGGTATTACATAAAAAGTATTTAGCCTCCTTACGAGACAATTCAAAAATGATTAAGTGTTGATTCATTCACACTGAAATATGTTTTTTTATTTTTTCTTTGTACAAAACCAACATGTACAAAAAACTGTCTATATAACAAATTGTCCAGACGACAAACTGTCTATACAACAAACTGTTTATACGACAACCTGTCTGCATAACAAAGATATTTGAGTTTCCACACGAAACCTATATCATATAAATAAAAGTATTTAGTCTCCATACGAGACACTTACTTAACAAATGTTTAAGTGTGTTCATTCATTCACACTTAATTATGTTTTTACACAAAAACAACATGTACAAAAACTGTCTATACGACAAATTGTCCAGGTGACAAACTGTTTATACGACAAATTGTCTGTATAACAATGATATATGAGTTTCCACACGAAACCAGTGTCACACACATAAAAAGTATTTAGTCTCCATACGAGACATTTACTTAAAAAATGCTTAATTCATTTGTTCATTCACACATTCAGTTGTTCATTCACACTTAAGTATGTTTTTGTACAAAAACTGTCTATATGACAAACTGCCTATACGACAAACTGTCCATACGACAAACTGTCTGTAGAACAAAAAAGATATATGAGTTTACATATGAAACCAGTATCACATAAAGAGTATTTAGTCTCCATACGAGACATTTACTTAAAAAATGCTTAAGTGTTCATTCACACTTAAATATGTTTTTGTACAAAAACTGTCTATATGACAAACTGCCTATACGACAAACTGTCCATACGACAAACTGTCTGTAGAACAAAAAAGATATTTGAGTTTCCATATGAAACCAGTATCACATAAAGAGCATTTAGCCTCTATACGGGACACTTACTTGAAAAATGCTTAAGTGTGGTGATTCATTCACACTTAAGTTTGTTTTTTCTTGTACAAAGACAACATGTACAAAAACTGTCTATATGACTATCCATTCGATAAACTGTCTATGACACACAGTTTATACGACAAACTGTCTATATGACAAACTGTCTGTACAACAAAAAAGATGTATGAGTTTCCATATGAAACCAGTATCACATAAAAGTATTTAACCTCCATATGAGATACTTACATAAAGAATCTTTAAGTGTGGTGATTCATTCACATTTAAGTATGTCTTTGTACAGAAATAACATGTACAAAGAGCTGTCTATACGACAAAACCAAACGACAAACTGTCCAAACGACAAACTGTCTGTAAGACAAACTGTTCATACGACTAACAGTCCATACGACAAACTGTCCATTAGACGAAGTTACAAAAATACTTACAATAAAGGTCTATATTATAAAACAATTTCATTTTTTAGAAAAAAAATCTGGATAAAATTCCGATAAATTTCTTCCCAAAAGCAAGAAATAGCTCTTACTGAAGACGTAGAAGCAACTAATGCTATTAGAGCATTCTGACTCTAAAAAGGAAATTCCAATAAAAACAAAACCTCAGTGAAAGAAGTACAATACGACAGAAGCATCCAGTCGGTCATCAAATCACCAGCAGCCCCTAAGGAAGTAGATGAGTCAGCAGGCTGTCTAAAATACTTTATGCAAAACTAGGAATAAATTACCTAGGATAAATTTTTCCTAGATTGTCTGAAGGGTTATAAAATACCGTCCAGAGAAATCCATATCAAACAAAACCACTAACAGACCAAAATTGGGCTAAAATGGTATTATAAAAAGTAGGCATGAAATAAATTAGCTTTTAGCTAAAAATGTTATAGAGCCTTGTCAAAATGAAGATAATAAATTCATTTCCTCTTTGTTCTTAGTTGACAAGCCAGATGGCTCCAGTAGATTTATTATTAATTAAAAAAGAAAAATCTAAACACATTTTATCGATACTATCCATTTTAAAAATGGAAGATATTAAGTCCACCAAACACTTGATATCTATTGGATCATATATGTGTTCGATAGATCTAAAAGACATTTACTGCATTATTCCTATTTTAAAAATTTTAATTTAAGTGGCAGCTCTTCAGTTTTTTATGCCTTCCCCTTGATAATACGTCTGCAATTTCCTTTATCAATATTAGGGTTTTTCCTCCTTTCGCACTTACCCTTAGAACTCGCGAAAAATAATAACCGATAAAGCTGAGAGATCAGTCGTGGAATAAGACAAAAGTCCTAAGAAATTAGCAAAACAACAAATTACTTATATCAAACATCAAACCATACAAAAACGTAACTTCTCAAACAATTGGTCACTGGGAAAATCTTTGCTGTCTAAAGCAGACATTGATACAAATCACTTCACAGCACATAGTACAAAATATGCTGCAGTATCAGTGGCTGGTTTTAGAAGTGGATATATACACAACCAGACGTACTGCTGGTTGGCCTTCGCAAAACTTTACAATCGCCCGATCCAAGATAATAACGATACGTTCGCAAAATCTGTATTATCTAACGCACGGTAACTCTTTTCTTTATGGTTTCCAGTCATGTAACATGATAAATGAATGAGTTTTGCTATACGCTAAAATTCTACAAATCATCGAGAACGAGACGTGTAGTATAATTGAACGATCAAACGAGCCCGCCGAAGGCGGGCGAAGTTCGATCGTGATTATACGAAACGTCTCATTCGAAGATGATCAATCTCCCTCCCTACATGTACCCGTTAATAAACATACCCTAGATCATCTTGCAGGGAAAACTCAACTACAAAAATCTCTAAAAATTTGACTGTACAGGTCCGGGCAGGCTAGTCCACACTAGCCTAGGCGCCAAATTTCAAATTCTAAAAAGTGTGAAATGTAAGCAATGACGAGCATACTACAAATCATCTTCGAACGAGACGTTTCGTATAATCACGATCGAACTTCGCCCGCCTTCGGCGGGCTCGTTTCATTGTTCAATTATTGTCGTCTTTGTCTCAAAGGTGAACTGTTCCAAAGTATTTTATTGTGTGTCCATTTAATTAAGCCTCTATTTCATACCGGTCCCAAATGAGAACGTCTTGCAATGTAAAAACTATTCCTGAAATCTAAACAAAAATCATGCAATATAGGGTTAAATTGAATTAAAATGAGGCGTTAGTGGTCCAGTAGTTAAGGTGTCAGATTACTAAGCCATAGGTCCCGGGTTCATCCTGATGCCAAAAATATAGAAAAATAAGCCACTGTCGCCTCTGTGCATGGCACTGGCAAAGCTTAAAAAGGGAGGCAAACCTCCCCTAATAGTGTCTCGCCACGCATGTTAAAAACTGTAAGGGCTATACTTGTGTCTCAAGACACCAAACACAAGTGTAGGAAGAGGGAGGAGGTCCAGGTTCACTGTAGCACCAATGAAGAAAATTTAATTGAATTGAATCCCTTATCCTTTTTATTACCTTATCCTAAAGCTTGAGAATCACATTGTACCGCTCGTTTCTAGCATATAACTCCGAATAACAAAAGAGTACATTATGAAATACAAAATAAATTTGTTGTCCATATCCTATCACTATATTGATCTATCACTATCTACACTTGCTCAAAACTATTACCACTAATTTGTGACCCCATAAAATGCAATCTGGAAACTACATGTAAATAAAAATAACATCTGAATGACGCTATATTTGATGGTTTCAATTGACTCATTATCAGCATCTCATACTTCTGGAGTATCCGTAAGAATTAACAAGAACTACCAAAACTAAAGTGAAATATCATCTTCTAATATAGACTGTTGATATAATTGTCGATGCAGTGTCAATAAGTCGTACAGTTCTGACAGGATTATAAGGGACATAAGGTATCTGCAATTTGATTCAAAGAGCTAGGAAGGCCTTGTTCAGATCAATATATCGACGAAAATGTATGCAACAGACAGTTTGACTTAAGTTAAGTGAAAATTAGGCATCTCAACGAATTGGATGTTGTTCGTATAACATTAATTGAAAATGGCGATAACTGCGACAAGTGTCAAGAAACTTCAACGTAAGCCTGTCTGTTATTTAGCGATTGTGGAACAGGTACTTAGATACAGGTCAATATATCAGGCGCAGTGGGCGCGGTCGTAAAAAAAAAGCAACTCAAAATCAAGACCGATTTTTACTGATTCGAAGACTCGATCGCAAGAGAGTTTTCCTCAGGACAACGCATGGGCTCACTGTATCAGACCAGACAATTAGGAGTAGATTGAGGGAATCGAGTTTGAGGTCATGACGACCCCTCCGAAAACCCTCTTTGACACGACGCCACAGATTTTTGCTCGTGAACAAACTTCGACAATATAAGTCTGTGCTCTTCACGGATACATCAAGGTTCCATATTACTCGTTGCGATGGCCGAGTATGTGTTTACAGACGTCCAGGAAAATATTAAATTTGGAATAGGTCCAATTTTTTTTGTTAATGCAGGATGACGCAAGACCACATACTGCGCGAATCACTTTAAGACTTCCAACAAGAACTGGAAATTCAAACAATGGAGTGGCCTGCATTAAGTCCTGAATTAAATCCCTTCGAGCATGTTTGGGATATGCTCGACCGACGTGTTTGTTGTCGCCCGCAGCCTCCTTTGAACATGTAGCAGCTAGAGACGGCTCTTATTGAAGAATGAGAGGCTATACCACAAGAAGACTTTCGAAGACTTTTGCGAAGCATGCCAAGACGGTGTAATGCCGTTATTCGTGCTAAAGGAGCACATACTCGTTATAAGCTACCACCTTATGTACACAAGTTTACATGAAAACAATTAATTTAAATTCGTTTCTGCACTTTGGTTGTGGTAGTTGTTGTTAATTATTACGGGTACTTTAAAAGTACGTGATGCTGACACTTCCATATGTGCCAATTAAAACAATAAAATAGAGCGTCTTTCAGATGTTCTTAATTTTATTTGCCTGTAATTTACCGTTTGAATTTTATGGAAGCACAAATTAGTGACCCGCTAATTGTTCTGAGCAGCGTATAACTGCGTTCATTAATCATGCAGTGATGTTATCTCCTAATAGTTTTTATCTTATTTTTCATTCGGCAGTATATTACAAATGTGCAATTAACACAATTTGCGTTAAATGCGATCGTTCGTTGAAATGTCTAATGACAAAACAAACGTCTGTCCGTTTATTAGCCCGGCCTGTTTTTTTTGAAAAATATATATTCTCTCTAAAAAGACAATTTATATATTTAGATTATTTTTTAATAATTTCAATAAAATATGCAGTATTTTAATTCAAGAATCTTGGAGAATCAATCAAGTGGAGCTGTCTGATTTTAATAATTTAATAAAATATGTACATTTTCTTTTAAGTATTTGTAGATTTAGTCATCTCAGTTATACATAAGAAAATATTTGTAAAAAAAGTATTTATTTCTTTGTGAATATTAAATTTGTATACTTTGGTATATTCGGCCCCATAAAGGTTCCATTAAAGTTCAATGCTCAGGATAAAGACAAAATTGAAATTTCTGATATATAAATAAATAGCTAATTAGATTTAATTTGAGAAAATACGGATTAAAATATACAGGAAATCAGGATTAAAATACACAGGAAATCGAATAAAATATACAGGAAAATACAACATACAATTTGCATAAATAATAAACACAAAAATAATTAACTTCTTCAGATCTGGCATTTTTTTGTAAAATCGTGTTATTTAGTTATTTAGCACATTCATTTATTCCGACTTTATGTTTCAATTTTAATTTTTTAGAGCATGCATAATTTAATGTATAATAGAACTTGAGTGCTGAAAGTAAATAAAAAATGGCTTAAAAAGGCAATAAAGGGACGGAGAAGGTTAACTAATCTAATTAATTATGAAATTTAAACTAAATTATTCAATTCTAATTTTATATCATTTATTTAAAAAAAAACATAAAACTGAATTATTTTGCGTCAATCATTTAACTCGCATTGGCTTTTTATATTATAAATAAATATTTTCGAAACTTCTAAATATATTCCTTGACGAAATTGACATCTATGAAAATTGTAAACACATCTTTAAACCAAACGAAATTATTCTGTCTAGACTGCTCACATCTCAGTACTTTCCATTATTCCAACAATACAAAATAAACAGATTAAGTTGTTGCTGATGGTCTAATTAATCGCGTGGTTGCGTAAAACCTCGTAGAAAAAAGCTATTTTCTGGCACAGCGGCAGATTGGACAACTGCCAAATATTTTAACTTTGCTCTCTTGTGATGCTTTTACAATTTTATTAGTATTAACGCGACCACCGACGCAAGGATTACACAGATTATACACACACTCTCCGCTCTTTTTCATTTCTATTTTCGCAACAAGAATTTTTTTGAGGACTAAACCTTAATTTATAGAGGTTAACAAAATCTACACCAGCAGACGGAAATCAGGAAAACACTATTAACACATTTAATTAAATTGCAAAAAAATATAAATAGAAATTAATTAATTAAGATTTAGATAGACCAAATAAGACTACAAAATTAAGATTATAAAAATGAGGCTATTTAAACGCCACTAGACAGAGAAGACAGGGCATACAGGACTGGACAAACATGTCTAGACATACAAGACTACACAGATAAGACTAGGCAGACCAGACTAGACATACAAGAATAGGCAGACAAGACTAGACAGAAAAGACTAGACAAAACTAGACAGACAAAACTAGACAGACAAGATTAGGCATACAGGACTAGACAGACAGGATTAGAAAGACAAGATTAGAAAGACGGAACTAGACGAAAAAGACTAAAAACAGATAGAAATAAACAGACAAGACTGAACGCACAGACTAGACAGGCTGGTCTAGACAAACAAGACTAGACAGACAAGACTAGATGTACAGGACTATACAGACAGGAGTAGAAGGACGAGACTGAACAAGCAGGACTAGACCTACAAGACTAGACAACAAGACTAGAGAGTCAAAACTAGACAGACAAAACTAGACCGACAAGACTAGACTGATAATACTAGAAAGACAAGACTAGACAGACAAGATTAGACAGACAAGGCTAGACAGGCAAGACTAGAGTACAACTTCGGAAAAATACAATTTTAATCTAGCGTCCTACTTTTGTAGAGCAGTTGATGTTCATGGATGCTCCGCAATTTAGTGTAAGAACGGGACTAGTTAGAAGACTAGACAAGGTTTAAATGGATTAGCAGAAATGCATTTATTTGAATATTCGACCATTGAAACAGTTGTAAGGGGTAAAATAATAATTATTATTGGAATCTATAGAGCCCCATTAGCAAGTTTTAAATTATTCCTACGGAAGCTGCATGCTCTCTTGCATTACTAACCAAGGGCAATAACCAAAATATCGTAGTGGGTGACTTCAATGTAGACTGCCTTAAAGACACTAACACAATCCAACAATTAATATCCTCCTTGGAATCGTTCAATTCAGCCCTCGGTACAACCGAAGTTAGCCATTCTTAGACCGGAACATGTATTGACAACATAATAGTTACAATGTTCTAATCACTGTGCTCAAATCCTTACATTAGAGTGCATAAATTAGCTCTCCCCTAAAAGTAAAATAGCTAGGCTGTTCAACAAACCAAATATAGAACTCCACAGGGAATTATTGGATAATGCAACGTGGGTTGAGGTTTTTGAGGCCGGAATAGGCAATATCGACGAGCAATTGAATGCCTTCATGCGCATATTTCCCAGTAACTTCAATGAAGCCTTTTCTAAGGTCCTCGTTCACAGTAATAAAACATCCCAACGCGTTTTTAATAACCCATACTTAAAGAAAATGGAAATGAACCTTCAGCTACTGCAGACAATGTCACGATATAATCCGATATTTAAGAAGCTGTATAATAACTAACTTAAATTACACAAGGCTATTAAGAGACGATAAGAAAAACGAGTTTAGGAGGGAAATAGAAACATCGTGCAATTGGCAAAAACAGCTTGGGATATAGTTAGACTATAGAGTTACTGATATTAAGAAGAAAAGGGATACATTACCTATGTAAATCTGGATGAGGCTTCTTTAGTTAGCGGTACTAATATAAATCGTTTTTTTACAAAGAGACCTAAAATCCTAGCAGACTTTCAAACTGTTGTACGGTACAGGGACAAATAGAGGTTAAATAGCACGGCATTTTTAATGTCAATCAGTAGGGAAGATCTTTATAACTTTATTACTAACTTTAAAAATACCAAAAGTGCGGGCATAGACTATCAAGACGGGCATAGACAATCTCTTCCGTCGTCTTAAAAAATGTGCTACCTGCAATATTAACTCCATTTCAATATGTAACCAATAATGCGTTAGAAGTAGATTCATACAAAAACCGATTTTTTGGAAAACCGGTTTTCGAATTTCAGATTTCCAAAAAATCGGTTTTAGCCGGTTTTCGAATTATAGTCAAAACATTGAATAAGGAAAAATATCCTATTTAATTTACATAGAATAAGAAAAAAGGATTTCAATATCAAAGTCAAAATAAAAAGAAATATTTTAGGATCACAAATTACTTATACAAAATAACGAACATTCAAACAAAAATTTCAAATAGTATTTATCTTTGTTTCACTAACTAAAATTTCTTCCAAGAAAATTTTAAAAAACTTAAAATATCCACTGAACAAGAGTTCTTATTTTGAACAAAATATTGCCTGAAATTGAAAATACTCGTTCACTAGTTACTGATATACTAACACTAGATACTAACTATAAAACCAAGTTCTCAGGGATCCAATAAGAAATCTACCTTTTTATTCTTTTATTCGTTACCTCAAATAATGAAAATTCAGCTTTCAGTGTCTTTGGATTTCTAAGTTCTTCTTCAGGGTCTTCAAGAAACCTATGAATTGATTTTTCCATGGCTTCCTTTAAAACAGCATTACACTGATGAGTAGTTTCTTTGATTTGCTCTTCATCAGAATCTGTTTCCACATAAGAATTTTGAGATATTCTAGACTTTCCAGATAACTTAATAATCGGTGTTTGAAGCTAAAGAAAATTCACTAGATTTCCTTGCTAAACTGGAAAAAAAATTTGGATTTTGTAAATACGGCGAAAGAGTTGATAATTCCACTTGCCTTCTTTCTTGAATTCATTTCTCCAAAGCATATAATAATTTCAAACTTATTTCATTGTTTAAATTTTTTAGATCATTTAATATAAGTTCGAATATGTTTTCACTTGTTAATAAATTGGCATCTCGTCGCCATAAGCCTTCAACTGCTATACGAATCTGTCCCAAGACTTATAAAGTTCCAAAATATCGAGTTTGGTCACAAATATAAGAAGAACCAATATCATTCAATGCTAAAACAATACATTGCACATATGTACTAACATAAAGTAAGTCGGTTAGGCAGGTCTTTTCCACGTGCGCAGTGCACAATGCACAAGCACTGTGCAACGAACTTGCAACGTTGTAAAAATATGTCTGCTGACCGTTGCATAGAATGAATAGCAAATCAAATAAGTTTTGTAAAAATTAATTTTTATGTAATTTGAATTCTTTGAAACCGGTTATCTTAATTTAAAAACCGCTTTTCAAATGTGACAAATTTATTTTAAAAACCGGGTATGAAAAACCCTCAAACCCTAGTTAGAAACTGGTAAATTCTTGGAAAACTTAAAATTGGCGATTATAACACCTATACGCAAGGATGGTGATATATATGTGCAATAGAAAACTACAGGCCAAAAAGAGTTCTATCGTTTTTTTCTAAGATTTTCGAGCGAATCATTTACTCAAGAATAGTGTCGTTTTAGATAAATATAAAATAATAAAGTCCTCAGCAACGTGGCCTTGTAAAGGGCAGAGGCATTGAAACTGCGTGCTTTCATGCTTGAACTGCGTGCTTTCATGCTTAAACTGCGTGCTTGAATCTAGAAAACTTCCGGTAGGGCTGTTTATGAACCTATCTCAGACCTATGATTTAGTAAACCACAATTAATTGGTTATAAACCTTACTAAATACGGGATAAGAGGAATCTCACTGGAGTTAATAAAATCTTTCTTAACTCATAGGACACTCGACAGTTAAATCAAAACTCCGCACGGATATGTGTATTCCGAGCCCTGTTTGGTTAACATGGGTATTCCACAAGGTAGCACCACAGGACCTCTATTATTCTCACTATTTATAAATGATTTACATTTAGTACATATCGATCCACCCGACACAATGATAAACTGTGCGCATCCCTCCTGATAATTAATAAGACCCTTGAAGATATCACAACTAATGTAAATAGTCATAGAAGTCATCGAATCTTTAACGACATAGTGTGGGACAAATGGGCAAAGACGTAATAAAGAAAAAACGCAAACAATAATTTTGAAAACAAATCGTAATAGATCATGATACCCGGAGACATTGGCAATAGATAACGAACGGATTGCAGTTCGTAGGTCTCTAAAACTGTCTCTAGGATTGAGATCACATATAACATTTTTGACAGAGAAGCAAAATTAGGCTGTTTTCGCTTTGAGGTTCCACCAGCGATATATAGACAACTATGTCAAGCGGATAGTGTATTTCGCCAACTTCTGCAGTAGTCATTAAATTTGGTCTTATGTTTTGGGGAAATTCAGAATCTCTCCATTGTGACATCTGTTTTCAGGATACAAAAACAAGCTGTAGCTGTCCGTATACTTAACAAACTAGAGTACCATGAATCCTATAGAGGTAGCTTTAGAAGGGCCAATATCTTGACACTAACGGCCACTTACATTTATGAAAACGTGTTTTTTTAAATTAATTACCTGTTCAGTGATTTCATCAAATCCACCGAACGTCTAACGAGATTTAATAAAGAACTATTTCAGTTACCAAAACATGTCCTAACGCTCATATATTATGATGAAAACATTCAACACTACCAAGAGATATTAAGCAAATAAATAATTTAAAAAAAATCAAAAAGCAGCTATTTCAACTTTTAGTTACTATTGAACCTTATAATTTAGAAGAGTTTTATTGAACGGTTGTTAGTGCATCTAACGCCATCTAATGTTAACCATATATTGTTGGACAGATTTCATATCTGATAAATAATGAAATAAAATTGTTTGAATTTGAATTTGACTAAACAGACAAAATTAGACAAACAAGACTAGACAAACATGACTAGACAGCCAAGAATAGATATACTATACAAACAAGACAGTACAGACAAGAATAGACAAACACAACTAGACATTCTACACAAGACAGGCAAGAATATATACAAAAAAACATTTCAGACAAAGTTCGACAGATAAGGCTAGATAGACAAAACTAAACTGACAAGATAAGACTGAAAATACTAGACTGACAAGACGTCTAGACTAGATAAACAAGACTAGACATGCAAGACTATACAGACAATACTAGCCATAGAAGACTAAATAGACACAACTGGGCAGACTAGATTAGACAGGCAATACTAAGAGATAACAAACTAGAAAGTTTGGGCTGATAAGACATTTTCTTAAGAAACCACTTCTTAAGGGGAAGATCTCACTAAACCCATAGGGGGTCTACTTTGGCTTTTATTATGCGCCACCTCGGTATTTCGCAATTTTTCAGGGTGGGGCTGCCTCCGGATTGTTGGTGAAAACCGCCCTAGAATTAGGAAAACCAGGGAAACACTTGCCAATAGAAATTGTACGTTTATTTTAGGAATATAATGAAGTTAGTAGGGCAATGCCGGGTACTAAGGATAGAGTAACAGTTACTGAAGCAGATGGTACTAAATCAAAGAAGCATACAAACGGTTTCAGGACAAGTTTACTAAAAGAAAAATAGATTTCTCTAAATTTGCAGAACTAAGACTTAAACATTGTGTGTTAGCTGGTCAAAGTGGCATACGCTCTATTTGTGTGTGCGCAACTCACAAAAACGTAAAACTACTGACAGAAAATGCAAAATTGAAGACCATAACAAATGGAAAAATGCAAAATTACAAGCAATGCCTCGCGAAAGTGCTTTGTAAACCATCGTATATGGATTGTAACATGAGAATATGTGCTTATGCTCCAGTTGAAACTGAGATACGTAAAATTTTGGAGAAATCCATCGCTGAAAATTAAATTGCAAAAGTACAATTTCGCCAGTGGGTTTTAGTTGATCGTTGTAATCTACAGCTTTTATAGGAAGATTCGGATAAATTTATTGCCAAGCAGCAGGGATCTTTTCTTAACAACACAAGAGAAAATCTGAAAGAATCAGAATTCGTTGTCACCTGTGATTTTGCTGAAAATAATAGCATAGTATTAGATGAGGCGCAGAGCTATCACTGGACGAGCCAACAGGTCACAATCCACCCCTTTGTTATATATTTTAAACAGGAAAATAAAGTTGAACATGTTATGTAATTGTTTCTGATTCCCTAGAGCAGAATGCAATTGCTGTGTATGCTTTTCAAAAGAAAATGATAACCTTTCTGATAACCAAATTTAAAGAAAATCTCAAAAAGATTTTTAAAAGATTTTCGAAAAAGCTGCCCAACAAAAAAACAAAAAAAAAATTTAAACCTGCTTTCATGCAATAGATTTTAAAGTGGAGGCAGAATGGCAAATTGCGACGGAGTAGGGGGTTCTGTAAAGAGACTAGCAGCTCGTGCCAGTTTGCAAAGACCCTATCAAAATCAAATCCAAACCCCACTACAAATTTTTGAGTGGGCAGTAGAATACATTAGCAAAGTAGACTTTGTATATTCAACACAAGAAGACTATATTTAATCAGAATGTTTCTTGAAAAATCGTTTTGATCAAACACCGTTTATCAAAGGAACGCACCAAAACCATGCGATCCCAAAAATACTTCAAAAATATTGGTGAAAAACTTTTCTACAAATTTAGAAGCTTGGGAAAAGGAGGTGTCAAAATCTCCTGATAAACTTAAATTAGCAGACATATCAGGTTACATCAAAATCAAAATCTATTTATTTCATTATTTAAGACATCATGAAAGAGAACTAAATGAAATATGTCACAAACCAATACACGAAAACTCTTAAAAGAGAAAATTAACAAAAATGTGAATACAAATAAATGCACATTTAAACATGTTTATCTCAAATATAAAATTCATTAAAATTATAGGGTTCAATCTCGATTAAGAGATCACACAATGCCCTCTTAAAGTCTCTAATAATGTTCATTTTCCTGATAGCC
The DNA here is from genome assembly GCA_944588485.1 of Phosphuga atrata. Lineage (NCBI taxonomy): Eukaryota > Metazoa > Arthropoda > Insecta > Coleoptera > Silphidae > Phosphuga > Phosphuga atrata. Next base: position 35,024,161 of record OX155893.1, read on the forward strand.
AATGGTAAGTGGTTGAAAAGTTTTAAATTGATGTAGGGTATCTCTCAGTCATTGTCAAGCTATGTCTTGGTAGCTCATAGGAGATATTACTAAATCTTGTATCCCTTTGGGTGGGTTTTGCATATCTTTCAAACAATAGTTTGTGTTTAACCAAAAAAATAATGCTGACAAATATATATATATATATAGGAAACACTACCACTACCACTACAAATATATAGTGGTAGTTAACAAGTTAGCCTTTTTAAACTGTCCTCGGCATGATTCCCTGATGGGTAGATGAAGAATAATCCGCAAGGCTTGCTTTTGGACTCTAAAAACTTGCTGGACATAATTCCCGTTCGCCCAGAACATAATTCCAAATCTCAAACAAGATTGAAAATTGGCGAAGTATACCATCCTCAAGATATCAGTGTCTAAATACCTACTCAATAATATTAGTGCATAAACTGTTTTACTTAGTTTCATTGAGAGTTTATTAATATGTGTAAACCAATCTAAGTTTTTGGCTAGGTGGATTCCCAAAAGCCTCGCGGAGTTTTGGATTTGGATTACCTCTTGTTCAATACGAATTTCTGTAGGGAAGCTGATTGTACATCTTTATGATTGAAAAATTATTGCATTGGTCTTGTCTTTGTTGACAATTAGATGGTTTTCAGCAAACCACTACAACACGAGATTTAAGACAAGATTCACGTTATGAGAAATGTTCTCCTTAGGTTGGTTTGATATTAAGATGGTAGTATCATCTGCGTAATTTATCATGGCATGACGAGGGGCCGCACGATTAATAAAGAGAACGAATAAAAGTGGGCCTAAAGTACTTCCCTGTGGGATACCCACGTTTAATACCCTAGGAGGTGATAAATATTCCAGATGGAGTAATTAATTTAGTAATGAGTATTCTATTAGATAGAAATGATTTAAGCCAGTCCAATGCGACTCCTCATATGCCATAATGCAATAATTTATCAAAAAGTATGTCATGGTCCACTAGGTCGTAAGCTTTGGAGAGATCCAAAAACATACCAACAGGTATGTTTTTAGCTTCTTGATCCTCACTTACTCACTTGAATTGGAAGCTTGCAGTGTCAGTATTCCTCCCTTCAAGGAATCCATGCTGGTTTTGGTTTATTATATGACATTTGGTTGCGAATGCAAGGACCCTCGAAGATACAAGCTTTTCGAATATCTTAGAGATGGCTGATAAGATGCAGATGGGTCTGTAGTTACCAATGTCAGATTTATCCCCAGATTTGTAAATAGGCGAAATTAACGCCACTTTCAAGACTTCAGGAAATACACCAAATATTAAAGAATTGTTGAATATAAGTTCGAGCGGAGTGATAATGCTAAAAACAGAATTTTAAATGACAATGTTAGCTATATCGTCGTTACTTGCACTTTTCTTAGACTTTAAGGACATGATTGTTAGGAAAAGTTCCTCCCTACTTGTTGGTTTAAGAAAAATTGATGCACTATTGCCATGTATATTGTTCGAATACTGGCTTCTTACTCGCATATTGCGTAGAGCAACTGCTCTGTTGGCAAAATAGTCATTGATGAATGTGGCACTTTCTGGGATGCTGGGCAATGATCGCAGTAAGAGCACTGTTTCTTCTTGACGCCCGCAATTTGGTTGACTATACTCCAGGAAGTTTTTTGGATATTTGGAGTTTCTTGGATCTGCCTATGGAAGTAGAGTTTCTTGTCGTTGCGAAGAAGTCTAGTAAACCTCCTTCGAAAGTTGTTAAATACTTGTTTATAACGGCGGTCGGTGTAAGCAATTGTTTGCAGTAAAGCGACTGTTTTTTTCATTTTGCACAATTCTGGATTTAAAAAAAACTCGAGGTTTTCCTGAGGTTTGATTGAAATTGCTGCGGATCAAGGGAAATGCTTCATTAAAATTAGCATAAAAAATGCTCATGAACAGTTCCCACTTGCTGTTAATTTCACAAGAATCAATAGTCTGTAGCTCGTCCCAAGTTACTTTGTTCATTAATTCTCTGTGCAGTTTTTTATTATCTTCGCTGTAGCTTCTAAATTGATTAAAGCCATGCTCAGATTCTTCTTCGGATTCAATCGAAAGTATTTGAGCATAGTGGTCCGATATAAAATAATTCAATGTGTTTAACTCGCATTTAAATTTGGAACAGCATACTATTATGTTATCTATGCATGAACCGGTTTCGGGATGGCTGACATGTTTAGCCAGTGGCAACGCATTAAACGACTTCAGAAGACTCAAGAACTGTTGGCATGCATTTGTATTTCTTAAAACATCAATATTGAAGTCACCCGATATAATAATTGATTTGCCTTCCTCCGCTAGCAGAACTAGTAAATACATGTCTGATACAAACTTGGTGGAATATGTTTTACAGAAGAATGACGAACTTGATAAAGTAAAAATAACTTTTCTTCGTCTAGCTGGACCCTCTAAATCCTTCTCATATCCAAGAAATGCTGTGGGTCTCAGTAATGGACGTCCTTATGAATGTGAATCCTCTACACTAGAAGAACCTATGTTCTACTTGAATGTGATATGTGTCAGACAAATGAAGCCTCTTCAAACCTAAAATGAAAACTTGTCCTATTATTTGATAGTGTAACTTTTATTAATACTAACTATGGTAACTTTTGTTTATTTTCATTAATATGTCAATATAGCATTGTTGGATTATGAATACAGAGTTGAATTAATGGAAATAGAAGTTCAGTCTTAAATTTTTTTAACAATGATGCCATCCATTGCCCAAATTTATATTTTGACTTGTGGTTTACAACAATATTAGCTAGTCATGGAATGAATAGATCTTTTTACGATTAGTTAAGCGCATGAGCGTCCGCAATATTTAACCCTTTGCACTCTTTTGTCTAGCATTGTATGACAAACGATTGATCGCGTTTTACTCTTTTGTACAGCATTGTGTGACACGATAAAATTTGTATTTCATAGATGGAAGAAATTTTCAGTAGTGACGAAGAGTTTAAATTTGATAATTTGTCCGGTAATATGAAAGCTTCGGGCACATTATATTATTTTCACTGGTTATACGTCAAAAAGTTCGGGCACTTTTTGACGTATAAAATGGCGGTAATTGACGCATGCGCACAAAAAATTTCAACAACGGAAAGGTCTATTTGGAAATTTTTAAATATGTACTTTCAGAAAAAAATTGAATTATAATTTTCAAATTGGTTTTAAAAATTCTTTTCTTAACTTAACCTTCTTAAAATTATTTATTATAATATCAATTGACAATTCATTCAATTCAATTCATTTAAATTAATTAAAATTAATTAAAATTCTTTTCTTAATTAAAAATTCTGCAAAATGCCACCAATTCTAGGTCTCTAGCTCAATTAGTAAATATTCTACAGCCTGTGACTTTTGAATTTAAAAAGTTGTTGTTTCCTTTTTTTGGGTCCATTTATGAGAATTTTACAGTTCTGTAATTCTTAAATGAGTTGACATATCTCAGTCAAATTTCATATTTTTCCAATTCCATACATATGCCAATAGTATATAGTACACCTATGCCAAATTTCAGGAAAATCTGAGATCTTGAGGTTTAGACCCTTTGTTGAGTTGGAATGTGGAATGAACCAGTCCGCCTTCCTGAAGACAGACAATACTCAGATTACAATAGAATACAAAGATTAGATATACGATTAGATATTACGAATATCTTGACTAGACAGACAAGACAAGGCTAGACAAGCAAGACTAGACAAGCAAGACTAGACATATAGGATTTAACAGACTACACGAAAAAAATTACACTCTAAAAATTACAGTTTAAATAGTAGCATCGGCCTTACGAATTTGAAACTGTAAAAACTAACAATTGCTTTTTTTAAATAACAGTTTCCAGTATTATTAGTAAATAAGTTTTAAAAATTACAGTATGCGACTGCAAATTTATACAAATTTGTATTCGTAGGGCCGCTGCTACTATGTTAACTGTAATTTTTAGAGTGTACTTTTTTCCGTGTAGATAGACAAAACTTGAGTGACAAATTTGGACTGACAAGAAATGACAACTAGACTGACATGACTACTCGGATGAGACTATACTGACAAGACTAGACGGAAAAAACTACACTGACAAGGTTAGGCAGACAAGACTATATTGACAAGACTATACAGACAAGAATAGACAGACATGACTAGACAAGCAGGACTAGACAGACAAAACTATACTAGACAGGCAATGGTTTAAAACTTGACAAACAAAACTATATATGCGAGGCTAGACAGACAAGTTTACAGAAATAAACTAAGCAGATATGATTAGGATAATGTATAATCCATATAATAAAACTGTAATTAAAGGTTGTACAATAGGACAAAAGGTTGAACATATTTAATTTCAATAGATTTCTTATTTAATATATAGTTGTCAAGATGTTATAAGTTAAGATATCCTATTTCAATTAACCAAATAACGTTTATCTATATTTCTTCGCCATCTGCTGTCGTTCTATTTAGTTTGAAATGATTTTACCCTAGCTTGTTTTTGTTTGCAATTTGTTTTTTATTTCTGTCGAAACGTGTTTTTAATTAAGCCAATCGATGTTAATCTCTACGACTTGTTCAATTAGCTGCACAATAATGCTCGCATCGGGTCATAATTTCAACGACGCGATTACTTAATTAACACGCGATACCGCATTTGGTAAACAAACGCCGCGCCGTGTGCTAATGTTAACGATAAGAAAGTCAAACAAAGCATGGGCAGCGTTTTTTTTTTGTTTGTAATTATAATGTAATATATGGGACACAAAATGAAAACATTTAGGAGAGATATAATGCAAATCAGTGTGAAGTAGATTAATTACTGGGTCTTTTTCGATAAAAAAATTCCACTATGTATTGTTAGGTGAACAAATGTGTAATTGTTTGTTTACATGAACAATTTTGTATTGCTAATAACTTTAATAGTTTGTTGCATAATGTTCGCATAATATAGATTAGATTGTTTAATAAATTGTTGATTATTGAATAAATTATTGATTATTAAATAATACAGATTAGAAGTTTGGACGCGGAAATTTTTGTCTAAATTTTCCAAGATTTATGTCTAGATTTTTCGATTTTTGATAACCGAAAAATTCAGGCTAGATATTTTTATTTTAGATTAAATAATTTTATATATAGCCCATGCATTTTAAGATTTGAATTAGATTTATATCACAAGGTTCATATTAAAGAGACACTGTTCGTAACTGATACTGTTTTAAATCTTTGCAGTTCATATTTCTCTTGTAGTTGCGTTTAATTTAATATATTAATATTGCATATGCAAATATTAATATTATTGAATTTAAATAATGATAATGATACACTCATTGAAACAGTTAAATCAAAAATAGTTATACAACTAACAGATTTTTTACTAAATATTGATCACAGGAGATTGATGTAATTAATCTAATTAATTATGCACAGATAATTAGATTTGGACGTAAACACGAGTTTTGTCTAGTATTGATAGTAGTTCTAAATAATAAATCAATCTATAAATACATAAGGTAGTGTTGCATAATAAAATGGTATTGTTAGTTTGACCTCTTTAAATTCTGAAATTGGTCAGTTATAATAATAATTATTCAGCGTCCGCACGGTTAAAACAGGAACACATAACTGTTGACATGTATTCAAACCGAAACCAAAAGCAAATCAACTATCTGAAATTCGAATACTAAACACTAAATAATTGATTCTTCTTTTTCAGTGAGTCCTCCGAGGAGTGCTGGAGGCGAGTCTAGATCCGGGCCTGCAATGCACTGCGGCCCAAACGCACACATTCCATTTGAACGGTACTACCAACCTTCAAACAACAAATGTTTCCTCCCCGCACCTCACCCCAAGAACCTCCAAGCTTTTAGCCCGCAAATACCAAAAAGCCCGCAGCTCTTCCCTTAGTCCAAATCGTACAGAAAACCACATTCAAGAACAATACCAACCCAAAAACCAAAGAGAAAGTAAGAATACTCCTGCTGAGCCCAAAATCCCTGCTACACAAACCCTATCCTTTTTCGACAAACTAACTGACAAGTTAACGAAGATAAATCCCGTCAAGAAGGTTCAATTCAACGAAGATAGTCAAAGCAAAACACCTAGCAAAGTTTACAAAGTCTTCAGCAGCTTGTCCGAAGGATCATCCAGATTTTCCAGCCGCGGTCCTATTTATAATATTACCAAAACAGTGACTAGAACTATCCTACCCAGCAAGGATAATAAAGTTGTTCTCAGCAAGACCAAAACTGTTGACGTAGTTGTTACTCCAACCGAATTTTGTGTAGATTTTGATTATCCAAAACCCCCGAAAAGATCAAAGAAGGGTATTTTGAAGAACGCAGAAGATCCAGTCACTGAGGAGTTTATAAGAAGAAAATCTGTTAATCTTGAAAATCTTGAACCGTTATTTCCTAAAAAAGCTGAAGAAACTGTTTTCGGAGGTTTCAAAAAGGCCTTCAAGAAATTTGGAAAAGCTGAAGAAAAAACGGATCTTCCCGTTAGAAGAAATTGGTCTGCTGGGGAGTTAGACAGCGTTCCTAAGATATTTTTAGAAGTTGAAGTTGAAGAAGTTAAAAGATCTCCAAGTCCTTTCAGAAAATTATCTCAACCCTTCTTGGATGTTCTAGATAAATCTCCCAAGTTAACTAAAAAGGTTTTTGGAGAAACCACTAAAGAACGTACTCCTAGTCCGTTAAGGAAATTTTCTCTAGACGTTAAAAGCAGCAAAAATTTGTTGCCTTTAAAAAAAATAAGCTTGGAAGATTCAGAAAGGCTTTATGAAGAATTTAAATTACCTGTTCCTAAACTAGACGCTGTGACCAGAGAGGAAGTTAAGAAATCTCCTAATCCTCTACGTAAACTTTCTCCGTTTAAGAAGAAAGTCTCCGAAGAAAAAAATTCTGATCTACCTAGCTCTCCTATTGGAATTCGGAGGAATTTATCTAGTGGAAACCTCGAGGCCAAAGAAAGACCTAGTCCAATCCGCAGGAAACTCTCCCAAGGAAACTTAAGCGAAACCAAAGAAAAACCCCCAACCCGTAGACTTTCTCAAGACTTACAACTTCCAACCAAAGAACCTCAAAAAATCATCACCAAAACTATCGAAGAATATTTCACTCCCTCGAATAACGCCAAAAAAGATAAATACTCACCTCCACCCGAAAGCTTACCCACTCAATCCTCCGACAATCAACCCAAACTCGAGAAAAACATGTTCAACTTGAGAAGATCCTTGGCGGCGCTTTGCGGGCCCGGCATAAGATTGAAGGAACGTTTTGTGTTTGGGGCGTGCATTGCCGTGGTTCTCTTTACCATGTTGCTCGTGTTAGATCTCCAGATGGATTTGGGAATATCTGGAAAACATCTTGCACCATCGCATGCCAAGATCAGATACAACACCGGAGAGGATGGACCGGGAGCGGCATATAACAGCTTCAGGAAGAGATTTTTACAGAAGACTCATAGGTAAGAGTTTTATTTATTTAAATTTTAACGAATTTGTTCAATGAAGTTCCAGAAGTGCAGTCTCCTAAATTCAAGTTTAACACAAATCTGAAAGCTCATTAAAAAGCTGTAGAATATAGAGGCCAGGTAGATTAGGGGTGGCCAAACTTCTACATAACATGTGTCACTTTTTTTAACGTTCCTTCTTACCTTGGTGGTTGGGCTTGGAAAACAGGTATAGGTGTAGGTTCTGACTCGCATAGGAGAGGAAAAGGCATGAATCAATAAATGGTTCTAAATTTAATTCTGATTGTGAGAGTAGCAGAGAATTCTTCAAATTTGAATTCGCGACCCCGTTTTGCTTTTAATCAATTTCATGGATGCTTGTTCACATTTAAATGTCGTTCCGAAACGACATATGTAACTGATTTCTTTACTGAGCAAAATTTCTTATTGTTAATTGTGAGAAATGAGCAGGGTAAAGACTAGACACAAACCTAGCGAGACATAATTAGCTGATTCACACTGAGAAGACAGGACAGGGGCTATAAACTAAAGTAAACAGATAAATTTGGAGGAGCAGTAAAAACAGAGTGTCTAAGTATTTTCAAATTAAATTTTATATATTTTATGGTATTAATAAAATATAATATTGGATTTGTTTAATTTTTGATAAAATATGCGAATGTTATGGACTAGTAATATATTATGGACTATAATAGCTTCCAAAATGTGTGTTCATTTGTATTTCGAATAATATTTATTTTGGTGCTTGGATAAACAACTTTATCTGTCTGTCACTAGTCAATTGTAATTTCGTTTGCAAAAATAAGTAAATTCAGCCTTTCGTTTTAATCTAAAGAGGTCAAAGCAGTTTCGTTTATTAGTAATATCAACAATTGTTAAATTGCAAAATATCTTCAGAATAAAAAGAGTTAATAAGATTACACAATCAATATTTGTTATTCCATTAATTCAATTTAATCTCACTCTCTAAATATACATTCAATGTAAAACCGTCTGCGAAATTTTACATAAACCAAAAATATCAAACGCTTATTTATCTCGACCTAAATCCCATTCCAAATACAAATAATACAAATTAAATACCGATAAAGATTCCCACCGATTTATTTATTATTCCGTTCTACGTTTTTATTTTCATTAAAAGCGGTCGCCTGCACACACAGAGACGATCAATCATTATGTCAACGTTTGTATTGAAAATATTAGACGTATTTGGTATTCAAGCGAAGCTATTTGCATTAGACCAAACTGCAATCGATCACCTTTGTTGTTGGTTAAATATATAAATCAAATGTTTGCTGTTAAGACTATTATTTTCAATGTTTGAATTCTCTTCTCATTATTTTTTGTTTGCTTGGAACGTTATTAATGATTTTTTCGCTTTGAACTTTATGGAGTTTTATTAAAATACCGGCATAGAAGGTGCTATGATAGAATTGTAAAATTTTATTGTTCTTTCGATAACATCTCGTAACATTTTCGAATAATTAATTGATCTAAAAATACAAAAATAGACAGATAATATTAGTCAAACTAGACAAGGCACACAGAACTAAAGAAGATAACATAGATAACACTAGACAGTAAACATTAGAGTGATAAGACTACACATAACAAATAAGACACACAAACCTAGACAGACAAGAGCAGACGAACACGACAAGACTAGCCAAAGAAGACTAGATAGACATAACTACGCGCATAAGATTGGATAGATTAGACTAGAAGTCATGGCTAGACAAACAAGACTAGACCAACAGACTAGACAAAAAATACTAGACAGACCAAACTAGATAGATAGTACTATACAGACAATTTTAGGCAGATAAGACTGGGCAGACAAAACTGGGCAGACAAGACAGTCAACACTAGACAGGCAAAACTAGGCTGACAAGACCGTCAAAACTAGATAGACAAGTCTAGACCAAAAAGTGTATCCTAAAGTGCTGAAGGTGTCAAAAAACGATACCCATATTTAAAAAGGAGAGCTTCTTCTTCCTCGAGTTCCATCCTATGAGAGATTGGAAACAATCATAACAACACGTATCTTGTTGACAGCCGGCCTGAACAGCTCGGCAGACGTACACTCAAACCACTCTCTCAGGTTGCGAAGCCACGATATCCTCCTTTTTCCAACAGTTCTTTTTCTTCTAATTTTACCCTGGATAATTAGTTTGAGAATGTTGTATCTTTCTCCTCTTAGAATGTGTCCCAGGTACTCAACTTTTCTTTTTTTATGGTTTTATAGATCTCTCCGGTTTTATCAATTCTGTGCAGTACTGCTTTGTTGGTAATTATGTCGGTCCATTAAATTTTAAGGATTCTCTTGTAACACCACATTTCGAAAGTCTCCATTTTTTTTATGTTTACCGCCTTTAATGTCTCCATTCCATACAGCAGGGTAGAAAAGATGTAGCACTTTAGCATTCGGTTTCTACTCTCTAATTTAATGCTGAGGTTACAGAGAAATTTCCTTATTTTAGAAAGGGCACTACGGGCGAGTTCTGCTCTGCTCTACGTTTCTCTGCATTATCTGTTACCCAGGTACTTGTTCCCAGGTACTTGTGGGGGGATACCCATTCTATAGTTTCGTTGTTAATGCCTATAGGTGGTCTATTATGATAAATGTTTGGGTACTTTGTAGTAGCCATAGCTTTTGTCTTCTTTGTGTTTATGTCCAGTCCATACCTTTTACAGTGGATGTTTACTGAATCGACTGGCCGCTGTAGGTCTTCTTTGTTGTCATAATGTTAGTGTCATCACCATATCGTATGATGTTAATTGTCATTTATGACGATACCTCCCATCTCTTCTGACAATGCCTCTTCGAAGATACATTCACTATATACATTGAATAGGAGAGGCTCCAGTATACATCCCTCTCTTAACCTGTCTCTTCGCTTAGGTCTTTTTCAACTTTAGCTGTTTGGTTCCAGTGGAGGTTAGAGATTATTCTTATATCTCTACTATCGATGTTTTTCCTCTTTAGTATATCTAGTAGTTTGGTATGTTGGACCCTGTCAAAAGCTTTCTGGAAGTCGATGGAGTAACAGATGTACATTTCGTGGTTCATGTCTAGACATTTTTGTCGCAACACATTCAATCCAAACCCGCTTCTCTGGTTCCCTTACCTTTCCTAAATCCCATCTGTGTGTCGCTGATGTCTTCTTCTACTTTTTTGTATATTCGGTTTTGTATTACCTTTAGGAAGATCTTCAAGGTGTGGGTGGCTCAGCAGGGCAATAATCCTGAGGTCTGAACATTATTTGGCTCCATACTTAATATTATAAAAAGGAGATCTATGACGACATAAATAACTATAGACCAACAAACCTAGTGTCGTCTTTTTCTGAAGTCAAGTGTAAAATGGCATTGATTATGACCAAAAGAACACTTGGGAAATCATCGGGACTGAAACCAAGCATGGTATACTGGCTATGATATGGTATATACTGGCATGGTATACTACACTATGGTAGTTAGACCCATTCTGACATATGGCTCCACAGTATGGTGGACCAAAGTGAAGCAAAAACAGGCTATCAGAGAACTCCCCTATGTTCAAAGACTGGCCTGTTTAGCAATTACGGGAGCGATGAAAACCGCCCCAACTGCAGCTCTGGAGGTGATCCTAGGCCATCTTCCCCTGGATATCTTAATCATGGGCGAGACAAGGATGGGAGTTATCATATGCATATGCAATGGCACATGGGAATCTCTGGCGAGGTCAGGGCACATCATGATAACGAATATCAGAATCGTACCTCAATATAAATTTACCCTTTAAAACACATCTACGATGGCCAGAAAGTAATCAAATAATCACTTGGAAGGATGGAGCCAAGGAGGACTGGATTGGTATACAGACGGCTCCTAGAAGGACAGTGGTACTGGCGCAGGAATCTATGGACCTGGGGTGCAGCCTATCTGTACCCCTGGGGACACATGCCACAGTATTCCAAGCAGAAATACACGCTATCAAGGTCTGTGCCCGTGAAACTATGCCCGTGACTACAAAAGTAGAAACATCCGCATTTTCACGGACAGTCCGGCTGCGACTAATGCTCTAGCGTGTCACGAAATCCAATCGAAGACAGTTTGGGACCGTCTTCAGGACCTAAAAGCCCTGGCAAAGCATAACAAGGTCACACTCGCTTGGGTGCCTAGCCACACGGGACTGGTGGGTAACGAAATGGCGGATAAGCTAGCAAAAGATGGAGCCTGCAAGGCAAACATCATTGCTGAAAGCGGACCCTACATTATCAAGACCACGTACCGAAATAAAATCTAATAAAATCTGTAAATGGGTAGCAACTAAGCAGCGTCTACAGTGGGTCAATTTGAATGGTGTAGCACACAGCAAACGAATGTTAGTAAACCTATCGGAAACTCTAACTGCTGAAATCCTGCAACTGCCAAGGAAGCACAGCGCAATTGTGGTAGTCCTACTTATAGTACACTGCCCTCTACGAGAACACCTGCATAAAATGGGTATCTGGAAGGATGAACCTTTATGCAGGTTATGCTATGAGGAGGACGAAACCGCCGCCTACATAATCTTCCACTGTGAAGCAATTGCACGTAGGAGACACAAGCTTGATATTACAGCTGAGAGAGTCCCCGTGAAAAACATGGCATATAGAATCCTGGACCTAAAAGAGGGACTGGATCTATTTGCATGAACGAAACAATGTGGGGAGATACAATAGGCCAATGGGCCGCATCCTTTTAAGGGCTAACCCCCCTGGACCCACATTGGTTAGAGGAAAAAAAATATGTAATACACTGCTATCCATCATAAGCAAACGCCACCTGTTTAATCAGCGACAACACGTGTTTATCAACGGACGAGGTATAGAGACAGCATGTTTCCAGTTTCTAAAAGAAATCATTCAACATCTAGAGGAACATTAAATCCCTTGCGGAATACTCCTAGATCTCGCAACGACGTATGACGTAGTGAACCATGTTATTCTAATAAAAAAGCATAGAGTTACGGAATTAGGGGTTTTGCTCTAGACCGAATTACACACTACCCACAAAATAGAACCCAATTCACAGAAATAGAGAATATTACATGGAAAGGAGAGATCGACAGCAAGCATTAGAAATATGGGAATACCACAGGCTAGCACCCTGGGCTCCTTACTTCTCTCTGCTGTACATTAATCCACACCTCAATAGAGACAATGAAAACCTGGTGTGAAGAGAACAGATTGATCCTAAATAATGAAAAGATGATCATAATATTTTAAATCAAACGAGATAAAATAACTTACAATATCGATGATTCAAGTCTAAATATTTACTTTGAACTCAAAAGAGCGAAGAATAGCGGAAACCTGAAAATGTATACCGAATTTTGACAACTTTCTAGGATGAACAACGTATGTAGCACAACTTAACAAAAAACTAAATAACGGGTTGTATATCGTGAAAATATTAAAGCAGTTCCCGAATATTGAAACACTGAAAACAGTATATTACGCAAACTTCCATAGCCACCTTAGGATCAACATACTGTTCTGGGGCAAAGGAGTACAAGCAAGTGTTGTATTCATGCGGCAATAAGATGCCCTAAGAATTATCGAGAATCCTGCAGAGCATAGTTCAGAACAGCCAGGATTCTAACTGCGACCCGTATTCGCAGAAAAATGAGAATAACGTTGCCTACAAAAGTTAAAAAAAAGTCAAAAAGCGCAGCGACGAGAGTGGTGTTGGAGGGCGCGTCTCAAAATTTCTACCGGAATCCTTGCGTTAATTTCATTTTTCCCTGCCATCTTTGCCGTGACCTCCATAGAAGTGGTAATTTTTGTAAAGCAAACTTTTGGGGTCCGTGTGGGGAAGCGTTCCGCCTGAATCGCCATATCACGACGGAATAAGATTTCGTCCTTCGCCCTGCGGCGCCCCTCCAGAACGTCAAAATCCCCCCGAAAATCGAAGTTTATGAGGCAACGTCCCGACCAAAGTGGCGGCAGCGGCGAAAATGGGATTATACATTTTTCTGGTGTACAACCGAGAGCCCCGTTGAGCGGTGCCATTATCGCAACTCAACTCCTCCAGGTTCGAACGCACCAGACTGAAACCTAAAATCGCGAATTTTTATTTTGGAGGCGCATTTTTCGTCGGATCTCAAAAATTATTCGTCCCGTTCACCTCGGGCAAGAGAAAATGCAACTTTTTTTGCCGATTTTGCAATTACTTCTACGTACGTCCTACACTTATTTAAAGGGCTCCAGGTCGCCGATTAGGTTCGTTCTCCTCAGAACACTTACCAGCAACTATTTTTAAACTGCAACGACTTTTTGCGAATCTGCGGCAGTTTAAAGAGAAAAATGCGCAAAAAGTGAAAACGAATCAGAGGCGTTTTGCGGTGGTACTTAGAACGTCCGAACCAATTGACGGATCAGAACAGAACCGTCGTTCGATCGGGCATAGAACTTATTAGTTTGGTTCGAAGTTTAATCCCGATTGCGTTGAATATGGCATCGCGACGCTATAAAAACGACGGTTTTTTGACGTCCAGGAAAACTCGCACTGAATCACCAACTTAAGCTCTCTGGTAACGGTTTTGCGCGATTCCCGCAGAGAATTGAACGTTTCATCTTCTAGTGCAAGCGGCATCGCGCTGCGTCCTTTGCAACCGTCGCGACGCCCGCGCAAACTCGCTTTGTAGCAAGAAACTAATGACGAAAGTAAAACTTTCATATTTTAGTAGCCCTCCAGTGAATGTTCTGAATTTTTCAGTGGATTGTAGAATGGTCTTTTGGCTTTTCGCACCCATAATTGGACGTCGCGGAATCGCGTCGCAACACCCACATATAACTGTTAAACTGCACAAGGAAAAACTTGAATGTCGATTTGGGGCACCAGGATGTCGCGTTTTTGACGTTCCAAGTTGAGCGGCATGTGGGCATCGCCGAGACGCGCATTTTAGATCACTGAGTCGCTACAGTTCGCAACGTATCGGCTTCCGTTCGCCGGAAGGTTCGGTCAGTCTAACCGCTACAGTTTCGCCGTGCCTGAGCTCAGCGACTCGAAACTGCGCACGTACGAATCGGAACGGATTACCGCGCCACTTTTGTATGTAAGGGTTCGCGATACGATCTGTCACCGTCGAGCTGCCGACGTTGGAAAACATCACATTTTTACATTTGTCCAACACAGGACCGCCCGCCGATACGCGTATTTTGGTACCACTCTCGGCTTCCTGCGTCGCTCCCTTCGCCCGGTGCGTCCGAAATGCCGAAAAAAAAATTGGTAGCCGCTTTTTTGGCCGACAATTTGCGAGTTCGACGTTCATCGACGAGAATTTGCGTCCGCATCACGCAGGATAGATGCGGGAATCTAAAAAGTCCCCCGATCAGTAGGGTCCACTGATCCGGAAATATCTTCATAGATGTGCAGGGTGCACTGTAGAAGTGCACCTTCAAGTTTGCCGCCGCCTGCGTTGAACGTGCCGCGACGAACCAGCGATTTTTCGGCGCGGTTCTTTAGATTGAACCTTTGAATTTGCGGCAGTGTAACCGGACTTATGAACGCGCAAAGACGTGGAGATTTCTCGCCTGTTTTTCAAGACGCCCGCAAACCACCAAGACGTGGTCAATCCAGAAAACTGACACCTTCAACGTGTAGCCTGGTCTTTTTTCTATCCGGACTGCGAGTTTCACTGTTCCGCGGCATATAATCTGCGCGGGGCGATTTTTTTTAAAAAAACCTCTAAAAAATCAAGTCGGGAAATTTTTCGACAAATTTTTTGAAATTTCTTATACTTAAAAATAGTCTCAGCGTTTTACCACTAGATGGCGCTAGTTAAAGAAAGAAACCGCGGGCTACATCGCCCGGGACGGCGCACAGTGGGATAAAATCCCAAAAAACTAGCCATAAATAAAAGGTTTCATTCTATCCACACCAAATTTCGTATGGAGGGGTTTTTTGGGTCGCTGATTACGAATTTGAGTTCCATTTTTCCAAAAACAAAATGGCAGATCCAATATAGCGAACGTTTTCCTTAGAAAATGTTTCCATCTTACGAAAACTTTTCAGGTGTGAGATTTTTGGGACACTGATTACGAATCTAAGTTTTATTTTTCCAAAAAAAATGGCGGATCCAATATGGTAAACATTTTCCTGAGAAAATGTTTTCATATCGTGTCAATTTGATAGTCCACATCCAATAATTAGCGATAATGCCTCGTCATCAGAAAGTTGTGGTTCTGGGAGAAATTTTAGAGATTTTCTATATTAGGAAGCTTTTGATGGACTGCCGTACGTGATGTCATGTAAAACCTGTGCCGCAGCCGATTTTCCCTCTGCTGTCAAACTAATTCGCGTTGCATATGCCAGTTTTGCGCTGCTCCTATCTTTTCGAATGTCCTCTGTACTTCTGCATTTTTTTCTCTCACTCGCTTCGGAGAAGGCTATGGAAGGCCGACTCCGGCTAGCCGCAGAGGTCGATTGTTGAGAAGGTTCCGATAGCGATTCGTCAGTGAAGATGATAAACTTGTCCAGCCAGTTCTTAAATTTATTTAGGAATTTGTCTTCTATGCGAGAAGTGGCTTTCTGCCACTTCACGTGCATTTCTCTCACATTTATGCGTAAAATAGTTTTGTTTTTTTTTCAGTCATCTCAAAATTGTATTTCGATTTATTACTCAATTCTCTCTCCACGGTAATATATATTTCACATATTTTGTCACCAAAACGACCTTTCAATAAATAAAAAAGATCTCTCCTCGAGATTATACCTTTCACTTGAATCTGAAATAAAAAAAATTAATGTTAAAATAAAAAACTGACTTCGTTTGACCAGAAATTGTTTCAAAAACAAAAACTGCACTAAAAAAAAATCGTTCACCTATTTTCACCCTTAGTGGTGGTATTTTTTTCTTTTACGTTTTCTCAAATTTAAATGGGACCTATCGTAAGCTATACCCCAAGTAAATAAAATTTACCGGTTATTTAGTCGGTGCATTATAAAATATAATTGTGAGAATTTCTCAATTTCATAAATGATTTGATAAAAAATTATACTGAAGACAAAGTAGCAGCTAGTAGCAGCCAATTATTGATTTTCTCAAACAATAAATGTCTAATAAAGCAAACCTGAGCAAATTTAGAGCACTCATTTGCCCTCATTTTTCTGTATCTTTCCATAAACTTGAATCTTCGAGTTCAAAACGTTGTAGCTTTTGCTATGAATTTTTCTTAATTACTTGCTACACAATAACAATCTATTTACAGCCAATGATGTATTTAAATTCTACATTTTGCAAAATTGAATTCGAAATTTTTTTCACCGTTTAATACACAATCAAAGTTTCACGTATTTTCACTAACTGTTGCGCGCACGATTCTGCACACTCAACTGCCTCGTTCGGTATGAAAGTTTTGGTTGGTTTGCAATACCTGCTTCTTTTAGTTCCCGGAATCCGATGGTTCCAAGGGTTCTCTAATAAGATGCATTCTTGAAATCGTATTAAAAAAATATAATTTTTCGGGTTTTTGGCCAGTTTTTTTGGGATTTTATCCCACTATGCGGCGCTGTATATATTCAGGGCCCCGGGTCACCTCTCCCGGAATGGGGGTGAAAGGGTTATAGAATATTGGCCGTGAGCTAGCAATTACACCTCTTAAAACGTAATAAATCATCCCTGTTCACAAAAGCATACTAATCAAAGATAGACAATTATAGGGCAATTTTCAGCAGTGGGCAAAGTTGCCATGGTGGCCATGAAAAAGAGACTGATGCAATTTATAAACAAAATAAACACAATACCAAACGAACAATACTGGCTCAGGAAAAATAAATCGTATTTTGCAGCAATTAATGCATTCTTTACAAAGGTGCTTCATGGCGTAGATAAAGGTTTTAAATGTCCAGTTCATATATTTTGTGATCAGTCGAAGATCTTCGACTGCATTTCTCATTCCATACTCATGAACAAACTGGTCAGGTATAGAATTAGATAAAAGACCGGGGGTGGTTTCAGTCGTGTCTCCAAAACAGTGAACATTTTTTAAAAATCGGACAGAAACGGCCAAACTTATAGAAAGGGCCTCCCTAATTTAATACACGATATCGGTGTGTCGCAAGGGAGTGTACTCGCTCCAACACTATTCTTGTCTCATATTACTAAATATATATATATATAAATATATAAATATTATAAAAAAAACAGCCGATATTGCTAAATGTATATAGGTAAGTGGGAAACTTTGCACACTGTATGCGGACAATGCCAGCTTCATAATATCTAAAGAAAGTGTGACTGAAACTTAAATGGAAGATTACAGGCTACTGCATAATATATAAAATTGGTTCTCAAGTAACAATCTGGATTTAAATACTAATAAAACAATTTGGTATTGTTTTGACAAATTTGTGGATATTCTTCCATTCTTCCTGCGATTTTAGTAGGTACGTCATCATATTTTAGGGAACGAGTCTATCATTCTCAAACATCTCTGTCACTTGGTCCCATCACGGACACTCGAATATGCCACAGGTGACATCGCGCAAGCCACAGTAAAAGCACTCTTCGTCGGATGCTTTCCCAATGTTGTGGAGGTAATTGCGAAAACATCCGTGGCCCGTGAGGAACTGGGTGAGATAATATTACACTTCACCCTGTCGCCGAGTAATTCATGTGTCAAAGTCCGGGATGAGGATCCTCGTCCACTTTTGTCGAGTTATTGCACATTTCCTGCCACTAGTGTATACAGATTAGACTAGGCATACTAAACTAGACAAACTAGTCAGAGTGGACAGACAAGACAAGGCCAGATAGACAAGATTAGACAGATAAGACTAGACAGAAAAGACTTTTTTGTTAAGTTGGGGAGGTAGTAAGCACCTCACGGTTAACTTTGCAAGAGGACCCTCTGAAATATCACAAGCATCTTGAGACCGATTTTCGTATAACTTTCAAGATGTTGCTGCATAGTGTCGCCCTTACATCCCCCTACCACTTGCAGTGATTAGGGTTTCAGGTACTAACATTTTTCATCCTTTCGGTTTCTTTCCCTTTCCGCTCGTCTAGCATATTTATTATCATGATGTCTTGGATCATTCTTGATGTATCTGCACATAAATCCTCCGACGAGATCATTTATTCAACCATAGTTGATGGGGGTATGTCCGATCATATTTTTCTATTTATCCCTTTCGGGTAACCACCTGTCACACTCAAAAACGGTATGCGCCGCGCTGCGTCTCTGAGTCCACAGTAAATGCAGAGACAATATGTGGCCCTACCGATGCTAAGGAGAAAGTTCCTGAAACAGCCATGTCCGATTAAAACTTGGGTGACCTAAAAAATTTGTTTCGCCGTGTTTTCTTGTTGCCCAACGCTCCACATTACGGATTAGGATTCTGGTCCAGTGTCCCTTAGTGGATAGATTCCACTGGTTTTTGCCAGGGCTAGTTCATACGGGCCTTCGCTATTGCCTTTTTGTCGGCCTGTGTGCCATCGCCATTTGATCTTCCATTGTAGACCCTACCCTCTATTCTAATTTAAGATCTATGGGTGGTATGCCTTCTAACACTACATAATCATCTCTAGAGACAGTCCAATAAGCACTGCATACTCTTAGCACCGTTTTCCTTTGAACGGTTACCATGTTTTGTTCAATGACCTGTTTTCTCAAAGCATTTACCCAAATCGTAGCATCCTGGCCTCCTCTTACTTTGGGCATTAGTTTGTTTAACGCTGCTGCAATTTTCAGTGCTTTGGCTGCTACCGTGGTGATATGGCGATTAAGGGTTAAACCTAGGTCTTATCAAATGTTACACCTAGATACTTTAGCGATTCCTTTGGGGTTATTTTTTCTCCTTTTATTTTGAATGTTATGGGTTTTGTTCTTTTTAGTTCAGTAATAATACTGTTTCTGTCTTTTTTGGCGCCAGCTTCAGTTTCTTGAGTTCCATCCATTTGTCCACCTGTTCAATGGCCCTGCTTGCTCTAGACATAGTTTCCATTTCCGTCTACCCCGACAATACAAATTCCAAGTCATCAACGACGCCCACGATGTCCACACCTTCCGGTAGCTTTAGTCTGAGAACTCTGTCGTAAAGGAGATTCCATAGTGTCGGTATCGTATGACAGACTAGATAATAGGCTTGTTTACGTCCGTTAAGTTTAAAAGGTGGGAATATGAAATTTTCGGGCACATTTTGTTATTTTTATTGGTTATACGTTAAAAAGTGCCCGAAAACATGGCGCAAATTAAAACTTTCGCACAAAAAAAAATCGACCATGAAAAGGTCTATTTTGATGTTTTCATTTCCATAGCAAATGGTCTTTGGCCGCAAGTTGGACACTCCTGATCTAAATCAAATATTCAACTACACATGTGTCATTTTTATTCGGTCCCAAAACAGAGCCCTGTGGCACCCCACTACAGACATCACGCTCCACTAATTTGTTGTTTTCTTGGAAGACAGGCAAGACTAAACAGATAAGACTAGACATACAGGCAGACAAGTATAGACGTACAAGGCTAGACAGACAAGAGCTGCCACTCCTGTAGACAGATTAATCTAGACAGACTAAACTAAATAAACTAGACAAGACTGGACTAGATAGAAAAGAATAGACGGACAAGATTAGACAGACAAAAGTAGACACACAAGACTGGACTGTACTAATCTAGTAAGATAATTAAAAAAAAAATGTTTTCAACACAATTTGACAGTATATTAATTAAATTTGTCTTTATATAGGTTTTGTTGTTGTTATGTCTAGACGAAAGTAATTCTGTTAGTATAAATTTATATCTTTTTAATTCAAAACGAATTTCGGTATTATGTTTTTAATGGAATAATAAAAGTAACGAAGTTAACTCTGTCCAATTACAGCTAATTCAATCGAGTTATTTTTTCAAATAGCTAATTCAAGGGTCACGCAAAAAGACCACTTGTCGCTGGTTTGATTGGCGTGGCCGTTGCGTAATGGACAGACTAATTGATTTTATTTTTGTTTGTCGAAGGGATAAAACCGATCGTTGGTTAAAACCACACGGACACACTCCACAAACACTAAACACACTTTGGGTCGTCATCTGCATACCAATTCATTCTCCTAATCCAATTAAATTAAATAAATAATGAAATATACCTTATTCTCGTTTTGCATCGTTCCACTTTTACACTTTCTCGAAATTTTCATGGTTTTAAAAAAATATTAGTTAAAAAATAAATTGTATACAGTTTAAATTACAAAACATCATTTCTTTTTTAATTCATTGTTTTAAACCGTGTAAAAGTGAGAAAGCATAAAAAGAGGAACCGTGTAGAACGATGGATAGGTTCGCTTGTGTACATTCTTACAACATTATTATACAATCATAAGAGGGTAAATTATTGTGTATATGTAACTTGTTTAGTAGCAATAATATTAGTAATCCACATTTTGAATTTCTTGCACTGATATTCAAATTTGTGTTCTTCAGAAAGTAATTTCGTTTTTTACCCCAGGAAAGTATTTTCATAAATTTCAACAATATTTGATAAAAATTTCTACGGCCTAAAACACATAAACAAGGAAAAGAAAAAAAAAAACTTTCCAAGCAGCTCATTAACAAAACAAATAATTTTCCACATTTACATAATTTCAATTAAATTTAGTCTGTAAACAATTCATTTAGTGACTTTCAAGATAACTATCGGAAAAGTATCTAAACAAATAATTTAATAGTCTTAGATAATATAAGATTTCATTTAGTATTCTGAAAATAATTGATTTTGTTCTCTAAGCTTTACAAACAATTTTAGAGGTAATTTAGGTTTGTCTTCTCGTTAATTCATTAAAATTATTTCAACAAAGCACACTTAAGATTTGCCTTCTTTTTAAAGAATTCTTATTGTATTCCGCAAACAAGTAACAAAAGAAACTTTCCAATTTACAATTTCTATAACTCCAAGGAAATCCATTTACTACTCTGTTTGCTATTCTGGGTACAATTCTCATATGCAAATCAAGTTTTCTTTAAGTTAGATAACCCTGAGATGCTTTCATTAATGGGAAAATAGAAAGTGTAAGTGAAATAATTAGCGATTGTGTGATGGAGTCTTGTTTTAATTAAACGCGCACAACACGTCGACTCAGTGCCATTTCCTTGCCGTTTCAATAGAAACAGAGGGAAAAGTTTTTTTTATTCGGTATTCATGGAAGTAATTCTGGATAGTTTATTGCAGATTGTCGGTTTGTTTTGTGTATTGCGTTGTTTATGAGACAAAAATGGGTTTAGTTTCATGAAAAATGTTCTTTTTGTAGTATATGTCGGTATTGTTTCTATTTGGAAATCCGGATGTTTTGAAAAAGGGAAAATTGTTTAATGTATTTTTTTTTTATTTGGGCATTGATTATATTATTTTAATATTTTTACAACGAAAACATTACATAAATCATATAAGGAAGAGGTTAGGTTATTTATTTTATGCTCTACATAGAATATAGATGACATCATCATCATGGCAGCCTCTTGGTGCTCCAATCTTGGATATGGGCCTCTTCCCTTCTTCTCCATTCCTGGGGGTCCTGTGCCCGTCTCATCCTGTCACGTCCAACGCCTCCAAAGTTTAGTGGTCGACCTCGTCTATGAGTGTCAGCTCTGAGTCTCCACAGTAAAACTCTCCTGGTCCAACGTGTTGCCTCCATTGAGGCGATGTGTACTGCTCATGCCCACTTCCTCTTAAGTATGGTGCCCATCACGTCACTCAAGTTTGATTTGCTTCGACTCTAGTCATTACGTTTTCGGTCTCGTATTGCTATTCAAAGCATTGCTCACTCCATATCTCTTTACGCCACTCTGAACTACTCTACTGTTTTTAGTGAGTGTCATAGTCTCTGTGCCATAGGTGAACACGAGCATATATGACACACTGCTCGAAAACTCTGACTTTGAGATGCAGTGGCAATTTAGCACGTAGTCTATGTTGCCGAATGCTGCCCAAGGTTGTGCAACTCTGCGATCCACTTCCACGGTTTGGTTTTCGTAGCCCAAAATTATTTTATGACAAAGGTATCTTCATCTCAAGGTATCTCTATTTATGATCAAGGTTCTGTTACCGTTTCCACTGGTAGTTAACGCCTGTAGTTAACTATGTCTGTTATATTGGTCATAATTTTAGTTTTGGAGGTATTCATGTTGAGGCCTGCTGTGGCTGATTCCTGTCTCATGTCTTCGATCATAGACATCATGTCATCATGGTCATAGACCACATTATCCGATATGAGAACCAAATCGTCTGAAAAACGCAAGTTGGAAAGTTTTTCTCCATCCACTGTTAGCCCTTCATTTCCCCAGTTCATCCGTCGATATATGTATTCCAACGAGACGAGAAGTTTTGGAGAGATTGTATCCCCCGGTCTAACTCCTCTTTCTAACCTGAATTTGTTAGTTTCCATATGGAAGGCAATACAAGCTGTGGCATTCAAAGCTGTGGTGGTTCATGTTTTGTTTTGTTTGGATGTATGTCTCGTCTATTTGACAGCCAATCAATATTTGCTCTACTACCCACTATTCAACAGAGTCGAACGCTTTCTCATAATCAACGAACGTTAGAATAAGTTCTGTATTCATTACACTTTTCAATTACGGTTTTAAGAGTTTGGAGTTAGTCCTTTGTGCTGAATCCTGACCAAAACCCAGCTTTTTCTCGCGGTTAGAAGTAGTCTGTCTAGTTTCTTCTCTATTCTGTTGTTTATCACCCTAGTGAATGCCTTGTATAGGTGAGATAGAAGACTAATGGGTCTATAATTATCCAGATTTTAAATGTCTCCTTTCTTATGGATAAGGGTTATAAGGGCATCGTTCCAAATTGAGGGAACTTTGGTTTCAATGATGCATCTTGTAAACAGAGTAGCATCCCACATTGGTTGTTTGTTTGTTTTAAGCATCTCTACTAGCAGGCCATCTTCGCCTGGTGCGCGCTGGTTCTTCATCTGGCGAATTGCGTGGTATATTTTTTCGAGTATTTTTTTTAACCCATATCTGGCGATTGAGGAACCCTCGCAACCAATACGCTGCTGTCGGTGCTGTGTCGAAGGATTTCTTGCTCTATTCACGATACATTTTCGTTTTTACCTATCGATTGCGATGTCCTTGGCTTGGTGGGCATTCAATCTTTGGTTTCTCAAATCTTCTTCCACTTGTTTCAACCATGTCTTCTTTGGCGCGTTTCTTTGTATTCTTCAGTCTTGCGGTCGCTTCCGCCAGAGGAGTATTCATCCGGCAGACGTGGAAAAACCAACGTTGTCTTGGTTTTTGTATTTCTTCTTCGATCGGTGTCTGTTGATCGCAGCTTTCTCTAATCGTCTCGTTTCGGAGTCTAACGCGGATAGGGACACGGAGTATTTGTCTCAAGCATCGCATTTGGAAGACCTGGAGCTTGTTTAGATCCGGTTTGAGCAGTGTCCACGTTTCTGATCCATAAAGAAGAATAGGAAGGTTTAACGTTCGGTATAGGCGTATATTGGTTTTGCTGGTGATATTCGTCCGCTTCCATATGCACCACTTGAGCGAGGCGAATGTTGCAGTTGCTTGACCGATCCGGCTATGAACATCGGCCGTCGAAGCCAAATCTTTCTCTGTCACAAGCGATCCCAAATACTTGGAACTGTGGTACCTGTTCGATTTGAGTTTCGTCGAGGTAAACCCTCGCTTCCGATCCGTCCGTTGTAAGCACTTTGGTTTTATCCGCATTGATCTTTAATCCGTATGACTAGGCGATGCGGGAAATGCCGTACAAAACGTCTGTTGCTTTGGCATCCCTGTCGGCGCAGACGGCGCTGTCGTCGGCGAACATTACATCGGTTAAGACGTCGCCGTATCGGACCTATCGGACGTCGGCATAGCGTTGTTCATGGAATGCTTTCCGCATAATCGCGGAAACCACAACGTTTAAAAGAAGTGGCGAGGCGACGTCTCCTTGTCGTACTCCAGTTCGAATGGGAAACTTCTCGGATAGGTTTTATAAAAACCTAACCTAACCTAAATCATTTCGGATACGAACACCACAGGTTGAGCCGTCGTACGATGCCTGAAGAAGTTGAATGCTTTTCACCGGCAAGTATTCAGTCTTCAGGGCTCTCCACAAAATGGCCCAGTCGAGGCAATCAAAGGCGGATTTGAAGTTGATGAAGAGGATGACGGTTCGTTTACCGCGTTTAATTATTTCTTTCGTCAGCTTACGGAGAGCGAATATCTGATCGGTGCATCCTCGATGTGTGTAGCTTGTTCTTCTCGGCTCGTTTGCTATCGATGTTTCTTTAGCCCCGATTGTATGATTTTCATAAATACTTTACCGACGACCGAGAGGAGGCTAATACCACGGTAGTTATTGCATTCTCGACTGTCTCCTTTCTTCAGAATAGGCACAACGATCGCTTTCTTACACGCCGACGGGATATGATCCGAATGCCATATATGCGTTATCAGAACGTGAAGTTGCGATAAGACGTCTTCTCCGGCTTTTATCAACTCGGCTATTACTTGATCTCTTCCTGGCATTTTACCAGGAAGAGATCAAGTAACGGCCGAGATGATAAAAGCCGGAGAAGACGTCGAATTTCGGGTATTACATCGGGCATCTCTTCTGACCTAACATTATGATCAGGATATCTGATTCTATATCGTCGCCAACATACTGCGGCTTCTTGAGGTGTCATCTCGCTTGCGTAGAGAGTTTAATAGAAATTCTCTGTTATTGTGAGGAGTTGGCCACTGTCAGTGATGGTTATCTTTCTGTTATTAAACAGCAAAGATCTGTTTTCTATCCTGACTGATGTGCAGTTTAAGAACTCTGCGGCTAGAGTTCATTTCTATTGCTGTCTGTATAAGGTTCATATTGTAGTATTCTAGGTCAGTACGCGTATGTCTTCTAATGTGCCTTTTCAGCATTTTGTTTTCAAGTGTATCTGTTTTTCCCTAATTGTGCAATTCACACCTTTGCGCAAAGTATGTTTGGTTTTAGTCTGTGTCTTGTTTTGGATGGTTGGTAGCTTAATGGATGCTATGCTCTCAGTCATAGCACTAACAATTTTGCTGTTGATCCCATCTACTGTTATGTAGTTGAGGATATCGGGACAGAGAAATTATTACTCAACAGTATTTTTATAGATGTCCGCATTGGCACGTGGTATGTAGACTTTCAAGTGGTATGGTATTTGCTTTCTGGTGACTAATTTTCTTCTATGCGAACGAACGTTGAACACGACATCGGCTCTTACGGATCTATGATCACTGCCTGTGCTGAATCCGTTGACTATAGAAACATCCCTCACAATAGGTTTGTTGTCCGTAATTATGCAATCGTATTCACTTTTGGGTATACCATTTTGGTGTTTCCAAGTCTGTTTTTGAAAGTAGGTGTGCATGGCGTATAGTGATTTTGATTGGAGGAAGTTCAGAAGCATTTGTCCTTTTGGGTTTCTAGTTCCCATACCAAAAGTTCCAATGTTGGTTTCCTCTTCTGCCTCTTTTTTCCATTACGGGCATTGACGTCTCCCATTATCACTGTGTATGTGGTTTTAGTTTTGTCCATAAGACCCCCAAGTTTTTCGTAGAACTCTTGTGATACTTCATCCGGATGGTCTGCTGTTGGGGCATAAGCTTACAATACTTCTTCCTCTGATGCCGTCTTCTCATAGAATGTTGGCGACCACCTTTCTGAATGCGTCTCTGTCTCTTGCCACATGAAACAGTTCTTCAACATTCATTCCTGTCCACTCTAGTATATTACGGAGCCAGGATTTTTTCTTTCTTCCTATTCCCTTCTTCCACTCTATTCTTCCCTGAATTTTGTTTTGTAGCAGTATATATTTGTTGTTGCGCAGAATATGACCTATGTATGCTGTTTTACGTATCTTGATATTTTTTAATAGTTTCCTTTCATGTCCGATGCGCTTTAGTTCTTCTTCGTTCGTTATTCTATGTATCCAGGATATCTTTAGCATGCGCCTATATATTCACATCTAGAACGCTCCAAGCTTTTTCATATTTTGGACTTTTAAGGTCCAGGTTTCCACCCCGTACAGTAACACTGATCACACATAACACTCCATGAACCCTAGTCTAATTCGCAGGCACAAACTTCTATTTGTGAACATTGAAGAGTATGCAATAAATATATTTCGAGCCATTTCTATCCTGATCTTGATTTCTTCATCTAGATCTATTAGGTTATTAATGACTATTCCAAGATATTTGTATTTTTAAACCCGCTCTACTTGCTTTTCCTTTAGTGTGATAACAGGGTAAATATTCGGGTTTTTACTTATTACCATGAATTTCGTTTTTTTCTATGTTAATGGTCTTATGGTCCGTTAAAAGTCCTACTTCGCACGCTTGGTTAACTCTCTTTAATAGTGTTTGTAGCTCTTCTCCACTTTCCGCCATTATTGCAGCATCGTTCGCAAATCTAAGATTTTTAGTGCCCCTCCAATATTTACTCCTTCTCTTCTCTCGTCCAGCGCCCTTCGAAACACAAACTGGGAGTACAAATTGAAAAATTGCGGGGACAGGACGCGCAGCCTTGTCGGACGCCTTTTTGGATTGTGATTTCGCCGTCACTGTATCTTCACTGATTTAAGCCACTCTCTTGGAATTTCACCTGTTTCATTTATTCTATTTAGAAATTCTGTAAGGCTGGTCAAGGTTCTGTAGTCCAATGCTTTCCACAATTCTATCGGAATGTTGTCGGGTCCTACAGCTTTGTTGTTTTTCGCTATCTTAATCGCATATTCCACATCCGACTTAAGAATACCTAAATGATCCTCCTGCCCATCTTCCTCCATTGAATCCTCTTGTTCCGCTGCAAACAGGTTTGTCACGTATTCTTCCCAGGTTCGCTGTTTATCTTCCTCTGTTAGCTGAATGTCTTCGTTTATGTTTCTTGTGACCATTGGTTTTTTTTTTCGTGTATCCTGTAAGTTCTTTTAGCTTTTTATGCGTATTGAAGCATCGTGCTTGTTATGAAGCTCCTCCATTTTACGGCAGTTTTCTTCCATCCATTTTTCTACCCTCCTTATGTTATGTTGTATTTGTCGTTTTAATTGTCTGTATTTTTCTTTGTTCGTGTTTTTGTGTTTACGCTTTTCTTCCATAAGGTTAATGATATCCTGGTTCATCCATGGCTTTTTCGCTGTTTGATCCTTCCTGCCCACGACATGCTCCCCCACATTCAGCATTGTTGTTTTAACCTTCTCCCAGGCAGTATCAATATTTATTGTTGATACCTCGGATAAATCCCTCGCAATTAGTCCATTGTTCATTAGTCTTTCTTTGGGCTTATCGATCGTTGCAGTTTCCTCAATCTCATTTTTATATTGGCTAACAGCAAGTTGTAATCTGTATCACCGTCTGCACTTGGATAGGTTTTTACGCTATTTATGCTGTTTCTAAACCGCCTGTTGACACATATAAAATCTATTTGATTTCTAATAAGGTTATTATTATTGTCGCCAGGCGATATCCAGGTATAGAGTCTAGGGGGTGGCGGGTCATAGAAGGTGTCTGTAATAACCAACTCTTTTTCCTGGCTACACTGTATGAGCCTGTCGCCACTTTCATTCCTATCTCCCAGGCCAACATCCCCCACAACATTCCTAACTCCACCCTTACCAACCATGGCGTTAAAATCCCCCATGATTATATTGAGTTCGTGTTCGTCAGGTTTTTGGTTAAATCATCCAAATCCGAGTAGAACTTCTCTACAGTTTGTTCATCGTTGTCGGCTGTAGGGGCATATACTTGTATAAAGTTCGTATTTATTGCGCTGGTGCGTATTTGAATCAACATCATCCTCTCATTGAAGGGTATGAAGTTTGTTGAAGCTCTTTTTTGATCATAATGCCTACACCATGCCTGCGTTCTCCGCTGTTGCATCCAGTTACAATACGTGACTTACAAATTACTTAATTAGTTCAATTTTGGGGTGGAACAGGGTCGGCCAATGAGGCCGTCAGAACTACGTCGCGTTGCAAAGCAATTCTTTTTCTTCGGCTATTTCCACGTCGAGAATTACTTTTTGATTTGTTTGTCGGAATGACCACTTCCTCTGCTGCTAACCTCTCGTATCTCGCATTTCCGTAGTAAATGCCACCAATTAGGAACGTCCATCTAGTCAACTTAATTCCTGGATGGGTGGCCTACACGGAGGCGGTAGAGCAGACATTTTTTTGCAACTTCTCGGCAAGAATGTATCTTTGCCAAATTATCGTCAGGTTAGACGGGACTAAACAGATAAGACTAGTCAGACAATAATAGACAGACAATACTAGACAGGCTTACTTAAACAGATAAGACTTGATGAATACCTATGCGTGACGAATTGTAAATTCTAGGCACTAGAATTTAAGACTTAATAGATGAGGCTAGTTGTTAGCTTAGATCAAAGGTGTCCAATCTGCGGCCTCAAGACAAAACCATTTTTTTGTTATTTATTTATTACACGGTAATATACCTACTTGTGGCTCAAAACTCCACGACTTCTTCCAATGTGGCCCAGAGAATCAAAAAGGTTGATTACCTGCGGTCTAAGGAGTTAGTTTATGGGATTTGACCACGTTTTTGGATAGATAAATTGCTTATACTTTTAAACATATTTTAAATATTTAACCATTTTTAAATTCCTATTATTTCCAAAGTTAAAGTACTTGGAGGTAAACGCGGCAGAGTTGGCCCGAAACTCAAGCGGAGATAGGACCGGCACGACCGGTCAAAGTCTTGATTAAGCATTTTATATATTTTAGTCAGTCGTTAATTAACATAATTCCTTCGAGGAATTTCGGAATCGCAGATTGAGTAATTTAAAAACAAAATTAATTTTAAGACGCTTACTGTTTTTTCTTTTGCCTTTTTCTCAAAACTATTTTATCAAACTAGTGTATAAGATATCTTAAGATTTACTTAACCGATTTTGCTACAATTTACAAAACATGTTATTTATAATATCATCTAAGATGTAGCATAGAATTTTTTTGATGTTTCTATTCTTCTCTTCCTAGTCGTGTCTAGTTTTATCCTTGTAGTCTAGATTAAGCAATTCGTTAAATATATTATTTCTTTTATATTCTAGTGTCAGTACAAACAATGCATCGAAAGAATCAATGCCGGTCGATACTGGCGGCGGTGTCGGTTTCGAAAAGGTGCGTACCCGACGCCCAGCGACGTCTTCGACGACAACGACGCGCAAAACGACGACGCCCAAGGATGACTTCTCCGATCTCCTCGACTACGTTATGCTGAATAGCGTCGAGAAAGAGAAACATCGCATGGAGGTCCAGCGGATTCAGCCCGTCCTCAACGACATTGCCGAGGACGCCGTCCAAATGCTCGACAATCCCACCATCTCCCAACTCAAAAAAATCCCGATAAGGTGAGTGGAATGTTTCATTTTTGGAATAATATTTGAATTCACTTAATGTTATCGATTTTACATTTGGGTAAATATTTTATATTCAAATTTAAAGAAATATTTATTCTGTTGAATACTTACTGGAAACTAAATCCAGCACAATGAAAACGGGACTGGACACGGAATCTTATTTATACATTCACAGAACTAAAGGGTGTCCCAACAAAAACGGTCATTTTAGATTTGGAATTTAAATTAGATCACCACGACGAGGTATATTTGTTGATCAAAGCTAGATTAACAAGCCAATGCGGCCTATCTAAACATACAAAAGAAGATACTTTTATCCAGCCTTGTTTAGTTAGTATTAAATCCTAGTATTAAATTTTTTGCTTGCTTAATCTTGCTCTGATTAATCTTGTGCGGTTCAGTTTCGCTTATTTAAGCTACGTCCAACCTTATCTGATTAGTTTTATCCATGAAATCGTTTGTGTACAATCTAGTGGTTATAATGTTAGCATCTCTGTCTATTTTCATTTCTCTGATTTTGTTCTGTTGTCTAATTTTATCTATATTTTAATAGATAAATTTTTTTCCTTTTTAATTTAGTCTAGACTGAAAATAAAAATATTTATTAATGCATGAAATAATATATCAGATGAAATAAACTAGTTTGAACTGTAGTTACCGGTACAATAAAACATTCCTATAATAATATACGTTCGATTATAATGTCGAATGGTGGAATTTATGTTCGCGAAACGGCAAATACACGTCGCGTTGTCCATAATTCCTTTACCTTCCCCAATCGTGTAAGGGGGTGGGCGAGTGGTAGGAGTGAGAGAGAGGGTCGTTTGTGGCGGCGTCGCAACGGAGAAATGGATACAAGACGGTCATGCATACGAATCGTGTGTAATAAGCAAATATATTCACGTATATTACGGCAGTGTCTTACCTTTCGATTGCAAACGCAGCCCTAAACTGGACATATTTCATATTGGATTTTGGGTTTTGGGCCCAGAGATATGTATGCATATAGATATATTTTTCGCAGGGGGAGTTTTTATCCCGTTCTTCGCTTTTGGACGATCGAAATTTTTCTGATTGTTATTATATATTTTGCGGGGGAGGTTTTCCTTTCTTTTTCGATTGGGGTTTTTTATTATATGTTATTTACGGGTTGAAAATGTATACCGCCCCTTGTTATATTTATTCCGAAAGATTTGAGAAAGAGAATCGAGAAGGAACGTTTTTCTAATAAAACGGAATTTGCAATCTTTGATGGTCACTCTCAATCATATTGTATGCTGAGATTGTGTTTCAGAATAATGAAATTTAGAATTAGTCCCATTCCAAAAAGTTCTATTTTTAGAGAAAAGACCAAATATCTTGATTATAAGACGACATGCTGTTTCTCGAAAAAAATCAATGCATTATTTTTTATTAATTAGAAATTAGAAGAAGAAGAAATATTTATTGAAAACAAAAAGTTCATATCGACCATTAAGTCTTTCTACCCGGGAGTATACAGTGTTATTGTCGATTTTTCTTCTTATTCTTTTATGACCACATAGGATCACTTTAGTCAGTCCATTAACTAAGTCTCTTTGAGGGGATTGTTCGGACCTTGCGGTCCTCCCAGTACTTTTTCACGGGCACGTTCTGATCTTCATGCCCGGTCTTCAATTGAAAATAACCTTGTTGTGAATTTCTTATTTGTGAGTGGGAAGCGCAGATTTGTATCCTTGATTTTTTGGTTTAATTTTATCTTATCTGTGGTGACTTCTCGTGGAAGCCCAATTTCTTTCAGATCCTCTCTTATTTCTCTGATCCATCTGCACCCTGTTGTGGTATTTTTGGAGTTGAGATTGTATTGTACCAGTTGTTTCAGAAGTCTCGAATCTGGCATTCTCATTATGTGCCCGAAGAACCTCAGTCTCATTTTACGCATAGTGTCAGTAATGGGTTCTTGCTCTTTGTATACGACTTTGTTGAGCACTATCCGCCACTGTCCGTCTTGCTGGTATTTTTATTGATGCACGTCCTTCACGAAATGATTTTATAATACAAAAAAATACAGAAAAGATACAGAAAAAGAAACAGGAATTCTGAATTAACTGATTATGGGTTGTTTAGTCATATAGTGATTCGTCGAGTGTCTTGGGTGGGTGTCTACGAGAGGATTTGGTAGGGTCACGTCTGATGCATTGGGGGTTTGTGATGGTCCAATGAGTGTTGCTCTCTTTGTATTTGTTTTTTTTTACTATTTATTAGAAAATGCCAATGAGGACAAATATACAGATTATTATAATTCGACAGCTTATTGTACTTAAAACAAAATATACCAAATTGACTTTCGCAAACCTTGACACATAAAAATTCTTCTTCTTCTTCAATTGTCCTATCCTTTACGGACGATGGCCATTAACATTGCAACCTAGATTTTATTTACTGCAGATCTAATACTTCTGCAGATGATATTCCAAACCATTGACGAAGTTTGTGCAGCCAGGAGTGTCGTCTTGTTCCTTGTCCTTGCTGCCTATTTTGCTTTGGATTATAAATTGTAATAGGCGGTGCTTATCGTACCTCATGACTTGCATACGACTTTTCATTTTTTCACGACTGCTGTCTCTTTACCAATTCTTCGTATGACCTCCTCGTTGGTTTTATGATTGGTCCATGGTATTCGAAGTATGTGGCTGTATGGCCACATTTCAAAAGCCTCCAGCCTTTTCATTATAATTTTTTATGTGGTCCTTGCTTCGACCCCATAAAGCAGAAGTGGTAGGATGTAGCATCTGACCATCTTTGCATTTAGTTGTAGAGTTGTTTAGTTGTAGCTTGTTAATATATGTTTCATGTTGTTGAATTGGGCTCTAGCTTTTTCTATTCATAATCGTATTTCTCTTGAGGTGCTCCAGTTATAGTTGACAACTGTGCCAAGGTATGTATAAATTTCGACATGTTCTATGGTTTGGTTATTTACTATTAACTGTGTTTGCTGGTGGTTTCTTCGGCATGGTTATACATTTGGTTTTTGATGCATTTAGTTTGAGTCCATACTTCTCGGTGGCTGTCTGGATGTTTTGCAAAATTCTCTTTTTGCAAAGTTCTTCATTGTCGATTGATTTTTTGAATGAAAATGATTTGCGATCAAATTTTGATGTCATGAAAATAATTTGTGATTTTGCGATGATTACGTGTCATTGGCGTACGTTGTTAATTATCTCGACGTTTAGTTTTATTCCTCCCTATGCTTCCTCCAGAGCTTCTACAAAGATTTGTTCGGATTACAAGTTAAACAGAAGAGGCGATGGGATGCTACCTCGCCGTGCTCCCCTTTTGATGTTTATTTCGTTGTTAAGATTTATCCATCTTAACCTTGGCGGTTTGATTCAAGTGCGGGTATTATTCGTATGACTTTCTCATCAATACAAGTTTTTCTTAGCACTTCCATTAGTTTGTCGTGTCTAATGTTGTCGAATGCCTTGTAAAAGTATATAAAGCATAGATATATAGTGTCATACACATATAGTGTACGTCTTTGTGTTTCTCTTTGTACGTCTCTGCTTCGCTGGATGAGAACTTCAAGAAAATCGATTCTCTAGTGCCTTGTGCATTGCGAAAACGGAATTGTGATTCTGAGATGTTCATTTCGCATTTGTAGTATAATCTTTACGCAAAACTAAATGGATAAAATTGAATTACGCAAACCTGAATAGACGAAACTAAATGGAAAAAATGAAGTTCCGCAAATCTTGATGGACAAAACTGAAAGGACAAAAGTTGCGTTGCCCAAACTTTGATACACAAAACTAAATCTGGACAGAATTGAATTTCGGAAACCTTGGTAGTCAAATGTAAACTAAACAAAACAAATGTAAAAAATAGACTTGGGCAAATATTGATAGACAATAGATAACAAATAAATGGATAATAGTAAGGTGCAAAAAAATTGTCAAACAAAACTAAATGGACAAAACAGAGTTGCGCAAACATTAATAGATAAAACTAAATATACAAAATTAAGTTTTACAAATCTTGATAGACTAAAAGCAAACTTGGAACAATTACAAGACCTAGTTCAAAGTAAGACTCCGGTATTTTAATGCGAATGTTTGCCTGATGACACAATGAACAGTGGAGCATGCATACCTTTGCTTTTTAACACTTATCTATTCTTCCATAGCATAATCTTAACCCTAGACTGGTACACCTCTAGGAAAGTACATTATTGGTAAACCATGGTCATTACGACCCTGTAATAAAAAATCGTAAATTAATATATAAGTAATAGTATATAGTAAATAAATTAGTAAATTAATAAATAATATATAGTAAATTAATATATAAATTAATATATAACATTTTTATTTCAAAATATTAAAAATAATCCTAATAATAAATATAATAATAAAAATAATAATAATAATAATAATAATAAAAATAATATAATAAATAATCCTAATAATAAAAATAATAATCTTTATTGACATAAATGTAAATACACGACAGTTCGTACATTAGTGTCATCAAAGAAAAAAAAACATCCAAAAGAATAAAACAAAAAAGAAAACAAAAGAACAATAAGAAAAATACCAGCCAGAATGAAACGGAAAATAAAAATATTCAAATTAATACAGAAGCAATTAGCAATTCATAAGTTCTTAGATCCTGTTCAAGTAAAAAGAACGTAAGGAGAAAAAAAACACAAAAAAGCCTTTAACCCTGTTCTTTGCACTTCGATATTTTTTCCATGTACACAAAACCCCATAACCTCATTGCCGGTACGTGCGCCTGGTCGGACAGGCTCTCGCCTTACGGCGCCATATTTTTAGGGCGGCATATTTTTGTAGCAGCGAATTTTTCGTGAGTTTCCACCGGTTCTTAGTTTTACCTTCTACTTCTAGATAAAATATGAGATCAAAGATTTTTTTGAAATTTTGGGCAAAAGTTAATCCATTTATTAGTGAGCATTTCAACAGAGTTTCAAAAAATCCAAATTGTTCTCATTATTTGAGCAAAAAATTCAAAATAACATAATAAATTTAATGGGAGGAAAAGTACGTGCTACTATTATTTCCAAAATTATAGAGGCTAAATATTACAGCATTTTTTTTTCTATTGCACTCCAGATGTTAATAGAATTGAACAAATGTATCTTGTTATTCGCGTTGTAAATAAAGATAGTGAAGAATTTGTTCCTAAAGAAGATTTAATCAATTTTTTTACCTGTAGAATCATCTACTCATCTAGGGAGAGTTTATGCGACATACTCAAGTCCCGTAACATCCTGTATATATTATATTTGGTCTAATTTTTGTTTATAATCTACATATACTTAAATCACGTACGCCCTATATTTTTTGGTAGTCAATTGCCCAAAAGAAGTCAATTGAACAACTGAATGTTAAGAGTATCGAAATAGATCTAGAAATAGTTAATATATTAGTTTATATTAGATCTAGAAACAGTTAGATCTTAATATAAGTCAGTGAATAAGTGTAATACTAAAATAAAGTTTTTTTTTATAAGTTTAAAAATATTCTCGTTATTAAAAAAAAATACCCTGTATACCTTTATACAGGGTATATAGGTATACAGGCAAAATTGAGCAGTAAATACAAATAGTGAAGTTCCAGAACCGCTAAAAACTCATAGTGAATGGGGGATGTATGGTAATAAAATATAGGGTGGAATTCCATCGTACGACAGCGACATCTTGAGGTTATCCTTGCAGCGGTACTAAGATGGTCGTGATTTCAGGAGGGCCTCTTGTCAAGTTAACTGAATGTGCTTGCTACGTCCTCCACAAAAAAAAGATACCTTACTTACAAGTTTGTACGGAACCCTCGGTGCGCGTGTCACAACTTGCACTTGGCCGTTTTTTTTTTCATTTATTCAAGAATTGTTTGTATTCTTTTCTAGTGTAAATTTGTTTGATGGAATTTCGTATAAATAGTTTTGAGCAAATAGTTAAGATAAAGAAATAGCTAATTAAATGAAAATAAATGCAGATTTTGAAAGCAGTCTTTCAATTAGAATTAGACGTAAAAGCAAATTATTTATTCACGAAGGAACAGATAAACAAATAAAAAATCTGTCTAAAAAATTTGAAGTTTTTCATAATCTCTTAAATATTTGTACTAATTCTGTTACAAAAAAATTTACACAATTGGAAAATCATAATAAAATTTTTGAATTATATACAATATTCCATAATTAGCGCAAAAGAATCAGACGAAATTCTTGAAAAATGTCAGGATTTGCACATATACCTAACAGACGATATAGAACCTTTAAATTTGTCTAACGAATTACAAATTGGGGCGGCGAAAGTTGTATTCGCCTTAGGCGGCATATTTTACTTACTTTTCCTCTTCGCTCCATTCACATTTCTTAAAACTTGTTCAACACCCAATGTTCCCACAGCTCCTCCCCTTCTCCACATGCTCGACAAGTCCTATCTGTTGCAGCCATCCAATATCTTCTACCCCTTTCCTCACTGCATCTAAACCGGGCAATCGCTTTTGCGACATCTGCTCGATTTTGCTGTAGACTCTATTATAGGTACCCTCATCTATGTGTCTTTGCCCCTCTTGTAGCTCTATCTCCAGTAGTCTATCTGCCCGAATCCTTTCCACTAACATTCCCTCATTCATCATTCTCTCGATCTCTTCTTGGTTCCATCCCCCTCTTTCATACATTCGCTTGCGCAGGTATCCCCATTTTGTTTCATTACTCCCTTTACCCCCCTTTCTTACCACTTTCAGAACTTCTTTCACTATTCTTTCATCTCCCGTACTATTCACTTTTCTTTCAAATTTAGCCACTCTCATAACCGCGTTGTTTGCCACCTTGTTAGAATTTGTTTCTTGTTGGACGATGTACCAGGGGGTAGACTTTTCTAGCTGACTCTCTATGTTGTTTTCCTCTTTCACACCCCAGATTTATGTCCTATACATCATAATACTACGTACGGACGCATTCCATACAATCATTTTCGCCCTAAAATTTTGCCTCAGGTATACTCTCCATGTATCCCAGAGCCTGTTAGCAGCCAACCACGCTTTTTTAACTATATACTTCATATGTGCAGCG
Source organism: Phosphuga atrata (assembly GCA_944588485.1). Lineage (NCBI taxonomy): Eukaryota > Metazoa > Arthropoda > Insecta > Coleoptera > Silphidae > Phosphuga > Phosphuga atrata. The sequence continues at coordinate 35,061,122 of OX155893.1, forward strand.
CACGATTATTATATATCCACATTGATTATTATATATCTATTTCACTACAATTATATACAATCCGCCGGATTATCAAGATTGTACCTTGATAATGCGGTGGTTTGTTAGTCTTTTCTATCCGCTGTCCCGCGCCGGATATAAAACTCGCTCACAGCTGAAATAAAGTTAAAAGCGACACAATCCAGTGTTCTTGGAAAATCACACCCTGCTTTTAACTCTGCAAACTTAATTCACGATTCTGACCAAGCTAACTCCATTCTACAATTGTCTTCGGAATTTTTACAAGAGCTTTCTAACAAATGTGAAGTGGATGTTACGCTGACAAACGATGACATAGTTTGTCTTTAATGATGATAATGAAATAGCTTGTCATTTCTTTTCTAACGAACAAATCCTCAGCTTAATTAGTTCCACGGATGACGGCGAAGCTAACGATTACTTGAATATTTGAACTCGGCGAACTGTAAGAAACGGTGACGCGTTTAACGCACTCAATGTTTGTACGAAATTAGCAGAAGAAAACGCCACAGCAAGTGATGATGTGTTAGTGTGAACAAAAAGCAAAATTATCTTGTTAGCTATTTTTATGTAATACTATCTATTCTTAGTTTGTACATACTTTTTGTATGTATACGTTTACCTATATAGATACATATTTTATTCTTTCAGAAATACAAGTGTACATAAAATATTTAAAATAGTTATTGTGTCGTTTTAATCCTGATAATCCGGCGGTTGTCTGGTCCCATATGTGTCGGATTATCAAGATTGTACTGTATATCATTTTTTCTTGTTTTTGGTCATTCACTATAGGTGTAGTATTTTGAACGATGTTCTGCACAAATATATTTTTTACATTTTTGACACTTTATATTTGCTTTTCTTTTTTGCTTATCTTTGGAATACAGACACAATTGACACCTCTTGCTGCCTCCTAGTAAATTTGGAATAACTTGAGCTGAAGATATTCTCTTTTTTATGAAATATTTGATCCCCTGGACTGTTTGGCGATCCTATATGTAAGGCTTTACTAAAGAAAATTCGAAGTCTCTTAAATAATTAGCTCTATTTCTTGACTTTACAATATTCAAATCAGAATTGTCTATCGCATGGAGAACTCTACAATTTATGCCTGCTTGATCAAACATTCCATAAAATATACGCATTGGCCAGCGATTAGTTTTTCTTGCGGTTGCATGTGAATTATATAATTAATCAAAACTGCCGGTTTCACTGTTTGTTTTATTATACTTAACAATCATGTTGGGGTTTCCTGCTTCATCACTGCCGTTGTCATAATGTATGGTGGAGAAAAGTTATATATTAATACTTTTTGTTATTTTTTAATGTGTAGGATAACAATGTTTCGTTGGAATCATTCAGAAATAGCTAATGTTTTGAAAAGACATTCTTTAGGAATCCCCCTTTTATTTTTTCTCATCGTTCCTAAAATGGTTAGTTTGTGTTGATCTAACATCGTCTGTGCCATCGCATCGGTACAAACCTAAAGCAATTATCCATTGTTATATTTCAACTTCTGTAAAAAATGTGTTCAGAGTTCAAAGTTAAATAAGCTCGGTATTCTGGAACTTATTCATTACTGTATTTATCGGTTACGGCTCCTACATACGGTATATTTTGAATTTCAAATCTGGGTCATAGCCACCCTGACCGCGACAATAATAATAAAAAATTAATACCGACCGTATTTGAGTAATTCAACAGGCGTTCCTGTGCTACATCGTTTTCTCATGCACTGAAGCAAATTTACACCGCTGTGACAAATTGTTAGATTGCAAGATACGTGGATAATTGATGCATTAAAATGACGCATGCAGTAGCAGTCTGGGGTTAAATATTTCACTCCATTCCAAATTATTATCCGATAATTAGTATCAAGGATTTCGAACTCGATAGTCTTGAGCATTAGCACCAGCAATTAATATATCTTCTAAAATGTTAGTACCGTATTTAAAGCGTACATAAGAAATGAAGTTTTAAGTAATAAGCATCATTATTATTATATGTGCTCACTCGGCTGCAACCCAAATTATTTCTGTATTATTTTTGTAGGTTTCTAGTTCTATTTGCACGAGTTTTGTTCATCTTTATTTCTCTATGCTTACACATTGTTGCATCCAAAAATAATCCAGTGGAGTTTTGCAACTTTTAAAATAAGTAAGCAACCTCATTACAGCTGATATATATGACAGAAAATGATATAATTGGATGAACCAAGTTAGGAATTTATTTTACATATGCTCCCTTTATAGTATATCACTTGTTTCGATCCAAAATTGTATTGTTACGATATCAGTGACAAACACAAGTTAGTGTATATAGCTTTGATAATCACAATGATTGTTATTTAAGTTCAGATTAATATCAAATTAAAATATACTCAAGTTATAATTATAATATAATAAATAATAAAATTAATAAATAAAATAAAATAAAATTATTAAAAAAAATTATAAATAAAATAATTACATAGCTTTTGAAATTCTAGGACTCATTTGTATGTCAAAAACAGGTGTGAAACTGAATTAGCGATTGTTGCAATTTATGTTTATGTACTGAAAATATCCCCTAACGTTTTGATCTGAATCTAATTTATACGTTAACACTTAAAATAATAATCGGTTACCACTAGGGTAACAAAATTTTTGCGTAGTCAGACAAGATTCAACATGAGACTCAACATTCTCTAATCAACGAAAACTTAAAATATGAACAATTTAGATGGGAAAACCTAATTTAATCATTATAACTAATCGATTAATCAAGAAAACACAGGTTTTATTACTTGAATATATGTATTTTAAATTAATATTCTTTATTGTAAAAATCCTATGACGTCAAATACAATATCAAGTCTAAGTATAGAAAGTCTTCAATTTTAAATTAAAAAAAATTTAAATCTCATTTTTTATGTAAGTAAGTAATAGAAAAAACACGTGAATTAAATTTTACTATATATTTAAAATAGATGAAAGTTGAAATATATTTGCAATAATAGTTTCAAAGTAAAACAAATTTACTTATTTCTGCTGTGTCAAACAAAATAAAGTTTACATCATATTTGGGTTCGTCTCTACTATTTTTGTTTGTGTATTTCGAACATTATTATTCGTGAAGGTCGTTTTTCGACATTTACTGCGTCCACCAATAAAATGTTAAATTTACACCGACAATAAACAAATGTAATTTCCTGTAATAATACGTAACGGTAACTGAATAACAAACAGATCTCTTAAACTATACATTTAATAATGTGCGACTTTAATATTCGAGATACGATATTTGGAAAATGGTTTGAGATAAGGATATTACTTATCATTTTATTTTTTCAGAAATATCTATGAAATATCTATCGAAAATTGATTCAAATTTGGTGTTTAAAAAATAGAAATTCATATATCGTGGGTGTATTGCCTTAAGTGACCAACTCAAAAATTGTTAACTATAATATAATTACTAAATACTATAATATAATTGTTAAAATTACTAACTAGACATACTAGCCCACTTACCCACTTTTTATCTTTGGCCCAGGTTTTTTTTTTCTCAAACATTCCTTGGGGAACACAGAGCCTCGGCAAAAGACTTCCATCTGACCCTGTTGATTGCGAGTTGCTTATATTCTGTCCACGCTATTTCTGCATCTTCCTCCGCTTTTCTGACGGTTCTTCGTCAAGTTGCTTTTGGCCTACCACATTTGCGGCTGCCGTACGGATTCCATTCTACTGCCATTCGCACGATGTTGCTGTTGTCATGCCGCAGAGTGTGCACTATCCATTTCCACTTTCTTCTTTTTATTTGAGCGGCGGCTATAGATTCTTGGTTCGCCAACCTTAGAAATTCTTCGTTGGAAATTATGTTGCCAGAAAACTCCCAGGATGCGTTTTAGATATTTGTTAATGAAAGTTTTGAATAGGATTGGTTTAACGTTGGTATTAAAATTTCTAAGCTTGGTGTTCTTGCTGTACCTATATGGTAGATTGCCATATGGGGTTGAATTGCCTTGAATATCTTTTTCAGTGCCGCCAGTTTTGGCAACAGTGCTACCTAGATGGGTAAAATAGTCCACTCTTTCTATCAACGCTTCCTGGATTGACATGGGCTGCTGGTTGTCGAAATTTATACTTACCTCCTTCGTTTTGAGGTACTTAATTTCTAGGCCAACTTCGCTTGCTGCGCTCTTGAGCTTCTCCAGCTTAGCACGCAAGTCTGTGACTAAGCACACAAATATCATCCGCGTATACCAATTCTTACCAATTCAAAACGCGGACCCCACTGTGAAGATCCCATTGTATGCCTTGTTTGTTTTACATGCCTTGATTGCGAGATCAAAGTCCAACACCAGAATAAAGAGAAAGGGCGCCAAGATGCAGTCCTGTTTCACTCCGTTTCTTAAGTTGATCCTGCTGCCAAGTTTGCCTTTGTGTAAAATTGTGCATATATCACCGGAGCTTTGGTTACATTTATGGGATGAAACCGATTTATTGGGCCAGGTTTGAAGTTATTATTAGCTACGTATATTGGCTTGAACTATTTTTGTATAAAGGTAGCAGGCATTAAAATGACTTGGACACAATATGGGGGTTCAAACCTTTCAAACAGTCCTTTTTAATTTCAAATTATGAACGCCTTTTTTCGTTTATGTCGTTGAAAGAAAATGCTGATCGTAAATTAGTAGACCATTTGACTTTTCAACAAGATGGAGTGCCACCACATTATACGCAGGCTGTTCGGGAGTTTCCGAACAGAGTTTTACCGGGACAATGGATTGGACGAAGAGGTGCTCTGGAATGACCGGGCCGCTCACCTGAGTTAAGTCACCTGGACTTTTTCTTGTGACGTAATCTAAAGAGTAGAATTTATGCAAAAGAACCACAATCTCTGGAAGAGTTACGTCGACGCATTATTGAAGAATGCCGTCAAATTACGCCACAGATCATCCAAAATGTAAGAGAACGTTTCGAGCGGAATTTGTATTTTTGTATGGAATTAGGTGGCGTACAATTTGAGCATTTGTTAAAGTAATAAAAATCTTTTCTGGCGTTGAATTGTGTTTTTTCATCCCCTTCACTTTTGCAGTTTTTGAAGACAGATAGAACATTTGGACTTAAAAATTATCTCTTTAATTATCTCTTTTATTAATTATAATAAAAATAATCTCGACAGCAAATTGATTAATTTTGAAAATGTTAACCTTTTATGTTTATGGCAAAAAGGGTTTTCAAATGAGGTATCACTTACTCCACCGTGCCATTTGAAAATTTAAGGGTTGTGGTCCCAGCGCGAAGGGGTTGAGTGATTTGGCTACAAATTTTCTTGTAAAAGGTGTCCCTCACAAACAAAGTTGACGTGTGCGAGCGATTTTTGAGAATACATCTTTAACTATCCGAAGATCCCTCTGTTTCGTTTTCAATGGCCCACCTAGTATAGCCTGTGATTTTTTAGTGGAGTTTTGGTACATTCGTTTTATTTGGATTAGTTTTAATTGGGCGATATGTAGTCAAGTAAGATAGAAAAGAAAATTACTAAATAATCGGAGCCTAGGCCTGGGGAAAGGATTAAATCAACAATGGAATTTATAAGGTTACAAATATGATGTCCGGGTAGTATCCTTGTTCTGGGGCATTATGAAGGTGGGATTGATCTATCTGTGTATGAAACGGGAGTTATTGATACTGGACTCGATGATGACATACTCAATACTTAAACAACAAGACCATTGGATGAATATTCTGCTCAACACCAGAGAAGGGATGTATATAAACAATGAAAATGTAGACTTTGAAGGAAAGTTGTGGTGAAACTGAGGCAATCATTCAGAGGAGTATTTTGAGAAAGAAGGTTAAGGTGGACCAAGGTGCCACCCCTAGCCTGGTTGGTCAGTAGATTTCCGTGTTTCTTTTATGTTGTTCAATCTATGAATGATGTGTTACTGTCTGGCTTTGTCTTTGTGTCAAAAAATAAGTGTCTGTTGTTGTGCTGTGTATTTGTAAAACTGTTTATAAGTATCTGTTTATTGGTGTTAATATTAGCGTACACGTAATTAATTTTGTACATCAAATATTTATGGGGGATTACGAGGCTTCGTCGGTTGGTTGGGTAGGAGTGTCGGAGCCAGGGCAAGTCAGGTCAGGATGTGCATCTCATTATGCGAGAAAATGACGGGTGTGTCTATTTGAAAGTAACTATTTTGTAATAGCTTATATTTTGGGTCATTTCACACATTGCAAGCGATCAATTTATTGTTTTTTCTTTAGTAGCATCGGACCTCAATTTGAAAGTAACTCTTTTAACTAGTTCGTCACGGATGGAAGGGATGGATCGCTGATGGAAGAGATTTCAATAGTGTATGTGCTCATGATAATGTTATGGGTAGTGAGTGGCAAACGAATACATGACTTTTTGTTGACTTTTATTGGTAGTTCCGATGATCTTTTTGTGCTGCTCTTTATTTTTACAGTGGGTACTTCCTCAATGGGAGTCTTTGAATGTTTAGGTTTATGTGTTAAATATCTGTTAGATTGTAGATTTGTAGATTTCGGTGGTGATTTGTACTGCGACCTTCATAGATCTACTGTACCCCACCCTCTTCCTCTAATCGTCGCTATACTTACCCATTTAGAGTGCCTCCTCTAGTCCTGATTCCTTTAGGAATGTCAGGATCTAGGTGGGATTGAAGCACTGCAAATTTTCTGAATTTAAGCAGTGGGCCCCAAGGTACATCTGTCTGTTGCGGAGCAGTGCTCCGCAGTCTTTGAGCAGATGTATGGGGTTTGCTCTGCTGAACCGCGGAATCTACATTTGTCATCCTCCTCCAGACCCTGTGGCCTTGAGGTGTTTTCTAAGTCTGCGGTGTCCCGACGGGACTCCCGTCTAAATATCTGTTAAAAAAATTTTAACTAGTTCGTCACGGATGCTGATGCAAAGGATTTCATTAGTGTATGTGTCGTAGCCACATAGTGAAATCCGTCAGATTGTGTAAAACAGAGTCATTTCATGATCTGATGGCAGTTCATGAAACCACCTATTTTAGGCGGCATTACATATCACTACGATTAAACATTCTGAATTTCTTACCGTTTTGACGTTCCACGAAATAACTAAGTGCAATCATTTCTTCTTCTTCTTAAGTACCATGTCCTTCTAGAACGTTAGTCATCAACAAGGCTAACCTTACTCTGTCGACGGCAAGTCTGAGCAGAGAGCTTGAGTTGAGTTTATACCAGTCACGTAGCTTAGTACCAGTCACGTTTATACAAGTCACGCCATGATGCTTTTCTGCGGCCCGGTTTTCTTGAGCCATGATGCTTTTCTGCGGCCCGGTTTTCTTGAGCCATGTTGCTTTTCTGCGACCCGGTTTTCTTTTACCATAATTGTTTTCCTGCATGATGTTCTGCAGTAATCGGTATTTTTCTCCACTCATAACATGCCCCAAAATATTGCAGTTTCCTTCTTTTGATGGTGGTAAGAATTTCGGTGGATTTATTCAGACGTTAGAGTATTACCAAGTTGGATACTTTTTCCGTCCATGAAGCTTTTAATATTTTCCTGTAAGCCCACATCTCAAAGTCTTCAATTCGTCTTTCTTCGTACTTTATAGTTTATGGTCCAGGCTTCCATACCGTACAGCAGGGTGGAGAAGACATAACATCTGAGCAGTCGGATTCTTCTAGTGCAGATGTATGGGGTATTGATACCCCATATATCAGTACCCCATATTGATATTATTGTATGTATTATTCTAGTGCAATGTCACATTCCCCACACCGATCTTCAATCTTCTCATTTCTTTTAACTCGTTGTGTGTCTTACCTGCGTTCCAGGTAGCGATTTTCAAGTTGATTGGTTTCATCTTTTCTTTCTTCCCCCATATGTTGCTTGACGCATGGAAATCATCCCATTCCCCCCCGGGGGGCCGATTGGGGGAATTACTCCGGAATTGATTTTAGTATTGACTGCCATATTGGTTTTCTACTAGGGGTGCCTTTATAGACCTTTAATACAGTGGTTCCCCATTGCCTCCTGTATCTTATGCCGTTGATACGTTAATGATTCATCCGCCTTTAGGGAAGATTTCTCTTCCCAAGGACAGTGAAGATGCCCTTACTCTTGTCAGCTCTTCCACCCTAAGCGGTAGGCTGGCAAGAGGAGTCTACCTATACCGGCAGACATTCGGTCGACAGAGCCTCGTTAGCTGTCTAGCAGGGTGCACCACGAGCAGGTGAGGTTGTCAATCGGGTTGGAAGTACTCCTTACACCCCAAGCATTTGATATGTAATCATATGCAATCATTTGATAGTATAAAACTACTTGTCTTAGTTATCAGATCTATTAAAAAAGAGATAAATAACCAAATATATGTGTGGCTACTTCACGAACTCTTCTTCTTCTTCAAGTGCCGTGTCCTCCCAGAACATTGGCGATCATTCGCTTGATCCTCACTTTGTCCACAGCCGATCTAAAGAGTGTCGTGGTGTTTACTCCATACCTTTGGCGGAGATTCTTGAGCCAAGATGTTCTTCGGCGCCCAGGGCCACGCTCTCCCTCTATTTTTCCTTGAATAATAATTCATATTTCGGATTTCTCATTACGTGAGCAAAGTACTGCAGCTTTCTTCTTTGTATGATATTAAGTACCTCTCCTTGTTTATTCATACGCTGTAGAACCGCCTCATTCGTCACCCTGTCCATCCACGATATCCTCAGCATTCTTCGGTAACTCCACATTTCGAAGGCCTCAATCCTTTTGCATATTGTGTCAGTGAGGGTCCATGCTTCGATCCCATAGAACAATATGCTAAAGACATAGCAACGTAATAGGCGTATTCTTAAGGGAATTTTTAGAGCTCTGTTGGTAAGCAGTTTTTGCATGCTCCTGATGTTCGTGCCTGTTCTATTCTGCTTTTGATTTCTTGAATTAAGTCCCATTTTTCATTCACCCAGCAGCCCAGATATTTATATTTTTGTACTCTCTCCACTATTTCTCCATGTATCCTGATATCTGTTAAGTTGTCGGTTATATTTTTGTTTTTGCTGACAACTATCCATTTGGTCTTCCTTATATTTAATCGTAGACCCATTTGTTGGCTATGTTCTGTAACCGCTGCTAAGAGTGCCTGTAAATCATCTTTATCTGTTGCCAGTAAGACCGTGTCGTCCGCATATCTTAGATTGTTGATGACCATTCCATTAGCAATTATACCCTCTGTTCTGTCTTCGACGGCTTCTCTGAAATTTTTTTCTGCATACAAATTAAACAGCAGGGGCGAGAGCACACAGCCTTGTCGGACTTCTCTCATAATACGCACTTCTTCAGATGTCTGGCCGTTAATTCTAATGTCAGCTGTCTGCTTCCAATACAAGTTGGCGATTATCCTAATGTTTCGTCCGTCCAGGCCCATATAGTTCAGTATAGCTATTAACTTATCGTGTTGAACAGTGTCGAATGCCTTCTCGTAATCTACGAAGCAAGCATATACATCGACGTTTACGTCTCGACATCGTTGTATTAGAACCTGGACACTAAACAGCGCCTCCCTTGTACCGAAACCGTTTCTAAAACCAAACTGAGACCTGTCAATATTTTCGTCGCATTTGGTATATATTCTTGAATGAACGATTTTCAGGAACAACTTTAATTTATGGCTCATTAGGCTGATCGTTCTGTAATCTTTACAATACTTGCAGTTAGCCTTCTTTGGTATAGCAACGAATGTTGACCTGAGCCAGTCTTTAGGAATTACTCCGGTCTTGTATATGCAGTTGAGTAAGCTTAATAGAAGTGCAAGGGGCCTGTCTTCTTCCAATATTTTCAAAACCTCTATTTGTGTTCCATCTGGTCCTGGTGCCTTTCCGTTTTTTGCACTTGATATAGCGTGCAAGAGTTCTGCCTTAGTGATATCTAACCCGTCATCCAGAGTAATATTATGCGAAAAACTCCTATCATCTACAAAGAGATCTTGAATATATTTTTTCCATTCCTGTAGTTGTTCTTCTGTGCTACTAAGAATTTGCTGTTGCTCGTTCATGAGAGTGCTGTTATTGTTCTTTTTATACTGACCAGATGTCCGTTTGATTTCCTTGTACATTAAAAGAGTCGTGTTTGGCTTCTAACTGCTCTATTTCATTGCACTGTCCCGTCAACCAATCTTCCTTCGCTTGTCTAATCTTCGTCCTAATTTCCCTTTGCACCTCCTTGTATCTGTCAGGGTCTTTATTTTTATATGATCTGCGGCGGTCCATTAATTTCAGGATTTCATCGGTAATCCAAGCTTTCTGTTTGGTTCTGTTGCGAACTACCTAGTCATATCGTGTAATACATGAACTGCCGTCAGATCATGTAATACTCGGGCTTACACAATCTGCCGGATTAGGCTATATGACTACGACATATGTATTAATGATGATTTTTGGGGACTTCTATAGGTAGTTCCGATGATCTGTTGTTGGTGCTCCTTAATTTTAAATTGGGTACTCCCTCCCATTTGTGGACCAAGCAGCAAATACTATTTTTATTATTTATAATATATTTTCCAAAATGTTTATTTCGCACGGAAAATTGACAAAAGCATTAAAGGCTTATTCATTTAATTCCATTTGGTTTTACTAATATCATAAAATTGTGCAAAAAAATGTACTTGTATAGGCTTTTGTAAACCCATGTTCTTATTAAAATTTATAAAATGTAGATAAATAAAAAAGAAATAAATAAAAGTGTGGAGAACTGAACTAAATTGGCTAGTATATAGTTAAACGCTCCACACTTTTATTTATTGTATATTCAACACGGAAATTAATTATTTTCTACTTTTTGTTTTTTTTTAATAATAAGGTGTTTTTCTTTACTTCTATATATTTGATATTTTAATATTTTGCACATTTTTACAATATTTATAAAACTAGGTTTTGCAGACGATAAAGTTTGATATAGTTTTTATATATTTAAATAAAACTTTTTATTCAACATTCCAATTTGGGTTAGATTATTTAATCCATACAAGTTTCTCAAAATTTATGGCTGTGCCAGCATAAAAACGAATTACAATAAATTTTGCTACTTAATAGTTTTCTGTCAATCTAAATTGAATTAACTTCCAATAGAATCAAAGAAAGAAACAAAAACATAATCAACATAAAAATACAGCTGTGCACCGAAAAAAACTGCTTTTATATAATACAACCTTAATTAACCTTATCACAACCTTAATTATGAAATTTTTTCTGTAGTTTGTAAACAATAACAAACAAAAAAACAATTTATGTAAGCAGTTGTCTTCAAAAATTACACAAAATGATACTGTAAACAAATTATATATTATATAATTTTTCTAGTATCGCATTCTTTATTTTATAAAATGTTTCTTAAGCGTCTATCACCGAGTAATTCCAAAAAAGAAAAAGGCTCTATGTGAGTTTCTATTTTCCAAAGATTTCTGTGGAAACTAATTAATATTTTCTTTGTCTAACTATTATTGTTATTGTGTAGAAAGTATCAGAGGAAAATTGAGATTGTACTTTGTGAAAGTAGAGAATTTTCTTGGTGGACAGCTGGATTTTTATAACGCTTATTTTTGTTGTTTTATTTCTAGAAATTAGTGGAAATTGGTTCAATTAGATTAACTGCAATCCTTAAATTGGGCAATTTATTGTAATTTATATATTGTATTTGTTTAGTGAAATAGTTTTTTATTTCTAAATAGTGCTTATACATGTTATGAAACGTAAAATTAAATAACTAGAAACACTTCGTTCAATCATTTAAATGAATAATTTAATTTATTTTTTAAATTTGCTTGAATGTGAAGTTGAACCAATAAAAACTAAAATTAAATATTAATAAGAATTTGGCATACAAGCCAAATCTCCATCAGTTTTATAAATAATTTTTAAATTGTTTATTTATCTTTTTACATTTTCTATCTAATTTCTATAATTTATGATTTATTGCTTTGAAAATTGTTCCAAATAATTTGAGTCAGTGTACTAAAAATATTTATAAATATTATATGCAATAAATCTGAGATCTCTGCATATTTTCGACAATTTTTTGTAAGAAAAATTGTGTTAGAACTTACGTACTAACACCACCGCAGCTACAGATTTGAACAAAATGGATGGTGATATTAGGTTATAACGGAGCAGATAAATCCAGATCACATATCGCGCGGTAGCGCGACCTCTCGATCCGAATTAAGAAAAAATATTTGATAAGGGTTAGATTAAGTTATATTAGAACAGATAAATCCAGACCACATATCGCGGTAGCGCCACCTCTCTCTGCGGTGGCGTTAATACGTAAGTACCGAAAAATCTATTACTATTAGTAACAACGAGGGACAGGATTATATTCATTTGCATATTTGCATACGCTTTTGCATATTTAGTCCATTTTCAACGGTCATTGCATTGCAAGATCAAGATATGATGCATATTTTCGCTATATTTAAGTACAGTATTTTTCGGTGGGGTAGTTAATGAATGAACCCTTGCATTGTCGGCCAAAATACAGCTATTTTAACTAGTTACTATGTAATAGATTAAATCACGGCCTACAAAATCTCCCATACCTACTGCTATAACAACAACCTACGCTTATACCTTCGATACCGCTATTTATTTATCCGTAGCTGTATAGCCCTATATGGGTTCTGTCTGACTGCACAATGCATCTCCCCCCGTGTCGGTCCATCATCATCTGAGGGTCGTAGTCCAATCCCATGGTACGTAGGTCACTGATTACGTTATCGCGCCATCTCATTCTCGGCCTTCCCAGCGGTCGTTTACCAGCGGGGTAGTTCTTCCATGCCAGTTTTGCCGTTCGTTCGTTCGGCAATCTTTGGACATGTCCCACCCATCTCAATCTCATCCCTTTGATCACATTTACTATATCGGGTTCCTTGTACAACTCACTGAGTTCCCTTTTTTTTCTAGTTCTGTGGACAAGATGGACTGGATCCAATATCAACCCAAACACCCTCCAGAGTACCTTCCGCTCGAAAACTCTCAATTTTCGTTCGCTATCTGTTATGAGTGTCCACGTTTCACAGCCATACATAACCACCGGTCGTATTATCGATTTGTATATTCGTATTTTGGTTCTTCTCCTACTAATACGTTTGGATCTCAGTGTTTTGTCCAAAGCATACATACATCTGTTGCCTCTCTGAATTCTGGCTTTGACCTCTTCTGTTTTGTCATTATCGGCCGATATTATAGCTCCTAGATATTTCAAGCTATTCACCCTCTCGAAATAAAAATCTCCAATTGTCAAATTCTGGCCTATATTCTCTTTGAGCCTGCCTTGTATTTGATCTTAGTTTCGTTTATGGCTAATCCCATTTAAGTGTTTCCTTTTCTATCTTGAATAACTGTTCTTTGACTTTAAGAACTGATCTGTCACCACATCGATGTCATCCGCAAAGGCAAGTACAAGTTTTGGTCCATCATTACTGTACATCTTCACTTTAATATTTGCCGCTGTTATGGCTTTCTCCAGCGCTATATTGGAGAGCAGTGGAGATAGTGCCTCTCCTTGTTTCAGCCCAAAATGTCATTGCATTGTTTCAGCCCCTGTCTCAATTCTTGAGACAGTGCTTCCAATTCCAACTCTGCTTTTGGATCCATTTACACACATTTGGGTAAATTTAATTAGCTTTTGCGGGATTGATTGTTCTGCCATTGCCTGCCAAAGTTCTACTCGCAAGACACTGTCGTAGGCTTGTTTAAAGTCGATAAATATATGGTGCAAACTTTGATTAAACTCCCTTTTCCAGAATTTGTCGAATAGTGAATATTTGGTCGACTGTAGACATTTTTTTTTCTAAGGTCACGACGCCTTCCACTATAGGTGTTAGTCGCTGCAGGATTATTATCGATAGTATCTTGTATGACGTATTTATTAATGAGATGCCCCTGTAATTGACACACTTCATTTAATCCCCCTTCTTGTGTATGGGGATTATAATACTTTCTTTCCAATTGTTCGGTATTTCTTCCTTTTTTCCAGATTGTGGTAATTGGCTGGTGTATATGCCGATGCAGATCTTCACCTCCATATTTTATGCAATCCGTTGGTATGTTTTCTTTTTCCGGCGCTTTGCCGTTTTTCATCCTCATTATGATATTTTGAATCTCTTCCAGGCTGGGGTCCTCTAAAGTAAAATCTGCCGTGTGGTAAGTTTGTGCATTTTGGTTGTCGCCTACTTGAATATTGAGAAGTCTACTAAAGTAGTTATGCCATTCCGTTATAATTTCTTGCTCATTTGTAATTAGGGTCCCATCATCCTTCTTCAGGATGTTCCCTGTTCTTGGTCTGAATCCAGATTTTGCTTCGTCCACCTTCCTACAGAATTCCTTTAGTTGATTGCCTCTGAAATTGGTTTCCAATTCTTCCAGTATTTGTTGTTCATGTTTCTTTTCTTTGTCCTTATTAGTATTCTGGCTTCCCTTTTTATTTCTCTGAGATATCTTCTGTTTGTCTCATTGGGCTCTTTTATTGTTAGCATTCTGGGTTTTTCTCTCTGTTCTAATACCCTCCAAGAGTCATCGTCGAACCAGTTTTTATGCTTCTTCTTTTGTGTTGGACCCAGTATTTCTTTGGCAGCATTAGATATTGATCGCTCTATTGTATCCCAGATCTCAATTTCGTTCTCATCTTCATAGGTTTCTGGAAGGTTTTCCAATATTTTTTTGAAACTCGTTTTTTGTTTTTTCGTCATTTCGTTTACATACTTCCCACCTATTTGATCTTTCCGCTCTTTAATTTTTGTGGTTAGAGATGCGCATTCTCACCTTTGCTCTTACTAGGATGTGGTCCGAGTCCGCAATGCACCTCTCAAGCTCCGTACATGAATGACCTTGCTTGCATGTCTCGCATCTACTAAAATGTAGTCTATCTGATTCCTTCTGATACCAACATTTGATATATTGAAGTCCCCACAGAGTAGATAGCGCTATTGCTGCGGGCGAAATTGTACCAAATAGTATTTTCTATTAAGTATTATGAGTATTATTATTGATTTTAGAAATTTTATAAGATTTTTGTCTTAAAAATGAAAATTTTCTTTGATTTGTAAAAAAAAGATCAAAGAGGTGTTTGCCAAAGTAGGAGTCATTCCTTACCGAACCCAAAATTAATGAAAGAAACATCATTTTTATGAAGTATTACAACGATTACGATTCTTTGTAGGGCTAGCCGATCTGTGTGTCGTTTGAACCTCATATAAGCAAAAATAATTTGATTTCTGTCGATCACTATTGGTAAGGTGGGGGACTGGTGTGGGATGAATGCGACGGTCGCATTAAATCACCATTGAAGCAATAAATTGTCATTGCTTAATAATTATTTAAAAATATGAAATTTTTTTTTTTTTTTTTGGAAACGTTTTTATAAAATTTTAATTAAATTGTTTATTTCGCAATAATATGTGGAAAACAATAAATAAATTTAAGAAAAAGATGTTTTAACACTTATGTCAATACCCAGTCGTTACTACGTTGTTCAATACCCGGGTACCCGTGTACCCGCATGGGTTTTTCATTCAATAAAATAATTCTAATACCCGGAGACTTTCACATTACAACTCGGGGTTACCCATAGAGTATTCCACTACCCGAAAAACACTATTTCTATAAATAAAACCGCCGGGTGGGCAAATTATGGGATCAAAATATGGTGGATAAGCGACGCCAATAATTCATATCCATTGAAAGGTCAAATTTACTCTGGCAAAATAACAACTGGCCGTGAAATAAATCAAGACGAAAGAGTGGCAGAGAGTAAAAGATTTTGCTGCAAAATATAAAGGATCTAGAAGAAATATTAAAATGGATACTTTTTTTACTACTTTACCTTTAGCAAAGCATTTATTGTATGGAACCTAATAATTGTAGGAACATTGGAAAGAAAAATACTTTCTAGTAGACATGCTAGCTAGCATCTAAAGATCGTGAAGAATTCTCTTCTCTATTTGGGTTTCATGAAAAAGTTACTCTATGCTCTTATGTTCCTAAAAAAAAAGAAAGTTGGTATACTTCTATCTACGATGCACTCAGATTTGCAGCGAAGAAAAAAAAAAGAAACCAGAAATTGTTCAGTATTATAATAAACCAAAAATTGGTGTGGATATAATGTTGTAGGATCATGTCATATTTGTTACCAGGATGTCTATAGAAAACGGAGAAAAAACACGAAAATCGTGTAAAGAATGTAAAACAAACCAGTTTGCGATGAACATTCAAAAGCAATTGTAAAATGTGACGCATGTTGCCAATAATAAATTGAATATAAAAGTATTTTATGTAAATATTTTATGTATAATTTATAATAGAATATAAGTTTTATAATAAAATTAATTAAAAGTTAAATAAATCCGTTTATTTATATATTAAGTAATACTATTTATAAATCAAGTATTAATTATTATCCCTAGAAATAAGTTTAATTATTTTTTATTTTATTTATAGATGGGTACCCGGGTACCCCGGGTATTGAACAACGGGGTATTTGACTTTAAGTCCAAAAAGTTTATATATTTTTTGCCATATTTTATTATTTATGTATATGAATCGATGTCAATAGACTCAAAAAACGAGGATCTGAAAGGATTTGATGATTTTTCGTTAAACAAAAAAGATATGTAAGTAAGAACATGCAAAAGGGTACCCGGGTATTGACATAAGCGTTAAACATTTGTCTCAAAATTTTGTCTGTACCTACTGACATGAAAAAATCATTGAAATGTTTATTTTCTCCATTATGTGCACACCCGGAAATATGACCACCTAACCATATTTCTGCTTATAACTTGATTAAAAATTAAAATAGCGACATGGGCCTTCAAATTATTAAACTCGGATGTTGGCGGATGGTTCACGAAGGCGCAACACTTACGTTTTCATATATGCGCTAAGGCATTTATGCAACCAGGATAACAGCACATATTTAACTCTCCCTGTCGAGAGGTGGAAAGGGATTGAGTGTATGGAAAAGTGACGTACCTGAGCGGAAGCAATGTGTGGAAAAATGACGGAGCTGAGAGGAGCGGATCCAAGCGGATCTGATGTGAGCTGAGCGGAGCGGATCCAGTGTGCGACAAGCCCTAATCGTTTCCTTGTACCGTACATAAAAAGATCCTGTAATCCTCAATGAACCGATAATAGTGAAATTCTATGACAATAAATACTACCACTTCATTTTGAATAGTGCTGTTCTTTTACTTTTTCTACACGATTTTTTTCACGAACATTTCCAGTTTTATCCGAATAGATTATCTTTTATCCCATGCAGAGGGTATGCATTCTCGGCATCGCAAATCCACCAAATTTTGATTTCATACTTAGCTGGTGTAGTAGGTATATATGTATTGTGAAAACTTTGTGTGACCTCGGTAAGGATAAAAAATCTGCTTTATCAATTGTTAAATTTGCTGTCGGCTACATATTACTTAAATTTGAATTAGACATTGACCAAATGTCACGTATTAAATGTAACACAACTTTGTCGTCTTCTGTTTGTGCCTCACGTTTATCGACTTCGTCGAATCGAATAAGTCCATCGTCCGTCGTCGCCGAAAGGCTAAAGTGACCGCGCGCTACCTGTTCAGGGCACGGAGACCCAACTCTCCTTTCATGTAAACTACAGCCGGGTAGAGAGCATAGATAGTTTCTAATGATATTTATTTAATAGTAAGTAAATTTATTCTGTTTATATACAAACTCACGAATTAAGATAAACTTGTGTATACTATTAGTAAAAAATTACTAAAATTATATTTTGAATATAAAGTTTATTTTCTCAATTTTAGAGATAAAATATCAAATTGTGTACAATTAAAATTAAAAAAAAGCTTCGTAAAACCTAAATTTCATGTAACTAATTTATGATATATGACTTTTTTTCAAGAAGAAGAAAAGAAGAAGTAAAATATCAAATTTATAATTTTTCTTTTTAGCCGATAATCCAATTAATAATAAAAAAATATAGCTTTGTAAAACCTAAGAGTAACTTGAATTTCATGAAAAGAACACTAACATGTTATCAGAGCCGTAACTAGGAATTTGGACGCCTATGGGCAATAATAAAAACGGCGCCGTTTATATATGGGGTCTTTCAACTGTCACGACTCACCTTTGACATTTAATTTTGTTTTGGTTATGAAACGTTGTGTTGTTCAGCTACTTTTGTATTTCACCCCCCTTGTTAATTCAAAAATACACGCCTCATCAACGCACACAATTTGTGAAATTTTATTATTAAATTTTATGTTCTGTAAGACAGACGTTGACATGCACTTTATGGTGTTTTGGGTCGTAATGATCTTCCAAACACGATTGAACGAATGATGAAACTCGGTCGGTTTGTAATCTAGTAAAGCTTGTACGTGATCGTCCCTGGCCGAAAACATTGCTGCTGTCACTGAAAGTGTGCGTGAAAATGATCAGGCTCATTTTCATTTAAGCCAAATTTGTTCATTTTTCGTCGTTCAAAACTATTTGGTCTTTCTGAGGCCACAACTTGACCCACGAACTTTGCGGAAAGATTTGCATATGTACCCATATAAGATGCAATTAGTAACAGAATTGAAGCGACGAGACCACGGCTCCCGTCGCACCTTAGCAGACGGATCTTCGTTTTTGCGAAAAAATCAAGTTCAGCGACGAAACACTTTTTTGCTAAATGGATACGTAAACACAACTACCGCATTTAGGGCTACTCCTATCCTAGGGCGAAATGTAAGATACTGAGGCTCACTTATATCCTGAGCAACTGGCTGTTTGTAGATTGTAGATTTCGGTGGTGACTTGTACTGCGACCTTCTTAGATCTATTGTACCCCACCCTATTCCACTAATTGTTGGTATACTTACCCATTTAGAGCGCCTTTTCTAGTCCTGATTCCTTTAGGACTTTCAGGATCTGGGTGGGATTGAAGGACTGCAACTCCTCTGCGTTCAAGCGTTCGAGCAGTGCTCCGCAGTCTTTGAGCATATGTATGGGGGTTTCTGCTGAGCCACAGAATCTGCATCTGTCATCTTCCTCTAGTCCTATGGTCTTGAGATGTTTTCTAAGTCTGTAGTGTCCCGTCAGGACTCCTGTCAGAATTCTAACCTTGTTCCTATTTAGTTTCTGGCAAGCTTTTGTTCTTTTCTGGTTAAAAGATCCCAGCATTACTTTGGATTGTCTTAGCCCTGGAAGTTCTTTCCAAGTTGTCATGCATTCATCTCTTATTTTTTCATCTAAGCTTTTGTGGACGGTGTTAATACTCATGCCGCAAAAGGGTTCCGGACCTATAAAGGGTTTACTAAATCCCTTGTTTGCTACGTGATCGGCTTCTTCGTTTCCAGTGTGTCCTGGTACCAAGTATAGCGTTACTTTATTTTTGTTACTCTGTCAAGCTTGTTTAGCTTTGCCACACAGTTTGGATATGATGGTGTATGATGGTCTGATGCTGTATGATGGTGTTTTTTGCGATAGTTCCTGTCGTGGTTAATTTGTGCACGTCTTTCGATTGCATGTACCTCTGCTTGGAAAATACTTGGTTAGATTCCCATGGATTCAAATTTATTTGGTACGAGGTCCAAACAATCCTGCACCAGTACCTTCCTTTGTCTTCGAACCATCCGTATACCACTTGATAGCAACTACTGGCTATTTGGTGGGGACTGTGAGTGAGCGGCATCATTGGTCCGTACATCTTTCGAAACGAAAGAGATCAGGCGGTGACTGTTAACCGCGAACGGTATAGAACCATGATAAGAAACTTTTTGTGGTCCGCAGTGGAAGATATGAGCATAGATGACATGTGGTACCAACAAAATGGTGCCACGTTCCACACAGCGGTTGTTACCCGTTAGTTATTGCAGTAGAAGTTCCCGGGGCGCGTTATTTCCAAAAGAGCTGATATCGAGTGGCCACAAAGATCGTGCGATCTAACGCCCTTAGACTTCTTTCCGTGAGGTTACTTTAAGTCGTTGACCTACATCAATAAAGCAACAACGCTTACCCAACTGAAGGACAACATTAATCGTACCATTGCGGAAATCTTGCCTGACTTACAGAAGACAGTTATCCAAAACTCAGCCTCGCGGATCGAGCAATGCAAACACAGCCCTTGAGGCGATTTGCTCGATGTAATTTTTAAAACAAAGTGGCATCGAATGTTGTTTGTAAATAATAAGAAAATTCCACCAGATCTAACATAAAACTATATATTTTTTTAAATTCTCGTTGATACGCGCTTGTTGAAAGAGTTTTAATATTTATTATTTTATTTTAATAACAATAAAAAATAGTGGTTTATTTTTGAAGCACATTTTCGTAACCTGCATATCTTACCGAGCTTAACGACGGTAAGAGCTCCTCATTTGATTCCAGGATTTTTTTGATGAGCTGTTGCGCTGATGTTTCAGGTTATCGGCTCCTGTGTGGTTCCTGTTGTCTACTTGCCGTAACCGGAGCCTTCCAGTTTAAATTCCTGGACTTTAATGCTCTGGTAGGCCTCTTAATTGCCTTCGGGTTAGGGTTAGAGTTAGAGTAAACCTTAATTTCGGTACTAGACTTGGCTGCTCTCAGGATTTCAGGTAAATCCTCTCCGAATAGGTATGTATCAATCTTGGTCTCTGCTAGTTGGTCCATGATTTCTTTTTTCAGCGAATACCGAGTGAAATTACGTCTAGTAATAGATTCAGGATGCTGGATGTCGCGCAAGATACGGCCTGTGTCCATAAGCAGTCCTAGCAGTTGATTGTCCTTGTTCTCTGCTCTTAATTGTAGAGAGATAGTTTTGCTTATGCAGGAGATTGCCCTGGTTAATTTTCTCTATTGACTATATACCCTTATCCCGCTTTAAGGTTATCTCTGAAATTGCAGCCTTAATTTCCGGGTTCAGTTGTGGAGCTCCGATGCGATTGCAATTTTCTGGTATTGGGTATTTTTCCACTAACTCTATATGAGCTTCTTTAGATAGTCCAGAAATTGCGACATGTTCAAACCTACTTGCTACTTCCTTATGGAAACTTTCACCATGTTTCCTCTTACTCGATGGATCCGCACCTAAAATTTGTAGAGTTTCTTCATCAAGTTCAATCACTTCCTATTCATTGACACTTCTAGGTTGTGGATCTCTGTTTTCAGCGTCGCTGTCATCGAGTACTTCTGTGTAGCCGCTAGGTGTCTTCTCATGTTCTCGGGAGTGATCGATCGTCGATAAGACAGATGGCGTTTTTCTCCGGATATCGTCCCTCTCTCTTACATCATCATAATTAATCTTGTGAGCTAAAAAGAACACAAAATCGCGGTCAAATAAAATTAATATGCGTCCATTTTTGGAACGACTTTTTGATGTTGCGAGCCGGTCCACACACCGCTCATCATCCTTAATTAGAGATCTATGTGTTTCTCCCCTAGGCTGGTTTCTCTATATTATATATTGATTCAGTCCCATATAATTTGTTTTTCCCTTAAACAATGGATATGTGGTCGTACTTGCAAAATGCATGAGAAAGTCCTATAAACAGCTCTGCGCGGGAAAGTCCTAGGAGCGTATACGATGACGGTGGTGTGCGCTGCCGTCGTTATTTTAAATTTCGTACATGCGCATTACAATTTCGAACATGCGCATTACAGTGGGAGACAGAGGCGTAGTGAAAATAACTTAAATGCATTTGTGTGGAGTATTAAAATATATTTTGAGTAATAAAATATATTTTGAGTAATAAAATATATATATTTTTTTGTTTTTTGAACATATACAAGAAATTAAACAAGGACCCAACACAAAATTTTCAACAGAAGTCGAACACAATGGTGAAGAAACTCAAGGAACAACAACTTATAACAGGAAACGAAGCAACAAATCTCATGAAACATAACGCGGTCCCCCCAAAGCTATACGGGTTGAGGAAAACACACAAAGATAAAGCAGTGGCCTTCAGACCAGTAGTAAGCTGCATAAAGTCACCAGCATATAATATTTCTAAATTTATACATAGTATTCTATATCCATATACAAAAACATTTCATTATAATATAAATTTTTTTTTTGAATTCATAGAAAGTATAAAGCTAATAACATTACCAAAGAATTATAAGATTATATCACTAGATATAGTTTCCCTATTCACGAACATCCCTAAAAATTTAGTACTACTATTAAATATTATTAAAGAACAATGGAGATATATTAGAACATATTATACAGAGTTTAATGAGGAAATAGTGTTAGAATTAATAGAGATATATTTTGCAACAAGCTATTTCACTTTTAATGGAAAATTTTACAAACAATTGGACGGATCATCTATGGGAAACCCAGCCAGCCCGGTACTAGCTAATATTGTGGAGAATTACATTATTAGCAATGTAGTAAAACAATTTACATTTGAACTACCATATCTAAAATTATATGTTGATGATACTAACCTTGCAGTACCAGAGGAAGAAATAGAGGAAGTCCTGGATTTATTTAATCAATTTAATAATAGAATAAAATTTACAATTGAAATTGAGAAAGATGGAATGATACCGTTTCTTGATGTAATGATACATCACAACGATGATGGGACCATTCAGACAAATTGGTATAAGAAAGCAACAAATTCAAGTAGAGTCTTAAATTATAGATCACAACATAAAATGACATATAAAATTTCCGTGGTTAAAAAAAATATTATATATAGAGTCTTCTCACTTAGTGACCAAAAATTTCTAAAAGACAACATCACCAAAGTAAGGACAATTTTAAGAACTAATAACTATCCGATCGACATAATAGATAATTATATAAATCAACTCCTTAAAAAAGACAAAGAGAAAATACTAAAAAAAGAGATTAACGACACAAATGATATATTTTGCAAATTCCCATTTATAAAAGGTATAGAGAAAAAAATTCAAAATTGCTTTAGACACCAAAATTAAATTAGCCTTATATAATACTTTAGATATCAACAAAATTATATACTCAAAATTAAAAAATGGGGAAGAAAATAAATATACATACAATGTAATTTATAAAATACCCTGCAAGCAATGTGAAAAATGTTATATAGGACAGACTAAACAATATTTGGAAAGTAGAGTTAAACAACACATTAGAGATTGCAAAAACGACAAGACGGACAAGGACGGTATTACAGCTTTGACAATGCACCATATAAATTTAAAACACGAATTTGATTTTAAGGAGACTGAAACATTAGACCATGAACAAAATTTATTTAAAAGAAATATTAGTGAAATGGTGTACACAGAGACAAACAATACAGTACATTATAGGATATGTTTGAAATTTACAAATATCTGTGGAGGATCCGCTTCTGGGGGTTCATACAGTTGTTTGATCTCTTCCAGAAAAGCTTCCAATTTGAAAGTATCTTCTAACTAAAACGGGACATTATCACTAATATAATTTAAGAAAATTATTTGAAATTTACAAATTTCTATGGAGGATCAGCTTCTGGAGGTTTGAACAGTAGTCTTATAGCTTCCAGAAAGGGTTCCATCAAATTCTTTGCCGCCTTATGCCGCCTCCTCCAAATATATTCTGCCAAATAGGAATTAAATTCCCCTTTGACAGTACTGTTTGGCAATTTATTTTTTATTGCAGCCCGTGTTCCCTCAATACTATTAGTATGGGCATCAGTGTCCGGATCTTTAAAATTATATTTATGGTTCACTGTCAGGTGATGGAACCCCTCATCCTCCAAACAACTGTACGCCCTCCAACAGTCGGATATGATGGTGGTCCCAGGTCTCATATTTGCCTTGATGATCGGCAGCAAAACATTTGCACTTCTTTCTTTCACAACTTCGATAAAACATTTATCCGTTCCACGTTCAATCCCACCAAACACCCATTTTCCCTCTACATGTCTCCCTCTATGAAATTTCCTTTTACCAAACTTGCTCTCGTCAATTTCTACAATCACTCCAATTCCACCAAGCATTTCTTTTTCTATCACACACATCTGCATACATACCTCTCTACAAAATGGCATCCAATCAGTCACGGTATTTTTATTCACTCTACATTCATCAATAATACTCTCCGCACTGCTTCTCTGAATCCATTTATACGTTAATACCATGACTGTGTCTAATGACAACTTACTATTTTCAAACCATCCACCCTTCCTTATACTCCTTGTAACCGTTTTATGCATACCCACTTTCGCCCTAGTTTTATTACACCACCATACCCACCCATCATTTCTACGTTTATACATCATCAATTTCATGTCGTCTCCACACTCAATACAAACATACCTTTTCGCTAACAAACCCAGATCCATCAACCATTCAATCATTCTGTCACTCTCTTTCATCTGCCTTAATGCTTCAATTGTAAATTCCATTTTAGAAACAATATTTGTCAACTATAACGATTAAAATGAAGTAACGAATTTGTTATTCAACTTTGAGATTAAACGATTTTGTTGTACAACTTTTGAGGTTATATTCTAAACTACGTTGCCGCGTACCGCCACTGAGCTGCACCGTTAGTTGCATTTTCTGCCACGCTCGCACGAAACCATCGTATACGCTCCTAAGACTTTCCCGCTCTGCGCATTTATAGAATATATATTGAGACAGTCCCACAATCTGCTCTGTATATAATTTGTTTTTCACTTAAATCATGGATATGTGATCGTACTTGCAAAAATGCATGGGACAGTCCAAGAAACTGCTTTGCGCATTTATGGAATATATATTGAGACAGTCCCACAATCTGCTCTGTATATAATTTGTTTATCCCTTAAACAATGGATATGTGATCATCATGCTCATAAAGTGTAATAGGTAACTTTGTTTATACCTTTCTTTTTGCATAAATATTCCTGATCATGTTTGTTCCTGCTGTGTCTTTGACTCGAGGAATCACTTGATTTGAACGGCGTCTTCTTGACCAAGAAGACGCCGTTCAAAGCAGATTGTGAGACTGTCTCAATATATATTACATAAATGGGCAGAGCAGTTTATTTCCTTTCTTTTCATTTTTTTTTCATTTGTCATTTTCCTTTCTTTCTTTGTGATTAGTCACTAAAACGTGTTAAGTGGTTAAGCACTGAAACGTGAATGATGGGCCCGGGCCGGAAATAGAGGGCGTCAGGCAGTATACAGAGTTCTTTTATTTTTTACTCTCAAGTATAGTGACACTGCGTGTTACTACAGGTAGTTTAAACTTTTCAGGTACTAATTTTGACGGCGAAGCACGAGTACAATCATAATATTTTGAAATATTATAGATGTTTTATTCCAAAAAGACAAAATCCAATATGTTTGCTGAGATTTGATTTTTAAGGATTACATTTTAAGAAATTTTGGGACATTTTAAAGTTCCCTGATAGATGATCAAAGGCGTAATCAAAAGTTACCTCCACATAAGAATTACTGAACATAAGGTAACTATTGCAGGCGCATATACAATTTGATGGAATATTGAGCGAAATAAGAAATTTCGTTGTACTCAACTCAACATTTAACAATAACAAAATAGAATAATTCAACCATGTTCAACAATCCCCTAGGCTTCTAAATAATCTACTTATTACTAGTTAAATTAATAAATATCCGGAATTGAATAAACTAAATCTATTTTACTAAACAATCACTATAGATTATCTAACTTGATAGTTCTCTGTCAATCTAATTCAAACAATACGCATCCCGTACAAAAAAGAGACGTAAACAAAGCTAATCGCAATAAAAATCCAGCTGCGCACCGCGATAAAAACCCGTCCGTTCTCCCATAAAACCATCCGATATCCAGCAATTAAAATTCTCCCCCCTGCGTGTATTTAACATTTATTGTTTGTCCACGTGACCCAGCCCCAGCGATAGCCGCGTAATTAGCAAGAGTGGATGCGTTCAGATGACCCTTTCGATCGTTTAGTTTCGTTTGTGACGTACGCGTGCCAACATCCGATCTCTATTTCCAGCGCGTAATTTAATTCATTGTTGGTATTTGTAGAGGATTTAAAACGGATTAAACGTTTTTTTCCCTGTGTGTTTGGGAAGGTCAAATAGTTTTGGTTTAGTGACAGCGACGACCTGTTGCTTGTTTTTTTTTCTGTATAGGCAGGGGATTTCTTTGATTTGTGGAAAAGGTCAATAGATGGTACATTGTTGTATCATTTTTGGTGACATAACGATGAGAAATGTAACAAAAATGTTACGGAGAATTCACTTTCACATTTTTTTTTTTTTTATTGTTGCTCACTACAATAATTTTGTTGGAATATTTTTAATTAACCTTAGTCACATAACTATTGTAGTTAGTCGTAGGTTAACGTAGTTTTCGATTTAAGACATCTCCAAGGAAATGTGTATTGACATATATACTGGCGTATATAACTAGTTTTGGAATGCGTAAAAATCGGTGGTTATCGTCTTGTACAGCGGACTAAAATTTTCTAAATCAAATTAATGATAATTTTTTATGATGAAATTGCTTGGCCCATGTCAAAAACTCTAAGAGTCGAAAATACATCGTCATTTGGTGCAGCGTTATTTTATAAAGTGCTGTGCGGAACTGAACGAAACCGCAACACAGTGTGCGTATGAGTATACTGTTGGTATGATTCAACAGGCCTATAAAGAAGAAAGCATATCACGTGCATTGCTTTTCATGTGCCGCAAGAGGTTCAAAGATGGCCGCGAGGACGTTAAAGACGATGGACGTACTAGGAGACCTTCAACAATTATAAATCAAGAAAATTTGTGGTGAAAGCGTGTGAACACTGACCGGCGCCGGCGTGTTATATTACTTTCCGATGAACTGGGATTAGGTCTGAATACTCTCTTCTGTCCAGGGGGTACCTTTCCTTCGGGGTTTTTCATGAAATCCACGGACTTCCTTCAGGGTGCCTCTCACAGACTGTCTGTTTTGAAGATCTGTTATTCCCAGTTCTTTAATATCCTTCTCGGTTTCTGCGGTGTTAAAACTACTGACAGAAGATTTGAAGAAGAAATAAATTGTGTTACCAACTCGTTCCCAAAGTTCTGACGAATTATCAGAAGGCACGGCAAGACTGTTTGCGAGGAAATGCTTTCAAGTCGATACCCATTTTTTAGATAAAGTGCTATGGGTAGCTTATGAGCCCAGAGCCTATGAATATTGGTTAAAACGCTGGCAGCGATGTATTGATGATACCCACGGGTCATTGGAAGGTTGTTGGAAGACTTATAGTTTGCTTTACAAAAATGTTTAATACATTTTCAGCAGTCTTGAAACTTTGTGAACGCACCCTATGCCAACATTTTGCAAATAAGGAGAAATACGCAATACGCATTATATACGAGTTATGTTCATTTAAAATTTGGACAAATTTGAACATCATTGGAATTTGTTGCTGTTGATATTTTTAAAATCAAAGTTTCATAAAAACAGTTGTTGAAGATCTTTTCTGAACATAATTTATGATTATAGAAAATAGATTAGCAGACGTTGTTAGTTAAGTATTTGTATTCTGGGAAAGTTAATTACAAATACTAATCAATTTTGTTTGAAGAATAGACTACACTTTATTAGTATTTCGAAGGTCGATTTGCCCTCTACCGGTTTGCTAATATAAACACAATCAAAATCGCCCACATAAAATTTATAAAATATTTGCTTCTAGGTCATCGGAGGATTTAAATATAAATTGAGTAAAATAATTACGAATTCAATTAGCCGTAATATATTTAAAAATAAATATTATCTGTAGTCTGATAACTATAAATTAAAACCGGAAATGTAGTTAAGGCGGGCAACTGTCAACTAATCGTCAATTACCTTCAAGTTAACCAGTTCGCGTAAAGATTAAATTGTTCGTGAAAAATGTGTAAATATTTGCAGGAAGCGGCTCGAGCCAGGCACGGCGCAATAATCTTCCGTTTATAAACAAATGTAAAAAGAAATCATTATTTTTTTATATAAATTTATTTATTGTCAAGGTGTGAGAGCGAAAAAGCGTTCTGTTGAAACGTTTGTCGTGATATTTGGGTTGGAGCAGTAAACAATGGGTCGCAGTAATGCTGTTGTCGGCACTGCTTCGTTTTAAATGATTCCGTATTTTGTTTCTCTTTCTGTTTGCGATATTTTTTTTTGTTCGGGCGAAAACGTAAATGCAAGCGTAATAAAAACATTAATAAATCGACAAGTTTATATGGAATGGCGACACGGGAGGAAATAAAAGGCTGCGCGCACGCGGACGGGGAAACGTCGTAAATAGTAAAAGTGTGATAGTGTTTGGTGAGAAACAAAAAATTGGAACGAATATCAGGTTTTTATTTCGGTTTATTTGGGTTTTTTACCTTGTATGGACGGGTTTAAAATTGGGGTTTTATGTAATTTTTTATTTCAGTTCAGTATTTGTCAAAGTTAAAATTGGTGACATAAACATGTATTATATAATTAAATGTAGATTAAAGTGGACATAGCCATTTATTACATTTTTTGTTTGTTGTAAGATTATTATTGTTGAAGATTTATAAAACAAAAACCTTCACAGACTAATAGACACACAACAATACATCCAACGAGCTCTTCAACAAGTCTTCTTCAACAACATATTGAATAGATTATAATAATGATAATGCAATGATAAAACGTACAAACAATTTGTAGAAATGGCAATTAACTGATTTTATCTTTTAAATATCTACTTTATCTATTTTTAAACCAAAACATATTAGTTAGACTTCGCTAGATAGAGAAGAAACCAGTCCACAGATAGAAAATTTGAATTTTGCGGACAAACAAGATAAGTTTTCAAATTACAACACACACAAACTTAGTATGCCTCAATTTGTTCTTGTTTTATCAACAGACAATCTCGAGCATGAATTTCTGAACATGCCAGCCAAAAGTGCATTTTCATTACTATAAACCAAATAACAATACCTATTCCAGGTATTCTCAATTTGTTCTTGCTGTATCAATAGATCTACTCGAATTAGAATTTCTGGACACACCAGACACATTTTCAAACTTAAAAGGAACGAATGAACATTCATTATTTTAGTTTATCTCAGTTTAATAATAAAAATAATAATAATAATTTGGACTTTTTTGAAAACTAGAAAAATACTTAAAATACTTAGAAGTTACTCTAGAAAGATTGAGGTGAAGTCTATCATATCTATTCAGCTTAATCCTAATAAAGACAGGTAGACCTAAGCTGCCTGAACAACTAAAATCGACATATACATATATTACATATATAGAACATGGATACTGACGAATAAGTCAAAATAATAATAACTAAATAATAATAATAACAAAATAATAATACTGACTAGATAAGAATCTAAGAACATGGTTTGGCATGACCACAACCGAGCTTTTCCGAGCAGCAGCAAGCAAAGTGATAATTGCCAAAACGGTTACCAATGTCCGGAACTGATAAGGAACTTTAATAAGAAGACGAAAAAGAAAATAAGAATAATAACCTATAGGTATTCTAATCAGAAAGGGCAGAGGATAAAACTTGACGGGGAATTGAGGAAAGGAGGATCATTTTGCTTGTTTTGTCTGCTGCTTCTTCTTCTTGTTTTGAATAGGCCTACTTTGGACCACGCTTGTTCAACTGTTGGGCTTTGATCTTTGCCCAGTATTGTCGCATCTTCTGCCGGTGTAACTCCTTTCTCTCTTCTGTCTAGGGGGTACCTTTCCTTCGGAGTTTTTCCTGAAATCCACGGACTTCCTTCAGGGTGCGTCTCACAGCCTGTCTATTTTGGAGATCTGTTATTCCCAGTTCATTAATATCCTTCTCGGTTTCTGTCAACCAAGTGGTACGAACCTTCTTGTTTTGCCAGAAGGTGAACAGACGGTTAGTTAGTCGGTTTGGAGGAAATCTTGCAACGTGGCCATAGAAAGCTACCTTTCTTTTCCTTGCACAGTCAGAGACCATCTCAATATGTCCGTAGAGCTCAGAATTATGCCACCTTCAGAATTCCCCTTCTTCCTTTACCGGGCCTAGGATCTTCCTGAGGATTCTCCTCTCTCTGATTCCCAATTTATCTACCAGACCTCTTCGGTTCAAGAAAGGACACTCCATGGCATATAGGGCTTCTGGTCGTAAGATTGATGTGCAGTGCTTAAGTTTCAGGTTGCATGACCGGCATTTATTGTTGTAAGTGTTCTTAGTCAGTCGATAGGCTAGTTCCAACTCTATCTTGTTGACTCTATTGGATAATGATGCTCTTTTGGGCAGAAGAACCTTGTTGGTCAATAGCCCTTTGTATAAAATATACAATAAATATATTCTCTCTCTGATGCTCTTTCTGATAAGTTGGCTTCAACCCATTCGCCGAGATACTTAAATTTCTCAGTCCTCTTGATGTTTCCCTGCTGTAGTAACATCTCTCTGTTTGCTTCTCTGATGTTGGTTAAGAATTCTGTTTTCTCCAGCGACACTTGAAGACCCACTTTGTTTTGCCTGCTTATTATATCATTCATTTTTTTTTATCCCATAGAAATTGTTTGAGTGTTGTACTGAAAGTGTTTATGCCCCTGCATTTGTTAAAGTATTTGCGGGTATTCTATGTTTTCATGACGTCACGACCCTGTTCTCTTTTCTAGGTTTGTCGATAAATCTGCAGCAGTTCTTCTGTATTTTTTTCAATCTACGATTGTTTGCCTGATCTTGGATATGATCAAGGATAAAAAAAAAACAATCAAACCATAATTTAAATGAGACATGACGAATGATTCACATACTTTTTTCTGTAATTTAAAGTAAATAATCTGCTAGTTTGAGTAAAGTAACTTTAACACTTTCGTCAATGGACGTAGATAATATTACAGAGGTTATCATGGTTTCGTTGATAAATATAAAACCAATATAAAACGACTATGGTCAAATTGTCCCAAGATATCAGTGGTACATATATTTAATCTTGTCCAATCTTATTTTCAATTTTTTTCAATCTTATTCAGTTTTGTCAAATTTTATGGATAGCCATATCCGATATTGTTCACTCTTGTCCAATTTTTATTCCAAAATTTTGTCCTCTCCGTCTTATTCTGCACCCCAAAATGTTTCGAAGTTGGAAAATATTTAGATATATAGAGGATATATTTAGATATATAATATTTAGAGGCTGTGGGCCCCGGTAAGTTAGATTTTTTCAGTTTACCAATTATGATTATTGTTGCAAGGAAATCAAACAGAATTAGCCAACATTGCCGAAAAAAATGTTTTAATACTTTTAGCAGGAATGCCCCCACTTCAGAAATAATTGAAAATTATTCTCAATTGGATCCACAATCTTCAGCAGTAACTGATACAGATGATATCGTTATATCTCAACAAGTTGTGGATGAACCTGTAGTAAAAACTGATAAGATAACGAGAAAAACTCGCAAAAGATATACCGATTCATGAAACGCCATAGAAGAACAAAGGGGAAAACATACCTTGGAAGGAATAAAAATGCTGAAGCTACGGACACTAATCACACAATATTATCGTGGAAGGAAAAGCGTGTTTATATACAAATATTGTGTGATTTCAAGCAGTCATAGAGAGCAAGAGAATAAGAAAGAGGCCGAACATCAAGGCGTTCGGTTTCAATGAAATATTATTTGAAAGTTGACAGAGACCGCGTAAGGATCTGCAAGATAATGTTTTTACATTATGCATAGGTGAGTGGAGTGTACAACATTGACTAAAGAGTAATAGAACATCCGGGGCGGGTTTCGAAGATTTTTTTGCCAAGATTTTTTTTATTTGCACATAAAAAGGGTACATGCGATTTTTGTGCAGGATTTAATACAAAAAATACATACGAATTCACTTAGAATTCTCACATTAAGAGGAAAAATGATGCCAAGAATGAAAAGCAACAAGATAAACATTGTCTATCAAGACCTTTACGATGGGCCTTCAAGCGGTACTTTTAGCTCCTAAGACTAATGTGTCCGCAATGTATTATAAAACTAAATTGACAGTACATCACATGAAGCCGATTCGCGGCTACAGTCATGCGGGCTTAGGAGTTGCATGGGTGGGAACAAGCGCGGTAGGGTTTTTCTTGTTTTTTTTTTGTTTTTGTTTTGTATTACTTTTGTTGTAATTGTTGTTGTAAATTGTAAATGCTATTGTATAGCATATTTTACTTTCATGTAAATCCTGTTGTACTTTTATTCGAAGTGTGGGCAGAGGCAGTAATGCCATCGCTGGACCGCCAGCTCTGTCCTTCCGTTTCAGTTGAGTCACTGAGAAACTTGAGAAAATAAAAAATAAATCATCACATTCTTCGATCTCCAAAACAAGGATGGTACATGTTTTAGAAGGAAACAAACAGAAGGAAAGTTAACCGCAGACGAATTTTCAACTATAATTTATTACCAATTAGAAGCTGTTAAGCATTCACTTGAAAAGAACCAAATTATTTTTTACAGTGATGGATGTAATTACCACAACAGAAATTCAACCCTAGCAAATGTTTTGCTAAATTTTTCTGTGGTAAATGATGTACCATGCCCCCGTACCTTTCACGGAACTGCCTGCTCTTTATACTTCCAGGCTTCCAATAAAGAAGGAAAAATATAATCACTTGCAGATTTTAAAAAATTCATTAGAAAAAGACTATTACGTATTCTTGACAATGTCCCTCATCTTTGAAGTTTTATATATATATATATATATATATATATATATATATATATATATATATATATATATATTATATATTATATATTTTTTCTTGTTTTAATACAATAATATAAAACATTTTCTTTTTTACATTAATACAAAATTTATATTTTAATTCGGGGTTAGTTGTAGGTAGTATAATAATTGTTCATTAATAAAATTTCGTTCATAAATTATTTTTTGTGATTTTCCTGAAAACCTCGGGATTTCCACAAATAAAGATGTGGAGCCCTCTAAAGTACGCAAAACTCGTAACTCCAATTTGTCTATTATAATTCTTCTTCTAAAAATCCGGGTATTATCAATTCCTTACTTCATCTTTTTCACAAGGAACACGTTTTATAGTCGTTATTTTCTTTCGATTATTGAAAATAAACAGATGAAAGACAAAAAGTTGTATCCCGTAAAAGTTAACCTACTGGAGTTACAAGGTTTTCTTTTTTCGCCGACGATATGCTAATTTTGGTAAATTCCATATTTTGATTTCATATTTTGTCTCCGAATGTTCCTCCCGTTAAGTAATTATTATTTCTTAACATTTCTTAACAACACATTAAGTTGGTTCAAGCGTTAAAAGCGTTCAAACTTTTATAGATTTTTTCTTTATAGATTAGTTTTTTCATTTATAAAATAGTGTCAAATTTCAGGAAATAGGCCTTTTCACAAAATTTCTTAGTAAGTTTCCAAAATTTGGGCAAACACACAATTGCAAAAATTTCCAAAATTTGTGCTTTAAGTTTTCAATTTGTGGACAGAAAATTTTCTTAGGTACTTTCTAAATTTTGGACAGACAGACCGATTCAAGTCCAAAGTATAAATTTACAAAACATTTTGTTTTGGTTTTTAATTTATGGACGGACAAGAATAGATTAAATCTTAAAAATAGATTAAATCATCTGCAAAATAAGGTATTACACGTTATATTGATTTGGAACTAACCGAGATACTAGGTGAACAAAACTAAAATAGTGTCAGAGAAAAATGCAATATTGTTGAAAATAAAATGAATTATTCAATAAGTTAATAGAATACATAAACTAGATTAAATTAGCTTAAATAAAGATACATGAATACGTCTAAATAGTATTAACTAAATAGTAATACATAAGTAACAGTCAACGTTTGAAAACTGACTATGACGCAAGAACGTAAGAATTTCGTAAATTCTTTATATCTCCGAAAATATTTACAACATTTAAATTAGTTAATGATGCGCATAAACTAGATAAAATTATCTATAAAATAAAAGATAATAAAAGATATTGAATAAAATTGCTTTCAAATTAACTACAGATTAGCATTCTAAAACTCATTCCTCTGCTTTTATTCCTTTATAAAATATCGCTGTAAATGTAGGAGCAAGGTGTTTTTATGTGGTTGAAAAATGTTTAGTTTTTTAAGATATTCTGACTTGGGTAAATTGCATAATGATTTATGTTAGAGTAATCTGTGTAAAATTCTGAACTTTTAGGGTTCCGTACCGAAACCGGAACCCTTATAGGATCACTTTGTTGTCCGTCTGTCTGTCTGTCTGTCTATCTGTCTGTCCGTCTGTCTGTCTGTCAAGACCATTTTTCTCAGGAACGCCTAGAGGTAACAAGTTGAAATTTGTATCAAATACTCGTGTCTGCGGTCTCGTTCAACTGTGAACAAATCAAGCTTGTAAGTCAACGCGATCAAAAGATATTACCGTTTATGTCGCATATTTTGCGATTTCACAAGGGAATCTAAACCTATAGGGTACTTCTCGTTGACCTAGAATCATGAAATTTGGCAAGAAGCGGTGTCTTAAAGCACATGTAAAGGGAAAAATCTGAAAACCGTAAATACCGTTTAATTACAAGAAAAATGCGAATTTAATATTAGAAACTTATGAAAATACACTAATGTGTTACTTGGTATTGTCAGGCACCAGAAGCATATGGATTGCATACAGTTAGGTCCTCCTCGGTTATTTCCTCCTGGGTTAGGTCCGAAGGTTAAAAAGTATGTGTCGGCACCAAGCTGTTTATTCTGAATTTTCTTTGTTTATATTCGTTATGCATTTCATCATGTTCTATATACATAATATATACAGGGTATATATTATGTCTAAATTTTGCTTGTTTATAACCGACATGCGACCTACTCAAGTCCCGTAATATCCTGAATATATTATATTTAATTCTTCTCAAGTCTAATTCTTGTTTATAATCTACAACTACTTAAATCACGTACGCCCTATATTTTTTGGTAGTCAATTGCCAAAAAGCAGTCAATCGAACACCTGAATGTTAAGAGTATCGAAATAGATCTAGAAATAGTTAATATATTAGTTTATATTAGATCTAGAAATAGTTAGATCTTAATATAAGTTAGTGAATAAGTGTAATACTAAAATAAAGTTTTCTTTTTATAGGTTTAAAAATATTCGCCTTATTTAAAAAAATACCCTATATACCTTTATACAGGGTATATAGGTATACAGGCAAAATTGAGCAGTAAAAACAAATAGTGAAGTTCCAGCACCCCTAAACACTCATAGTGAATGGGGGATGTATAGTAATAAAATATAGGGTAGAATTCCATCGTACGACAGCGACATCTTGAGATTATGCTTGCAGCGGTACTAAGATGGTCGTGATTTCAGGAGGGCCACTTGTCAAGTTAACTGAATGTGCTTGCTACGTCCTCCACAAAAAAGATACCTTACTTACAAGTTTGTACGGAACCCTCGGTGCGCGAGTGACAACTCGCACTTGGCCGGTTTTTTTTTATATACAATATGTAAAAAACGGAGGGGTGTCAAAAATTGCGATTTCTATTTTTTTCCTTCTTCGAAATCGCAAATTTTGTGTCATGGATATTGACATATAATATATCAAAAGACGCGAAATTTGCTACCGAACAAACAACTAATAATCTATTTCTGTTTTGGTGAAACTTAAGCTAATAATAAGCGATTCAAAATAGCGTACTTTCAGATTGTTACTCGAAATTTTTTCAAAATTATCTAAATTGAGTACTAATGGTAATAATCTTTAATAATCTAATTGTAATAATCTTTTTCTAAATGAAATTCTGATTAAAACTATGTATGGTACTTGCAGTTGTATGCAAAATAAACCTCTCAAAAATATTCTATAAAACGATTCAATCAATTTTTGAGAGATTCCAGACTTTGATCTCGATTTTCTCAAAAGTTTATCAACCGAAAGTATTTAAACTTTTCAGTTCATTTATACATATATTGCTAAATGTTTCCTTTAAATTTTGTGCTAATCAATTTCCTTGACAACTTGGTACTTCTCACTTGAAAGTCTGCCGATTGCTGGCCTAACTAATTCATTTTAGCCCGCATGAAAAAGAACATTAATTTCGGTGTGAAATCGAGGTTTTTGATGGTTCGGATTTACTTTTTACAAGACAATTAGTATCTAGGTACTTGATTTTATTTTAAAGGAGTTGAAAATTGATCCTGGCTTAAAAAATATATTGAGACTATAGGTAGTTAGAAACAATCATGGACAAAAAAAATAGTGCTTCAATAGAAGTTTTTGAATTTTGGACCATTTAACCATTTCACCAGTTAGATATGGTTTATAATATTAATTTTGGACAAGAAAATTGGTCCCTATATGAAATGTGATAATATTGTAGAGCAATTTTGGCCAAGAAAGTCTGAAGTTTGAAGTTTGGTGAAACTCAGTATCTTAAAGTCACTCTCCTCAATTTAATCGAAGTAAATTCTCAAGATATGTTAAAAAAATCAAACACGCCGTAGCACAATAAGTAATTAATCCTTTGCCAAAGCAACCTAATTTATGCCGAGTTATGCCGAGATTTAAGTTTAGTTTGATCAAGTGATGCACACTCGGTGATGCACAATTTATTTATACCTATATGTAATCATTTGACAATGCTGGGAGAATATACTACTTGCAGTTATAATGTGTTATTTAATTGTTATTAAATTTTTACTAGTTTGACTTTTTTAAATGATATTGGTCGACCGAAGCTATTGAAAACGATATTGGTCGACAAGTTGGAACTGCCAAAAGTAGTTGATAGTATTAGTAACTGATATAAAAGAGAATGCAATAACGAAACAATCATTATACGATCAACATTTCTAATAATATCTAATAATCGTATTCTATACGTAATCATAATCTAATAAATGTATCCTTTGAAATATTCCCATAAACAATCTGCATTATAAAACCTTTCATTTCATCGATTCATTGCCGGGCACGTAGTATACTAATATTTATCTAACAAATATGTAATGGTAATTGCATCGTTTTCATTGTTACTATTTGTTATAGTCATTTAAAAATATATTTAATAGATCAATACAAATATAAATCCATTCAGTTGTAAACTATAATCTATTTATATGAATATATCTATTATATAAGCAGACGTATCAAACATTGTTTTTACTAGTTTCGTCATAAGCAAATATTATTATTTCGCATCCATGGACATATATCGACGCATCTACTTCTGTGTTTGCCACACTCGCATTCTGAGACCGATTCGCGGTCGCACGGTAGAAATAACTACAATAGAATTGTGCCAAACGTAGTCTAACTTCCTAGCTGTGCTGTATTTAAAATGTGACGCATTTATAAAGGTATTGAGTATTTAGAACGGTGAGGATAGTTTATCGAACGAAGATAATGTTTGGGAATCGAAGCCAAATTGATCGCTTCCTTCAATTTCTATATTGGTTTATTTTTAAACCGGGATATTTTTAATGCTTATATCATTTTCTTACGCTAATGGAACAAAAATAAAGCTTTTATTTCAAAATTATATTCTTGATAAATACCACAGCCCTAAAAATCGATTATTTCTTTTGGTGCCGGAGATTAAGAACTTTATCGGTTGTTACCAGCTATCTAGGGTCTTCACCAATTAATCCAAGAATCTCGCTCCAGTTTTTGGCAATTCTTCTCCAGTTTTACTACGTTTCTCGAACGAAATTCCTTTACGTGGCTTGCGGTAGGTGTGATTCGAGAGGTGTTATAACATAAGATTTTTGCGTTATATCCCTCCATACGCCTTTCTCTTTCTGTCAGTATATCTTTGTATGAATAGGAAAATACGCACACAGTGTTTTTTTAATTATTAGCTCGATTTCTTGTTGGTCTGCAGTCACCTTTGCTTTTAATTTTGTCGGTTCTCAACTTTATGTGTTCTACCTATATTCTTAGGTAGATACGTTTTCTCATGATTTATTTTAAGTCGTTTACTTTTTGAAATCACTCTTCATGCATGTTAAAATTTACGAAATGTATAATAATAAGTTAATTACAATAATAAATTATTTTCCGGCATATTTAAAATAACAATATAATTATAAAATAAAAGTATTATGTATCATAAAATCTATCATTTTAAATATTTTATATACCTAAGCCAAAAATTACTGTAAATTTTATACCCTATGTTGTATAATAATTTATTATTATATATTTTCTTTTAGAATACCCCTGTAATCAGCGCCTTTGTGCTGGTCACAACCTTGTTAGGCTCACACTCCGGCCGTGTTAGAACATGTTATACAATTTATATAGTTATACTTCTTTTAAAACTGCAATATTGCAATTTAAAAATATAATAAATTGTAAATACAATCGTAAACAATAATTTATTTAGATAAATACAACTATACTAAAAACACATTTAAATCGTGTTTTTCCGAATGCTCCGAAATTGAAACATTTCATGTCCACGCACTCATACCGATATTGCAGCATAAATATATATTTTAAAATGAAAACACAGCATCCCATTTCCCATCCAATTCGATTTAATACAATCGCGGCCGTTTGTCTCGTCTCCCCTTTAAACAAAAAAAAAACACCTCCGCTACCACTCTCCCAATATTACTCCATAAAGAGCATTTTCTCGTGTACTTTCCACCCCCCCAAACACACACGAACATAAAATATGTCCTGTTTTCGGGTTAATACTTCCGGTGTTGTCCTCGCCTTCACACTCTATACACTTCTCCCTTCTGTGTCCCGCGGCGGTTTTGAGTACACATTTCGGCGTCCATTCAACCCCCGTGAAAAACATAAACAGAGACCACCCGGTTGGATTAAGTGGGCGAACATACACGTATAGATGACAGGCGTCCGGGTGGATTAACGGTTGCTGTTTTTGCTTTCTATTTTTTTTGTGTGTGTAACGAGTTCGTCGTACTTTTAATATATGATTTTTTTGCGGAGGAAATGTTACGATCGCGGTTTTATTTTTATTCAGAGTTGGGGATGTAGGACAATGTGTTTTTGGTTTAATGGGGGATGGAGGATATATTTTTTTAAGCTTCCGCTAGATAAGATTAGGTTTTTTATATACTTTGTTGCTTGAATATTTGATACATGTGAAGTTTATAGCTCAATTTAAACCCGATTTTAAATTATAGATAAATTAGATTTATTCTTTCTAATTTTTGGTTGGAATGAAATTGTAAGTTGAAATGAAAAGTGTCATTCAAAATAAATTTCTTTCATAAAATAATGAATATATGCAGTTAACTAAATATATGAAATTATCTAAATTCACTAATTGTAAAACTGTTCTGGATGCATCAAATTCTGACATCGATAACTGACATCGATAGTTGATATATTATTAATAGCAATTGTCGGAATATGACCTAATAATTCGTTAATGAGACCTCTATAATATATCCATACCATTAATTATTTCAGCTCAGCAGAAAATTTGGTTCCGGCGAATCTTGTTAGTATTTTTAGGTAAATTTTGAATGCAGAATCCAACATAGCTGTCAGATTTGGTCTATCAGATCTTCTTTTGGAGACAAAGGCCTTTTGAATAAAATTATTTTTCAATTTTCTACATTTCAAGTTAGTACTATTATTATTTACTGCCAGATGAAGGTAAGACCACACTGAGCGGGTCTAGGGTAAAGTGTGTAATAATTGGCACTTAGTAGTGAAAATAAAGAAAACAAGTTTAAACTGCTTAAACAGCTGTTTTAAGAAGCTCTTTAATAAGAATGCGTCCTCTACCAGCTGGGCTAATGTGGGAAGACTGTGCCAACTATCACCGAGGCTATATTTTGGAGACAAAAAAAATTCTAAACTTTGTCTGAATTTTCGAAAATGTTTCTACAAGTTTGATTTTTTTATGTTGTTTTAGAATAACTATAGTTTTGTAATGCTTATAACTTATCTTGAAGTAAATTGTCTGGTGGGGCTTTCAGAAATCAAGTAAAAACAAGTAAGGTTTGCTGGTGGTCTGCATAAGGTGGTGATCTGCAATGGCTATGCATGTTAGCCTATACTTGAGCAGAGCGGCGTGGCACAATTTCTAACAATGGGTTATATTTAGCCAGTTCCATTGGCTCATACGGTTTCATACAAGGCGTTGCGAATACGAAGGGAGAACACTACATGGGTCATTTTTTTTCACGGATGGGATCAGAACCCTCTCGAGGACCCGCAGGTATAAAATTCAAATGCGTTTTTCTCGAAACCACCATTTGTTGAGTTCGCCATTTGTATTCGCAACGCCTCATATAAATAATATTTGATCGCGTCGAGATACGGTGCTCCGCTGCAGTGTAATTTCGCTCAGTGCGGTCTTACCTTTAAAGCAAAAATAAGGTATTTATTTCACAATCTAGATAAATATACATTCTTTTTATTTACCGTTTACTTACATTCACTTTACCGGGACAGTCCGTCTAATTGCTAGCTCATTTTCCTTGATATCAATCTTCTGGAGTTTTAATATCCCCGTGGAATCTTTCCGCATGTTCCTCATTAAAATCACCTTGGTTTTATAGGAAACTAGAAATCTATACTATTCGACATTTTGAAGACATTTAAGCGCTAGACTGAAGATCTTTGGAGAATAATGAATTTGTCAGGGAAAATTTAATTGTTCTCATATCCAAATGACCAACTAAAAATAACTCGGCATTTTACTTTAAATTTTCTTTAGCCGCTTAAGAATGATGACCCTAGAAATTTTCAGAAAACCGATTTTGATTTATCGATATATTCTTATACCTGCATCCTTTACGCGTCTTTTAAGTTCAATAGGAATCAAACATTCCAAAACTTGCCGAAGTTATAATGAAGACGGTAAACATGCGCGTGAAGGTAGTGCGGTACACGTAGGGTTTTTCTGGTTCGAGGTAACTGCATTCGGACACGACGAGTCCAAGGGTTAATACCCGGTACACGATACCCGATCTAAGGCTCGACGAGTCTCGGGTTTTGAATGTTCGGCATTGTCTAGTACGCGGCGCCGCGCTGTATCCCTTCCCTTTCTAGAACAACACAGTACTGGGGTTTGGGAAACCCCGATCTTTTTGGTCAATTGTACCTGGTGCGCAATAATAAGCATAGATAAATTATATTCTCAAAAAGTTTGTCAAAGTATAGTCGTGTCAGTTATGTCACGAAGCAAGGATCACGAGGTTTCGTTTACGTGCTCTGTGTTGTATAGTGATATATGCATAACTCGATTTAAAATATTAATAATAATAAATTTTAAACAATGGAAACAATTAATAAATTTAAAAATCCCCCCATCCCGAAGAATTCAAAAGTATTTTTGTAGTTAAGTATTTATTCAAAAGACTATTTCACCCAATGTACCGATTTGAAAAGTTGTAAATGCAATAAGTGTTCATCGACAATACCAAACAAAGTTGGAAATACTTCATCAATGGTTAAACGTTTAAAAGGTAAACATGGAATTTCTGTACCAACCCGGGAAGAAATTGGAGAAAATTACGCCACCAAACGATTTAAAACTATCGACAATTTCGTTTCCGTCACAAGAAAACCTTTAGAAGAAATTGTTGCTAAAATGGCCGCTCTTCATGGTATATCAGTTATAGCGGTTATAAAGTCTAGCTTTGTTCGTGACAGTTTGAAGTTTGAGTGAAAGTAAAATCAAGTTATAATCTTCCTAAAGCCGAAAATGATATTATGAATTTAATTCAAAATTTTATGAAAAAAATAAGTTGAAAATATTAGAAGTATTACAAGATAAATTTATAGAAGATCGAAGAACGATATTTTTAAAATGTAAGCCGGTTAAAAATTGTTTTATTTGCCTGTTTACCATAACATTCTCCAAATCCCTTGTTTACCTAAGTCCCACTTTATTTAATCGGAAAGTTCGTACAGTATCGCTTGCTTTACCTTATGCGTGAACACGAAAAATCCTTTCGTGTTATTGTTAAAATTGTGAGACGGATTAGACCCGGACTCGAAAAATAATCGTCGGCTCGATTCGGACTCACCGAGTCTAAAAAGACCGGGTATTCCCAAACCCTAGGTACTCGCCTGGTGCGATCTGACTATGGTTCTTGATTGTTTCTCGAAAGCTGATAGATAGCTGAAAGATAATCTAAGTACGTTTGTTCATGATCCACCTCTTCATCCTGATTTCTAGAAAGCATTTTCTCAGAAGCTAAATTATAGTTTCAACTTTAAAAATATGAAAAATTGCGCTGTTTTTGTGGGGTTTAATACTAAAAATTGCCACGTATTTTGCTGTTTGTACAGGGTGTGCAAAACTCGATGTCTCGGCTCTATTATAAGAACACGAAAAATGATAGAAAAAATCTGAAAAGAGTTTCTTAAATAGGATAGAGTAAGGACAATTTTCAGCTAAATTTAAATATTTTTCCATATTTGGATATTGGAGTAATGACGTCATCGAATTATTTTTCCCAGAACAATACCTATATTTTTGCATATTTGAAAAGCGCTAATTTTTCTGAACAAATTTTGTGAAGAAAAACATTTGCGCAACAGAAAAAAATATTTTTCCCGTAAAAAAATATAAGCAAATCAAAATAAAAAGTAATATCACAAAGTTGCAAAGATCACGATTTAAACAAGTAGTCTTTGAATGCAAATGGCAATGTCGCATCTGTCAAAAATTAGAAATTATTAATTACTATTAATTATTAATTTAACATTACAAAACACATAATATAAGTCCCGTATATTAGTGGATGATGCTTTCCACAA
Organism: Phosphuga atrata; assembly: GCA_944588485.1. Taxonomy (NCBI): domain Eukaryota; kingdom Metazoa; phylum Arthropoda; class Insecta; order Coleoptera; family Silphidae; genus Phosphuga; species Phosphuga atrata. The sequence continues at coordinate 35,103,800 of OX155893.1, forward strand.
GTATGCGCGAGAGGTTGCCTAAGCTCTCGGATAGTACGGCAACTTAAGAAGATAACTAATTTTACAAATGAAAACTTAAGATTATATTTATCAGGGCTGTCCAACCAGTCGATCGCGATCTACCGGTCGATCGCGGCGTGATTTTGAGTCGATCTTTAGTTTTCTCACGCTTGTATGTACTTACTTAAAAATACATCTCGATAAATATAAATTAAAACACGCTTCTCGCACACTTAATACACACAATGTTATGGAAACTGTCTTTAAAATAATCAATTCTATACGTGGCAGTGCCTTTTAGAGACGCTTGTTTAGATTAGAAAATGAGGATAATGATAACAAACTTTTGCTACACATTAATGTGCATTGGCTCAGTAGAATTCGATTTATCATGCGGTTTCTAGAGTTATTAGACGACGTAAAAAGTTTCCTCTCTGAAAGAGGTCACAGTTACCCACAGTTAACAAACAAAGAGTGGTTATTTGATATGTCATTCTTTAGTTCAAAACTAAACGATTTGAATCTTGAACTGCAGGGTAAATTTGGAAATACACTAAAGATAAATACCCAATCAAATGCGGCACAAAAATTGATTGTATTTGGGGTAATAGGGAATATGAATGGAATTTAAATTTGGTTCAAATATTTTTTTCCGATTCTTTATTGACCTGACATTTTAATTAAACCATTATTTTTGTAATTAATATCTTTTTAAATATATAAAATTAATAAATATGTGCAAATTTCGCGAGGTAAATTCAACTTTGTAAAACGCAACACCATCTTTTACATTTGTATGTTATTGCAGTCTTTTGGTTAGAAAACAAACGTCAAAAACGTCAAGTTAAAAATGAAAATAGCTGTAGTAAACAATGGACTGAACTGTCAGTGGTAATTGACGTCATCCAACCGACTGCGCGAAAATGGCGGGGTTTAAATTTGTCTCATTTTTAAATATTTTTTTAAACTTAGTTACAGCATTTTTAGACAGTATTTATATTTTTTACTATGTTATATCGGTGTAAACAGTGAATTCAAAATATTTAAAAAAAACATTCATATTCCCTATTCGCATTTTCTGATATGAATGTGTTAAAATCAAAATGTTGTTGTTATTTTATATCAGACATATAAATTTCAATAATTTTTGTTCCTGGTGAAATGTTTAATAAACATTATATAATAGATTCTCACGTTTGCTAAGAGTGAGAGATAAGTGACTACAATGGATTTATAAAAGTAGACCGAAACAAAAAAACATTATCTTAAATTCATTGGCGAACAATTTATCAATTGGCTAAAAGTGCAGCCCCGAGAATGAAAATCTACATAAAAAAATAATTCCGATTTTCGTATTAGGTTAAATTATTAGGTCAAAATTTTCTCCCGCTATCCCCCATAGGGTGAGAAAATTTTGACCTAATAATTTAACCTAATACGAACATCGAAATATATGAGTTTTCACTATTTTACAACTCAGACATTACATACTCGCCTAACGTTATCATTTCCTGTATAAAAAATTTAATGACTACGGTATTTAATATGGCGGTAAAAAATTTGCTGGCTACGGTATTTAATATTGCGGTTATCAGCACCCCCGTGCACTCCATGACCCCAGGCCTCCCGGTGGCCTACTACGCGTTTTAGTCGATCTTGGCAACAATATATACCAAAAAGTAGACAATAAATGCAAAAAGGTTGGACAGCCCTGATATATACTAACGTAAATCGATAATCTGTGGTTAAATGAGTTTTAAAATTTTTTTTTTAGTTGGGAATACTGGTAATTGAGAGGATCTAATGTATTTCTAATGGAACTAGGGATAATAGGGGGTTAATGCGGAAATTTGTGATAATACTTTATTTTTACAAATGTGCTTATAATTTTTTAACGGGAAAAGATAGCAAATTTTTTTCTTTACAAAATTTGTTCAGAAAAATTAGCTTTTTTTAAATATGCAAAAACATACAGTTGCTTGCAATAGTGTCCGGCCAAAGATAATTTTGTGATGAAGTAACGTTTAAAGGATGCAAAATGGAAACAAATATATCATCGTAAAGTTCTTTTATTATGCAATTAAAACGTGTAATTGAAAAATTATATTTAACTATTCATAATTATTTATAACAAAAATTACAATTTTCGCCTTTTCATAAATGTCCGGCCAAATTCCAAGAAGATATAATTCGCTTCACTTTGTTTACGTTAGGAGTCGCGATGGTATGTAAACATTAAGATCCCCGTTTCAGTACTGGATCAGTAACACTAAGTCAAGATGCCGAAACGCACTTCTTTAGACATGCGTAAAGTGATTATAAATTTGCACAATGAAGGAAAAGTTTCACGTGAAATAGCTAAAATTTTGACTCTTGGAAAATCGACTGTTAACGATATAATAAACAAATTCAAGACTACGGGTACTCCAAAAGATAAATACTGTCCTGGGAGACCACGGAAAACAACTAATCGTGTCGATAAAGTGATTAACAGAAAGGCTGTCCCAGACGTAAAAAAGAATGCTGCAATCATCGCACGTGAATTACGCGATGAAAATTTGGCTGGCATTAGCCAAAGTACTGTTTCACGTAGACTGACAGAAGTGGGACTTTTTGGACGTGTTGGAGTTAAAAAACCGCTCATCAGTAAAAAAAATAAGACGGCCAGATTCGAATTCGCAAAAAAATACCAGAACTGGACTGTTGAGGATTGGAAGAAAGTGTTGTTTTCAGACGAAACTAAAATTAATTTGTTTGGAAATGATGGGAGAAGGTACGTTCGACGACCAAAAAGTACTAGAAATGATTCACGATATCAAACACCAACCATGAAATATGGTGGAGGTAGCATTATGCTATGGGGTGCATTCTCTTGGAAAGGCGTCGGTCCAATCTTTAAAATTGAATGCATTATGAAACTCTGCTATGTATAGAGATATTATATTAGAAGAAATGCTGCCTTATGCTCGTCAGAACATGCCACGAGGATGGATTTTTCAGCAAGATAATGATCCAAAGCATAGATCACAGCTCTTTCAGCAGTTTTTAGCAAAAAAAATATTCGAGTTTAAGAGTGGCCGAGTCAATCTCCGGATATGAATCCCATATCCCATAGTTGAAACTAAGAGTAGGAACTGAAAATTGTGCCAATAAAGCTGCTTTGTGGGAAGAAGTTCAAGAAGAGTGGAAAAATATCTCTCAAGATAGAATCATCAAACTTATTGAATCGATGCCTCACCGATGTGTTGCCGTGATAGCTTCAAAGGGTATGGCTACCAAGTATTGATGAAAATCTTACATTTATAACCTGTTCTTTTTTTTTCTTTGTATATTTGAATGATTTGTGAATGATATCTGCTTGGCCGGATAGTTATGAAAAAGCGAAAATTGTTATTTTTGTTATAAATAATTATGAATAGTTTTTTATATTTTTTCAATTACACGTTTTGATTGCGTAATAAAGGAACTTTACGATGATATATTTGTGTTTTCATTTTGCATTCTTTAAACGTTACTTCATTATCAAATTATCTTTGGCCGGACACTTTTGCATGCAACTGTAGGTATAGTTTTGGGAAAACAAAATTCGATAACGTCTTTACTCCAGTTTCCAAATACAAAAAAAATGTAAATTTGGCTTAAAATGGTCCTTACTCAATGCCATTTAAGAACCTCTTTCCAGATTTTTTCTATCGTTTTTCGTTTTCTTATAATAGAGCTGAGACATCGAGTGCTCACCCTCTACATAAAATAATAGAGCATTGGGCCTAATATACATTTTAAAAGCTTTGGATGTATTAATTAGACCCAGGCGATGGACTGGCAGAGGAGAACCGGCAGCTGCTGGACGTCGTGCTTCAATGGCAACAAAAGAGATCAAGGTTGGGCTGAGAAGAAACAACTTTTTTTAATAAAAAACTATTTTTCAATTGTCTACAATTTTAATATCGTTTCATTAATTTATTTCCTGTTAAGGCGGCTACGCACGATCCGGTAAGCCTGCCAGTTCGAAATGGCCTGAAGGCCGGTCACATGAGCGTGATCCAGACGATTACCCAAAGAAGCGACTGCTAAAACTAAAAGTGCTAAGACGTCGTCGTCAGGAAAGGCCATGATGATAACTCACAAATATTTCAGAATCGCCTAAACGTTTGGAGGGTCGTCAGTCCATCCGGGCACCGGCCTTCAGGCGGACAGTTCAGTTCGAACTGGCAGACCTTCTGGATCGTATGTAGCCGCCTTTAAGAAAAATTTTCAGTCTAATTTTCTTTTTATTAATATTGTTATTGACTACTATTATTCTGTCATTACGAAAACTATTCTGTCAATTCTCAATTGAAAATATGACAATTGCTACTTCATTTACAAATAAATTACAAAATAGTTGTCAAAGTTTCATAACAAATGTAACAATGCTTGCAAATTTTTCACAACGGCAGATAAATTAGAAGACAAAGTTGTCTTGTAAGATAAATTAGATAAATTACAAGGCAAAGTTAACTGGTAATTTATCTGCCCTTGTGGCAATTTTGCACAATAAAACAACGAACAAATGTTACAATTATTGCAACGGCAGATACATTACTAGAAAACTATGTCTGAAATATATATTTTTTTAAACTTTAGTTTGATTTGTTTTGAATCTATTTTGATAATGTTTTTCTGTCATATAGACAATTCTTTTGTCAAATAGACAAGACTAGACCGATAAGACAAGATAGACAAGACTAAGACTAAATCGTGCGTAAAAGTCCAATGTAAATCAAATGGAGTTTGATTATTAAACGATTTCTGTTTGTTGTTACTATGGCAACCATGGGCGTAACCAGGGGGGGATTTGGGGGTTCAACCCCCCCGAAATATGCAAAATATATACATAAATGTTATATTCAAATAAAAAGACGAGTAGAGACGACGACTCTCTTCAAAAGAGCATGGTAGATGTGAAGTTTAGGAACCCTTGTTTGTCAGTTTAGGAAGTAAATTGGTGCATTTCTGTTACTGTATTTTCTTAACCACCCCCCCGAAACTAAATTCTGGTCTTAAAACCCAACCCCGAAACTAAATCCTGGCAACGCCCATGATGGCAACAACTCGAGTCACTAAATAAAAAACATAGAAGTAGTGAAAATAAATTTTCTGGCGTATGTTAAAATTGAATTAACTTTTCTTATTTTGAATCAAGTCTCGGCGTCCCAGTCTGGATTTATCTGGCTCTAATATAACTTAACATAACCATAACCTAGTTTAGATTAAATCTAGGTTAAACTAGATTTAATTACATCGACAACGACCAAATAGTATTCCAGTCACTGTACGTTTTTACTAGGTAGCAATTTTTGCCACATTTTTTCATGCCACTACATGCTAACCTTATTGTGTCCTTGATTTGAAGTATTTTGTCTGTCAAAAATATAATTTTTTAATATTATCAGAAAGAAATATTTTTTTGTAGCTTCAACAGTATTTTAACATTCAAAGATCGTAGATAAAATAATGTATGATACAAGTGTGTGAAAGCCTTTTGTTGTGCACTCATTGCGATTAAAGTTATTAATTTATAAATTTCCTTCGCAACTTCGCAACTCATGTACAAAAGCCCTTCTTCACACACTTGTATCATAAAATACTATCTATGCATCTTCTTCCTGCGGTGCCTATCCGGTTCGGATGTTGGCGATCATGACGGATATTTTTGTCTTGTTGAAGGCGAAGCGGAACAGTTCAGCTAAAGACATATTGAACCAGCATCTAAGGTTGTCAAACCAAGAAATTCGTCCTCTTCCAGGACTTTTTTTGCTGTTAAATTTCCTTGAAGTATTTTTTGGAGTAGGTCGTATCCCTTTGTATTTCGCATGATATGGCCTAGATATTGCAACTGTGGGCATTTCACTATCTTGATCAATTTAGGCGTTTTGTTCATTCTTCTCGTTACTTCTATGCTTGTCACTCTCTAGAAGATCCAAGATATTCTTAAGATCCGTCTATAAAGCCACAAAGGCCTGTAGCTTCTTCTCTGTGTTTTTATTTAAGGTCCATGTCTCTCACTGAACCAATGTAAGGTCCAGGTCCACACCATATAGGAGGACAGAATATATTGTCCATAGCAGTGCAAAAGTCTGATTTTTGTTCTCAGAGTTAGGTTGTGTCTTTTGAGAACAGCACTCATTTTCTGAAACACAATTCTTGCTTTCCCGATACGAATCTTGATTTCTTGCGAGTTATCCAAATTTTCGATAATTATATTTCTATAGTTCCACGGATATTGTTTTACCCTATATTTCTTTGTTTTATGACTAAGTTTACTCCTATATTATTTCCCTTACTTTATGACCATGAGTTTTGTCCTTGCGGTGTTTATTTCAAACCTATACTGACTGCTGATTCTTACAATTCTATCCATTAATACTTGTAGCGTGTGAATAGTATCAGCAAATAATCATCAGCCTACCGGATCTTATTCAATCTCATTTCAATTATCAAGATTCATTCTTCTGCTTCTTCCAGGCCTTTTCTAAATATGAATTCTGAATATATGTTAAATACAATAGGTGACAAGATACATCCCTATTTTACTCCTCTGAAAATTTTGACTGCCTCGGTGTGTTCTTCATCAACACGCAATACCGCTGTTTGATTCCAATACAGGTTCTTGATGATTCGCGAATCTCTTTCTTCCATTCCAATATTTCTCAAAATCTCCATCTATTTGTCGTGTTTTACGCCGCCAAAAGCCTTCTGGTAGTCTATTAGGCAAGGAAGTACATTTTTATTTACATCTCTACATCTCTGAAACAGAACTTTCACACTGAAACAGGCTTCGTACCCACTGCATTAACAAATCCAAACTGATTAGCGGCTATCTGTTTTTCACATAGTCTATATATTTTTCTATGAATCACCCTCAAATACACTTTCAAGACACTATATATGCATACGCCATTTCAACACAATATATGCATAGTCCATGTAAATTACATTCAAAACTAGTTAGTCTAGATAGTCTAGATAGCAGTTTTATTAGAAACATTTATAGTCTATGCAGTCTACATACTAGCACTAAACACAAATATATGGAGTAGGATGCAGTGTAGGATGCAGTAAGCGATGAATATTTTTGTATTGACTTAATTTCAGTACTAATTGTTTACACATACACCAAAAATGGAATAACTTTATTAGAAAGAATTAAGCCGTTTCGATGGGAAGTAATTCTTAAGAATCATTCTTATAATTGCAATGTTGGATGGATTAAGTAATCTCTCTGACTTTCTGACTATTTTGAACATTTTCATAAAATTTTTTGTTTAAAGTTATTTAGAACAATTCCTTTTTTACGCATCTTTTGATATAAAATTTGTTTTTAACACTCGCAATATGTTTCAAAGTATAACATGTAATGAGGTGCTACTAGGAAAATTGTTGGAAAACAATTTGTTCGCACGTAATAATTACTTATTCTTGTTATTAATTTACTTACTATAGAATCATTACTTATTTCTTAATTTACATTACTTATTACTTAAATTACCTATTACTTAATTAATTATTTATTCGAAATAATTTTGTTCGAAAGCAAAATTTCCAATGGTTCGATAAAAATTTGTTTACGGAAATTTGTTCTATTGGAAATTTATTCGAATTCAATTTGTTTCAGTTATTCGTTATCATTTATATGTATTATATTATTAATATATGGAATCTTCAGGTTATCTAGCTCTTCACGATATTGCTTCACAATACTCCCTAAACGCTTGCCCTGAAAACGTTTAACTCCCTAAACGTTTAACTGGAATCGAAATTCTCTGAAATGGTTTCTAATTAGCAATTATGAACACATCAGCTATTCTCAGAATTGTTAAAAAAAACAAATATATTTTTTCAACATGTGAATCTATTTAATTTATACTTTATTTGCGTACCAATTTAAAGCATCTAATAATTTAAATATACGCTTCCATCATTTATTAACGAAGGCTAATTTTCTATTTTTCTTTTATTGTATATCATTACAATTCTATTATATATTTATACAACAATGTAAGGTAATTATTTTACTTAGTTATTTCTAATTAGAGACTTAAACATGAGAGCCTGTTATTTGTCTATAAATCAACTTTTCCACATACATTACTTTGACAAAATCCAGTATTCTAGATTAGATCAAGTCAAAATTTTAATATAAACCCCATCCTCACTATTCCCACTTCTTCTTTTGTTTGTAGTTTTAATATCTCTCAACACAATTGACTCCACTGTCGTCGCTGTTCTAGCTTCCTCGTTTCTAATTTAGCACAATAGCAGATTTCAACGTACTCCCTCCGTTCTTTAATTGGCACACTAGACAGAAAGAATCTGAATTATTTGTCGAGAGCCCTTCTTCTCCAGTTTAGAATGCTCAGAGAAGAGTGGTTTATGTCAGCCGTATAACGGAGTTTTGGCCCTCTTCACATATATACACATACAATGAACTAAGATTGTACCTCAACGTTTCAAAAATATATGACAGTAGTCTAGAGGGAGTTTTTAAAAGGATTCTCAGGAGTCTCAGTGTCCAGTTTTCATTAAAACTCACGATGTTTGACCTAGTTTATACCACCACCACACAATTTAAGTCATTAGTTTAAGACAATTAATAAATAATATATTTTTTTAATGTCTTAAAAATGGTCATTTATAATTTGGCTGCTAAGGTAAATGCGTTGCTCACAGTTGAATAGGCATAAATGTGACTATTTTTACTATCTCTGAGTAAAAGTAATTACACTTATGCTAGCAAACCTAAAATGACTCGACCATTATTTAATAATTCAATATAATTCAAACAATTAAAGATAAAAACATAGATTGTTTTTTTTAAATACAACAATTTATTTTTAAAATACAACATATATTTCTCCCTACCTGAAGAAGCCCTGAGTTGGTGAGTGAAACATATGTTGTATTTTTACAATAAATCTGAAACTTAAAACAATTACGTTTTTATATATAATATCGAAATGAAGTTTCAACAATAACTTCACAATCAATCAATAATTCAAACTTTCAAACTCAAACGACAATAGATAAGTTTTTACAACTAAACAAATATATAAATTTATAAATAAACAAACTATTTAATTTTTTAATTAAACTTTCACTTTGTTTAAACTTTAAATTGTTTATAAATAGACTAGTGTTGCTGACTTTGCTGACTAAGCGGCATATTGTAGTCAAATATTAAATTTATTGAAAAGTCTAATAACAAATTCATAATAAAACAGTCAATGATCAGACAGACGGACATTAAATGATCTTACCTTGTTACTAGTTTTTGTATTGATTTTATAAATCAATTACATTCTTAAACAAGGAATAAAAATAATAATTAAAAGTTGTAGTAGATTTAACAATGTCCATTGAGTTAAATGTTCGATTAGAACGTGTGATTAATGTTGTTTTAATGGCTGTTCACCAAATTGTCAATACGTCGAAAGTTGTTTGACCAAATACAATACCTTTGTAAAACACATATACGATTATTATCTGTCGAAATTAATTTATAAACAATTACCCAACAAACTAAATATTAACTTCCTATAATTAGGACCAGTAGAATGGATTTTAGAATAATTAATATTTAATGTTTTCGTTATAAATCAATGTTATCCGTTAGCTAGAATAATGGAGAAATTAGACATTTTGGAATACAGTAAATCATTATTTTGCATCAATATTTTGCATCGTTAGTATACGAAATTTTGTTAAATTTACCTTATACAGATAAGCAACAAACTTGCAGGGATACACAGTAGCTAGTAAACCTAAATTGAAAATACTGTAGAAACACAAAATTGCTTCTGAACTTGTTCATACAGAAATAGTGTTTGATATGAACTTTGGTAAGTTATAACTATATATTATTCCCGCTAGGGAATATTCACGTTACAACTTATCACCAAAGATTTAGAATTTCCCAGTATTTATGTACTATTTTGCATTACCTACAAAGTGCAAAGATTAGGTCAGACTCGTAAATAAGTATATTACTCAAATATACTTTATTCTGACCTAATCTATTCAATTCTAAAATAATTTAATCAAAACGCTCCAGACATTAAACTAAATGTCCCGAAGAAACATTACCCCAACAAGAAAGAAATAATTCTTGTAATAAATCCATGGAATAAAACTAGATGCTTGAAATTTCTCGGCGAAATATTAAATAAAATATATTCGCATAAATGAGGTGGCATTTTCTCTATGAGTTTATATATCTATGTAGCCTGAATATTCCCAGACGAAAATAGTGCGCGTCCCAGTTCCCGTGGGAACGCTTTTGCGCAACGATATTTAAGAAATATAGGTGTCGAAACAATTGAAAAGAATTGAAAACAAAATGGAAATAATCCAGGAAACTCTAAATAAAATGATCGCTCTAGATTTATACAAACTTATTTGTCTAGACCAGTGGTGCGCAAACCGTGGGTCGCGACAGAGATTTTTTTTGGGTCGCCAATTTGATAAAAGTTTAAGTCTTTTCCTGAATAAGTATCAGGTAGCAGTAAGTAGTAGTATATACACATACAATGAACTAAGATTGTACCTCAACGTTTCAAAAATATATGACAGTAGTCTAGAGGGAGTTTTTAAAAGGATTCTCAGGAGTCTCAGTGTCCAGTTTTCATTAAAACTCACGATGTTTGACCTAGTTTATACCACCACCACATATAGAGACTTTAATATCATCTCCGAACAGTTCCAAAAATGGTTCGTTGGAATATTTTACGACTGGGTCATTACTATAATCCCCTAAAACTATAATACCCCATCGTAAACCCCGAACAGTTCCAAAAATATTTCCTTTGACTATTTGCGGTTGATTGCTCTTAAGTACGAAAAACAAAGTGTAATTTCGACTTTTCTTGGAAAATTGAAATTTATGAAGCACGTCTCCAAACTTGTTACAGGCATAATGTCTTGATGATGATATTCAGACATACGTTTAACATTTAAATGCCGGCATGATGACTTCAGAAATAGATTTGAATATATTCTGACGTTCGAAATTCCACCATGGATCATAAATGCATTTCATGAAACGGAAGTGACTAATATGGCATTACAAGCTACTCGAGCTTAGCACTAATAAGGAGCTGAAGGTGTGATTTAAAAATCAAATATTTTGGCTGCATGCAGAAATACCCGAAAAATATCCTGGGCTCTAGGAAATAGCGAGAAAACTTTTATAACTTTTCCCTCGTCATACCTTGTCGAACAAACTTATTAAGAAAAAAAAAGAGCAGATTGGACATCACAGAACGGGGAGATTTGAGGTTATTCCTTTCAAAACTGAAGCCTAATATTGATAATTTACTGTCAATCCATCAAATACCTACATCCCTCCCATTAAAATTACGACTATTTTTTTAATTGTTGATTTGCGTTGTTGAAGTTACGGTACGTTACGTTTGTTTACAAGTTTTGGGAATATGGAAGAAATGTAGCAGCAGGGGGTCCACTGAAACCAAGAAAATTTCGGAAGTATCGACGACAAAAAGTTTAGGAATCTCTAGTCTACACTTTATGCAGATTTGCTTTATACAGATTATCAATAGTCTGTTTTTATTGGGTCTGTAGTCTGTTTATAGCCTGTCATTGTATTACGTCTTTACTCTGTGCATACTCTGTCTATAATCTGGGTACACTCTGTAGACTTTCTGTAAAATCTATCAATAATCTATAGACATGTACGATAGACCAGTTGGACCAATTCTTGATTTCTAGACAAACTAATAGAGATTTATAAACCTGGAATTATTTTTTGATTTGCCGAAAAACTAATATACTTTGAGAAACCTGGACTAGTTCGGCTATTTCCTGATTTGTAAACAAACTAATTGACATTGTACAAGCCAACTAATTGACATTGTACGTCCAAAAAAATTGGCCAAGCTCGTCTATTTCTTGGTTTGTTTATGAACTAATATATTTTAAGAATGCTAGACTAATATTAATTGAGTAAAGTTTAACATTCCAACATAGTAATGGACATTGTACAAAACGAAAGTTGTACGAAAATTGTACAAACTGCACAAAGAAATAATAGAGATGGAAAAATGAGACCATTCATTGATTGAACGCTTTCTAAACACTTAACACTGTACAGGCCGCGTGATTACAAGGGGTGAACATTGCTAAGGGATGCTTTGCCCCTTTTTAGCAATGAATGAAAAAGTTTGCTTATGTAATTGTGAAAAAAAAGAGAAAAGAGTTTTCCCAGGAATTTCGAAAAAGTAATTTTTCTGGTTGAAAATACACATTGAATGGGGCTAATTTTTCCAAAAGATTAAATGGAAAATTTTCCAAATTCGAGTTTTTCTGAGCGTCAACATTACTATTCATTGATATGGATATTCATTGATCAGGATTCACATCTAAAATCCAAGCGTTACAGCTTCCAAAACACAACTTCTAGTTTGTTTCACGATTTTCGGTCCTAACTATAATTGGGGAAAAGTGAATTTTGTCGGGAAACTCTTCAGTTTCGTAAGACTCGGTCCGAAATCTTAGCTATAATTTTAGAAATATGACGACGGTATTAAGAATTTTCCGACAAGTTCTTGCGCTTTCCATCGTCTGGTTCAAAATCCAAGTATCAATATTTCCGAAAATCAAAGGGAAACTTTTCCCAAAGTTTGGTCCATAATCAATATAACGATATTTCTAAAAAAATATCTAGTAAAAACTCCACTTAGTCTGTACCAGAAACAAAGCAAATTTTCCAATAACATCTTCTGTTCCTCATGGTCTGTAAAGATTTTTCTTAAAATCAAAGAAAATCTCCAAACTTTTTCAGTTCCCCAGATTTTCCAAAGCCCAAGTAACAGTCTTACCGAAAAGTGAGAAAAAATTCCAATTTCCCACAAAACCAAAGTTGATTTTTACATCTAAGTTTGAATTAAAAATAACGTTCTTCTACGTCAACAGCTCCTATACTTTGATTATAGATTGATCCATTTCTTCGTAATGGTCGAGCAGGTTTCGAATTAAAAAAAATGTATTACTACGTCAACGGGCTATAAGTGTTAATACGGAACTCCTTAACCAAACTCTTTTACTTGGAGAGAAACGAATAGCTTTTAATGAAACTGTATTAATATATCTGTATATATCTATTATCTATATATAATATTATCTGTATTAGAAAAAATTAATACATTTTAACTAATTCGGCTAATTCTAAATTTGTGAACAAACTAATAGACATTGAGAAAATAATAAACCAATAGGAACTATAAACCCGTACAAATAATTCTTCATACTTAGACAAACTAATACAGAATCTTGACTAGTCAAACTCTCCCTATAGTTTGTCTATAGTCTGTGTATAATCTTTCAATAATATGTCCATAGCCTGGCTATATTCGGCTTACAGACTATCTAGTGCATCAAGTACTCCACTTATTATTTGCCTATATAATCTATATTCTATCCATAATCTGTATTCTGTGTATAAGCTATATTCTGAATGTTATCTCTTCCATTTATTGTTCATATTATGATTATTATTATATTATTATTTTGTATATCCTGTTTATAGTCTAGTAGTATAATTTATCTATAGTTTAATATTGACTATTCTATCTGTATTCTGTTCATACTCTGACTATATTTTTTCTATAGTCTGTTTATAGCATTTCTACAGTCTGTCTAGAGCAGGGGTGGGCAAATCTTTTTGGCTGACGGGCCACATTGTGGATGAAAATTAGTCCGCGGGCCGCATTAATTCTTTTTATATTTTAATAATTGTGTCGATATGGCTATGAAATAGTAGCAGATAGATAATAAAGTAAACCTTGGCCAATTATTATGTTATAATGCATAAATTATCCGAAATACGAAAACATGCTCAACAAATGTTTGCATTATTTGAGAGCACATATATTTGCGAAAAAACCTTTGGATTGTGCGCGTTATAGGCGGTGCTTCGGTTCGGCTGTTTGTTCGTTTTGTTACACATATACGACATGTGTCTAGGATCTTAGGTTGCTTGGGCGTGCTGTCTGGGATTGCATTTTGAGCGTGGATATAATCCATCGGCATGCTGGGAGGAGTCGTAGGGAATCATTTCCCGTTTTTAGGCAATGGTCTCGTTTTTCTATCTCTATGGTTTCTCTGTATACCTGTAACATTTATTGGCTAATTGGTTGCAAAAATCCTTGTGTTTCTAGAATCTATTCCGGAGACTCCATTCCGGATTCCGGATTCCTATGACCGGTGTTGGTGTGTTGTACAAAAGCGGACGAACCTTTTCTTGAATCCTGGCCGATATTTTTCTGTTGGTACGACCAATATAGGTTCGTTCACTTATCCCACATGGTACTTTGTAAATTACCTGAGATTCTAACGAGATGCTGTCTTTAACGCTGCGTTATGATGATATTTTTTGTTTTGCCTTGAAAATCGTGTGTATGTTTTGTCTTTTTAGGATTCTGGCAATTTTGCCAATTGATCCATGAGCATATGGTTGGTATGCAGTGCTAACGGGTTTCTAACGCTCTTTAGTTGTTTGGTTAGGGTTGTCTTTGTGACGAAAAGCTCTGGATATTAAGCAGTTTGGATAACCATTTGCAGAAAAAGCTTCTCGTAAGTTCTTCAATTTCTTTGGTAAGTTAATCTGGTCATCTAATCTTTTGGACGAGGCAGTGTGAGTGCTGACTGCAAATGCAAGTTGTTGGGGGTGATGTTGCGAAGAGGCGTTCAGATATTTGTCTGCATGCATTGGTTTCCTGCATACTGTGTGAATCAACTGTGTGCAAACACAACTGTGGTTTCTTCTGTACAAAACAAGAAAGGGAATTGTTGATGTTTTCACATTCGAAATCGGCTACTGGATGGATTTAAAAACTCAAGGACTCAAAGATTATTAAAAAAATGTCACGTGTATACAGAGAAGACATAGAGATAGAAACACGAGACAATTGTCTGAACACGAGAGGTGATACCTTGAGACTCTCCACAGCATGGGGGAGACCCTCAAAATGCAATCCCAATCCCAGATGCCCCGCCCAACGAACTTAATGATGTTTAAACTTAACATCCAAGACACATATAGAGCTATCAAGACGAACAAACAAGCGAACTTAAGCACCACACACAACGCACATGAGCCGAAGCCAGACATCTATAGATAATAGACGCATCACACAACTGGAGCTCAGTATACGTCTAACGCTTAATCCGCACGGACGTATATATCTCTTGAGAATAGTGAATGTTGGTTTTGTCAAAACATCGGGAACCCGGTTCTTTTCAGAACCATACCTGAACATCAATGCGAACTCAACTCGAGGAAACAAATCAACACCTAGTACTATCCGCGAAATCCTCAAATACATTTACCTTTAGTGTGTATATAGTCTGTAAGTACATTGTATTTATATTGTATGTGCTTTTTTTTATAGTTTGGTCGTATGTGCATAGCGGGTTTCAAGCACTGCAGCGAACTGGCCTATTGTACTTTGCCCACATTCTTCACATTATACGCCCAGAAACCTATGTGTTATTTTAATTGGCTTTAATTAATAACACATTTGTTTTCTAATGTGACCGACGCTCTCGGGTTCGAAGCCTGGACTTCCGGATTTCTTAATTAGCTCTCTAACGCTGTAGATTACGAGGCCAACTGTTGTATGTGTGATTAACGTTTGTTCTCTTCTGGCTTGTTTTATATCTAGTTTTTCTGTTAAATATTGTGTAAATCGCTCGGTATTCCCTGGGGAGTGTTCTCGTATAAATGCTATAATTTAAGAAATGTAGGTGCTGAGACAATTAGAATTGAAACAGACGGACATAATATGGAAAAACTGGGAAAAGGGGGAGCGAAACGTTTGGTAAATGGAGAATTCCGTTAAGCGAGCAATTAAAACGTGCGCTCGACGCGCTTTAATTGCCCAATTCACGCAACGACTTTAACGGCCGACAAAAAATTATACGGTCGAAGAGGCTGCGTTCCTGCGTAAATTTCTAAAATCTCCAACATTAAAAATGTATAATCGGCGTCAATAAATTCTTTGTTCGTAAATGTTGATTTAGAATTTCAATATTCCCGGCTCCTCCACCAATTGTATTATAGTTATTATTAGATTTAATATACAGTTGCCAATAGCCAATATCGAATATTGAAATAAATTAGTATGACTAAGTTAAGTATAAGGGGGATTTTAAGAACAAACATTGTAATGTAATGATTATATTAATTAGAATTGTTATAAAGTTATAATTTCAATTTTTGTTCAGTTGATTACAAATACATTAATAAATAATGCATCCAAAACCATTCCTACACAGTTTTATAGTTCCTAATGAACATTAGTGGTAGATTGTTAATGAAAATTTTTCACGGAAAATTTAATTGTAAATTTTGATATTAAAACTCTAAACAAAACCATGGCAGGGACAGCAACAACATTTAAATGTTGTATATTCAAAATGTAAAATCAGATGCAGAAACAGGAGTTATTTTTAATTAAATTAATTAAGCAAAATGTTATTTTCAGAGACTCGTGTGCTATTTGATAAAGCTTTATTAGAAAATTCTCTAAAGAAGCTTTGTAATTTAAATTTATAAAAATGAGATTTTATGGAATGAAAAATATGTATAATTATTAGAGTAAACTTTTCATTAATATTATGAAGCTTTTGATTCAATAACTATCACAAACTATTTTAATTATTTTCTAAACTAAACGAGATGTTCTTAGGAACTTCCACTCTTAAACTAACATGGGTTCCATGAGACCTTTTAATCATACGGATTTTTATGTGTCTTAGATGTGTTCTAGAGCGATCTAACCTAGGCAGCGGCTTTTCGTTCAACGGTCCTTAGTTTGCAAGAAAATTAAGGTTAAAGTTTCAATCGTAGCTTCTATTCCCAAACGCTAGGCATTTTAACTAAGCCATTATAGCGCAGCGGACAAGATCGAGTACAGTTTAATGATAATAAATATATGTAAGGATAATAAACAGTGTAATGATGATAAAAGATCCAGCGTTACCTCTAATTAAGATTTTCCTAACTTGGTAATCTTGAGAATGTTATTCACTTAAACGAATTTATTTGACAAAAATATTGATGTTCCTTTTCAATTCTTCAAACTCTCAGGTCAGGTTTCTATGTTCTAAGTACTTATATTCGAATGGCCCTTCTTTCTTGAATAAAACCCTTCTTTCTTTCGTTGACCCCAATTTTCATAGTCAAAATAAATATATGTGCCCTGTTCATATTCTTCATTAATAATCTTGGGTTCTTCATCCCTTTGAAACCACATCATGTATTTTGTATGAAACCTCCTGCTCTGTTTTTTCAAAGCTTTCGCTGCCAAGTATTGTACTTTCGTGCGCTCCATGTAATAAAATACAAAGAATAAAGTATCAGTCGCTAGTCTTTGATAAAACTCTAATGCATCTGATTGGGACAGAGGCTGTTGCATATAATACAAAGGCGTGCAACATTGATTTCTTGGCAGATAGGTCCTAAGACGTACAGAATCTGAGGGCTGTGGCGTATGTCTAAAAGCTGCTTCCATCATTTGGAATTGAGCCTGATGTTCCTTCTGCAAAGGCACAGCTCCCAACCTAACAGAGAAGGAATACAAGCTTCTGATTTAAATTAAAGTTAAAAGTTAAATAGTTCTTTGATTCAAACATCACTTGGTTACTATCATGGCCTGGTCGGTCTATCACTTGTTGAGCTATCGACTTTAATGACATATTATCTGTTATTTTGTTGCTGTATATTGCTGGTCCATTTAAAATTGGTTGTTGTTGTAACGGTTATAGATTTTGAGTTACAGAACTTACAATAGGCAGTCGTGAATGTTCTACTGCTCACACTTGATACAGGACTCGTGCAGTTGTAGTTTTGGGAATGAACTTAATTAAACTTGGCAGTTTTTTGTATTACTAAGCTGTTTCATATAAAATTTTGGTTCATCTATTGTGTTGCCATTTGCGTTGTTGGAAGGTGATGGACGATGCTGTTTTGTATACTATGTGCTACCTGTGGCACTGTCTGATTACAATTTGTCATTATCACAGATGACGGAACACTCTCAGAGCTCACAGAGGCATTCACTTTGGAAGTGGGATTATTAGCGGCAGCAGCGGCAAAGTTTCCCGCAGGAACTTGCCTAATGGGCGAGGTGTTGTTTTCTCTCACAGGTATACTCGGTGTACTAGTAACAAATGCGAATTTGTTGTTTGGTGTGGACGTTGTACTATTACCGACTGAATTAAGGATGGAATTCGTACTGCTATTCATCGTTGTACTTGATGCTCTCACAGCTTGATATTTAATTGGCTTTGACATATCTTTAATTGTATTATTCTTCTATGGAACTATTATCTATTATTTTCGTTGGGACTATCACTGCAATGATTGTAAGGAGGTACAGATGGTAGCGGTGATGCTAATGAAGATGCTAATGAAGATGAGAAATCTTCGACTGAGTCTGGACGGGCGGCGGACTACTTTACAAACTGAGTTGACTAAAATTCCCACCGACTTTTATAAAAACCTTGAACAATTACCTGCAATTATCTGCTACAAACCGCTCCTTTGTAGTAATGATTAATGACGTGAAATCCGAACACAAACCGATAGCTGCTGATGTACCCCAACGGTCGATCCTCGCGCCGATCCTGTTCAACGTTTACATCCCCAGAGCATTTACTGCTACCTGATACTTATTCAGGAGAAGACTTAAACTTTTATCAAATTGGCGACCCAAAAAAAATCTCTGTCGCGACCCACGGTTTGCGCACCACTGGTCTAGACAAATAAGTTTGTATAAATCTAGAGCGATCATTTTAAAAACCTAGCCTTCTGCGCCGGCGATACAGCCATTTAAACTATTCATGCATTGCAATCACAGCTCACAAAAAGACGAAAATCCGCATCTAACAGATCAGCGCATTTTTCAAACTCGGGAAAGTATAAATTTACAAATATCCGACTAATCTACCCACCGACTGTAGACTCTCACTACATCGACCCCTAAGAAAAACGGTGTAATATCTGGGAGTATACCTAGACGCGAGACTGTGTTATAAAACCTACATCAACCACACAATAAACAGGGTCTTTGGAGCCCTCAAGAGTATCTACCCCCTAATGAGTAAAAATACTCAACTTTCAATACGGAACAAGCTTTTACTCTATAAAACAATTATTCAGCCAATCCTGGTATACGCTGCACAAACGTGGTGTAGCGCCTCGCCAACCAACATGTTAGTCTTGCAGCATTTCCAAAGCAAACGTTTGAGACTGGTGTTGAACAAAAACAGATACACTAGAATCGACGAACTTCACGAAAAAGGACGAATACCAGGACTGAATACATACAACAATCACAGAAATTTTACAAAACGCATAGAAATAGAAAACACCCAAACAAACTAATTCAAGACATAACTTACATTAGACAACACCCAAAGCTCCATGCTCCCGTACCAAAATGTAGCAGTGTTTGAAGAAAACATTGCGTGAAAGAATGAATGATTGTTCAGAATAAAACTATTTTAAATTCAAAATTTGCTTTTACACTTGTAGAATAAACATATGTTGTATATTTGTATATATCTGTTCATATCCAGAAAATTAATTTTATTTAGAACATGTAACGATCCTCTATTTTATTATGTCACCAGAAATGTAATTAAGAAACCGAAGCGGTAACAAGTAAAGGTTTGTGTGTTGACATACATGCATGCTAACACACAGCCATTACTAACATTTTCATATAAAAGCTGCAGGTAAAGTAAAAGTCATCTTCATTGGTAGGATCTCTTGTAATTCTATAAACTCTAAAATAAAACTCTACATATGTCACCACTTGATTTAATAACTAATTAGAAAAAAACATCTTAACCGTTAAGGTCATACTACCAAGTAGTCAGACATCCTACGCCTACCGGCCTGAACGACCGGTGAAAATTTAGTGCAATGGCAATGTGATTATATAATTATTTTTCAATTACATCTTATAAATTACATCTATAAAAAATGCAACATGCCATCTACGAGGGGCGTTTGAAAAGTCCGTGCAAAAATAAAAACTACTAACATATTTGGGGTAAATCTTTTTTATTTTTCAACATAGTCTCCTTTAAGGTTTATACACTTCGTCCAACGATGTTCCAGCTTGTTTATCCCTTCCGAATAATAGGATTTGTCGATGTCTGCAAAATATCTATCTGTCGATGTCTGCAAAATAGAATGAAATTTTTGTCCCGCCAGCCATTTCTTCAAATTGGGGAACAAATAGTAGTCCGACGGAGCCAAGTCTGAAGAATAGGGGGAATGTAAAACGAGTTGGAGTCCTATTTTCAATAATTTTGCCGCCACAACTGCTGAGGTGTGTGCTGGTGCGTTGTCGCGATGGACTTTCTTGTGGGCCAATTTCGGGCGTTTTTTTTGCAGCTCGGTTTTCAAACGGTCCAATAACGATGAATAATATTTACCTGTAATAGTTTTACCCTTTTCCAAATAGTCGATGAGGATTATCCCTTGCGTATCCCAAAAGACAGTCGCCATAACTTTTCCGGCCGAAGGAATGGTCTTCGCCTTTTTTGGTGCAGATTCTCCCTTAGTAACCCATTGTTTAGATTGTTGTTTGGTCTCTGGTGTGTAATAATGTATCCATGTTTCATCCACAGTGACGAAACGACGCTTAAAGTCCTCCGGATTCTTTTGGAACAGCTGCAAACCATCGTGGCAACACTTCACACGATTCCGTATTTGGTCAAGCGTGAGCAATCGCGGCACCCATCTTGCGGATAGCTTACTCATGTCCAAATGTTTTTTCAAAATGTTGTGGACCCGTTCAGTCGAGATGCCCACAGCAATAGCAATCTCACGCACCTTAACTCTTCTGTCATCCATCACCATATCAAGGATTTTATCAATGATTCCTGGAGTCGTAACACTTGTGCCTATATGGCCAGACCGAAAGTTTTGAAACCACTTATAAACGGTTCTAATCGAAGGTGAAGAGCCACCATAATGCTTTTCAAGTTTCTCTTTAGTCTCCTGAGGCGTTTTGCCTGTCAAAAGTAATAATAAAGTAGTGTTTAATTACCACACGAAATTCTTTTTCGTCCATTTCTTAAAAATAACTCGACTTCCTTGATTTACACGAATGCCACGCACAAAGCAATAAACCAATATGGCTGAAACTTGGTATGCGTTCATTCAAGAGATGATACTAACCAAACATGACCTCGATACGCGCCGGTGGTACCATCTATCGGACTTTGCACGGACTTATAAAATCTGTTCATTTTCATTCATCATCAATAATCACATCCGGTTTTCTCTTATTTCCCGTAATCGCATCACTATGATGCATTGTTGATGTATGATGATTGTGAACGTATGGTACTAACGTAAGATTTTTTGTGAATCCAAAATTGTTCTCGAGAACGTTTTGCCTGAAAATTTTGGTTGATATAAACCTCATTTTTTCGTACCATTCGCGTGATAGTGAGACGAGAACTCAAATTCAGAGCCAATTGTGTGGTAGTAAAATAATTGTCGTACGGTATGTTTCTATTTGTACCGTAATATGGAGTGCATAAATCTCGATATTTTCACCCAGGTTGGTGGCACGTTGATTTCCCTCTTTTCCTAAACAATGAATTCCTTTTAGTGGGTGTCCTGTTTCAGAATCGTTTAGCCAAAATATTTTTATTCCATATTTTTGGTTTTGCTGGTATATATTGACAAAAAAAGACTTGAAAGGACATTTTCCGTCAAAACCAAATAATTGCTCATCTACAGTTGGCATGATTACATGATGGCATGTAGAATTTCCCAAATTATTATTCATTCGATCCCACAGTGCTTCTAATAGGTGCAAGTTTATCCTTTGTGATCTTGATTTTTTATCATCAAATCTAATACATTTACAAATTTCGTGGTATCTGTTCTTAGAGAAAATTGCTGGAAAAATTGGTTTTTAAACTTAATCCGTGGTTTGATGACACGCTGTCACTCCAGGCCGCTGCGGCCGGTAGAAGAAATCTAGCGGAGTTTTTGGAAAAATGTAAAAATTCGGAAATTTTTAAAACAATGATTTTTTATCTAACTTTATATCTAAACTAATTTTATATCTTTCTATAGCAATAGGAGATTACTAAAAGGCGTTTCATCGAAATATTATTCTAACCATAAGTAATAATTAGTTAAAAGTGCGTCCGGCCGCTCCGGCCGGTAGTAATTACTTAACAATACTTACCTTAACGGTTTTAAAGAATAGTACTTTACCTTGTAGTCTTGTATACCAGCTGGCGGAACTGGTTCAAATCTTGATGGTCTTTGCTCAACCAATTTCTTTAAATTTTATCGTAAATACTTGAATCAAAATGCAAATCTGCAAATATTCAAAGCCTTCCCGACTAACTAAAGAATAAGAGAAATCGCTGCAATTTAAAATTTCATAAAAACACATTCGTTAATTCTGCATCAATTGAGTTCGCAAAGAAGTTGATCGCAATAAGGCGATACCCTTAATATTGTTTTATAACTAAAATTACTGCGTCGAAAATAACTATTTTTAGATAGTTTTGCATACCATATACCATTTTTGGATACCCTGAAGATAATATTGAAAAAGACGAAATTCTCACATATCTTCCTAAGGACTGTGGGGCACTGATTCGCATGAGAAAGGTATACTTGGATTCGATTTAAACCCATATCGGCAGCGTGTTGTCCAAAACGTATTCGTCAACCTTACTCACAGCGCTACTGTCACTTTTTAAATTTATTTAACGTTAGAGAATAGAAGGTACACATTAAACTTTAACCGCGATTTTCTTGAAAATTAAGGGCTTTTGAATAAAAAGCCGCTGTCCATCTACAACATATCCAAGAACAAAGATCTCATGGTCCCCTTGCAAGTTAAATTGAACACCGTATTTTATAATAAAATACGCACAGAACTATATTATATAGTAATATCTGATATGAACTTGAGAATTTATAACTCAAAAAGAATTTATAACTCATCCCTCAAAAACGAAACCTCGTGCAGAATTTATCGTGTCCGAAAAACGGTCTGGGATTGAAAACTGGCCCAACCAAATCGATTAGACTCGGTAAAAATATTTTATTGGCTGCGGCCCGTAAATAATCACCGGATTCGAACCGGCAGCCTTCGATTACTTCTCCAACTTTACCCATGATATATGAACACGAACAAAATAATATTTCATAAAATTTATGAAATTAGTTTTTTTTTCTTTCTCGTAGGAGAGATATTAAAAATTATAAACACGTAAATTGTGCTGAATCGACCTTTATGTTGGTTTTACAATATCTCTTTTTCTTGTTTTCCTTTCGGCTGTTGCGGATTCGGCGAATTCCCTCTTTTCGGTCCGCCGGGAATATTAAAGGAACATCTGGGCATATCTTAAATGTATTTCTCGTGAAGGATTCGTAGTATAAGAAAAAAGGAAAATAATACGTTAAACGTTAATACTAAAAACAGACAATTACTAGAAGTAACAATTACATGTTTTATTGACTATTACACAGATATTACTGCTGTACGGACAATAAACGTATTTTTTTAATTGCTTTCCTTAAATTACTCGATAGAAAATAATGTATTGTTTATAGTCCGGTCCGTTTGATGTGTTGAGATTAAATATTCAGTGATAAAAAATGTATGTTCTAAACAGTATAAATTCCTCGTAAAATATTTTAGATTCAAACAGAAATTAAATTTCTAGTAGAAACTATTTGGAATAATTCTAGCTTGATAGACAAAGTAACTTTTATATATATATATATATATATATATATATATATATATATATATATATATATATATATATATATATATATATATGTCAGTAATATATTTGGAAATAAGACTAGCTAGGCTTACTTTTCATTTGTAAACAAACTAATAGACATAAAAAATCTGGACTGGTTAGACTTGATTTTCAGGCAAACTGAGACACTGAGAATTCAAAATTCTTAATTTGTATAATGGGTTGAGAAATCTAGACAATATTCACTAATTCTTGATTTTTCGACAAACAGACATTGAAAAAACAGCAAAAGCTGTACAAATTTTTGATTTGTAGACAAACTAATAAACATAAAATGCACTGAATAAGCTAGACAAAGTCGTGATTTATAGACAAATAAATTACAAGGTGCGCCGGATTAGACAGGGGTCGGATTATCAAGGATCTACTCTAATTTAAAAATGATGGCTCTTCATAATTATGTCTTAAAATTTGCTAACGCTATTCCATAAATAAATTTTATCTTTACAATTTTACATTCACAATTTTACCCTTAAAGATTTTGCAATCTTTTCGCCATAATTCATCTACCCAGAAAGACATTACTTTTAACATCGCAGCCGCGCGCGTTGTAATAATTAATTTACTGCATGTCGATGTCACAGCCCGTAAAATTTTATCACCAGAAAAAAAAAACAGTTTTCTTCTCTTTTCGTCTTCATTTTCGTATATGCAATGTCCTTATCATCACGGCGTCCATTACTCAACATTACGGTAAAATATTTAAAGTGTTATTAACGTGTATTATAGGCTGTAAAAGCGGCAGCTCGTTTGCACAGGGCCGTCGATGATAGAATATTTTAAGTGGGAACGAAAACCTTATCAAAAAGTTCTCCTCAATCAAATCAATGCAAAAGAAACCTCTAAAATACTAGTTTTTAGAAAACAATGTTTTAAAATAAGTTATTATCAATTCATATTTTACCATAAAAGTTATACTGTTCCTATATGATTACTTGTTGAACTTTTTTTGCTCTTCCCATTTTCTTCCTTTATTGAGTTTCGTTCCGACGAATTTTTAATTACACTCAATCGGCGCACACGTTTTTTCTCTCTTTATTTCATTTCCTTTTTCTGACGGCCACTCTCTCTAGCTTCCCTTTGGTGGAGTTTTTTCCAATCGAAAAACTTTCCTTAATTCCCCAAAGCCACCTTAGATTTTCTCCATTTTCCACAAGATATATACGCCCATCTATATTATTAATTTTTCTTAATAATCTTCTAAAAAGCGATGATACGATGTTAGACATAGTCGACTCTCAAAATTCTCAAAATTAGAACGTATTTATTAGAAGTATTCGAAATAGTAGACGGACGAATTTTGACAAATTAAACAGATAGGATTAGTGTAGAATGATAGATAGACAAGACTAGAGAAACAAGATTGACCGGACTGGACGGATAAGAACTCTGACTGACAAGACTAGAGAGATAATATTAGACAAAACAGACTAGACAGCGCAAAATAGACAAATAAGACTAGATAAACAGAAAAGACAGACAGGAGAAAACTGTTAAAAGTAGTCAGACAAGAGTAAACAGACACAGCTAGAGAGACAATACTACTAAGAGGAAACTAGACAAACAAGTCCAAACAGCTAGTGTTAGCTGTTTGGACAGACAACAATTCGATAGACAAGAGTAAACATACAAGTCTATATACATTAGATAGACAGGGCTAGATAAATAAAATTAGACACAGAAGACTAGACATACAAGATTAGGCAGACAAGACAAAACAGACAATACGAGACACACAAGACTAGCTAGACAAGGCAAAACAGACAAGACTAGACAGAAAATACTACACATACAAGATCAGACAGACAAGACTAGACCGACAAGATTAGACATACTAGACTAAACAGCCAACATACGACATACTAGATTAAACAGACGACATTAGACAAATAAAACTAGATAGACAAGAGTAGACTGAGGAGATTAGACAGGCGAAACTAGACAGACAAGAATAGAATGATAATATTAGACAAAAAACTAAACAGACAAGACTAGACAGGCAAAGCTAGATAGATAGGACTAGACAGACAAGACTAGACACCCAAGACTAGACACACAGGACTAAACACACAAGACTAGACACACAAGACTAGATATACAAAACTGAACAAATACGACTAGATAGTTAATATTAGACATACACGACTAGAAAGACAAGACCAGATAGACAAGATTAGACAAACAAGACCAGACAGACAAGACTACACCTATAAGATCTTGTCTAAACAAACAAGATTAGACAGACAAAGCAGACAATACTAGATAGACCTAAGTATAGATAGTCAAGCCTAAACAAAGAAAACTAGACAATCAACACAAGACAGTCAAGACTAGACAGACAATGCCCAGTCAAAACTAGACAGACGGGTCTAGACAGAGAAGTCTAGACAGACAAGACTAGACAGACCATACTGTACATATAAAACGAGACAGATAAGTTTAAGCAGATTTATCTAGGCACACCAGACGGAATAGCCAACCTCAATTCGGAGGTAAAATCAATTTGGAAGTAATTCATTTATGGACAATATTTGTTTTACTAACGTGTTGTAAGGGTTGTGGTTGGTCACAACGAAACAACGTCTCAATAGTAACCATAGGCTCGATTCCATTTGTCAAAGTCAATCAGTTTACTATAACAATCAATTCCGTCCTGATTGGCGTCGTTCTTGAATTCGGTGGGGAGGATCCTCGTAAAGGATATCCAGAATCTGTAGAAACCCACTACCAGCTCCACGAGCATTGTCACATCCTGTTTGTACGTATTATAAAAATCTCAGGCTACATCCTCCGTACTCCCATCTCTCACACTCACCGGATATACGTGGGTTTGAGGATACCAAATATTCTCTTCTTTGCCTATTAATAGAAAGTAATTATCAATAAACTAAGATAAATAAGATTACGCTGAGAAGTCAAGATATAAACATAATCCCGTAAAGATAAACAGAGGGACAAGAGTTCTCAAGAGTAGATAAAGACTTGACAATAGTAGATAAAGCTAGACAAGAATAGACAGGACTAAAATAGATTATATTATGTACAAGACTGGACAGGACTAGGCAGAACTAGACTACGCTTTTGTCTAGCCCTATTTAGTATTGACTGGTAATGTCTAGTCCTGTCTGATCTTCTCTGGTCTTGTCTGATATTGGCTGGTTTTGTCTGGTATTGTCTGGGCCTGTCTGTTCTTGTCTGGTTTTATCTGGTCTTGTCTATTCTTGTCTGGTCTTGTCTGAGCTTGTGTGGTCTTGTCTGGTCTTGTCTTGTCTTTTCCGATCTTTTCTGGTCGTGTCTAATCGGACCTAGTTTTACCATGCCACTCTGACCAAACAAACATGGTTTTAATATAGATTAATATAGATGTTTTAATATAGATGTTTTAAGAAACTTGTTTAAATATTTTGGAATTACATATTTCTTTTTAATATATTTTTTTAAGAAATGCTCTTTAATCGTACCGGCGAGAGAATGCATCTCATTTCGACGAGTTTATCATTGTTCTGCGCATACCCCCCGCTTTATTTTGAGTGCTGGTGTTTAGTTGTCCGTATTTGAAAAACAGACGCATATTTCTTAACTCAAACTATTCGGCGCGTACCTCGGCGCGTCCCTTGCCCCTCATACCTCGGCGCAGTACAGCTGCATTCTCACCGCTACGCGGGTCGTGCGTAACTGTTCCGCTCGTACGTAATATGCTTCTTACAACTCACGTTACGTAATATACTATTACAAGTTATGTCGATAAATGGATGTGAAGATGGATAAATGTTGCAAATTTGACTGTAATATTTTGTTAAATAGTTTCTACTTCTGAATTCTACAAAAATTGTTTACAATCATGAGACTGACAAATAATCTGCCAAATTTGATATAAATTATTCACGATGTTTCAAAATATGTAACATAATAAATGAAATAAAACTTCCGACTTCAGATTTATTTAAATAATCTCGTAATTTCTCGAATTCTTATATATCGATTAATATGAGGAGATGATGTGTGATGCATATTATTCGGTGAGAGAAACTAACCAAAGTTTACAAAGAAATTTAAAAGCAGAAAACAGATTAATCAAAATCGCTTATGTAATATATTAGTTCTAAATATAATGGATATAGTGAAGATTTCTTATCTATCGTTAATATTAGCATTTACACAGCGTTTTCTATTCGTTTTGCTTTTTAATAGATTTATTTATAGTTACAGCCAAGAAGGTTTATACAATTAGATGTTATTTGTGTAGATAGAATTGGATTCGATAAAATGTTCACGTTTATTTATATATGCATAGACAAACTTAATACAGAAATACAGAATAACTTAAACTTAAATAAAAATAAACAGAAATACTTAATATAGAATAACGTACTACTATGTCAACGGTCTGCAACCGTTGACGTAGTAGTACGTTATTCTTTATTTGAAACCATAAGACTTGTTGACGTAGTAATGCGTTCTTTTGCTTAAATCCAAGTTTCCGTCAACCGTTATTGTATGTATCATTTTATAATTTTGACTGAGATACAGGAGTCCCAAACTTTTTTAACAAAATTCCATATACAATTTTTTATTTCTGGTGAATTACTCTGATTTTTGGTTTCAAATATCATTAAATAATATATTATATGAAGATTTGGATTTTTATATAGCCTTTGTATTATTTAATTTTTAAGTAAATTTGTTTGTAAAAGTTCTCCTAAACTATCTTGTATCCGGAGTTTTCGAAAGTTTCTCGAAGAAAGCCGTTTGAAGAAATTTTTCTGTTTCGTCTTTGATTGTCCGGAGGGAACGGAATGGGAAAATCGATTTTCTTTGGAAAAACCATCTTTGGTTTTGTGGAATTTTTTTTTCAATTATCGTGAAAACTCTTACTTGGGCTTTGTACACGACCAAGGAGGATCTAAAGAAAATTGATTTTCGAAAAAATATTTACGAGACCACGAAGAACAGAAAACATCATTGATAGATATATTTAAATATTTTCCCAGATTTTGAACAAGACTAAGGGAAGGGAAGTTTTACTAAATATGGACTATAGATCAGGGCTTCTTAAACTATGGGTCGCGACCCCAAGTGGGGTCGCTTAACAAAATCTTGGTGTCGCGAGATATTAGAGACAATTAAAATCTTTAAATAAAAAAATATTTAAAAAAATTTATGACCGTTAATGAAAAATATTTACTCGCGTAAGTGCATATTATATTTCATACTGTATTGCTGAGAATAAAAAACTCTTCACGATTAGGGCTTCACACGAGACGAGATAGGGCGAGAGTTTCAAAAATCTCGTCTCGCTCTCGTTTGTTGTGTAAAAAATTATTCTCGTCTCAGTCTCGCTTTCGCTCTCGTAACCGTTAGTCTCGTCTCGCTCTCGCTCTCGTAACCGTTTGTCTCGCCTCGCTCTCGTTACCGTTTGTTTCGTCTCGTCTAATCTTGCCAAATATCGTTCTTGCTAGAACTTATTGTTAAGATAGTCCAAAACGAGGTAATCATTCATTTTATTGTAAACTAATCACTGTCTCATAGATATAAAAATACATACATTTTCTATTTGGTTACTATTAATATCTTCTAATTTCGCTTTGCTCCATACACATGGAAATGTAGCGATAACACACCATAAATGTCTGTTTATATAAACCTTCTATTTTGTTGACGATTTAAAATTAATTTTGGTGACGGGGTAGTGTGTGGAGAAAAGGAAAATAACAAACCCGGAGACGATGTAACTTTTTATTGCGCGTCACGTGACGCGTGCCGGTTTTGATGCGAGTTGTGGAAGTTGTCTCTGATGTTCTGCTGGAAGTTGTGTTCACTGATGTTCTGCTGGAAGTTGTCTGGATGTTGTTTCGAAGTTGTCTCTCGAAGTTGTTTCTAAAAACTGGCCCTTTGTCACTCCCGTCCCGTCCTTTTATCCCTCGGTCAAACGCATCTTCTCTCTGGTAACTTTGGTGGGAGAGGTTTTCCGTTGTCCCGATTGGTTGTTCGTTCTTCCCTCCTATTGGTGCTGACGCCAAGTAAGAGGGAGGAAAAATCGGTATTGTTTGATCGGCTCCAGCCCGCTCATAAAAACGGTCTGGGCCATAAAACGATTAAGAAAAACCCGAACCTATCGGCTTTGTTTGATCAGCTCCAGCCCGCTTATAAAACGGTCTGGGCCATAAAACGGTTTAGGAAAAACCCGAACCTGTGCAACTCATCTTGTCAATAATGAGTCCCTACAGGACCCCCCTGCTAGTGATTAACGATACAAGTGCATAATTTACAAAGTTACAGGGTTTATCTCAAACCGGCCTGGTAAAATTCGGTGAATCTAACGCGGCGTCCTGATCTTGTTCGGAGGCCTGGGTCGGTGTTGGGAGTCACAGGTTGAGGTGCAAGCGATGGTGCTGGTGCTGGCGCTGGTTGCATGGGAGCTTGGGTTCCGCCCGCGTCGTCCGGAGGGTCGTCATCGGAGTCGCTCTCCAGCTCTGGTTTTTCGATGTTCTCGTCGATGATGTACGCAGGTTTGAGTCTATCGATCGTAACTGGTACGTGTCTTCCCCGCATCAAGAGAATGAAAACCTTGTCAGTGCGAGAAATTACTTTGTACGGACCATCATACGGCAGTTGGAGAGGTCCGTTTGGTGCGTCGTGGCGCACAAAAACGTGGGTAGCAGTGACGAGATCCTTAAAGACGAAGATTCTGCGCTCACCGTGCCTGGACCCACTGACTGGACGGAGTGTCTCGAAGCGTTGACGAAGTTCCTTCACGAATTCAGCGGAGTTGTCGACCTCTGGGATCGCCCGGGATACCAGGAATTCTCCGGGAAGGCGAAGGGGCTGACCGTAGACCATCTCGGCTGTTGTCGCCTGTAGGTCGTCCTTCCAAGCTGCACGTATGCCAAGTAGCACCGTTGGGAGCGTTTCAGTCCACCGAGTAGCCTGCAAGCACTTGATGGAGCTTTTTAGCTGCCGATGAAAACGTTCGACCATGCCATTGGCCGCTGGGTGGTACGCCGTTGTGTGCAGGTGCGTCGTCCCTAGGAGTTGGTTGAGGCAGCGGAACAGGTGGGACTCGAACTGCCTGCCTTGGTCGGTGGTGATCCGGAGAGGTGTGCCAAAACGTGCAACCCAGCTGTTGTAGAAAGCGCGGGCAACGGTTTCGGCTTCCTGGTCCTGTAGAGGGATTGCCTCCGGCCATCGCGAGAAACGATCAACGCAGGTTAGGCAGTACCTGTATCCCTGCGAGTACGGCATGATGATCAGGTCCAGATGAACGTGCTCGAACCGGCGGGAAGGTGCTGCAAATGAGCCGACTGGAGCGGATACATGCCTGGTGACCTTGGATTGCTGACACTGGATACAAGCTCGTGCCCAGGTGCGACAGTTCACGTTGATGGAGGGCCAAACGTAGCGCTGTGTCATCATTTTCGTTGTTGCCCTGATCCCAGGATGAGACAGCCCGTGGATGGCGTCGAAGGCTGCCCTGCGGAACGGCGTCGTGAGAAAAGGCCTGGCAGTGGGTGTTTTGACGTCGCAGAAGATCGCGGCGTCTGAACCCGGAATGCGGATTTGTCGCAAGTCCAGCTCGGAGCTGGCATCCTGCAAGAGTCCTTGAAGTTCCTGATCTTGTTGCTGCGATGTCGCCAGAGCCTCGAAGTCCATTGGAACAGTGATCTCGTCGACCCTGGATAGAGCGTCGGCGACGACGTTGTCTTGCCCCGCGATGTGCCTGATGTCGGTTGTAAATTGGCTAATCAAGTCCAGGTGACGGAATTGGCGTGGCGAGCATTTGTCGGACCTCTGGCGGAAGGCGAAAATTAGCGGCTTGTGGTCCGTGAGGATGGTAAACGGACGGCCCTCGACCATATGCCTGAAATGCTGAACTGCACAGTAAATCGCTAGGAGCTCCCGATCGTATGCGCTATATTTATTCTCGGAGCTACTAAGCTTCTTTGAAAAGAATCCAAGCGGCTCCCAGTGATCGTCGACTCGTTGTTGAAGGACTGCGCCTATGCTAGAGTCCGACGCGTCGCACACCAGAGACAGGTCTGCGCCGGGTCGAGGATGCGCCAAGAGTGCTGCGGTGGCCAGCTCCTCCTTGCACTGCATGAAGGCTGCCTCGGCTCCGTTGTTCCACTGAATCGGCGTGCTCCCCTTGATGTTACCTTTGAGAAGGTCGTTGATGTTCGCCTGTGTTTTAGCAGCCCTGGGTAGAAACCTTCGATAAAAATTGAGCATCCCCAGGAACTGCCGTAGTCCTTTGGCAGTCTTCGGCTTCTCATATTCTCGGATCGCGGCGACTTTTTCGGGAAGCGGTTCTGTTCCTCTCTCGGAGACGCGGTACCCTAGAAACTGTATGGTTGCCGCGCCGAAACAGCACTTGTTGGGGTTGATCACGACACCAAACTGCTGCAAGCGTTCGAACAGGATTTGCAGATGACCATGATGCTCCTCTTCGGACGATGATGCCACCAAGATGTCGTCTATGTAAGCGTAGCAGAAATCCAAACCGCGGAGGACTTCGTCGATGAACCGCTGGAACGTTTGCGCGGCGTTTCGCAACCCGAAGCTCATGGATGGAAACTCGAATAATCCAAATGGTGTGGTAATGGCCGTTTTAGGAACGTCTTCTTCCGCGACTGGAATTTGGTGATATGCCCTTACCAAATCGATCGAGGTGAAGATCTTCTTCCCATTGAGCGTCTGCGCGAAGTCTTCGATGTGGCGCACCGGGTAACGATCCGGGATGGTGCGTGCGTTGAGGGCCCGATAATCACCACAGGGACGCCATTCGTCGCCTTTCTTTGGCACCATGTGCAAAGGTGAAGCCCAACTGCTCTTAGATGGGCGGCAAATGCCCAACCGCAGCATGGACTCGAACTCCTTTCTGGCGTTCAACAGTCGGTCCGGGGCAAGTCGACGCGGTCTTGCGGCTTCAGGTGGTCCGGGCGTCGTGTGTATGTGGTGGACGGTGCTGTGTTTCACTGTTGGTGCCTTGCCTGCTCCGTCGGGTCGCGTGATTTCTGGGTAGCGCTGCAAAAGCTCGTGATATTCGGAATTTCCGATGACGATTTTGACACTTGCGATGTTACCCGAACTCGGCCTATTTCCGGTCGTCTTGACTTGCGTCAGGCTATCTACGAGATGTTTGTTTCGCATGTCTACCAGCAGGCCGTAGTGAGCCAGGAAATCGGCGCCAATAATCGCGCGTGTTACGTCCGCGATCACAAGGTTCCACGTGAAGTCGCGTCTCAATCCGAAATCCAATGTCATTGTCACTGAGCCGTACGTCGCAATCGGCGTGTTGTTTGCTGCGGAAAGTTCGTAGTTCGTCTTTGTCCGGCGACCACGCACAAGTTTACGGGGAAAAATACACAGATCCGAACCAGTGTCTATCAGAAATTTCGTGCCGCTAATGCGATCTGGCACGAACAAGCGGCGTACGTTTGGGCAGTCA
Source organism: Phosphuga atrata (assembly GCA_944588485.1). Classification (NCBI taxonomy): domain Eukaryota; kingdom Metazoa; phylum Arthropoda; class Insecta; order Coleoptera; family Silphidae; genus Phosphuga; species Phosphuga atrata. The sequence goes on from OX155893.1 coordinate 35,137,128, forward strand.
TCGCTTGCCGCCATAAGCGATGATCCGCTTAGTTTCCCGAACGCGCGGTGAAGACGGCGTTTAACTCGCACGGAGGCCTGCATTTGCGCGCACTGTCACCGAACGTGTAATGGTACCAGCACATTCCGTCGTACTGGACCGGAAGGCGAGAACCTGAGCGGTTGCGGTTCGACGGTGACCGCTCCGAGCGGTCTCGACTGATTGAACGGCTGCGGCGCGCTTGCTGGAGCTCTGACCTAATGGCCGAGATTTCCCGTCGGTTGTCTATCTGCACCTCCGCCAATTGTCGTTGGAGGCCGGCCAATTGCTCTAAGATCTTCGACTCGAGGGAAGATGACACTGCGGATACCTGGTTTCGCGGCTGTAGGGTCCCGATCGAGTCCAAAACGTTGTCCGCGATCCTGGCCAACTCGTCGAGGGAGGTGTTTTCTTGCTGCGTCGCTAGGCAGGCCCGCACGACCGGGTTGAGGCGGTCCATCCAGAGGGCCTTGGTGATGTCCTGGGCCCCGTGTTCGCCGGCAAGTAGCTGCAGCTGTCGCAAAAATTGTGACGGAGTTCGGTCGCCGATGTCCTCGCGCTCCAACAACTGCCGTGTCCGTTGTTGCTGTGTTTTTCCGAGTCTCCTGATAAGTTCGTCCTTCAGCTTCTGATACGGGTCGTCGGCTTCCTTTGGTGGGTCGAGAAGTAGGTCGCGGATCTCCTTAGCGTACCGCGGCTCGAGCGACGTACCGACGTATTCGAACTTCTCGGTACTGGTAGTGATACCAGCGTTTTTCAATGCCCAATCAGCTAGTTGGAACCAGAGGTCCGGCTCCTCTGGTAGAAATGCGGGCAGTCTCACACGCGCCCCGTTGGAGTGGTTATTCGCCATAGCTTGTCGCGAGTGTCTTGGCGCACGTTGCTACCACCGTCACTTGTAAAATATGTAGATCACGTCGGGGTCACCACTTTGGTGACGGGGTAGTGTGTGGAGAAAAGGAAAATAACAAACCCGGAGACGATGTAACTTTTTATTGCGCGTCACGTGACGCGTGCCAGTTTTGATGCGAGTTGTGGAAGTTGTCTCTGATGTTCTGCTGGAAGTTGTGTTCACTGATGTTCTGCTGGAAGTTGTCTGGATGTTGTTTCGAAGTTGTCTCTCGAAGTTGTTTCTAAAAACTGGCCCTTTGTCACTCCCGTCCCGTCCTTTTATCCCTCGGTCAAACGCATCTTCTCTCTGGTAACTTTGGTGGGAGAGGTTTTCCGTTGTCCCGATTGGTTGTTCGTTCTTCCCTCCTATTGGTGCTGACGCCAAGTAAGAGGGAGGAAAAATCGGTATTGTTTGATCGGCTCCAGCCCGCTCATAAAAACGGTCTGGGCCATAAAACGATTAAGAAAAACCCGAACCTATCGGCTTTGTTTGATCAGCTCCAGCCCGCTTATAAAACGGTCTGGGCCATAAAACGGTTTAGGAAAAACCCGAACCTGTGCAACTCATCTTGTCAATAATGAGTCCCTACATAATAATAAAAATGAACATAATTTGAAATTGTCTACGACATCTATTTCATATTACGAAATCTACTCTTTTAATTGTTATATAATGAAATGTAACTTGCCCGAGCCCGCAGTTCAAATTTATGCAAGAAAATATTACGGCTGACCATTTAAAATCAAAGATTGAAGAAGAGGTATGACCGGGATCAGAAACGAGACTCTCGTGTCTCGCGAGAACGATATCACATGCGCTCTCTCTCTCTCTCGCGAGAGCGAGACCACATATGTTCTCGCTCTCGCGAGAGTGAGACCACATACATTCTCGCTCTCGCGAGAGTCAGACCACAGGCGGTCTCGTCTCATTCTCGTCTCGCTTTTACAAGACGAGACGAGACGAGAAAAATATCGTTCTCGTGTGAAGCCCTATTCGCGATTGGAGAGGATTAGGGTTTCTGGTTCGGATATATCCGAACCGCAAAACCGCGGTTTTCTGTGCAACAACCGAAACCGCATAACCGTCATAAAGAACCGCGAACAATTAATAAAAATAAAGTACAATGTATTAGTGCTCTTTCAAACATTGCAAACTGTTGTTGCAAAAGTGGCAACCATCGACTGTATATCTGTTCGAGCAATTTCAATTTCTGCCTTTATTCGGAAAGCTGGCCGGTTTCCCAACCAAATCTTGCCAAAATTTTAATTGCAATTTAGGCTTTCTGCGAATTGAAGGAACTTGTTCTGCAAATAATATCGCAATAAGTGTTGGAAAACATTTAGATTCATTTAGTATCAGTTTCAGAAATGATATGGTCACACATGACGATGCCGGAGTAATTGAAAAAATAGCACAGATTGTCCTGCTGATTCTTGGAAAAGAAATTAATTGGTTCTGATATTAGCAAAGCTTCAATGAAAAATATCATGGAACATATCATCGAACAGAATTGGCTAGATGCTTATTAGATCCTTCGAAAGTTCCAAAAAAGTCTGTTTAAATATTGGTCGAAAATCTTTTTGAACGACATTTTCCAGACAACAATAAGGTTGAAGTCGAAGGTGAATATTCGGCAAATTCAGAAGAATTAGAAGAAGTGACCAATCCAAATTATTCCTTGCAAGACGAAGCTCAAAAAGCTATTCAAAATGTATTAAACATAAATACTTATATGCAAACAAATTAATTGTTAGCTATTCTAATTCTATGAAGCAGGAGATAGCTACATATAAGAACTTCTGAGAGAACAAAATGATAAAATATTTTTTTTCGGCGCTCTCTACAATTAAAGCTTAAAAACCTACGCCGAAAAATCATTTTCCCTAAGCCACGACTTTTGGATAAAACTAGGATCTCGTTGAAATATCAGACACAGACAAATACCAGAAGTCCTTAAAAACCGAACCCGAAACTGAAACCGCGGTTTTTAATTTCCAAAAACCGAAAACCGCGGTTTTGAAAAGGTGCGGATATTCAGAAACCCTAGAGAGGATCTTGTATTATTTGCTGTTATTAAAATGGTATAAATACTAAATAAAATAAAAATGGCGATGATAATCGTAAAATTCCTTTGTCAAACGACACTGTCGCGAATAGAATTTCTGAAATTAACAAGGATTTTCGATTTAGTGGGACAAAACAACTGGTATTAATTACTAAATTAGCTCAGTTAATATATGTCAGGTAAGTTTAAAAGAAAACGTCGAGAAAGATTTGTTATTCTGTCGTCCTTTGAAAGACTATATTAGAGGGAAAGACATATAGGTATATATTGTAAATTTGACTATCTTTTAAAAACTGAACGATTAGTATGGAAAAATTGCTATGGAGTATGCACGCATTGAAAAATTGCTTGGAGTATGCAAAAGCGATGACGGGTCAAAATATTGGTTTTAAATCATTTTTCAAGCTGCTTATTATGATCTTAACCTAACCTAACTCATAACTTTTACTCATTGCCTTATGCACTTGGAGGCCCTCGCAGCAAAAAAAATAACACCAGAATTAAACGATGCGCTTCAGGATGGGAAGTTTAAGAAAATTATTGTTATTAAAAGACGAAATTGAAATATTTTTAACCGATCAAAAACATTAACTTGTTTTCAAAATGGCATATGGCTATTCAACCTGCGTTATCTGTCAGATATTTTTGAGCAATTAATCGGTCTCAACTTGTCTCTTTAAGAAAAAAATATTTACTTCGAATGATAAAATTGAAAGTTTTATTAAAAGGATCGACATTTGGAAAAGTATGGTACAAAAGAATTCGTTCGAAATGTTTTCCTGCATCGACAATTTTATATCCTAGAAAAATCATTGTAAAACTTTTGTCGCAAAAATCATTATAGGTTACTTAAAACCGCTAGAAACATAGTTTCGTAAATATTTTGTTATAAATATTGATTTTAAAAAGTTGAGAAGATCCAAAAACTATTTTTGATTGGCTTGGGTAAGTTTGATCACCTGCCATATAAAGCTCAAGAAGAATTTGCTGAGCTTTCGAGTGACTCAAACCTAAAACTAGATTTTTAAAAAGACCTATCAGCTTTAACACATATAAAATTCCAACAACTATTCAGTAAAAACCAAGAACATTCGTCTCATTAAAATCAGAAATGGGGTCGGGTCGTTCGTGAAAAAAGTTTAAGAAAGCTTGCTATAGATTATGGACTAAAACTTGAGTTGAAAAGTTTTTGGAATATTTGGAGTTTCCCCTTGATTTTGGAAAAAAAAATGTTTTGGACTAGAGGAAGAGGAACTGAAGAAATTGTAGGAAAATTCTTAATATTGGAAAAACTAAAGCTAGAATTATGGACTGGGATTTTTTCGCTGTTCCCAATTGGCGTTTGGACAGGAAATCACAAAATCAAAAAGAACTTGGGTTTTGGGAGCTGTTCACGGTGGGATATTACATTTGTATTCTCACCAGAGGAACGGGAGGAAAATTTTGACCCTCGAACTTGCAAAATTTGCCATTTGATTTTTGTTTTTGGAAAAACTAGGGATATATAGAAACGCGAGGCTAATATAGTGTTTAAGAAATTATTGTTATTCATTATTAATTAGCTAAATTTGTTTTGTACGAAGTTCTAATTTAATTGAGAAAAAATGTTTGGAAAAAAACTTATTTAAAATGAAATTTAAATATTTTTTATTATCACGTGGTTAGGAAATTTAATGTAAGCCAAATCATTGTAAAATTTTCGCTTAGTTTAATTTAAAAAATCCACACCAAAAGTTTTTATCCACTTCGTTATCTCCCCCCACGTTTACTTTATTTAATTTTCTTTTTAGAAACTTGTTATCTATTTGTCTTTCAATTTAATATGAAAAAGAAAATACTAATCATTCAATAATTATAATAATTGTGTTTTTTTATGTTGTGCGAGAAATACGGAGTACGTATTTCGATTTTTTTCCGAATTCCGAACTACTGAAATATTGTCTTAGACTTTGCTTAATAAAAAATTCATAAACTCAGTTTTCCTAATTGAATCGTTTATATTATCATTGTTTTCGAGAAATTATTCCGTATATCGGTTTTGTTCATTAAATTTAATAACAAATAAAGAGGGAGACAAGATTGTCTGAAGTAGGAAGATTGTTCAAAAAGGAATTAAAATATTATTTTTCATTGTATTGGAAACAAGTTTATTTATTAAGTATAAAGACAATTTATAAAAGATAATTTATGAGGTTTTAATGGAAATATAAATTACACCAAATTAGTCACAAGTGACGAAGGTTTATTGTTTATGAAGTTCATTTGAGTTGGATGGAATACATTCCTCTCAAAAGACCCAGTACAGTTTTTTCAGACCCTGTTTTTATATAATTGACAATGTTGTAGGTTTTGAGTAAATTTTTGAGTAAAAACAAAATTATGTAATATTTTATTATGTAAAATTATGTAATAAGAAAACATTGATGAACGTTGGGTCAGGGCAACATCATTCGTATAAAAAATAATGTAGTCATTTTTACACACATAATATTGATACCCTACTCATCATTTATTATTTATAATTTTATTTAATCTAAGTTAATGTCACAAGATTTTATTTTTGGAAAGAAATTTTGTTAAAAGTACTACAAATCCTATTACTAACTAACAGTATTTTGCATTAAAATCCCCCAAAAACTCAATAATTGCTTGTCAAAAGAAAGACAATTAACACAAAACTTCGAAAACTGTAAAAACTTGGAAAACAAAATTAGTTTAACGGGTCCCCGAGGGTGAAAACCATTAGTACCCCCATCCCACCAAAAAAGATAATCTAAATACAATGTAAGGAATAGAGTAAAGATAATTTGCGAGGACATTACAAAGAGACAGCGAGACTCGCAATATATAAACCGAAAGGACACGTGAGTAACGAATGGGGTAGTCGCTTGGGGACACAGTCAGCAGGATCTGAAGGGGAATAAAGAAAAGCCCTATATATAACAACCCTCGCATTCCAGGCAAACGCCTACCCCCCGAAAAAACACACGCGAAAAAATAAAACTAAATCCAGCTGAGAGATTAAACAGTTTTTATTTTCCTGTACAATATATATTTATGTATTTTTTATTAGGCGCAACAGGTTGCGATGTATATCAGTAGGAAATCTCGGAGTTTCACCCTACCACGTTTAAAAAAGTAAGCGTTTTATGCTAGACAGCGCTAATCTCTTTTTATTTTCGTCGGCTGATTAATTTGTGTAAATAGGCCGGAGGTGGTTAATTCATTTACACGTTTGTTTGATTTTATAGGTGAATTAAATAAGGGACAATATTTTATCTGATAAGGAAATGAGCGAGGGCTATCTGTATTAGTGTTTTATTGGAATTTGTGTGTAATATAGTGAAATTAATTTCGGAAGGAATTTTTGTAGCGGAAATGAAGTCACGGGAAAGACAACGTGCTAGAATTTTTGGCGGTGACTAAGTAGTTAATGTTTTATGTAAATCTTAAATAATTTCATAAATATTTTTATTATTACTAATTCATTAGTAATTATAAAGTCGTTTATAATACGATAATTTAATAACAGGTTTTGTATCCGGTCAAACGGATAGAATTCCTGAGCTTTAATATTCTAAAACATTTGAGATGTTGAATTTTTAACAATTTACAATTTCTCTCTATAAAAATGGGCTGTCTGAGATTCGAAACGAGCTTCATCACTATTATTACAATCCGCTGACGTAATATAGGATGAATGTGGTGGAAAGCGATTTTTACTTGCGCTGTTCTGGCTACTTGAGTCCTGGGATTATAGTGGTGTTCCAATTCGACATGAAACCCAAATGCTTTAGCTAGAAACTTTTTCCGATTTTACGACGTTTCCTTTACACAGCTTATCAAGTGGCACCAATTGCGTCAAGTAATTTTAATTTTTAATTAAACAATCTTGAATCTAAATTAGTAAGAAAGGAACACAAACAATCGGGCAACAAAAATCCCGTGTCAGGAACTAAGTATTCGAACTACTAATCTCACGTGTGTTTCTAGTCATTTTATTTTGAGTGGATTTCATAAGAATTACAATGAATATTTGTTGCCATAAGACGTAATCCTGAGTAATCCAGAGGCCAGTTCGTATAATCCTGAGGCCTGTTCGTTAGTCTTTCATTAAGCGCTCCCTATCTTTAAATTTAAATAAAATAAAGTGTGTGTGAGATATTATTGACATTTTTTATTTCTTTGAAAGGCCTTTCGATGCCATTATGTATGAAATATAACATCCTGCAAGAGTCCGCCGCGGCTTCGCAGGATGGCGCGTATCCGAAATGCCCAAATTTCCATGACTGTGGCGCATAAATCATGCTGAATTTGACCGATGGCATGCGTTTATGTTGCCTTTGTGTGCCGCTGTGGTTTGTGGCTTATTCGCATGAACATGCGACTTAAGAAAACCCGCAGACCCCCTTGTCACAAAAACCCCCTTGTCACATTGGTCGTGCAGAATGACCAATGTGACAAGAGCTGTGTGGCACGTAGCGCTGTCCTTTTGAAACCACATGTCGTTGGTGTCCGTGGTCGCCGTTGATAGTCTGGCCAATGTCGCTCTCAAAGAAATATGGACCGTTGACGCCGCCAGCCCAAAATCCACACCAAACAGTTACTTTTTCGGGTTGCATTACACGCTCTTCGATCTCATATAGATTGGTATCGTCCAAAATTCGACAATTTTGTTTATTGACGTACCCATTCATCCACAAAGCTTCATCGCTGAAGATGATTTTTTTATGAAAATTAGGGTCAGTGTCCAACTGCACCAGGGTCCATTCAGCGAACACACGTTGTTGTCTGTGGTCGATTACCTTCAGTTCCTGGATCAGTTGAATTTTATACGGGTGCAGGCCCAAATTACTACGCAAATTTCGCCAAGTTGTGGTATGCGATAGGCCGAGTTCTTGTGAGCGACATGAAATCAACTGCTTCGGCTTTTCCTGCACACCCTCACGGACAGCGGCGATGTTTTCGGCAGATCTTGCGTTTCGTCGTCCTACTAGTGTTGGTTTATTGTTTACTGAACCAGTGGACTGAAATTTATCCACCACTCTGCAATAGTCCTCGCGGAACGTTGCCCGAACAGAACATCCATTTTGATAAACCAATTTTATCATTTGCACATATTATTGAACACTATATCCATCCATGGAGATTTGGTATAACAGACTTTATAAATGACGGTGAATTCGACAGGTGCAGTTTCAACATTATGGCCGCTACCAACTGTCAAGTTTCTTAAGTCCCTATTTGAAGACCCTATCAAAATCAGGTTCTAGATCTGGAAATTACCCACCGATTTCAGGCTGCCTTATTAAACTGAAAAAGGTTATCTGGTATTTTTTGTGACAGGACACTGCATATCCAAGTAAAGGGTCAAGCCTATAAACGTGCAGTGAGACCTGCAATGCTATACGGAGCAGAGACTCGTCCAACAGTGCAGTCACAGTGCACATGCGACTGGGAGTAGCTGAAATGAAGAAGCTAAGATGGATGTGTGGTGTTACAAGAAACGATCACATCAAAAACACTTTCATACAAGACAGCGTAAAAGTGACTGACATATCAAAAAAGGTGCAAGAAAGACGTTTGGTCTGGTATGACCACATTAAGCGCAGGGGTGAGAGTTATGTAGGAAGGAGAGTGGTTGATCTGGAGGTGGAAGGCAAAAGGAAAAGAGGCAGGCCTAGAAGAAGATGGATGGACTGCGTGCAGTATGATCTCCGGGAGAAGCAGTCAACAGAAAACAGCGTGTGGGACCGACAAAAATGGAAACGACTTCTCAGAAACGTCGAACCCGCATGATCGGGAAAAGACGAAGAAGAAGAAGATTAAAATCAGGGTGCAACGGTCTAAAATGGTTTTCTCGTGCTGACTTTTAAATATTTAGCAAACGTTTTGCAATAGCTAGTTCTGAAGGACAGTAGATAGATTGTATATAGATAGTTGATAGATCTTTTAAGTTTTATTATAATTATTTTAATGATATTTCATTTTTAAAACTACGCAAATTCTCAAAATAAAAGTACCGGCCTAACTAGTACTAGTGCCGATCTAATTAGTACTATGTAAGTAATTGTCGAGTTACTTACGAGTTACTTAAAAGTCGACTATCTAAGTAATCGAACAAGTAATTGTTGCCATTTTGTTTTGAACTTTTGATGCGATTTTAATTTAACCACGTAGTGTTTCAACTAACTTTAATCCATGAAAATGCTTCTAAATTTTAAACGATGAACGACTTAAGGGAACGCATTATATTTTGGATAAATAATTTTACAATGAAATTACTCAACTTATAGTTGATTAATATATAGGATTTTAATATGTATGAAATTAATGATTTTTTAATATGTTTTTAATAATCTTCAAAGAGATTTATTGGAGTTTCTTATTACAATGCATAGCTTATAATTTTTGTTAGCATTTCTGTTTTGCATTTGCACAATTTGGTTGTTCAATAAAAATATCGATATTTTTATGTATTTTAAAATATTTGAATTAAAATATTTTAAAGTATTTTATGTATTATAAATAATTCGGATGTGCGATACGAAAAAGTTAAAAAATAAAATTCAGTTCATTATAAACAATTTAAAAGTGATAAAATTTTGAAAATAATCACGTGACTCCAAACGCGCCATAATTTGTTTGTAACGTCCTAAGTGAGAAACTTCAATCTAACATTCAAATATAATCATTCTTTATAAAATCGTCGTTTTAAGATTTGGCGCACCGTTTAAAACCATTGGTTTTGACGTTTAACAATGTGGGACATGTAAAAACATTTTTGAGTAGTTATTTTTGTAGTACTCCACACGATGGTACGAAACAAGCACGATAACTTTTAATATTTGACATGTACTACAACTACTGTGTCAACAAAGTCATGCACGGGTAGAAATTACACATTTTACGTCACACGGGTAACCGGCCTGTTTTCAAAAATATATTTTCAATTTGTTATAACTTTTTAATTTCAACGAAACAAAAACAAAAAATTGTTTTGTTATAAAACTAAAATATGAGCTTTCGATTTATGACAAAAAAGAATTATTCAAATACCCAATTTGCATTTCAAATAACAAAAGAAAAATAATGTTATTTGAAAATAAAAGCATATACTTAATTTGTTCACTTTTGGTGGCAATAAAGATTATTATTATTAAAGGCATTTGCAGTAAGCGACGATTATTGTGGTGGTCATAAGGATTACATTAACACACTGGTTATTATAATCAGTCGTAGATATTATCATAATCAGATGTAATTATCATAATCATAATAAAATTATCGAATATAAATTGTATATAACTAAGAATGAAGAATATTTTGGAAGAGGAAAAAAGAGGAAAGGTATAACAATATAAAAATCAGTTCTCTTCAAATTTGTTTATATATTGTTGAGTTTGAAGATTTTGATATTATTAAATAGTAACATTTGTATCTTTTCTTCAAAGAATATAATTTCTAGGAAATCATTGTATACATATCGTCAACAAAGTTCACATCATAAGTATAACCAATCTTTCTATACTCAGTTCTTATACTATTTAAGTTATATTCTATACTCTTTCTATAATAAAAAAAAATATGTTTCATAAAATAGTTCTCTTTTGTAGTCATGTTTCAAACAAAAAACAAGACAAAATAAGGACTTTAGGTAAAATAAGGACTAAATAAGGACTAGTTACTGCCAAATTGACAAACAGAAATTCACTATCCAGATGACAAGATTGACCAGATGACAAGATTTCTCATTTCTCAGGAAATTTAATTCTCCACTAATTTTATTTGAAACATTTTTCAATATTTCGCTGAAAGTTTCCTTGTTGCTTTTTCATTTTTGAGTCAAGAGAAATATAAAACAAAAACAAGGTTTTGACTTTGTTCGCCCAATGTGACTGTTAAAATGGTAACCAGACGATCCGCCTTATCACGACCGAATGCCCATATCGCGCATATCCTGGGCCACTCTCAGCTTTTGTTGAACTCCTCCAAGAAACTATACATTGGCTAAATAGACTGGACGTGGCACTCTAAAACTATTTTTTTAACAGAGTATAATTATCGTGTACGTGTCTATATTTATATACATGCAAATCTATGTTCTATGTTGTATTTTGTTTATTCTATTTGTAGGTATATTATATTGCGTGTGTAAAGCGCCATTCGAAATCACTAGATAACAAAGTTTCTTATAGGAAATTCAATTCTGTACAAGTTCCTTCTTCTTCTTCTTTCGAATGGGCCTAATTTGAACCACGCTTGTTCAACTGTTGGGATTTGATCTTTGCCCAGTGTTATTCTCATATCGCATATTCTGCCGGTGTAACTCCTTTCTCCCTTCTGGCCAGGGGGTACCTTTCCTTCGGGGCTTTTTGTGAAATCCACGGACTTCCTTCAGGGTGCGTCTCACAGGCTGTCTGTTTTGGATATCTGTTATTCTTCTTCTTTGTTCTTTAATATTCTTAGTTCTTTAATATCCTTCTCAGTTTCTGTCAACCAAGTGGTACGAACCTTTTTCTTTTGCCAGAAGGTGAACAGACAGTTGGTTAGTTGGTTTGGAGGCAGTGTTGCCACGTGGCCATAGAAAGCTACCCTTCTTTTCCTTGCACGCTCAGAGAGCATCAATATGTTCGTGGAGCTCAGAGTTATGCCGCCTTCGAATTTCTCCATCTTCCTTTACCCGGCCTAGGATCTTCCTGAGGATTCTTCTCTCTCGGATTTCCAATTTCTCTACCAGACCTCTTCGGTTCGAGGAAAGACACTCCATGGCATATAGGGATTTTGGTCGTAAGACTGATGTGTAGTGCTTAAGTTTCATGTTGCGTCACAGGCATTTCCTGTTGTGTGTTCTTAGTCAGTCGATAGGCTAGTTGTAACTTGTTGACTCTCTTGAATAATGATGCTCTTTCTGATAAGTTGGGTTCAATCCATTCGCCGAAATACTTAAATCAATCTCAGTCCTCTTGATGTTTCCCTGCTCTAGTAGCATCTCTCTATTTGCTTCTCTGATGTTGGTGAAGAATTCTGTTTTCACCAGCGACACTTGAAGACCCACTTTGGCAGCCTGTTTTCTGAGGCAATTTACCTACATTGTTCCCATCTTAAGAGAATCAGCAAACAAGGCCATGTCATCTGCAAGGGCCAGGCAATCTACAACCAGTCCTGAGCCTGAACCAAAAGGTGGCAGTTCTTCATTCCTTGTCGTTATAAACCAGTTTGCCTTGTGAGTCTTTGAAGTGGAGGCTTGGCGGAGCGTATTTTCTGAATGTCTGCTTGAAGGTTCCAAAGAAATCTCTGGAGTTATTCTTAGCAAAGCTCTCTTCGATTTGGGTTACTTGGTTTTGTGTGAAGGTTCGCTTGGTTCCTCGAATTATCTTGGCTGTAAACTTTCTTTGTTTCAAAAAATTATGTTAATTTGCGTTGGTCTTTGGTCCATTGCATTGTAACAGTCTTCAGTCCACCACGGATGCTTGCTTCTTCTAGCGAGAGGGGCGAGTTCATTGGCCGCCTTGACGAGAGTCTCCTTCAGTTGTAAATATCGACATTTGTACAACTTATGTTTCATTCAACATATTTTTCGAAATTTAACTTAGTTTACGTGTTAGTAGCGATTTTTTGGGACAAGACAAATGTGAATAAAAATAATGAGTTGACATTCTTCAAGGTTAATTATTACCTATAACTTTTTAGATAAAAATTTCAAATCAAATTAACATTTTTTCAAAATTTCGTTTGGTTTACGAGTTATTTTCGAATCTTTGAGACAAGAAAATTTAAAACCAAATACAAAATTGGAATAAAAGTAAAATAAATGTCAATAAAATAAAAATTTTATTCTCATAAAAAAAAAATCAAAATTTAGCCCACTTTTAGTCAATAACTCAGAAAGTTATTTTCTTATTTTCGATACAAAAAATTTAAATCAACAAAAACGAACCTGAACCTTAACATATTTAGGTTAATCCATATGATCTATACATCATTTTGGTGCATTAAAAATCATAAAATAATCCCAGCCACAAGGAGATCTTAAGTATTCATTAAGCTTAAGTATTAATTGTGTTAATTAACAAATTTATCTACGAAAAATTGTGATTTTTATGAAATATAAATGCCAAATTAGCTATATCATTGCGATTAATAAAACCACAGAGGACACTTGTTTGTATAACTGATTCAACTTAGCTTTATAAAAAGTTTTCAAGACAAATATTTAAATTTCCATAGAAAATTTCATATAAAAAAGCTCAAGGATCCTAAATAAACTTAGCTCCACACATGTGTAGATTAAACAATAATCTAAATTTTATCTGAAACATTCCATCATCACATCCTCCCAAAACTAATACAACCCCATTAATTTAAAATAGTTTTCGGCAAACGCAATCTCATTCTGTGTGTATTATAATCGCCCTATGTAAATATCCTTTTACTATTTAGTGTGATTATAAAGTTTATAGCTAGACAGTTTGCAAAATACTTTTATATAATAATAATATAGTTAGTCTTCACTGTCGTTTAATATATACTTTTTTACATTTAATTTTGAAAATATTATTAAAATTTGATTCAACTGAAGAAGCTGTAATTTATATATATGAACAAACATGACAAGACAATACTAGAAAAAACACAATATTAACTTCAGACAATATGATTCATAGAAAACCAGACAAGGCCAGGCAAGACCAGAAGAGATGAGACAAGTCCAGACAAGACCAGGCAAGACCAGACAAGACCAGACAAGACCGGACAAGACCAGACAAGACCAGACAAAACCAGACAACACCAGACAAGACGAGACCCGATAAGACCCGACAAGACAAAACCAGACAAGATCACACAGGACCTGACAAGACCAGAGCAAACAAAAAGCTAAAGAAGAGCAGACAATAGCAGACAGGAGTAGACAAGAACAGGGCAGACCAGACGAGACCACACAAGACCACACACGACTACACAAGGCCACACAAGAGCACACAAGACCAGACAAGACCAGGCTATCCCACACTAGATTAAACTTGAGCAGACTAGACCACACTAAACTAGACTAAACCAAACTAGACTAAACTAGACTAAACCAGACTAGACCAGACTAGAGCAGACTAGAGCAGACTAGACCAGAGTAGTGGTCTATGACTAGATCGGACTAGACCAAAACAGGCGAGATTAGACCAAACAAGACCAGAGTAGACCAGACTAGAACAGATAAGACTCTTTAAATTCAGAATAAACCAGATCAGATGAGCGTGTATAGATAAAACTAAAGGACGCTAGACGATAAGGCACAAGAATAGACGAAACTTAGGTACAAGGTACCTTTTAGGTACAAAATTGTACAATAATATAGGAGACAAGACATGACTGGAGGAATCTAAGCAATACCAGACCTGACTGGACAAGTTTAATCTTTATCAGACAAGATAAGATAATATGGAAATAAACGTGACATGTTTGTTAATTATGACTGTATAATCAATATAGTTTATTAATGTAAGTAATGCATTTGTTAATTGGTGCAATAATAGACACAATGACAAGTTTGAAGCTAGCAACATAGTTTCTAGACAGTAGATATTAGCCTTGAATGGACCAGTCTAGATTAGACTAGATGAACACAAACAATATTCGATAAAACTTGAAAAGACTAGACATGATATTAAACTAAAAATCTGGACCCGCAATGGAAAGAGGAATGAGAAAACCAGTCTCGAAATGAAAATATCACACCTCATTCACAAAGCTTTTGTTTTGTACTTTTAGCTTAATCTCATAGGTTATAAAGGTTCTTTATTAAAGGGTCTAAATGCAAGTTCTTCTGGCTAGAACTCGTATAGCCTTGTCCGCGTAGTTTTATTTGTTTAGTCTATTCATGCATGTTGATACCCTTTTTGTCGTTTAGTTTGTGATTACAAAGTTTCGAATATCTTGTCTACACACACAGAGAGGTAGTTGAGCCAGTTTACATGATGTAAAGCGAAGAGTTAGTTTGAGGGAGGACGATGATGAGAAGGAGGAGAAGCGCGCCGATGTCTTTTATACTACCGGCGGGATGTCTGCAGTTTGTATGCTAATCCCGGGCTATAGAACCTGATATTGTTATTACGTGAAACACGACATCAGTCCAGGTTTATTGTTTGCCCTACATGAATCTAATTTGAAACCTGGAATAACACACACACACAACCAGACTAGGTATACCCCTTATATTAACATAGACCCTCGTTCCTACTACCAACACTCTCGCGACAATATTTAATATACCAACTGCCGCTTTATGCTAATACGTATACGGAAAAGATTGCAGGACAAGGCAAAGGATGATTAAATATTTTCCTTACTAAAAAATGCAGTTAACTAGAAAATTTAATAACTCAATCTTCTCTGGTTAGGTATATAGCCTCCAGCTACGTCCCTCAGAAAAAAAGGACTTTTCAGTCTGGTATTCTCTATCTGCACCTGTCTGTATAACCTTGTCTGTCTAATCTAGTCTCTCCAGTCTTGTATATATAGTTTTGTCTAACTTATGCTAGAAAAGTAGAACAAGTTTCTGTTTTAATCTGCATTTATAGTTTCATAATTTTATTACCATCAATGAACAGTTTATTCAGCTGCAACAAAATCGATAAACCTTTAATTGAGATTTTAATGTATTAATTTCCGATTTAAATGTTGTTGAGTTTGGTGAATTAAATCCAATTAAATGAGCGCTAATTTGGAACATATTATAAATGTTGTTAAAAATTTGCAAGCCGGACAAATTCCGAAACTTTCCTGAATTTCTTTCTTCGAAATTAAATTTTTAATAGAGTTCGGAAAATGATTACTTTAATACGAGAGTGTTTTATGAAATCTAAAAATCCAGTTATTCGTGGTTGTTCGGTAAGTTTTAATACGGATCACGTAAAATATTCGCTTCGCTGTCCGGCTGGAGTCGCGACGCCCCACCTGGCTCAGCCCAGACTACACGTGAATATGAAACGCAATGCACGTTAATGCGGTAATACTCGTAAAAAACTGGCGGCCGTATAATTCCTCTCGACAGATATGTCTTTCCGGCTAAAACTACAAAGTAAAAAACACAGAAACTTTTTTTGCGATATATTATCTCGTTAGTATTTTTTCATAGTTTTTATTGGATCTCATATTTTCGAAAACATGTGAAACTCATCGCAAAACGCACTCAACTAATTTACGTTTAGTTATTTTTGCATTTAGATATTTTTAATAAAACAAATATCAATATTAACGATAAAAATTTAATATCGAAAGGAAGTTTCAACAAGTTAACTCCACAATCAATCAATTATTTAGAACTAATATCCTGTATTTATAAGATTAACTACAATTCAAAAGACAAATAGAGAGAATTTACGTTTTAGAAATATTCTAACTTTTTGCTGGGTTGATTTTATTGCCTCCACCATTAATTCTGTAACATCTGTTACCCACCGAGAGAGCGTGTGTCGCGAGACCGCACCGAACTCGATCTCTAATTTACCGACGACCGAGCGAGCCTTTTGTTCAGGCCAAGGATTTAAATGGGGCCAAACTGCGACACTTCATTAATTATTTGCCAGAAGTGTGAAAAAGAAACGGAGAGAGCAGAAACAAAAAGTACGAACCGACTCTAAAACTATTCCATTTGTTCAGGATAATGCTACAGATGCTGCGAATTATTTTAATTGAGAGATTCTTCTGTTCTATCTCACAAAGCCTTTTGAACTTTGCAAATCTGCATTTTCAACAAAAATTTATTTAAATTTTTCAAATTACTATTGAATTAATTTATATAATATTGAATATATACCAGCAGAAAGGACTAGACTACAACATACTTTTTTAGATAATTGACTTGTAGTCCAGTCAATTATCTAGCAGACAAAACTAGTTAAGGCTACACAAGACTAAACAGGACTAAACAAGACTAGACAAGACTAGACGAGACTCAACGTAACTGGAAAGACTGGAAAAGACTGAACAAGAAAGGACAAGACCCGACAAGACCAGACAAGACCAGTCAAGACCAGACAAAATGAGACAAGACCAGACAAAA
Source organism: Phosphuga atrata (assembly GCA_944588485.1). Taxonomy (NCBI): domain Eukaryota; kingdom Metazoa; phylum Arthropoda; class Insecta; order Coleoptera; family Silphidae; genus Phosphuga; species Phosphuga atrata. Next base: position 35,154,162 of record OX155893.1, read on the forward strand.
GAGGACAAGAGCAAACTAAATTAGACAATACCGAACAAGACCGGACAAGGTCCTCCTCGGTAGTGTAGTTTACAACATACCCGCCTTGCGATGCGGGAGACCCGGGTTCGATTCATGGTCGGGGAGTCGACGATTAGGGCGGTTTTTACTAACCGTCCGGGCTGCTCACCCTGAATTAATGCAAGATGTGCGATACAGAGGTGGCGCATACTAAAAAGCCAAAGTGGAATCGGGGTATTAATGAGAGCCTCCCCCAAACCACTTAAAAAAAAGACCAGACAAGAGCAGACTAGACCAAAGATGTTCATGCAGGACCATACAGAACCAGACGTGACCAAAGGTGAGCAGACAAGACCAAACAAGACCAAACTAGGCCAGGGAAGACCATAGAAGTCAGGATAGTCCTAGACTGGACGATATATGAACAAACAGATCAATAGATTAGACACCCAAGACTAGAATAGTTCGGCAAGACTTGGCAGATGAGAAATAGTAGTAGTGTTAAGTTAAGTTTAGGTTACATCGAGGATAAATGTAGGCTCAAATCTTTTAATTCATTAGTAATTTTAATACTAGACATTATATAATTCATTGAACTGGAATTACTATTCTTACCTGAGACTACACTTAAGACAATTTCATATTTGTGTCTTGATTTGTGATGACTTTTGTCCGAATATACTCTACAGATTTGTACAATAATAATTTTAAAATTCAAACCTAGACAAGAACAGACAAGTTTTTCTTGTTCCTTTTTGTTTGTGTAGTTTCTTCTTTATATTCCTGTTTTTTTGTATTTATCCCTATTCTAAATGAATTTTTTAATTTTGCTGATTGTTTAAACGATAAATATTTTTATTGTTTGTTCCTTATTTCGTCCTAATTGTTTGGAATAAAGAAAAAAACGAATGTCAAATGCAAATCCTAACGGGAAGAAAATATGAAACCTGCACGCGAAATTATTAAATTAAGGCGCCCGGAGGATACAGGACGGCGTCGCGACGCGCTCGGGCGTCCTTTATTCGCTCTTAATTGCGTTTCAATTTCGCGTTTTAATCCCGACAATCACACATTGTTATGTTATTGCCGGTGAAATTAGAGGCCCGAACTTAATCAGACGACAGACTGAAGCCGCATTAAGATTATAATCAAATATCAATTAACGAACTGCCAGCCGACACAGACGGCAGTTTTGACGCCCCTGTCGACGACGGCAGCGGCGGCGGCGACGCGTACGCCTTCCGAACAAAATCGCCCGGAATTAGTTTTAACCCCCTCGACAACACCGAACTTTCATAATTGAGATTAAGGAAAAAATAAAGGGAAAGAACAGACAACAGAAAAGGAGAAATTGTTTTTAATGAAAAGTTTTTTTTTTATTTCATCTCAACTAACTCTCGAGAACAAGGAATTATATTTAAAAACAAAATTTGTTCTAACTTGTCTCTACTTAATGGAAAAATAGATAGGAAAATCAGTCGAACTGAATTGAAGAATAGACTAGACTCACTAGACTAAAAGTAGTCAAATACTTGACAAGGCATAAGTTTGTCAATGCGATATTAGATTTGAACTACGTAGAACTACGTATAGTTTGCCTATAGCTGTGACTGCTTCGTATTGTTCAAATATATGAATAGTTTTGGACTATTCGAAAGCGGTCACAGTCAAAGTATAGCAGAACTATACATTATTTTTCTATACCATGTCTTACGTAACTTTATACTTACATAGAAAACTTTGTGGACACGAGAAGAATAATATTTGTTTAGCTTTGAATTTATTTTATATTTTTGTTATGTTTTTAAATATTTAGTGAGCGAATTAAGTTTGTGGGAGGTAGCTAGAGACCTCGCCGTCCTCTTCGTCCTCCTCCTCAAAATTCAATTTATTATTCCATTATTTTTAGCTCGCCCGTTTCTAATTTATTTAATAGAATAATGGATAGGGCGGCCTGACTTTTATTAAGTTCACGGATTCAAATCGTTAACGGATCGTATTTTAAACAACCATCGGATCCAATTTGCTATAATCAAATATTTAGAAAATTTCTGGAAACTGTTCCCGGTAATTAATGATAATCTATAATTATAAATGTCCCCTCTTTGTATTGAGTTAATATTATATTTTGATTACCTTAATCTACTTTGATTCTATTTTTATTGCATAAATATTTTATCAAATAATCCTAGGAGAGTTGCTTGGGTCTTCTTTGTAGCTAAATCAAGTTACTACGTTCAAACAAGCTTTAGATCTATTAAATTTGTTTTTTGCTAATTTCGTATTTACCTTTTCAGAAGAAATTTAACTTTACTGGAGAAATTTCACCTGAAAATCGCCAAAGGAGAGCTGTACGAGAAAGACGACAAGACCGTCGATCTGTTGCTTCAACAACTCGCTACTGAGCCTATTATACATGTTGGTGAGTTCATCCCGTTAAACTACTTCCATTAAGGCTCCATCACAAACTCTACATACGAACTACCAATTTAAACTATATAAATCCACTCTATATAAAACAAACTTTATAACTCAATAACGTAATGACAATATTTAAAATTAACCTAGAATAGCCAAAAATAACGAAGTTTGATAACGACAAAAATTGTTTTTTAGGCTTGTATAAACTTCTAAACAGTCCCGCTATTGTACAATTTACAAAGGTTTTTTTCAAGGTAATAATCAACCAAAAGTTTATTAGGATTTAATACACCAGTTCGTTTATTATATCTTTGTTTTGGAGTAATAAACTTAATAAACCGTTAATTTACTATTGGTAAAACCATACTAATTATAGACAATCATATCAACATAAAAAGCGAAATATAGCCTGAATTGGTTAAATGACTGGGGCCTACTAACAACATACAAATATCTGTTGTATAATTCAATATCGTGCATGATATTAGCAAGAAGTAGTTGTCTCAAGCTGAAATTTATTTTGTATTATTATGTTATTGTCTTAACACATTGCTGTACGTTGACGTGCTAATACATTTTCTTATTTTAAATTATTTGAAGTGAAATTATAAAAAGTCAATTTATAAGTAGTAGTTATTTTTAGGGTTCCGTACCTAAAACGAAACCCTTATAGGATCACTTTGTTGTCCGTCGGTCTGTCTGTCTGTCTGTCTGTCAAGACCATTTTCTCAGGAACGCGTAGAGGTAACAAGTTGAAATTTGTATCAAATACTCGGGTCTGCGGTCTCTTTCAGCTGTGAAATCAAACTTGTAAGTTAACGCGATCAAAAGATATGACCGTTTATGTCGCATATTTTGCGATTTCACAAGGGAATCAAAACCTATAGGGTACTTCCCGTTTACCTAGAATCATGAAATTTGACAAGAAAAAAATCTGAAAACCGTAAATAAGTAGTTTAATTACAAGAAAAATGCGAATTTACTATTAGAAACTTTTGAAAATACACTAATGTGTTGCGTGGTATTGTCAGGCACCAGAAGCATATGCGCTGCATACAGTTAGGTCCTCCTCGGTTATGTTCTCCTCGGTTAGGTCCGAAGGTTAAAAAAATGTGTCGGCACCAAGTTGTATATTCTGAATTTTCTTTGTTTATATTCGTTATGCATTTCATCAACGCTCTATATACATAATATATACAGGGTATATATTATGTCTAAATTTTGCTTGTTTATAACCGAAATGCGACATACTCAAGTCCCGTAACATTTTGTATATATTATATTTCGTCTATTTTTGTTTATAGTCTACATATACTTAAATCACGTACGCCCTATATTTTTTGGTAGTCAATTGCCCAAAAGCAGTCAATTGGACAACTGAATGTTAAGAGTATCGAAATAGATCTAGAAATAGTTAATATATTAGTTTATATTAGATCTAGAAATAGTTAGATCTTAATATAAGTTAGTGAATAAGAGTAATACTAAAATAAAGTTTTCTTTTTATAAGTTGAAAAATATTCGCGTTATTTAAAAAAAAATACTCTGTATACCTTTATACAGGGTATATTGGTATACTGGCAAAATTGAGCAGTAAAAACAAATAGTGAAGGTCCAGAACCCCTAAATACTCATGGTGAATGGGGGATGTATGGTAATAAAATATAGGGTAGAATATCGACCATCACACGACTGCGACATCTCGAGGTTATCCTTGCAGCGGTTCTAAGATGGTGATTTCAGGAGGGCCACTTGTCAAGTTAACTGAATATACTTGCTACGTCCTCCACAAAAAAAAAGATACCTTAATTACAGGTTTGTACGGAACCCTCGGTGGGCGAGTCACAACTCGCACTTGGCCGTTTTTTTTTATTTGAAATTTTTCTTCAAAGAAATCCGATTGCAGAACTTTCGGCAATTTTCTGTTTCGAGTATTTGAAAAGAACGGAATTAGAAAATCGGTTTTGTTTCCTGGGGTTTGGAGATTTTTTTTTAATGTTTGTGGAAATTTTCCTTTGAAAAACCAAAATCTTTACGTTTGTGGAAAATTTTGAGCTTTTCCTCGTTTTTCTGGAAAGTTTGGGCTTTGGACAAGACCATGGGGAACTGAAGAAGTTTGGGAAATTTTCCTTAATTTTCGAAAAAATATTTACTAACAGTTTGGGTTAGACTATGAGGAACATAAGAAATTATGATAAAATTTGAGGTTTCCACTTGATTTTGGACCAGTGGAGTTTTTACAATATTGTCAAATGGACCAAACCTTGGAAAACTGCAAAATTTTTTGGAAGGTTTGAAGTTTCTCCTTGATTTTCGGAAAAATCGATTTTTGAATTTTGGACCAGACGATGGGGAATTAAAGAAATTGTAGGAAAATTCAATCCTGATTTGTCGGAAAACTACAGCTAAGATTATGGACCAAATCATGCGGAGCTGAAGAATAAACAGAAAAAAATCGATTTTTCCAATTGTTGTTTGGACTGGAAACCGCGAAACCAAAAAGAAATTGGGTTTTGGGAACTGTTGATGGTCGGATTTCAGATTTCCATTCTCGACCAAAGAAACAGAATCCCTAGAAAAGACCGTCGAAAAGACTGTAGAAAGACCCTTGTGAAAATTCGAATTTGGAAAATTTTACATTTTTCTTTGCTTTTGGTAAACCTAGCTTTGGCAGTATTTTGAACCGGATTTTTGTAACTTTTCCGATTTTCATTGGAAAATTCTTTAAAATTCCTTTGTAATTTTTACAATAATTATATACAAGCTTTTTTATTAATTCGTAAGAAAATGGGTCGGCTCCTGGCAATGTTTACCTATGTAATCGCGCGGCCTGTATAGTGTTAATAAGACTTAATATTATAGAGCTACGAACAGGTTGAATATATTTCTTCTACTTATTCCTCTTCTTCTATCGAATAGGCCTACTTTGGACGGCGCTTGTTCAACTGTTGGGCTTTGACCTTTGTTCAGTATCCATCATCCTTCACCGGACCTAGGATCTTCCTGAGGATTCTCCTCTCTCTGATTTCCAATTTCTCTATCAGACCCCTTCGGTTCAAGGAAACACACTCCATGGCATACAGGGCTTCTGGTCGTAAGACCGATGTGTAGTGCTTAATTTTCAGGTTGCGTGACAGGCATTTCTTATTGTAAGTGTTCTTAGTCAGGTTTTTTAACTTGCTGACTCTCTTGGATAATGATGCTCTTTCTGATAAGTTGGGTTCAATTCATTCACCGAGATACTTAAATTTCTCTGTCCTCTTGATATTTCCCTGTTCTAGTAACATCTCTCTGTTTGCTTCTCTGATGTTCGTGAAGAATTCTGTTTTCTCCAGTGACACTTGAAGACCCACTTTGGCAGCCTGTTTTCTGAGGTAGTTTACCTGCATTGTTGCCATCTCAAGAGAATCAGCAAACAGTGCCATGTCATCTGCAAAGGCCAGGTAATCTACAACCAGTCCATCGTTGTTACGTCCCAAGTGGATATCACTCTGAGCACACAAATTGTTCAGTTCCTTGGGCCATTCTCTCATTGCGCTAACTTTTTCAAGGACACAGTTGAAGAGAAGTGGGGAAAGTCCATCTCCTTATCTCACTCCAGTTTCTATTTCGAAGCTTTCTGAAATCTCGCCTCTAAATGTAACATTGGAATGGGTGTTGGTTTCTACGATGAGTCTGAGGGTTTTGTTGTCTAGTGCTATTTCCTGGAGTACTTTGTTAAGCGTTTCTCTGTCAATGGAATCGTAGCCCTTCCTAAAATCAACAAAGGTGACGACCACCTTGCGATTTCTCATGTTGGAGTAGGCAAGTACTGTTTTAAGATTGAGGATCTGTTCAACACAGGATCTGGTCTTCCTGAAGCCCCCCTGGTATTCTCTCAGTTGACTATCCAACTGATTTTCTGGCCTTGTTTGTAACGCCTTCGAGAGAATCTAGTATGTTACCGGGACGTGTATACCGGAACGTGTTACCGGGATGTGTATACGAGAGAAATTCCACGGTAGTTGTTTAGATCAGTAAAATCTCCCTTTTTGTGAAGCGGATGGATCAGAGCAGATTTCCAATCGGGTGCTAATTTCTTTGTTTCCCAGATGTCCTGGATGATCTCGGTTAGCTTGCGCACGGCATTGTTTCCAGCACCTTCCCACTGTTCAGCAACGATAGAGTCCTCTCCAGCTGCCTTATTATTCTTAAGAAGTTGAATGGCCAACTTCTTCCAATGAAGGGGGAAGCGAGTCCGGGTTTGGTGTGGTTCCTTTATAGTCGAAGTCTTCGCTGGGTGGGTCACAGTTGAGTAGATTTTTAAAGTACTGAGCCAAAAGGTGGCAGTTGTCCTTGTCGTTATAAGCCAGTTCGTCTTGTGAGTCTCTGAAGTGGAGGCTTGGCGGAGCGTATTTTCTGAGTGCCTGCTTAAAGGTTCCAAAGCAATCTCTGGAATTATTCTTAGCAAAGCTCTCTTCGATTTGAGTTAGTTGGTTTTGTGTGAAGGTTCGTTCGGTTCCTCGAATTATATTGGCTGTAACCTTTCTTTGTTCCAAAAATTTATGCCAATTTTCCTTCGTCTTTTTAGAATTCCACTTCACCCAGGCTATCTGTCTTTGGGCTATTGCATTGTCACAGTCTTCAGTCCACCACGGATGCTTCCTTCTTCTAGCGAGAGGGGCGAGTTCATTGGCCGCCTTGACAAGAGTCTCCTTCAGTTGGTCCGAGTTGTTTAGGTATGTGTTGTTCCGTCTCTGACTTAGTTCTTGACTGTTCTTGAGTCGCTCGACGTAAAATCTTACCATTTTGGAGGTTCGTTGAATATATTTATATATTCAGGCTCTATTTCGCTTTTAATAAATTTAATAAACTGTTGTATAATTTAAAAAAAGGGCCTTTTCAAGCTAGTAATCAACCAGTCACATACTTGGATAATATTACCACGTTTCTATTAGACCCTTCAATAATAGTATATTAATGGACGAGGTCAGTGAGTGCGATTTTATAGCACTCGTCTAACTTTGGAAAACGAAGAGCGTAGCGAGTAGTTTTCTAATGGACAAGTGCTGAAAAACGACTTACGAACGAGTTTTTTATAGCATTTTTTCTATTTTGCGCCCTTTTATGCCATTTCTAAATAAAAAAATCGCATATACATATTGAGAAAATTGTATCGCACTTGGCGAGCCATAACCGCACGCATATGAGTGCAGTTGTGAGTCCATTACAGACGCAAAATAGAAAAAAGAATTTAACTTCTCCGGCACGAGCTGTAGTGTTATTATAACATTTACAACATAATCCTTTTTCAAGCTAAGAATCAATACAACTTGGATTAGGATACCAAATACAGTAGAGTATCACTAATCCGGCACCATTTAAAAACTAGGGGGTGCCGGACTATTGGAATGTTCGAATTACTGGATTGTATAGAAAAATTCATAATACATAAAATAAAGCATTTTATAAAGAGAATACATAACATTCACATATTACTCGTTTTTTTTTTTTTATAAAAATGATAAATCGTACAATTAACTAATTAGTCTTAAAATAATTAATTGGGGTTTGTTTTTTTGCAACTTCTAGTCTTTGTTTAAAAACTTTTCTCGCAAGTTTCAACGGATTATAATATCTTTAGCAGATACGCCGTTTTATCAGCCCATGTTATGCAAGTATTTAAACAATTAATTGCTGTATCTGGTTTCATTTTAGCAATTTTAGTAGTCGGTAGCTCCAATATTTCTACAAGGCTTATTTCGTCTGGTACTTCATCACATATTTCTCCATCTGTCATAATTTGCTCTGTTTCTTCGGCCCCTTCAAACCAATATTTTAAATCTTGTTCGCTTGTCTCGAATACCCTGGCTGATAAACTTTGCAACAATCGGCAACATGTAAATTACCTTCAGTATCCAATTTTTCTGTTTCTTGTGATAAAACATTCATTGTAGGTCATAGCTTTTTCCACGATGATTGGATAAGTCAGGTTTTGGAACTTTTTGTAGCGCGGCCCGATACTAGGTTTTAAAAATTTTCGGGACCCACCTGTTTCATACAGAAAAAAATCAAAATAATTAATTAGGAAAAATTAAGTAATTAAAAAATATATTAATTTAAAACTTTAATAAATGGCGTAAACTTTGTTTTACATATTTTGTCCTTACTACTATATTAATTTCACTCTCAAATTAGGTTTTACATCCAATCTGATTCGATACTTATTTTCTAATAACACCAAGGCTAAACTCAGCCTTGGTGTTCGCAGTTTCACACGTATAACTGGTGACAAAAGTCCTTAAAAATAGTATCGTTTTTTCGATTACGTTTGGGTACTCGTTTTTTCAGTGCAACCAAAAATTAATTAGTGGCAGAGTTTCCAACACTTTTTTAAAATTGGTGTCACATGAAATTTCAATGAATTTATCAATTACTTTTTCACTGGGATTAAACAGTTCTTCATTTTCAATTTCGACAGAAAAAGGATCTAATCCATATAGTCTTTAAAACTATTTATTGGCTCCGAAAGATCATAGTTTGCATAAGTCTCAATAAATTTATGTAATGTTTCAAAACATTTAAAATTTCCTTTTGAAAGTCCTTGTTTCTACAGAGTCATTTTTTAATTATTTCAGCGACTTAGCAGCCGATACTTTGAAAATACTTGAATACTTGAACTATGCAAGTATTTAAACAATTAATTGCTGTATCTGGTTTCATTTTTGCAATTGTAGTAGTCGGTAGCTCCAATATTTCTACAAGGCTTATTTCGTCTGGTACTTCATCACATATTTCTCCATCTGTCATAATTTGCTCTGTTTCTTCGGCCCCTTCAAACCAATATTTTAAATCTTCTTCGCTTGTCTCGAATACCCTGTCTGATAAACTTTGCAACAATCGGCAACATGTAAATTACCTTCAGTATCCAATTTTTCTGTTTCTTGTGATAAAACTTTCATTGTAGGTCATAGCTTTTTCCACGATGATTGGATAAGTCAGGTTTTGGAACTTTTTGCAGCGCGGCCCGATACTAGGTTTTAAAAATTTTCGCGACCCACCTGTTTCATACAGAAAAAATCAAAATAATTAATTAGGAAAAATTAAGTAATTAAAAAATATATTAATTTAAAACTTTAATAAATGGCGTAAACTTTGTTTTACATATTTTGTCCTTACTGCTATATTAATTTCACTCTCAAATTAGGTTTGACATCCAATCTGATTCGATACTTATTTTCTAATAACACCAAGGCTAAACTCAGCTTTGGTGTTCGCAGTTTCACACGTATAACTGGTGACAAAAGTCCTTAAAAATAGTATCGTTTTTTCGATTACGTTTGGGTACTCGTTTTTTCAGTGCAACCAAAAATTAATTAGTGACAGAGTTTCCAACACTTTTTTAAAATTGGTGTCACATGAAATTTCAATGAATTTATCAATTACTTTTTCACTGGGATTAAACAGTTCAATTTTCAATTTCGACAGAAAAAGGATCTAATCCACATAGTCTTTAAAACTATTTATTGGCTCCGAAAGATCATAGTTTGCATAAGTCTCAATAAATTTATGTAATGTTTCAAAACATTTAAAATTTCCTTTTGAAAGTCCTTGTTTCTACAGAGTCATTTTTTAATTATTTCAGCGACTTAGCAGCCGATACTTTGAAAATACTTGAATCACAGCCTTGCAAATTTTAATTCAAATAATTGATTATATAGCAAATATGTCGCACAAATAAGCAACTTTTATTAACTACTTAAAACCGTGAAATATATCCTTAAATGGAAATATAGCATCTTTTTAGAAGGTGGGTGTTCATTCAGAAATACCAAAGCTTCGTCTTTTAGCTCCAACGGACGTTTCAAATGCTCCAAAAGTATGTGTTTATGGTAACTTTCCCTTACCCTGCATATTAGGTAAAAAGTCTGCTATTTATTTAATGGTTGAGATTTTATGTAGTTTTACAAACTTGACGCATTATTCCAAAGTCATGTTTAAATTTGAATGACTGTAGTATCCATAGACAAGCATTGGCGGTAAAACGCACGCCTTTAAATTTAAACATGACTGGAATGCGTCAAGTTTGTAAACTACATAAAATCTCAAACATTCAGAATTAATGGCTAATTATTGAATTTGTTTAAACAAACCTTTATGACTGCCTGCCATTGCACGTACTCCGTCGTTACTTAGACCAACACACTTCACCCAATCAATGCGTTGACCAGGGAGAAAATGATTAGTAAGTTTAAAAATCTCATCTGAGGTCGTTCTTGTCGGTAGCCTTTTACAAAATAAAAAAATTTCTTGTATGGTGTCTTCCTCAGTAGGGTATAGCTGATAAAACACATTCGATTTGTATCATCCTCGATATCTAAGCTTTCGTCTAATCGCAAGGCAAAAACTTGCTTTTTTTTACTTTAGCAACTTCTTCTAAATGTTGGACGCAATCGCTAATTCTCCTTTTATCAGTATTATTTGATAATGGCATCGCCGAAAATAAACCCTTTTTTCCTAAATTTCGCATAAATTATTTATGACAATTTTCAAAGCTCATTTATTCATTTGGAAATTTCAAAAGCTGTGAGTGAGGTTTTATTTGACTGATGAGGAAAAAGTGCTTTTTTATTTTTTTTAAGCATCAATCAATTCCTTTTTCTTATCAGCAATAAAGTTTTTTTTTTGTGTTTTTACAATTTTTTTCACGATCCGATAAAATTTTTCTACCACCCGCTGCCCGGTCGCGACCCACACTTTGGGAAACGCTGGTTTATAGAGTTAGGGCGTTAACTAGAAATCTGGAGGACCCGGGTTAGATTCAGAAGACAAATTTGTAATTAATTAACGCCAATATGTATAATTAAATATGGTAACTGTGTTTCTGGGCCTATGAAGTGAAAAATGTGGTGAAAATAAAATAGGCCACTTGGCTGCAGTTTTTGAAGGGTAGTTAATAATAACCCGGTATCCACATTACTTAAACTACCATACTTAAAAAAAAGAAAGTCAGGTAAAGCTGAAGCACCATGCGTGAGCAAAGAAGAATACAACATCATTCAAGTTCAATTTGTTGAGACATTGCTTTATGGCACCACCCTGAGAAATATTATGAAGCAGCAACTTATTTTTATACAAGGACTTTATTTTATGGATAACATTTTGATCCATCGGCTGCAGTAAAGGTGTGTAGTTTGGTGGCAGGAATATGATTTGGATCTTCCCATCACTTGATCTAAGTTCTTGTCCAACCAAAATCTCTCAGCACTTCTTAAGTTTGATGTGAGACATGAGGTCGAGCGTTGTCATGGAGAAGCCTAACACCACTGGACAATCTTCCTCTCCGGGGGTTCTGGATCGCACATTTCAGTTTTCTTGATGTGTGAATTTTGCATCTGGCGGTAACTGCGATAGGGAGCTCCATCTTCGAAGGCTGCTAGGCCGCCACTGAGCAATGTAGCGTGTCGGGAGAGGTGGGAATAGTGAGAGGGAGATTTTACAGTTTAAGACAGTGTTTTACATTTCTCTCAGCACGTCGCATTATTTCTCAGCAGCATAGGGAACCTTATTTTACGAATCCCCCTCTTATCTTTACTTACTTTACGCCCCGGTCCGTTCGCTTCTTTAGAGGATAAATATGTTTCATTGGGAAACAGTCTCCAGAAAAAACCATTCTCGTCTGCATTGTGCATTTGGTTCGGAAGACGACTCAGTTCCTCTACTTTGTCTCTAAAACGCTGAATAAATGGCTGCACTGCGGATTCGTCGCTTGACAGTTTTTCACCTGATACGGTTAACAAACGGATACCAAATCGCTTTTTAAAATTATCCAACCATCCAACACTGGCACGAAAACCATCTTTTTGGTAATAAATAAAAAATAAAATTCGATTGCTTTTAATTCAAAATTTCTCCAGATATACACGTATGAGTGTGTTTAGAACGCTCTTGCATGAACCAAATGTAGAGAGCGTTTTTCATCTTTGGACAATCACTTAATGTTTTTCTAGTCTGGATTCCATAGGCATCAACTATCTTTTGTTTTCTTTTTCTTATGATCGAGAACTCCTCTTTAGCCAATTTGCCACTTTTATTTTAACAATTGTAGTAGTCGATAACTCCAATATGTCTACAAGACTTTCTTCGTCTTGTAATTCATATATTTATACATATGTCATAATTTGCTCTGTTTCTTCAGCCACTTCACTATTTTTATTGTCTTTATTGATCTTTTTGCAAAATTGAATTTTTTTTTTAAATTGTGGATGGTATTAAGATTTTCTTCAAAGTCGAACTGCGTCAGAAATAATCAAGAAAAAAAAAATCCAAACATTTTGCAGGATCCTGGACGAGATAGAATGACCTGAACGGACTATTTTACATCAATTTAAAGATAATTTTTATCCTTTATTGATTTTTTTTGCAAAATTGAAAAAAATTGAAAATTGTGGATGATATTAAGATTTTCCTCAAAGTCGAACTGCGACAGAAACAATCAAGAAAAAGAAAATCCTGTAGAAACTGTTATAAGTTCCTTTTGTAAGTTCCTAGGACTAGACAGAAGGACCTCAACGTCCTCAACAAATTAATTTACATCAATTTAAAGGTAATTTTGTTGTCTTTAATGATATTTTTGCAAAATTGAAAAAAAATTAAAATTGTGGATGTTATTAATATTTTCTACAAAGTCGAACTAGGACAGAAACAATATTGAAAAAAAAATCCTGTGGAAAGTTCGAACATTTTGCAGGATCCTGGTCGAGATAGAAGGACCTCAACGGATTATTTTACATAAATTTGAAGATAATTTTGTTGTCTTTAATGATTTTTTTGCAGAATTGAAAAATTTTGAAAGTTGTGGAAGTTATTAAGATTTTCCTTAAAGTCGAACTGCGACAGAAACAATCATGAGAAAGAAAACCCTGTGGAAAGTTCAAACATTTTGTAAGTTCCTAGACGACATAGAAGGACATCAACGGACTATTTTACATAAATTTGAAGATAATATTGTTGTCTTTAATGATATTTTTGAAAAATTTTAAAAATTTGAAAATTGTGGATGTTATTTAGATTTTTCGTAAAGTCGAACGTTGACAGAAACAATCATGAAAAACAAAATACTGTGGAAAGTTCAAACATTTTGCAAGTTCCTGGACGAGACAAAAGGGCCTCAACGGACTATTTTCTATTAATTTAAAGATAATTTTGTTGTCTTTATTGAACTTTTTGCAAAATTGAAAAATTTTGAAAATTGTGGTTGTTATTAAGATTTTCCGCAAAGTCGAACAACGGCAGAAACAATCATGAAAACCAAAATACTGTGGTTCAAACATTTTGTAAGTTCCTGGACGAGACAGAAGGACCTCAGCGGAAACCAAGAATTTAAACCTTCTTCGCTTGTCTCAAATCCTTTTTTCTGTTAAACTTTGCTGCTACTGAGTACTAAATTACACTGAGTTACACCGTTAACTACAAATCTGGAGGTCTCAGGTTCGATCCCGAAAACCAGTGTCGCCCGCATTTGCACCAGAAAACAAATGTATAATTAATTAACGCCAATATGTGTAATTAAATAAGGTGCCTGGGTTTCTGGGCCTATGAAGTGAAAAATGTGGTCAAAATAAAATAAGCCACTTGGGCGCAGTGTTTGAAGGGTAATTAATAACCCGGTATCCACGTTGTATATAACTTAAATAAAGTCAGGTGTAACAGAGCTCTATACGTGAGCGAGGGAGACTACAACATCCTTCAAGTACAATTTTTTGAGGATCTGCTTTATATTACCACCCGGAGAAATAATATGAAGGAGCAACTTATTTTTATACAACAAGATTTTAATCCATCGGCTGCAGTAAAGGTATGCAGTTTGGTGGTAGGAACATGGTTTGGATCTTTCCATCGCTTGATCTAAGTTCTTGTTCATTTGGGTGGCCTGGAGCATTGTCAAGTAACAGTAAAGCTTTTTCAGGCAAGTTAGATCTTTTCATAAACTTCTTCACTCCTGGGACAAAGTTTTTATGGAACCATTCACTAAATACTTCTCTCGTGACCCAATTTTCAAGTTGGTTCTTGTAGCAGACTGGCAGACAAATATTCTGAAAGCTCTGGGATTTTTAAATTTACCAATCAACAATAAATCCAATCTGTGTAACCAGTAGCATTTGAACATTGCATAATGGTGATTGTATCTTCAAATAAAATCAAATAGTTTATTTGTCTTGTGATGTACAATACTATACATATAAGATAATTATAAGATATTTCGTAAAGAAAGTACCACAAAGCGTGCTACTTTTATAAGAAAAATTGTAATATAAATTTTATAATATTATAGTCTTCTCCCTAGTCGAACAAAAAGGAATTCTTAACTATCTATTAATAAATGTTCTGATTCTATCTATGTAGTCCAGAACTTATTGCGAATTATATACACTGCTAACCTAAAATACCACTATACACTGAGACACAAACTTCGCAGGGTCAAAAATTCAAATGTTCCTATATCTATATGAAACTGTCGTATCATTCCTAGCCTGTATCTAACTGCTTTAGAAAAAATCTTTAACCGAGTAGAAGCATTTTTCAATTAAAACATTTTTCGTTTTTTTCTAAAAGCCCTACACGTTTTTTGTTCTTTTAAATCGACAGGTAGTCTGTTGAAATTTTTTATCCCTAGACGCCTGGGCGCTTCGCTGCACAACGCGAGGTTACTTGTTGTATCCTCATTTGCAACGAATATTTGTCTATTTTTGAAGATGAAAGACGCCACTTCCTATAGGCATATACACGGCACGGTTAATATATTTAGTTTTATGAATTGTGGTTTGCACGACTGCGATTTTTTGATGCCCAACATCACTCTTATTATTCTTTTCTGAGCTAGAACTATTCTATTTGTGAGTGAAGATGAACTCCATACTAATATACCGTATGCCAGTGTTGATGCCACTTCAGCGTGGTATACGTTCAATTGTGTGATCTAAAAGCTCTCACCGACTACGCAGCATGTAGGCTTTCCGATTTAGGTTCTTTACAATTGCCTCTATCAGGATCTTCCATTTCAAATTTTCTTCCCCGGATGTGTACCCCTAGGAATTTTATGTTGTCCGTTCTTTCTATTATATTGTTACTATAACTAAATCTATGTTTATAGAGTATTGCTTCGTATTTGATTGGAAAATCATGTATTTTGTTCTTGTAGTATTTATAAATAAATTGTTTGCTAACTAATGGTGTCATTAATACAATCGACAGAAATAATCAAGAAAAAGAAAATCCTGTAGAAACTGTTATAAGTTCCTTTTGTAAGTTCCTGGGACGAGACAGAAGGACCTCAACTTCCTCGACAGATTAATTTACATCAGTTTAAAGGTAATTTTGTTGTCTTTAATGATATTTTTGCAAAATTGAAAAGAAATTAAAATTGTGGATGTTATTAAAATTTTCCACAAAGTCGAACTAGGACAGAAACAATATTGAAAAAAAATCCTGTGGAAAGTTCGAACATTTTGCAGGATCCTGGTCGAGATAGAAGGACCTGCCCCGGACTATTTTACATAAATTTGAAGATAATTTTGTTGTCTTTAATGATTTTTTTTTGCAAAATTGAAAAATTTTGAAAGTTGTGGAAGTTATTAATTTTCCTTAAAGTCGAACTGCGACAGAAACAATCATGAGAAAGAAAATCCTGTGGAAAGTTCAAACATTTTGTAAGTTCCTAGACGACATAGAAGGACCTCAACGGACTATTTTACATAAATTTGAAGATAATATTCTTGTATTTAATGATATTTTTGAAAAATTTAAAAAAATTGAAAATTGTGGATGTTATTTAGATTTTCCGCAAAGTCGAACAACGGCAGAAACAATCATGAAAACCAAAATACTGTGGTTCAAACAGTTTGCAAGTTCCTGGACGAGACAGAAGGACCTCAGCGGAAACCAAGAATTTTAACCTTCTTCGCTTGTATCAAATCCTTTTTCTGATAAACTTTGCTGCTACTGAGTACTGAGTTACACTGAGTTTCACCGTTAACTACAAATCTGCAGGTCTCAGGTTCGATCCCGAAAACCAGAAGATGAACTCCATACTAATATACCGTATGCCAGTGTTGATGCCACTTCAGCGTGGTATACGTTCAATTGTGTGATCTAAAAGCTCGCACCGACTACGCAGCATGTAGGCTTTCCGATTTAGGTTCTTTACAATTGCCTCTATCAGGATCTTCCATTTCAAATTTTCTTCCCCGGATGTGTACCCCTAGGAATTTTATGTTGTCCGTTCTTTCTATTATATTGTTACTATAACTAAATCTATGTTTATAGAGTATTGCTTCGTATTTGATTGAAAAATCATGTATTTTGTTCTTGTAGTATTTATAAATAAATTGTTTGCTAACTAATGGTGTCATTAATACAATCTGTCCAATATCTGCTTGACTGCGTTCTCGATTTCTCGTATTGATGAGCGTGTTGTGATGATACTAGTATCGTCCGCGTACATTATACAGTTATCTGCTCCAATGTAACGGATACGG
Organism: Phosphuga atrata; assembly: GCA_944588485.1. Taxonomy (NCBI): domain Eukaryota; kingdom Metazoa; phylum Arthropoda; class Insecta; order Coleoptera; family Silphidae; genus Phosphuga; species Phosphuga atrata. The sequence continues at coordinate 35,171,099 of OX155893.1, forward strand.
TCAGATGTGTATAACGCAAATAGCAACGAGGCTAATATGGTTCCTTGTGGTACCTCGACACTCACTTACTCACTTTACGCCCTGATCCATTGGCTTCTTTAGAGGATACGAATGTTTTATTGAGAAACTGTTTCCAGAACAGACCACTCTCGTCTGCATTGTAGATTTGGTCCGGAAGAAGACTCAGTTCTTGTCTCTAAAACGCTGGGTAAATGGATGTACTGCCGTTTCGTCGCTTGACAGTTTTTCACATGATACGGTTAACAAACGGAGACCAAATCGCTTTTTTAAATTATCCAACCACTCAACGCTGACAAGAAAATCATCTTTTTTGGTATTTTTTTGATGAATAAAAGAAAATAAAAATTCGATAGCTTTTGCTTTAATAAAATTTACCAATTTTTTGGTCAATTTCTCCAAATTTCTTCAGATATAAAGGGTCTAAACACGCTCTTGCATGAACCACATGTCCAACTTTAGACAATGACCAACCCTTAATGTTTTACGTTTTCCTGGTCTCGATTCCATTGTCATCAACTATTTTTTTAATTTTTTTTCGTAAGATCGTGAACAGTAGCACTTACAACTGCATACTCTTTTGCCAATTTGCACATGTTTTCTCCACTATTTTACTTTTTTAAGATATTCATATATCTTTGAAATCTAGAGTCTTATGTTGCGGTTTTCTTGACATGTTTAACTTGACTTTTTCAATTCAAAACAGCAACGAATTAGACTAGAATGTGCGGAGAGCCGTAAATACGTGCTATTGTGATAAGTTTGAGGTTATACTAATGCCGAAGCGCAAGCGCGGAGTGGAAGTATGTAGGCACCCGCACCTACATACTTAAATATATAAATTCGGGGGTGCCGGACTATTGCAGCGTCGAATTAGTGAGACTTTACTGTACCATTTTTTTTTATTAGACCCTTCATTTGTAGTAATAAACTTCTCAGACGCAAGCAGCCGCATTGTTGTATCATTTAAAACAACAAATATAAACAAAATACACGAGTTTTAGAAATTACGACACGAAATGCTTCAAGCATGTGTAAGAAAATCCGTCAAAAAGGAAAAAAGGAAATACACAATTACACCGGTAAGAATTGACATTCTAGGTAGTTAAGTCTAAAAAATTTAAAAATATTCCATAATTTTAATATTTTTAAATTTTAAGATTTAATGTCTATGTTAGCAATATGTTCAGTAAACTAAGTAGTTAATGTACATATTATGCGAAGTTGTGAATAAATCTGGTGAAATATTTGCATGTTACAAACTAGGTTAAAATAGCGTGAAGCCTAAAACTATTCCGCGGGGAGTCTTTTCATGTCCCCCTTGATACGCCTGTGATAATTTTGACGTATATAAAATGTAAGTCGACCAACTTTATTACCCAACAAGATTTTAGGCAAAATGTATAATTCGTCATATAATTGACTAATTTTCTCCATTCCATTAGTTGTCTCTTACTAGTTTTAATAATTCATTACTGCATCTACATTAATTCCACAGTATCCACTATATATTATATTTTCAATTATTCACATTTTTTTTGAAAAATGATAATTTTCTGTTTCTCATTTGAAGTATGCAGATTATTATTGTAATTAGTTTTTGATTGAGTAGGTGAGTGTCGATTAAGGTGACGGTGGACACGTGCCGTCCGTCCATTCTCATGATCGATCGGAGAACATTTTGTGTGTGTTTGTGTGTGTGTATGAAGCCGTCGCGACGCCGCCGGCTTCATTTTTCACCGTCGCAAATTCAGTCCCCGGTACCGATTTTGATTGATGTCGCCGACGTCATTAACATATTTCACATTGTTTTCCTATTTAATACAGAAACGAATCGAACGGTCGAACCGCAAAACCAAATACACAAATCGCCCGCCACTACATATTTTGATTGATCGACATTATTATTATTCCGAAACATTCTATACAGTAATATATGTTTTTTTCTCCTCTCGCTTTACCAGAACCGTTTGAACACACAGTTTTAATATTTTCATATATATTTTTGCCGCATATTCTCCCTCTGTATATTTCACATTTCACATTTCCCTCTCCATTCTATGAATGAGAAATCGTGCGGCGTGAAACTAGTTTTCCTCCGGATCTCAAGTAATCATTCAAAAAGATGTGCGTATCCTTGCATAAAATTACACAATAACAGAAACAAATAGTTTATAGCCCTTATGGAAATATACATACTTTTCGAGTATTATTATAAACTTTCCGCAGAAATTCAAGCAAAATACTTAAATTAGTTAAATGGCAAAGGAAGAGAGAAATATACCAGGAAAATAGAAATATATATAAGTAAATGCATATAAAAAACCGAATAGGATAAGACATACAAAAACCTACATGCTTTTTCTCCTCTCTTTCAAAACATGTTTTGATTGATAAATATCACTGATTAAAAAATATTTATTATACCAGCGTATGTTACCAGAGTATTTATAGTGATTCTTATGTATTTTCAAAAATAATTTCAAGTGCAGTCAAAGTTTTATCAATTTTATTGCATACGGAATAGGGTTCACCAAGAAACACCTTTTTAAGATACCATACCGTTTGTGAACAGTTTATACTTTATTTTGATATATTATGAATATAAAAAATATTATCACTATTCGTTCTGTGCGAAGTGCATGGTGGCGGTTTAGTTAAGCGATCACAGCGCATGCCGTGGCAGAAATCCTCAACGAATCGGGATAGTAAATTTGTTTATATTTTGTCATAATCATAACTAATTGTGAACTGCAAAAATAACAGCACAAATAGTCGGAAATTATATTAAAGAACTAACTGGATAGCTGATGTAAAAAGGAAAATGTATGCGATATATTCTTAAATTCATCATCAATGGTCTTCAATCCGAAGATTGGTTTGAGCAATTCTCCACTCTACTCTGTCTTCAGCCTTCCGCTTCATATCTTGATAAGTTGTGCATCCAGCATCTCGAATTAGTTGGTTAATGTATTGCTGTCGCGGTCTCCCTATGCAGTTCTTGCCATCACGGTGTCCTTCGATAATTGTGTTCAGCAAGCAATCATGTCACAGTGTACGGTCCATAAGTTGCATTCGTCTCTTTATAATGCTGTTCCACTGACACATTTTTTCCTCGACTCTCCTTAAAACTTCTTCATTTGTCACTCGGTCAACCCAGCCAGTTTTTAGTATCCTCCTGTAACACCACATTTCTAAGGCTTCCCGACGTCTTCTCTCTTGGATCCCTATGGTCCAGGTTTCACACCCATACAGTGCAACACCCCACACAAAAGTTTTTATCTATGGTCTTTTCCTTAGTGTAAGGTTATTATAGGGGCCCATACTGTTAGATGGGAGGCCCATATATAATTTTAGCCCATTATAAGGGCCCATACTGTTAGATGGGAGGGCAGTAGAATACAAATAGGAGATAAGTTATCTCGGTATCACACTAGATAGCAAACTCCTATGGAATAGACACGCTGAGGCAGCGGTAGGTAGAGCCAAAAACGCTCTAATGGTGTGCGAAAATCTGGCAGGAAAAACGTGGGGTTGTAACCCCGTAATCCTGCGATGGATGTACACCATGATGGGAGGAAGGGGGGGGGGGGGGGGCTGTCGATAGAATCGTGTCCGACAGCAGCAATGGAGCTGTTTCTGTTTCTTTTCTGGCTGCACCTTGTGGTGGAAAGGGCGCCATGTCGTCGATTGTAAAGTTCAGCAAAGAAGGAATAGGCAGAGGTAAAATAATCGGGAGCAGAGACCGAAACAGCCTGGCTTCCAAGATCCCCTGGCTGGAAGCACCAAAAGACGACATGGTATGCAAATACCACTTCGAGAAAAACTACACAGCAATGTGTAGCAATAAAACCGATTGGAGCGACGAATCCTCAGCATACTACATAAAGCTAAATGTTATGAAGTGGTATTCAGATGGTTGGAAAACAAAGGAAGCTACTGGTGCAGGAGTATTTGGACCTCGTACCAAGTACTTGGAATCCATGGGAACATTCCCACGTATCTTCCAAGCTGAGGTACACGCAATCGTAAGATGTGCACAGTTTAACCTCGACAGGAATTATCGTAAAAAACGAATTGCTAACCTGTCAGACAGCCAAGCAGCCATCAAGACCATTAGGTCATATACCATCAGATCCAAACTGGTATGGGACTGTGTGGGAAAGCTAAACAAGCTTGGCAAGGATAATAAAGTAAAGCTATACTGGGTACCAGGACCGACTGGTGTCGAGACGGAAACGACGAAGCCGATCACCTGGCAAACATGAAATCCAGTAGTCCCTTTATAGGCCTGGAACTCTTTTGTGGCATGAGTGTGAATACCATCCACGAAAGTATAGATGAAGAAATAAGAGAACAATGGATAAAAACCTGGAAAGAACTTCCAGGGTTAAGGCAGTTCAAAGTGATGCTGAGATCTTATAACCAGAATAAAACAAAAGCTTGCCTGAAACTAAACAGAACAAGCTCAAAATTCTGACAGGAGTCCTGACGGGACACTGCAGACTTAGAATACACCTCAAGCTCCTAGGCCTAGAGGAGAATGACGGATGCAGATTATGTGGCTCAGCGAAGGAAACTCCCATACATCTGCTCAAACTGCGGAGCACTGCTCTGCAAGAAACAGATGTACCTCGGGGCTCACTGCTTGAACGCAGAGAGCTGCAGTCCTTAAATCCCACCCAGATCCTGAAATTCCTAAAGGAATCAGGATTAGAGGAGGCGCTCTAGATGGGTAAGTACACCAACGCTTAGAGAAAGAGGGTGGGATACAATAGATCTATTAAGGTTTCATCTATTAAGGTCTACATCTAGCGTAAGGCTAATGTTGTTGGAGGTGAACAGGTTTTTCTGTTTAAGAAATGCAATTTTTGCTTGGTTTATTCAACTGACAATTTCGCTTTTACTTCTTCCGTCAGTTGCAATTTTGCTTCCCAAATACATGAACTATTAAACTTCATCCAAAGTGGCCCATTTAGGCTGATGTTTGTGTGAATGCTTCCTTTCTTGTTGTAGACTAACACTTTAGTTTTTTCATAATTAATTTACAAATTATATTCGTTTCCCAATTTGTCTTCCATACTTCTTAACGCATTCTCGAGATCCTCCACACTCTCTCCCAGAACTGCAATGTCATCAGCGTACCGAAGCATTTCAATTTTCTCTCCATGAATTTTTGATCCCAAAGTCAGTTGTCTCCATTACCAAACTTAAAGCAGCTTCAATGTGTGCATCAAATATGACTATATAGTCTCATACCTTTGATTATCTTAGCTTCCTCCTTGTGAGTCCCGCATTTTATTATAGCCATCTCATTTTCATACAATCTCCATATTACTTTCCTATCATTATATTTTATTCCTGCTTCTTCCAGGAGGACATTCAGGAACCCTCTCAGGAACAGTTTTCCCCAATTAACACAGTTGAGTGCCTTCTTCAATTCAACAAAAGCGTTATTTGTTATCAAAGCTTTCTTCACTATCCTTTCTAGAATCATTCTCAACGGCAAAATTACATCGCGGGTGCCACTGCCTTTTCTGAACTCAAACTAGCCATTGCCTAGCAAAGCATTGATATTATTTCCTCTTCTTTTTAGTAAGTTCTCTTATTTTTAGTAAGTTCTCTTCTTTTTAGTAGTTTAGTATGTTTGTTAGAGTTTTTGATGCATGTGAAACCAGGTTTAATCTGCGAAACTGCTGACGTCTATTAGCCATTCTGTTCTTTGGTAGTGGTACAATAATGCATTTTTCAAAATCATCAGGCACCCCCCCTCCATTATAAATATCACACACAAGTTCATAGAGATTATTCTTTACGTCATCTCCAGCCCATTTGATTAACTTTGCTGGTATCCCATCAACTCCTTTGCCTTTCCGTCTTTTAATTGCAGCATCAAATTTATCTCTCAGTATAGTATAGCCAAGGTCATCATTTTCCACTTCGTCTTCTGGTTCCATAAAGTTTCCGCTGAATATCTGGTCAGCATATAATTCCTCCAGATGTTCTTTCCATGTTTTTGCAAGTTCTTCTGGTTCATAAACGATATCTGCTTCTTTCTGTAGTGATACTTTCCTCAATTATAGGAGTAGCAAAAAATTGTTTTATAAGCTTGTAGGCAGTTTCTTCTCTTCCATTTTTCATGTTTGCTTCAATTTCTGCGCATCTGTCCTCTAGGTTATTCTTTTTTGCTGCTTTAGCTTCCCTGTTGATGCGATTACTCAAAGTTCTATATTTATGTTGTCCTTCGGGAGTGGTTGCGGTTTTAAATTTTCTTCTATCGTCTATAAAACTGATGATGTATTCAGTAATTCACTCCTTTCTGCTGGATCGTTTCATTTCACCGAGCACTTGTTTCGCAAATCTCTGTAGTCTTTCTTTTATTGTGTTCCATCTGTCCGTTGTTCTAATTTCTTTATTGAAGATCATTTAATCTGTCTTTTCCTTAAATACATTCACCACATGTGGTTTTTTTCAGTTTTTTGTACAGCCCATCTACTCCATTCTTTTTTGTGTATTTTTTTGAAACAATTTTATCGTAACAAAGTTGTGATTGCATCAGCTCCAGGATAGGTGCTACTGTCTTTGACTTGGTTCTTGAATCTCTTCCTCACCAGTATATAGTCAAATTGATAACGTGCCAGATCTCCAGGCATCTTCCATGTGTATCGCCTTCTTGCATGGTGGTGAAAACAGATGTTCGTAATGACTAGATTATTGCTTGCACTGAATTCGATTAAACGATCACCACTATTATTTCTTTTGCCGAGCCCATATTTGCCAACAACTTCTGGATCTTGTCCTTTCCCTACAACAGCATTCATATCACCCATTATGATTAGGTTCTCATCTCCCTACACTTTTTTTTTTGTTGGGAATAGGCCATCTAAGGACCACGTTCCAATTTCAATTCCTGATTCTTTGTTCTTTTCTTTTATTCGGGTCTTCGGGTCTTCGTCGTCAGACCATTTTCAACCAGTCTTCAATATACAAACACAAGCTATATACAACAGAGAAGCCTATCGGGAAAAAATATTGAAAATTGGAGGATTCCAAGGCAGGGCTGCTAACTGCCTTGGAATCCTCCCATTTTCAATATTTTTTCCCGATAGGCATCTCTGTTGTATATAGCTTATGTTTGTATATTGTTTCTTTCTAAATCCTTTTTTACTTCGTTGACCCAGCTTGTTGTGGACTTTTTATTCCATAGATATTTAAAAATCTTACTGGTTAATCAGCTGTCTTCCATTCTAAATAAATGTCCGAAAAACATGAGTCTTCTTTTTCTCATTACGTTTGATATATTTTCTATATTTTCGTATACTTCAGCATTGCTTCGTAATTTCCTACTTTCTGCTGTGTTTTGTGGTCCTAATATTTTCCTTATAATTCGCCTTCCTAGTACTACTAACTTATCCAAATTGTAGTTTAGTGCCAGACATTCACTTGCAAGAATGTCTATTTCTTAGATAGACAGCCTTCAGTACTGTATTATAATGCCTAATTTTTGCATTTTTGGATAAGCATTTCCTATTGTAGAGGTCTTTGGTAATACAATATGCTCTACTTATTTTCTGTAACCTTTCTTCAATTGCAAATTTTTGCAAAGCATTTTCTTGGATTAGCTCTAATTGATATTTGAATTTTTTAATCTTCTCTATTTGGCCAATATCTGTTTTCAAGAATTTTAGTGCATCTTTATTGTTCGTTAAGAATTTTGTTTTTTCTGCAGAAATTCTTAAGCCAGTTCTGCAGGCTATTTCTTCCAAAAGATTTATTTGTGTTAAAGCAGTTTTCACATTATCGGAAAGTATAGCAAAGTCATCTGCAAATGCAAGATTGTTTATTTCGATCTTTTTGTTTCCTCTTCCTGACGTTATCGGCGAAATATTGTGTTCAATAAGTTTTTTGTTCCAACTTTTTACTGCTTTCTCTAACACACAATTAAAAAGAATTGCGGATAAGCCATCACCTTGTCGTACACCAGTTTTAATTTTGAAAGGCTGCGAAATTTCTCCCATAAATTTTACTTTGGAGACTGTATCTGTAAGCGTTTCACATATTAGTTTTGCCAGTTTAGACTTTATGCCAAATTCTCGAATTATTTTATCTATAGTTTCTCTGTTGACAGAAACAAAGGCCTTTTTGCAATCTACATAACTACAATGTCCTTTGAATTAAGTAATCTATGGCGAATTACAGACTTAAGATTAAATATTTGCTCTGAACATGACCTTCCTTTCCAAAAACAACCTTGATATTCACCTAAATGACCGTCTTCTTTTGTTTCTATTCTGTTTAATAAAATCTTGCAGAATATTTTATATGCTACCAACAGTAAAGAAATCCCTCTGTAGTTGTTTATCATCCTGTACTACATCCTGTTTATTACCTTTTTTGTGCAGTGGATGTTTCAAGGCAACTTTCCATTCCTCTGGCATTTTTTCTGTTTTGTCATGTTTTCAGGTCATGTCCAGATTTCTTCGAAGAGTAATTTTAGCTTATTTTCTATATTTGTTAGGGACCATTTCAAAAGTTCAGCTGCAATAGAATCTTCTCCACTAGCTTTGTTTTTTTAGGGTTTTAATTACTTCTTAAATGTCTTCTATAGTTGGTAGTAAATCTTCTAAATTATCATTAATATCTGAGAATTCTAATTTATGATTTGGCTCAGGACAGTTCAGAAGCTTATGAAAATATCTTGCTAGTGTTGCACAATTTCCACTATTGCTTAGCCCAATTCTGCCATTTTCATTTTTGAAACAGACACTTGTTGTTTGTACCCCTTTAATTTGGTCTTAAAAGTTTGATATAAGTCACAGGTGTTATTTTTTACAAAATTTTGGTATATTTCCAAAAGTTTCTGATTTTCAAAGGCACGTTTGGTATTTCTGGTTAATCTGGCTGTTTTCTTTCTTTGTTGTTTAAACTGATTATAATCTTCAATTTTCTTGGAGCATTTCCATTTTTTCCATTTTTTGGCCCTCTCAGCTTCTTCACATATTTCATTCCACCACATTTTCCTTTTGTTCTTTATTGACCCAAATGTTTTCTTTGCAGCATCAATAATTGCTTTGGATATTTCTTGCCAGTTGCCATGCTTAGCCACTTTAATTTCGTTTCGATATGTTTTAATTGATTCTTCTGTTATTGTAAGTCTGTCTATATTATATAACTGTATTAACCTTTGTGACTTTCTTTGTTCTTTATTAGGTAGGAGCTTGGCTTTAATTTTAGATAGGTAATGATCAGAATCAAATTCACCATCCCTTACTACTTTCCCATTTATAATTTCCCTTGTACTTTTTTTGTGAAATAGCCACATGATCTAACTGAAATTCTCCCAACATCGGGTTTGGTGATATCAATGTTTTCGCTTTTCTATTAAGTTTCCTGAAGAAGGTTCGCATTAGTTTCATGTGAGAGCTTTGACACAAACTGATTAGCCTCATACCATTTGCGTTGGTTCTTCTGTGAGCTGGGTAGTGTCCTACTATATTTCTAAATTCATTTTTTCTACCTATTTGTGCATTGAAGTCGCCTAGTAATAATATGCTGTTCATCTTTGGTATTTTGGATATTTCAGTTTCTAAAAGATCCCAAAATTCCTCTGTTTTTTTGTGGATTATTTCTGTTATCCTGATTTATTGGTGCATGGTAGTTAACAAGTGTGTAAATCTTGTTTTTGCATTTAATTGATAGGAAAGATATTCTCTCCTAGGTGGATTTAAATTCATTCAGTCACATTTCCTATTATACTTTTATGAACATAAAAAGCTGTACCCAGTATTGGCATCCCATTCATAATTTTGATTGCTGGTTTGCCTTTGAAGATTTCTTTCTTCACTGTATTTATAAGTCTACTGATTTCCTCGAAGATTTTATTAACTTTATCTTCATCATGTCTTGATGTAGGCATATATACTTGAACAATCGGCCTTTTTGACGAGTACAATTCTTTCACTGTATTGCACATACCCAGTTACTCTACATCCAAATTCTGTGTGCAGTATTATTCTTAAATTACGATATTAATAAATCAATTGTATTTGCCCTATATTTTATGTGATATTAATCCCTAGTTATTATTTAGTCATCTAGTCTTAGTTATCTAGTCTTTATTATTTGAGTGTTGATGGGACGCCGTGGTCTTCAAAATCTCACTACACAATTTGTAGTGGACATTTTTTTTGGAGGCAAGAAATCAGACGCGCTAGCAAGTCCAAGTTCTTCTCACGATATTCCATAAAATATACTGAAAGAAGAAGTTTAGTGATTCAAAAGTACTAGCTAAATACGCACGCCTGATAAAACGAAGAACCACAAAAGTCACAGATACAGAATTGAAGAAGGGAATGTCAAGTGAAGCTAAGTCAAACTTATTCTCTTGTGGTCGATCAATGATGTCAAGTCAACGTGTTTTATGAATAGAATTTAAGTGAAGCAACCTTTATTTGTAATAGATGCATTTACAGTGATCACTGAGATGTTGAAATCCAAGTGGATACAACAACACCTTCAAGAATTTTAGCGACAAATAATTCAAGAAAGAAAGATAAAAGTTATTGCACTGACGAAAAATCGTATGCGGATCAAACTACCGAAATAAAAGGCCAATAATTTGTTGTTATTTCATAATTGTAATTCATCAATAAAAAAACCGGACAAGTGCGAGTTTTGACTCGCGCACCGAGGGTTTCGTACAAACTTGTAAGTAAGGTATCTTTTTTTTTGTGGAGGACGTAGCAAGCACATGCAGTTAACTTGACAAGTGGCCCTCCTGAAATCACGACCATCTTAGTACCGCTCCAAACATAACCTCAAGATGTCGCTGTCGTACGATGGAATTCTACCCTATATTTTATTACCATACATCCCCCATTCACTATGAGTGTTTAGGGGTTCTGGAACTTCACTATTTGTTTTTACTGCTCAATTTTGCCTGTATACCTATATACCCTGTATAAAGGTATACAGGTTTTTTTTTTAAATTAACGCAAATATTTTTAAACTTATAAAAAGAAAACTTTATTTTAGTATTACACTTATTCACTAACTTATATTAAGCTCTAACTATTTCTAGATCTCATATAAACTAATATATTAACTATTTCTAGATCTATTTCGATACTCTTAACATTCAGTTGTTCAATTGACTGCTTTTGGGCAATTGACTACCAAAAAATATATGGCGTACGTAATTTAAGTATATGTAGATTATAAAGAAAAATTAGACGAAATATAATATATACAGGATGTTACGGGACTTGAGTATGTCGCATGTCGGTTAGAAACAAGCAATATTTAGACATAATATATACCCTGTATGTATTATGTATATAGAGCGTACGTGATGAAATGCATAACGAATATAAACAAAGAAAATTCAGAATAAACAGCTTGGTGCCGACACATACTTTTTAACCTTCGGACCTAACCGAGGAGGACCTAACTGTATGCAACCCATATGCTTCTGGAGCCTGACAATACCACGCAACACCTTAGTGTATTTTCATAAGTTTCTAATAAGTAAATTCGCATTTTTCTTGTAATTAAACAACATATTTACCGTTTTCAGATTTTTCTCTTTACATGTGTTGTAAGACACCGCTTCTTGCCAAATTTCATGATTCTAGGTCAACGGGAAGTACCCTATAGGTTTTGATTCCCTCGTGAAATCGCAAAATATGCGACATAAACGGTCATATCTTTTGATCGCGTTGACTTACAAATTTGACTTTTTTTTCACAGCTGAAAGAGACCGCAGACCCGAGTATTTGATACAAATTTTAACTTGTTACCTCTACGCGTTCCTGAGAAAAATGGTCTTGACAGACAGACAGACAGACAGACGGACAACAAAGTGATCCTATAAGGGTTCTGTTTTCGGTACGGAACCCTAAAAATCAGAAATGATCAGAAACTCAATCAATGAGAATGAAACGATCTTGCTGGTGTATCTATAGCAATTTTGAGTTTCTAATAACGAGGTTAACTATGAAAACATGAATATTCTCCATTTAAGACCGACTTTAATTGTTTTAATGAAAATGAAAACTAGCTTGACACTTGGTCCGATGCTACTAGAGAAAAAACAATGAATTGATCGCTTACAAAGTGTGAAATGTACCCAAAATATAAGCTATTAGCCAAATACTGCAACAAACTAACTTGACACTTTCAGCATTGTGTATTTTATTTGGTTTACGTAGAACCACAATCTCACGAATATTTCATTCAATCTTACAAAATCTAACTTCTGCAACTTTTAATTTAGTCTTTTGGCCGGCTAGAGCAAAACTGTACGAGCAACAATTTTAATTGTGTTTTACACTTTCAAAACTGGTTTTTATAATAAGATCCATTTTCTATATATTGTTTTTAAGAAAATCCTCTAAAAATACTGTTTGTCAATTTTCTATCTTTCTCTTGATAACTTTATTTGTTATAAAACAATAAAACATGTGTATGTTATTATTTGACATAATCCCGATTAGTTGCGCATGCTACGTGGCATTACTGTCGTGCACGTAGCCAATAGTAAGTGTATGAAAAATATAATTGAATTGTATAGAAAGAAGTATCTGTGACGTGAATTCGCATAAAATCCCGCCTAAAACAGATTTGAATTTAAACCTAGTGTTTAAAATCACCAGTAAATGCCCAATTTAATAAATTAACCTTAATTTTGTTCTAAAACTCATGTAAAACCTACAAAAAGAAATGTTTATATCGTAAATTATTTGGAAGTAGGCGGATGTTTAACAATCCGAACCAATTATATTGTTTCATTGGGCGTGTCTTAATCTATCGCACCGGAAAGTAGGTGTTTCCTTTTATAACACACAGTATATATGTGTATATATTTAAAATTCTATAAATTAGTTTGCTAAATTTTTTTGTAGGAAGAATAAATTGAATTCTGCGGTGAAAACTATTGTGTTTGTCGAATCCGTTGTTATGAATAGCCGCAACGGGGCCGGTGCCCCGCAGCCCCCTGCGCAATCAATAAATATATGATATTGCGGAAACTGTACGCCTCGTTGACGCAATAATTGAAGGACAATAGATATATCTAACCTCAAAATTATTACCCGTTTATTGTGTCCGTCCAGTCGACGATTATACCGCAAATCAACGAGCCAATTCCGGCCCGAACAGCATTACAGTCCGACTCGATATTTGCCGCCGCTCTGTACTACACTCCGTTTGTTTACTACACGTAAATTACTACTGCTGGTGCACACTACATCCATACATATTACATAGACGTAGGCATAAACTATAAATCGTCAATCATACACTTCATCAACAAATTATTTAATTCATAAAACACCAATCTATTAGACAACTACGAGAACACGCATGTCTATAACATACAACTGTTCAAAAAATTAAACTAAAACTTCTATGTTTTTCTAAGTCTCAGTTTAACAATATAATAACGGTATAAATGAACACAGTACTTATTAGTTCCTCTAAAGATAATAAGGAGACACCTACCTTTAAATAGGATCGTCTTTTCTTGTAGTGTGATTGGTCTAAATTCCGTTGAATGATAACGCTAAAGAAACTTAAAACAAACGGAACACAGCCTGAATATATAAATATTTTCAGCCTTTCCGGAGCTCTATACCAATTATTGAGTCTTTTTAGGACTACAACCCTAAACACCGCATGGGTTATCAAGTGAGTGATTTACAAATTATTGTTCATGGAAGCAAAGCTGTGCTGATGAGAGAGAAATCTTGAAACGCGTGCACAGATGGATCCACTTAAGGTATCTGAAAGACATGATCTTAAAAACAATGTTATTTTTATGGTTTTTCTTGAGTGCCACGAAGGTGGACTGAAAGCTGTAAAATAACTTACAAATTTCATGCGAGATTTATTTTGGTAGTCCTAAAAAGACTCAATAATTTTTATAGAGCTCCGGAAAGGTTGAATATATTTATATATTCAGGCTGTGTTCCGTTTGTTTTAAGTTTGTTTGATTTATACAGCGTAGGATGGTTTCACCAATCCTATCTTACAACGCTTAAGTGTTTTTATAGTCGGAGCTATAGTAAATGAATATGTTTAATATATTGATTTAAACAAATAGTGACCTACACCTGCACAATATATAATATTTAGTTTTGTCAATCATTTTGCCTATAAATCACATTTTGTTTATTACGTCCATTTTTATAATAAAAATGTGATTTATAGTGATATACACCGAATTACTCTAATTCTTTCATAACAACAAAACAAGGTATAAAACAGCTGTAGTAGCTATTGTTACCTGTGCAATGCTATCCATCTAATCTCATATAAAATATATTTCGTAATCTTATATTCCATTTTTTCGTCGGTGCTAAAATTTACGACCTATCTCTCACGGAGCACATTTCTCGCCTACATCCAGCCCGACGTCGCCGTCGGGACGCTACTCCCGCACGATCGCAGCTTATAATACTCATCATAACGTAGTGCACTTAAACCTTAAAACACTTGCCAACTATAAAGCTAAATTGAAACCCCTGATAGATATGAAATGTAATTAGGTATTTTGGACACGTCGCTTTAAAAGAAACCAACATAAGAAGAAGGATCATGGATTATCTTAAACAATACTAGATACAATCCAATAAAGCTAAAGCTAAACCAATAAAGAAAGTAAACAGAGCTAGACAAAATTATAATCAGACAGGACCAGGCAGAACCAGACAAAACCAGACACACCAGGCAAGAGCTAAGAAGACCAAATCAGACCCGACAAGAACAGACAAGGCCTAGACAAGACCAGAAAAAAACAGACAAGACCAGACACGACTAGAAAAGACCAGACAAGACCTGACAAGACCAGAGAAGACTAGACAAGATCAGGCAGGATCAGACAGGGCTAGACAAGACCAGACAAGATCAGACAAGACCAGAGAAGACCAGACAAGACCAGACAAAACTAAGCAAGACCAGACTAGAGCAGACAAGTCCAAACAAGACTAGATAAGACCAGAGAAGACGAGAGAAGGCCTGACAAGGCCAGACCAGACAAGACCATACAAAACTAGACCATACAAGACTAGACAACCAGACCACGCCAGACAAGACGAGACAAGGCCAGACAAGACCAGACAAGACCAGACAAGATTAGGCCAGACCCAACCAGACAAGATTAGGCCAGACCCAACCAGACAAGATGAGATAAGATCAGACAAGATTAGACAAAATCAAAGATTATCAGACAATACAAAATTAAATGAATTTCCATATGATTACAAATTAGTGAACAACTGTTAGCCCAGACATTTTGGCATATCAACCCGGAATCTAACGGAAGAAGCTGAATTTTTGTATAGACCTTTATTTTAGCATTACAAATGTTGTCTCAAAAGTCACATCTGGCAACATGTGAGCGTCCTTAGATATTCAAGGTGAAAATTCGCAAAAATCAGTTTTTTTTAGTATATATCGTTTTTTCTGCCTCCTACCGTATTTGCATTTATTATAAAAGTTGTAGAGAATAAATTTCTCTAATTTCATCTGAGACCTTTTTCTATTTGTCGAAGTGTTTTTGAGATATAGGACGCAGAGTGTGGAGCGCTCAGCTATACGTACCTTAGCGCAAGGTAAATCCTGAATCCTAAGGTGTTATACCGTTTTTTTTACATTGCATTGACCACAAGCTAAAGAACATTGCATCCCTAAATTTTGACATCCACAACGCGAACCACAACCATTCTTGCAGTTACGGAATATTGAAGTGAGTAGTTCATCTGGTGCAGGTGGTAAAAGTATTGTTACCGGCGCACAGTGGTCTGAAATCCTAAAAAGCTGGCCAAAATGTGAAGGAATCTTTAAAATATTGTGATTTTTGGCCTCCTCACGTTTTTGAGGTCGCTGATCAAGAAACTGAATTTCAAATTTCGATATTCAAAAAGGCGGATGCAGTGTGGCAGATAATTTTTCGAAAAAAGCGTTCAATTTTGTTGACACTTGGGATTAACTTCGCTTTCACTTTCTTTTAAAGTCGCTAATCAAGAAACTGAATTCGAAATTCAAAATGGCGGATGCAACATGGCGGATAATTTTCGAAAAAAGCGTTCAATTTTGTTACCACTTGGGATTTAGGGGTTTTAGAGGTCTCTGATCAAGAAATTAAATTAGAAATTTCGAAATTCAAAATGACGGATGCATTATGGGGGATGCATTATTTTGTTGGCACTTGGGATTTAGGTGTTTTAGAAGTCGCTGATTAAGAAACTTAATTGAGAAATTATCAACTAATAATCAACTTTCAACTGATCGTTGATTTTATTTATAAAAACTTACTGTTTCATTGAATTTGGTTCTTTGAGGTTTCAATAAAAAAGGGAATAAATAGAAAATAACATAATTTATTAAAATTGCATGTAAAATTAAGATAATATAATAGATATGATAAAACGAAAATACAATAAAACATTTCCATGTAACATTACAAGTTATTTCCAGTGGTTTTGAAATTGATGTAAATAAATTTAAAAATTACGCTGTTGCCACTGCAAGAAAAGTTGTTGAATTGGACTCGTGGTACCACATTATAGAGACATTTACATCTACATTTACATCAAAAGTTAAAATTATACTACACGTCTCGTTCTCGATGATTTGTAGTATGCTCGTCATTGCTTACATTTCACACTTTTTAGAGTTTGAAATATGGCGCCTAGGCTAGTGTGGAGCAGGCCCGGACATGTACAGTCATATTTGTTCGTTTTGTTTGACGTTTCACACGTACTGAGTACTCTTAGTACTCAAAATTACCAAATATAAATAAGAATAGAAGGTTTAAATGTCAGGAGATAAGAAGAAAAAATAATGTTCACGATCACGAAAAGAGATAGGAAAAAACAAAAAACGGATGGAAGACTTGAAAAAATTGGAAAACAGATCGATAACCTCAAAAACATCATTTGTAAACTGACAGAATTAAATAAAAAGCACTGATAAAAATCAGAATGGAAATGCAGGTATCACATAAAAAGTATTTATCCTCCTTACGAGACAATTCAAAAATGATGAAGTGTGGATTCATTCACACTTAAACATGTTTTTTATTTTTTCTTTGTACAAAAGCAACATGTACAAAAAACTATCTATATAACAAACTGTCCATACGACAAAAGGTCTATATGACAAACTGTTTACATGACAGACTGTCCAAACGACAAACTGTCTCTATTACAAAAAAGATATATGAGTTTCCGTACGAAACATTATAACAAAAAAGTATTTAGCCTCCATACGAGATATTTACTTACAAAATGCTTAAGTGTGTTGATTCAAACACATTTAAGTGTGTTTTTGCATAAAAACAACTTGTACAAAAACTGTCTATATGACAAATTGTCCAGACGACAAACTGTCTATACAACTAACTGTTTATACGACAAACTGTCTGCAAAACAAAGATATTTGAGTTTCCACACGAAACCTATATCGCATAAATACAAGTATTAAGTCTCCATACGAGACACTTACTTAACAAATGTTTAAGTGTGTTCATTCATTCACACTTAACTATGTTTTTACACAAAAACAACACGTACAAAAACTGTCTATACGACAAATTGTCTAGGTGACAAACTGTTTATACGACAAACTGTCTGTATAACAATGATATATGAGTTTCCACACGAAACCAGTGTCACACACATAAAAAGTATTTAGTCTCTATACGAGACATTTACTTATAAAATGCTTAAGTGTTCATTCACACTTAAGTATGTTTTTGTACAAAAACTGTCTATATGACAACCTGTCTATACGACAAACTGTCCATACGACAAACTGTCTGTAGAACAAAAAAGATATATGAGTTTCCATATGAAACCAATATCACATAAAAGTATTTAACCTCCATATGAGATACTTACATAGAGAATCTTTAAGTGTGGTGATTCATTCACACTTAAGTATGTCTTTGTACAGAAATAATATGTACAAAGAGCTGTCTATACGACAAACTGTTTATACGAAAAATTGCCCATATGACAAACTGTCAATACGACAAACTGTCCAAACGACAAACTGTCCAAACGACAAACTGTCTGTAAGACAAACTGTTCATACAACAAACTGTTCATACGACTAACAGTCCATACGACAAACTGTCCATTAGACGAAGTTACAAAAATACTTACAATAAAGGTCTATATTATAAAACAGTTTCATTTTTTAGAAGAAAATCTGGATAAAATTCCGATAAATTTCTTCCTAAATGCAAGAAATAGCTCTTACTGAAGACGTAGAAGCAACTAATGCTAGGAGAGCATTCTGACTCTAAAAAGGAAATTCCAATAAAAACAAAACCTTAATGAAAGAGGTACAATACGACAGAAGCATCGAGTCGGTCATCAAATCACCAGCAGCCCCTAACGAAGTAGATGAGTCAGCAGGCTGTCTAAAATACTTTACGCAAAACTATGAATAAATTACCTAGGATAAATTTGTCCTAGATTGTCTGAAGGGTTATAAAATACCGTCCAGAGAAATCCATATCAAACAAAACCACTAACAGACCAAAATTGGGCTAAAATGGTATTATAAAAAGTATGCATGAAATAAATAAGCTCTTAGCTAAAAATGTAATAGAGCCTTGTCAAAATGAAGATAATGAATTCATTTCCTCTTTGTTCTTAGTTGACAAGCCAGATGGCTCCAGTAGATTTATTATTAATTAAAAAAAAAAATCTAAACACATTTATCGATACTACCCATTTTAAAAATGGAAGATATTAAGTCCACCAAACACTTGATGTCTATTGGATCATATATGTGTTCGATATATCTAAAAGATATTTACTACATTATTCCTATTTTAAAAATTTTAATTTAAGAGGCAGCTCTTCAGTTTTGTTTATGCCTTCCCCTTGGTTTATGTTGTCCTTTTGATTTTGTTATGATGTCCTTTTGTTTATACAGACAACTAGGTACTTTATCAATTATTTACCTTGATGATCTATTAATTGTGGGAAATTCGTATGAATCCTGTAAAAAATCATCAAGTTTGGTGAAAAACAATTGGGCCTTGTCATAAACCACCAAAAAAGTTCACAAACACCAAGTCAGATATGCAAATGCTTTGCTCTTATTTTAAAATCAGTAGATTGTAGACTTGTGTTGACAGACGGCAGCTTGCCCAGGTGTGGCATATGGATCCATCTTCTGTAAAAGACTAGAAAGGCTAAAATAACTAGCCAACGTAAGTGACAACGACTACGACAGTAGAAATTATGCCAATAAACTAATAATGGAAGTACTGTATTGGTGGAAAATAAATACACCAACAGGTTCTAACCTAAATAGAACACTTCAGTTTAAACTTGAGAAATCTTCAGATGCATCTCTGACCGGGTGGAGTGCACACTGTAATGACGTAAACGCTCATGGTTTCTGGACGAAAGTGGAAAGAAAATTTATCACAAACTATTTACAAGTATTAGCAGCGTTCTTTGGTCTAAGATGTTTCGCGAACAAAGTATCAGACGGCAAAATTCTCTTAAGAATTGATAATACGTCTGCAATTTCCTATATCAATAAGACAGGCGCCATTCAATATCCCCACTTCAATGCATAAGCAATAGAGGTCTGGCACTGGTGCGAGAGGATAAAAATCTGGATTTACGCGTCATACATCCCGTCAGTTATGAATAAAGAGGCTGGTTAGAGCTATGTCAAGAGTCATTTGAAAAAATCAATCAAGTTTGTAATTTTCTCAATTGACCTTTTTTACATCAAGGTTGAATCGAAAATGCCCTAGATTTTGTTCTAGTTTCCCAGATCCAAACGTGATGACAGTAGATGTATTTACTAATATGTGAACCAATGACAAATCTATGTTTTTTCCTCCTTTCGCACTTACCCTTAGAACTCGCGAAAAATAAAAACCGATAAAGCTGAGGGATCAGTCGTGGTACCATTGGGGTCAAACCACCCCTGGAACGCGCTCTTTAAATCACTACTTACCGAACAGCGTTTAGTTAAAACCTCACAAAAATTTATTATTGTCTCCTTCCAAGCAAGAAATACATCCACTGGCACACAAACTTTCATTGGCTGCAGGTAACTTGTCCGCAAAGCGCTCCTATGTAAAGGAATAAATGAAGCATCTACAGAAATCATGATCAAGGCCATAACACCATCAACACACAAA
Organism: Phosphuga atrata; assembly: GCA_944588485.1. Lineage (NCBI taxonomy): Eukaryota > Metazoa > Arthropoda > Insecta > Coleoptera > Silphidae > Phosphuga > Phosphuga atrata. Next base: position 35,191,296 of record OX155893.1, read on the forward strand.
CAATAGCTTAAAGCTATGGCGGAAATTTTCTACATCAAAAAATATTCCAATATTTAACGCAATTACAGTAAATATACTATAATACGTTTTCTAACGGAAAGTTAGACGTTTAGTTTGCTCTGATCGAAAACGGAGCAAGCTATGGGACTTTGAACTGCAACAGATCAGCTATATCACTCATCTCTACTCAAGATCTCAGTAGGGATAAGCTGCTGTCCCGATTCTTCAGAGGAATGTTTGAGGAACGACTACAAGGTTTAAATATACAAGTACGGGGGACACCAGTTTTGAATGACTTGGCCTGATTAAATCAGCTAAAAGTAGCTAAAAGCAGCTAAAGGGTGCAGCAGAAAAAGTATCGACGATGCTTATTTTATCTACAGCACAGCAAACTATCGCACTAATTAATATAAAAAATATATCCATGGACAAATAGAAAATAACAATAAAATTACCAGACCTGATAAAACAATAGACCTAAGAAATGAGCAAAACGACAAATTTCTCATATCAAACATCAAGCCATACAAAAACGTAACTTCTGAAACAATTGGTCCCTGTGAAAAATCCTTGCTGTCTAAAGCAGGCATTGATACAAATCACTTCACAGCACATAGTACAAAATATGCTGCAGTATCAGTGGCAGATTTTGGAAGTGGATATATACACAACCAGACGTACTGCTGGTTGGCCTCGACAGTCACAGACCTTCGCAAAACTTTACAATCGCCCGATCCAAGATAATAACGATACGTTCGCAAAATCTGTATTATCTAACGCACGGTAACTCTTTTCTTTATGGTTTCCAGTCATGTAACATGATAAATAAATGAGTTTTCCTATACGCTAAAAGTCTACAAATCATCGAGAACGAGACGTGTAGTATAATTGAACGGTCAAACGAGCCCGCCGAAGGCGGGCGAAGTTAGATCGTGATTATACGAAACGTCTCGTTCGAAGATGATCAATCTCCCTCGCTACATGTACCCGTTGATAAACATACCCTAGATCATTTTGCAGGGAAAACTCAACTACATAAATCTCTAAAAATATGACTGTACAGGTCCGGGCCTGCTAGTCCACACTAGCCTAGGCGCCAAATTTCAAACTCTAAAAGGTGTGAAATGTAAGCAATGACGAGCGTACTACAAATCATCTCCGAATGAGACGTTTCGTATAATCACGATCGAACTTCGCTCGCCTTCGGCGGGCTCGTTTGATTGTTCAATTATTAATCACTATCAGATGTATCTGATTCATCTGATTCCAAAATCGGAGCTGTAACTTCTGCAAATAATTCGATAGCTTCCGGAAAAAACGACTTCATTTTCTTCTGCGGAAGTTTTCGGAAACTTGTAATTTTAGGATCTGAAGAAATCAAGAGCCAATTAAAAACCACTCAATTTCCACTCAATAGTAATTTTCCGAAAAAAAGATTAAATATGATATTAATTTGTAATTTTTATTTTGCATAGAGGCAAGCAATTGTATTGAAAATCCCTGCAGATAAAAATGAAGAAAGAGTGAAAAGAGAAAAATAACCGAATAAAGTACTATTATTCGGTTCAACCGGCTCCTCCACCTTCTTCAAATTCATAAAAACTTTTACAAAAAGTGATATAAAAGTTAAAGTGCAAAAAAGGGCAAGCTAGCTAGTAGTAACACTGTCCCGTTAATTACATAGCCGAATTGCGCTAATGATTTCTTTCATGTAGAACAAAAGTTAAAGATACTATCTTCTGTTCTACATGAAAGAATTTGAGAGAATAAATTCTTCACAATTTTATGAAAATTTAATATTTTTTTTTTTGCAAGATGTTAATAAAATAAAAGAAATTTAAAAACACAGTTAAATTCTACATACCTTCATAAGAAGAATCCATTTTTCTGGGTTGAAAACGATCAATTGTAAGATATAATATAAATTATTTCACTCACACTGTTTTACGAACACTCGAACAAACAATGACGCGCGAAAATTGCTCCACTTTGAATTTATATCCAGACTCAGGTATACCTACATAAGCCTTTTTAACCCCCATATCGAAAGCACAGGACCCTACTTTGTCCAGAAAAAAATTTAAGAAAATATAATCTTTATTTTTTTTATTTTGGCCAGCTTTTTGGGATTTCAGACCACTGTGCGACGTTAGGGTTTCAGTTTGCAGTACCCAACCACATTCATTGAGTTGAATTAGAATAGCATTAAAATATATTTAGAATTTACTTCATTATTTAATTATATGTATATCAAAGATAAGTAAGTTTTAATGACTATTTGATTTAAAAGGAATATAAATATCAGTATAAGGTATTAAATTGTCATTTAAGTAATATTTAATAAGCAATTAAGTAAAAAAACGGTATAATTCATTGGGATACTGGATTTACCTTGCGCTAAGGTATGTTATGTATAGCTGCTCATCAGCGCTCGACGCTCTGCTCCCACTGTCGCAAAAAACAGATCGACGTATAAAAAAGGTTTCAGATAAAATTTGTAGAGAATTTTAATCTCCACAACTTTCATAATAAATGCAAATACGATAGGAGGCAGAGAAAACGAGATATTCTCAATAAACTGATTTTTGCGACCTTTGACTTTGAATATCTAAGGACGCTCAGATGTTGGCATATGTTACTTTCAAGACAACATTTAGAATGCTAAAATAAAGGTATATACAAAAATTCAGCTTCTTCCGTTAGATTCCGTGGACAATATTGGACAATACTCTCGATGGGGCTGTGTAATTGTTCCAGCTTAGACAGTGTTAGAGTTTCGTAGATAATGTTATAATGATTTAGCGCATATACGGATGTATCAAATTCTGTTTGGTCTATAATTGGTGAGGTGCTATAGTAATTTATTGTCTTTGTTAATAAATGACATATTACGATATTTATTTAGTTCTGTTAGTCGATCTGTTAGCGGTAAAGTGGTTTCAGAATTGGAATAGCAAATAAATGATCCAAGCTAAATGTGACCCGAAACCTATTTGCTGTCACTTAACCAGACGGCCACAGATATTTGCGAGGTTTTGTATTTGTGTGTTTAGAGAATTACTTTAATTGTGGCGATAAATAGTATCAGTGCACAAAGCGAGTATCCAGAAAATAGAAAATGGTTTATTCCGTATAGTACAATTATAGTACAATTATAGTACAAAACCGGCTGCGGTAAAAATCGTTTATTGATTACGCATTGTTGAATTTTCATTCTCGCCGAATGCATTTGAATAATCTATATTTCATGATTAATTGGTTTTAATTCAATTTGAAATTTAAATCTCGATTTTCCGACCGTAAAAAGTGATATAGAGATTTTTTGTGTTTGTAATAATTGCTTTATTTGCAGCTCAAAAAACTGGCGGGACGCAACTCAAACTCATCATTGATTATCCCAATAATCTACAGGCTCTCTTCAAACCTATGCGGTAAGTTTATTTCTTTTATTGATTCTATTAATAAATATTTATATTTTAATCTTACATAACATAATTTATATTATAAAATATAAAGATATATCGTATATAACATCTTTTTATTATGTCATTATTGTTGTTTTACGCGTTCCTAATTTGTATACATGTATATATCTGTTGCCCTGGCACAAGAATAAATTATGTTGTGCCAAAGAGATATAAAATTACGCTGCTACTGCTACCTTGTCAATCCAGTGACAAGGATAGTTACTTCTGGCTTGCATGTCAGTTCTCGGCAAGAAATTACGATATAGAAACAACATTTTTATATTTCATTTAGTTTCAACGATTCGTAATAATAAGTAAAACCGATTTTTTGTGTCCCAGTTGAATTTTCATTTCCTACCTTTTTCCTAATAACATAATTAGAGTCTAGTATACATGGACATGGAATAACAAGAGTCGAGATAACAAGACATTAAATTTCTTACATCTTATATAATAAACAAAGTTTATTACGTTTTCATGGAAAATTATTTCGCTCAGAATTATGCAAATTCTGTGCTCTTTCAATTAATTTAACATCCGTAATAAAACAGCATCTTTGAAAACGCAACAATATTTTTACATTAAATTATCTGATAATATATGATGTGACAATAAAATATTTTGCAATTCCCGGAGGTGTTGCCACCGAGCAGTCCGTATAATAATCAATTAGATACGAGTAGACAGTTTCCATTTGGGCCCTGTGCTTTGCCTAGTCGAGGCTCTCGACTCGACGGAGTTTCAATAATGAAAATGGACACGTGACACGACGAACAAGTCTCGGCCAGGAATTAGATATAAGGACGAGCATATCTAAAAGGACAGTGTGTTAGCTAGACGGACTATATCTATAACACGTTACATTATTACAAGATTATTACAAGAAAAAATGATTATTTTAAATAAAAAGATCGTTTTGTTTTGTGTTTGGTATTGTAGGATAATTAAGCTGCAATTGCATGTGCAATTAAAATAAATTAGAATTTTGTAAGGGGACAATGTCGTGAGGAAAACACATCTAATTATCCCTTGTATTGATAAGGACAATGGGGTTGAGAAAATTGCATAGATAAGTTTTCGTGTCTTTTGTCGGAACAAATTGCGGTAAAAACATTTGTCATTTGCAGCAAACAAAATTACTTGAGCACGAATTTATAAACAGATTTACACAGAGTATTTAATTACAAATATTTCAATTTTGTAATAAGTAAGACAAAGAAATTGTATAAAGAAATAATTCTAATATTTAGAGCTCATTTATGTAGATAACTCTGCATATTGTACATTATAGTCATTTATATTGAATATTGCATATTGAACCTTATAGTCATTTTTATAATTCCGTTACACTTTTAACTAGACAAGTTAGAATCTGCAATTCTAGCTTGTTGAGCGTCTATAAATTGTGGTTAATATGGTGGATGCGCCGGGTGCACCGCTAATATTGTTACTATGATTACTATGACAAGGATAATCATAATTTCACATACTTGTCTGAATCTGAACTTTAACAAAGTAACCATAAATTTAATCTGAACTGTCTGCACATACTTGCATTATTGCGACCTCGAGAATCAAATATAATCTCTAATTTTATTCGGAAAGACCTTTGTGTATTCTTTTATGTATTCTTTGTGACTTCACATATGATAGTGTCTGAAATTAGAAGATCTGGTACTAACCCTGTAAGAATTTTTCTGTGAGGAAAATATAATTGATTAATACCAAATTGGCTGTGACTTTTATTTGACAAAGTCACCGACAATTTGTTATTTATCATTTATATACCCTCCTTACAACAGGAACACATTCCAAAGTACATGGGAGAGACCTCCAAAGAGTTTGAAATTAAACCAGACAAGGTGATGGTCTGTCACAAGTTCTCTTCAACTTGTGTTAGAGAAGATTATCCGGGAATGGGAAAAGAAATGGACAAGAAAGGACTACTTAATCAAGTATTCTTTGAAGGATCAAAGAATGGCGTCAAGATCAACTGCCTAGATTTCACCAATGACCTCGCGCTCCGTTCTAGAAATACTGACACACCTATAGAACATCTGAATATACTAACCAATCAAGCAGAAAAAACATGACTGCAGATTTCCTTTGAAAAAAACGAAGTAAATGACAAACACTAAAAAGGCCACCCGTCACCTGAAGGCCGAGCATGGTAAGAAAGGAAGTGCTATAAATATCTGGGTCAAATCGTGCAGTTGAAAACCAGTGAAAGAGAAGCTAATACTAGACGGCAGAAGATGGCAGGGGCTTTTCGCAGAATATGGGCTTTATAAAAGAAGAAAGCCATCTAGAAGGGAGCTAAACTGAGACACTATAATACAGTTATTAAAACGGAATGCCTGTATGCTATTGAATGCCTCCAAATGACAGATAAAGCAGGACTCGGAGAAGCTGAGATATTTAAAAGGAAGATCCTTCGTAAGATATTGGGTCCAAAGATCGTGGATGGGCTGTATAGGTTATGAGGAAGGGAAGAACTTTACCAGGACAATGAAAGACTGATTGAATTCACGAGAAAACGAAGACTCAAATACTATGAGCATTTATTTAGCATGGATGAGAAGAAACTAACAAAAAGGATTTTTAAAATACTAGACAGTAGACCTAAAATGTCTGACAAATGGTTCAGGAAGGTGAGAAGGGATCTCCAACAAGTTAGACTGAATTCGGAAGACATCTCAAACCGAACAAAATTTAGGTCAGTGATAAACAAGTTTACGGAATTTCATGACGAACCAAAAAGGAACAGTGGTTGGACAGAAGAAAAAAAGACATGCTGCCAGAGAAAGAATGCAAAGATTTTGGGCTGCAAGGAAGGCTTTCAGAAACATGTAATTGTTGCCTAACGTGGTCTCTAATGGCGATAATAATAATAATAGTGCTCCTCACAGAAAAACCTTATAATAGTCTTGAATTTACCGTTTGATTTTCAGTTTTAAATCATCAAATGTTCGGGGTGTAAAAAGAAATATTATATGTATATCATAATTATACAAAAATAATAAATGATACTTTTCAAACATTAATTAAATAAGTACCTACAATTTTAATTAAAATGTGCTTTTGTAACGAAATTTTAGTTCTTGAGTGCTAGGACTTGGGTCTATTATGTCAGGTTGGAATTTCGTTACTTAAAGAAAAGCTTGTTGAACTAGTTTTATCCGTTAATTTACTGCTGACTTTATTTTTTATCAACTTCGTTTCTGAAAGAGTCACGTACATGCATATAACTTGCGTGCTTAGAAATCGGCCCACTGTAAACTTTTGACTTTTTTTTTAAACCATGAGACGAAATAAAGAAATATGCCGTTTGGAAGACAATTTAATATGCTTTAATATGAGTTTCAATTTTTTAAAACTCATTAATAAATGGTACTAACCCATGGGACAAATTAACTTTTTTATTTCTACAAAAAATATGGTTATTGACAATTATCTAAATTAGCATTTAATTTTTAATATTGAGTAAGACCCCTCTTGCCCTAATAACATCTCGCATACGATTGCGCATAGATCTGATCAAGTTTGCTACTGTTTCTTGTGGCATGTTAAGCATTCTTCTTTCACTGCAATAATAAGCTCTGAGATCGAGGTTGGGGCACAAAGCCTACCTCAAAATTCTTCTTTTAAGTTCATCCCATAAATGTTCTCTCGGATTTACGTCGGTTCTGCATGCTGGCCACTCCACAACCCGAAAACCAATTTCTGTAATGTAATCTTGTACGATACCACTACCTAGTGGCAGCAAAACTGAGAGCCAGAATATCAGCGGTCAAGGAAGCCAGAACCCAGAGCCAGCTGAAGTACAACAAAGAGAAATTGAAGGAAGATGCGTGCAAGCAAGAGCTTTCCGAAAATATAAGCAACAAACTACAGCAACCAACAGAAAATAGAGAAATCGGGGCCGAAGAGAGATGGGAAAAGTGCAAAATAGCAATAAAAGCAGCCGCAAGCAAGGTAATAGGCACGACTAAGGGAACCACGGCAAATAAATGGTTTGACGGAGAATGCCGAGAGGCAACCGACAGGAAAAATTAAGCCTGTAGAACAATGAACAGCGAAGACATAACACAAGAAATGCAGCTGAACTATACAAACAATGGAGACGAGAGGAAAAGCGGGTACGCAAGGCAAAAAGCGCACGTTCGAAAACAAGAAAATTGAAGAAATAGAAGCCTCACGGAAACAATGAAACCAGGAAATTCTACCAGAAGGTAAACGAATCAAGGAGGGAGTTTATGCTCAGAATCGCTAAGTGCAAAGACAAAGAAGGAAAAATCCTAATTACAAAGCCCGAAATACTTAAACGCTGGACGGAACATTTCCAAGAACTGTTAAACCACGACGAAGAAGCTGGAAATGTAGCAACACAAGCAAGTCCGACTGCAGAAAATTCATATGAGGATACTCCCGCACCAACTTAAGAAGAAGTCAAGTTGAACAACAATAAGTCGCCAGGAGCGATGGAATCGCAGCAGAACTACTTAAAAGCGGAGCAGAAGCACTAACAGACCAGATCCATCAAGTAATAATATATGTATGGAACACCGAAACAATGCCAGCGGAATGGAACCTTGGCCCAATATGCCCCCTGTACAAGAAATGGGACCAACTACTATGCAGCAACTATAGGGGAATTACATTCCTCAACACAATATACAAACTCCTCTCCAACATACTATACAATAGAATATTAATCCATGCTGAAGATATCGTCGGACAGTATCAGTGCGGCTTTCGACACAACAAATCAACCACTGACCAGCTGTTTACGCTACGACAGATACTAGAGAAAACGCATGAATGGAGCATAGGCACATATCACACATTTATCGACTTTAAGGCGGCATACGATAACTTTAACAGATCGAAGCTAATCGAAGCTATGCAAGAATTTAAGATACCCCAAAAGCTAGTAGAACTCACTCAGATGACATTAACAAACGTCCGGTGTGCAGTCAAAATACAAAGTGACACATCAGAGCAATTTAGCACACAAAGAAGACTGCGGCAAGGCGATGCACTTGCGTGCTTGCTATTTAACATAGCACTAGAGGAAGTAATTAGGATATTTGTGTATTTGACCATCTTGAAGTTTCATATTATTGTTTTGTTATTTTATACTTATTTACTTCAAGAAATAATAATAAATATTATTACCTGCTAGTTTCGGCTTTATTAAAAATTAGCCATCATCAGGGTAAAAATGAACAAATAAATATATATGAAAATAAAAAAAGAATAATGAAAGTTTTAATATTTAATTTTCATATATATTTGTTCATTTTTACCCTGATGATGGCTAATTTTTAATAAAGCCGAAACTAGTAGGTAATAATATTTATTATTATTTCCTGAAGTAAATAAGTATAAAATAACAAAACAATAATAAAGTAATTAGGGACTCCAAGGTACAAACTACAGGCACAATCTTTAACAAATCGACCCAAATACTGGCATATGCGGACGACATAGACATAATAGGGAGATCGGTCGCATCAGACAAGGAGTCATTTGTAAAAATCGAGGAAGCCGGCAGAACAATGGGTCTGCAAGTAAACGAAAGCAAGACGAAACACATGATACCAACCGCGAATGTAAGAGCGAATAGAATTGGACAAAACCTGACCATCGGAGAACACAACATCGAAGTGGTACAGGAATTCATATATCTGGGCTCACTAGTAAATAGGCAAAACAACGTGAAGGAAGAAATTAGAAGAAGACTAGTCTTAACAAATAAATGTTACTACGCCCTCAGGCAACACTGTATATCCAGGACACTTACCCAACATCCAAGATAACTCTATACAAAACACTCATTATATCAGTTCTGAAATACGGTTCGGAAGCGTGGGTGATAACAAAGAACGATGAAAAACTAATTACCACCTTCGCAGGAAAAATATTACGAAAAATATACGGAGCCATAAATGTAGACAACCAATGGAGAAGAAGATAAAACGCAGAACTATACGAATTATATGAAGACAACGACATCATAACAAAAATTAAAGTAAGTAGATTGCAATGGGCTGGACACGTTATAAGAGCAGTTGAAAAAACGAGCATTAATAAAACATATACAAGCAAACCAGAAGGGCGGAGAAAGCAGGGAAGACCCAGACTCAGATGGAACGACGGGTTAGACCAATATGCACGAGCAATTAAGGTGCCAAACAGGAGAACAGGCGCCAGAGACCGAGACCGGTGAAGAAAAATACTAGAGGAGGTCAAGCCTCAACCCGGGTTATCGTGCCAATGATGATGATGATGAATCTTGTACGATTCTTGCGGTGTGTGGCTTTATATTGTCATGCATAAAGATAAATTCTTCTCCATTGTTGTCGATGTAAGGTACCATATGAACTGCTAAAATCTCCTCGATGCACCTAGCACCCCGTCATCTCTCCCGTGACCACGGGCGCCCCTAATTTCATTATTAGGGGTGCACGTGGTCACGTCCCGTTCCATCATTAGCAGGTTCGGTTCGTACTCCCATAGAAATTGCACCCCAGATCATACAGGAATCACTTCCAATAAACAGTCCGCTCTTCAATGCAACATTCTGCAAATTGCTCTCTTGGTCTCCGGTACACTTTTCTTCTTCGGTTGCTATCATAGAGGCATATTCTGGTTTAATCTGAGAAGAGAACTGATCCCCAATTGTTCCAACGTCAAATTCAAATGAACCCTTACAAAACGCAGGCATGTTTGACGATGAGCTGAGGGTAAATTTTAGACAAACTGCGGTGTCTTAGCGTTCAAGTTACTTTTCTGAAGTCTTCGTCTTAATGTCCCCTGATTAATAGCCACTCTTTCTTTACGGAGCTGTTGTAGTTGAACAGCATTAACACGTTCGTCGCCCAACGCGTTTTGTCCGAGTTTCTTTCGGGGCCCAAATCAGACTATCGGCGCGCCAGAAAGTAAACATGGACAGAGATACATGGTGATAAGAGGTAATAGCAAAGATGCAACTTAACTAAGTCTTTTCATTATAAGAGATACAGTGTTGAGTTCCAAAATAGAGAAACAATAAGCTTTTCAGCTAGAGGTCTGTGAAGGATCTCACTGCAGTTATTTCAGATCCGCAGTTATTTCAGATCCTCTATGCAGTTAAGAAGCATATAGGAGCGAAATGGTGCCATTATACCACAAAGATACGCAAAGATACGCAAGATAAGCGTCAAGTAGTATCGGAAATTAGCCCTACATTTGCTCTTGGGAACAAAGATAGAAAATGCTCATATAGTGTACCAGAGAGCCACAAATAACAAAATATAAATAAGAAAATTTCGGGAAGTTCTCGTTATCGAATTGTTGTTATCCGAAAATATTGCTCCTGACAATAATAAAATGAAAACAAAGAAAGTAGTGCGCCATTTAGTGATTAGCAAGACTCGGCAGGACAAACCTATAATAAGGACGTTCGCCCTATATTACCAGAAGAATAGGGAAACAGTCGTGCGCCAGAAAATGTCAGGATGTGCCAAAAACCCTATATTTATATTTATATTTATGTACCTATTCTCATGAATTACTTTAAAAAATTCCATCAAATACCCCATTTAACTTGAAAACTGAAGAGTCACCTATATTTGGGTGACGAAGCCCCCACGGAAGTACACCCGTCACCTAAATATGGGGACGCGGCGACGAACGTGTTAAGGTGATGATTTGTTAATAATCTTGGCACAATAAAGCCGTTTTAAATCTTCTTCTGCCTTTACAAGACGAAGAAGATGAAAGGTCTGTGAAAGGATCCAGTCTCCGCAAAACGTTTGGAACTCTCCTCGAACCGCGGCGCGTGTCATACCCATTTATCGAGCAACAAGAGCTCGCTGGCTAAGTCCATTTTCGGTTAGACCAAAAACTTGGGCGGCCTTTTGCGATGTAGTATGCATTAAACTAACCCTAAGTTATGAAAAACGAATAATGCGCTAATTTATTTTGCAAAGCCAATAATTATAATCTTTCACAAGTGTGTTCTCGTTATAAATACCATATAAATACGTTCGTTTTTGTTTACCGTTTGCTACGCCTATAAACCATAAGCAGTTTTGATAAATTTAAACTCATATTAAAGCATATTAAATTGTCTTGTCAAACGGCATATTTCTTTATTTCATGTCATAAAATAGTAAAAAATAGTTGAAGTAAAAAGTTTGCAGTGGGCCGATTTCTATACACGCAAGTTTAGTAGAAAATAGTTGCAGGTAATTTCTTTAAAGATTTGAACTCTTCTGGAATCGTTTGTATTAATAATTTCACTTTCAGCGTTATTAATTCTTTGTTCGCCCAAACATTCCCTTTCAATAACCTCTAAATTTGCCTTTAAATCACTTAATTTTGCCTCCAGATTACACTTGATTGACAAACAGTTAATTGTATTTTAAAATTTTCTAATCTTAAGCGTTCAAAAATTTCCCTACAAAGTTCCCATCAACTTCGAATTTTTATATCTGGGTAAATTATGGGAAATATGGGAAAATAGGGAAGAAACTCATTTATTGTTGAATCCACAACTCACTTTATTTTTTAAATGTAATATGTTTTAGTTTGATGTGGGCCGGCTTTTCTATAAACATTTAATTTTGAAAATATTTGGCATGAGTAGGAATATCTATCTCATTTATATACTTTTTCTCATTTATATTCGTTTTGTTTGAAATACTTAAATTAAATTATACACAGTGAGAACCGTCTTCTTCTTCTTCTTTCGAATAGGCCCTTTGATCTTTGCCCAGTATTGTCGCATCTTCTGCCGGTGTAACTCCTTTCTCTCTTCTGTCCAGGGGATACCTTTCCTTTTGGGGTTTTTCCTGAAATCCACGGACTTGCTTCAGGGTGCGTCTCACAGACTGTCTGTTTTGGAGATCTGTTATTCCCAGTTCTTTAATATCCTTCTCGGTTTCTGTCTACCAAGTGGTACGAGCCTTCTTGTTTTGCCAGAAGGTGAACAGACGGTTGGTTAGTCGGTTTGGAGGCAATCCTGCAACGTGGCCATAGAAAGCTATAAGAACCGCCTTATCAAAACCTTGTACATTTTTCTACAAAACGGTTTTTCTATAACAAAATGCTACACAAAGCAACAAAACTCCTTATGGAAAATATTAAATGAGCTATCCAACAAATCAACCTCTAAAGAAATAGTAGTAAAAATCAATGTTAAGATTCACCTAATGGAGGATCCTAATAAGGTAGCATCAATGTTTAATGCCTATTTTAAACACGCTTCCGAACTATTAACTACAAAGATATTACCAACCCAAATCTCAGACAACAATATACCTTATAATCCACATACAATTATTATTAGTAACTTTATTGCCATTATTATTAACACAATACAGACTTCGTCACTATCCAAAAATACAACAACAAAAAATATCACAAAACAAAAAAAAACAAACTAAAAACACCAACCCAAAAATACCCGAAATACACATACTTAAAAACTACATTTAAAAAAATTCAAAATTCTTCGGCCACACTAACTTTTCTCCCTCCCTTAACTCTTTCTACAATCACGCCACCTGCTACCTGACTCGTCCATGCTAGGTTCCCAATCTTTACACTTATTTTTCTTCACTACTTCCCATGTTAGCCCTTTGCACTCTTCCATCCAATGTGCCCACCAGTACCCTCTCCGCACACAAATTCTCCCTTTTTCTCCTTTAGCCAGTACCTTCTTCCCTTTTCCTCGTTGCCGCACCGAAACCTGGCTATTCTACATTGGATACCGCTGGAAGCTCTGCTTAACTAGAAAGGGAGTAAATACAAAGGGAGCCGTATACTTGTACCTTATCCACATCCAATGCCCCCATAAGAATACAACGAAATTGAATGCTGGTCATAGCATTATTCAGAAAATTAAAAACTCTTTAAACTATATAAACCCAAGTTCATGTATGAACTCCTAGTCGCTATAACGCATACAGTTAATGTTTCATTTACCACTGAAGAGTTCCCTTCGGTTCTCTAAAAAAGCGATTATACTATTTATAGAATTATAGGCCAATAGTCTATCCTATAAAAAAGTTGTTCTATAAAAACATGGAATATGGCGTACTGAATAGACTAATGCATTCATTTAAAGAGCCAATACCAACTTTTCTTTTCACTTTGGCTTTTAGTATGCACCACCCCGGAATCGCATATTTCGCACTCATTCAGGGTGGGTTTATGGGCAGTCCGGATGGTTAGTGAAAAGGGTTTTGCCTCCCCGACGGGAATTCGAACCCCGGGTCTCCCGGTTGCCAGCCGGGTGTGTTATCTACACCAACAAGGAGGACAACAAATACCAAGTGATATCCAGAGAACAACATGTTTTCTGCTAAAGTACCTATAACAAAATCCTAGAGGAAGTAGATCGTGTAATATCCGATAGGTATTTTCTGCGATTTATCTAAAAAAAAAATAAGTTAGACAAGTATGGCATTATAGGCAAATTAGCGAAATGGCTAGATTCATTTGTAAACAACAGGAAACAGTTCGTGAGAATAGACAACAGTACAGACAAAGTACCATCTTCCCTGGTAACTACAAATATTGGGACCCCACAAGGCAGTGCATTCTCCCCAGTCCTATTTTTACTATATACCTAAAGGAGACATTATCAAGTATATAGAAACGCAACACTGCTCCTTGTAGGCAGATGACTTTAGCTTCATCATCTTAGAAAATGCCGGAAGAAAAGGGCAACAAACTCCTCGGTAAAATAAACAGATTTTCCTAGGAAACAGAGAAATTACCACCCGATTGGAAATCGGCTCTGATCCATCCACTACACAAATATGGAGATTTTACTGATCTAAACAACTACCGTGGAATTTCGCTCGTCCCGGTAACATACAAGATTCTCTCCAAGGCGTTATAAACAAGGGCAGAAAATCAGCTGGATTGTCAACTGGGAGAATACCAGGGAGGCTCCAGGAAGATTTGATCCTGTGATGAACAGATCCTTAATCTTAAAACTGTACTTGCATACTCCAAGATGAGAAACCGCAAGGTGGTCGTCACCTTTGTTGATTTTAGGTTGGCCTACGATTCCATTGATAGAGAAACGCAAAGTACTATAGGAACTAGGGCTAGACAACAAAACCCGCAGACTCATCCTAGAAACCTTGACCAACACCTATTCCAGGGTTAAATTTAGAGGCGAGATCTCAAAAAGATTCGAAAAAAAAAACTGGAGTGAGACAAGGAGATGGACTTTCCCCACTTCTCTTCAACTTCCCCACTTCTCTTCAATCTGGGACGTAAGAACGATGGACTGCTTGTAGATTGCCAGGCCTTTGCAGATGACATGGCACTGATTGCTGATTCTCTTGAGATAGCAACAATACAGGTAAATTGCCTCAGAAAACAGGCTGCCAAAGTGGGTCTTCAAGTGTCGCTGGAGAAAAAAAAATTTTTCAAAAACATCAAAGAAGCAAACAGAGAGATGTTACTAAAGCAGGGAAACACCAAGAGGACTGAGAAATTTAAGTATCTCGGCGGATGGATTGAACCCAACTTATCAGAAAGAGCATCATTATCCATGAGAGTCAACAAGTTGGAACTAACCTATCGACTGACTAAGAATACCTACAATAAGGAATGTCTGTCACGCGACTTGAAACTTAAACACTATACATCAGTCTTACGACCAGAAGCCCTGTGTGCCATGGAGTGTATTTTCTTGAACCGAAGAGGTCTGGTAGAGAAATTGGAAATCAGAGAAAGGAGAATCCTCAAGAAGATCCTAGGCCCGGTAAAGGAAGATGGGGGAATTTCGAAGGCGACATAACTCTGAGCTCTACAAACATATTGAGAGGCTCTCTGACTATGCAACGAAAAGAAGGGTAGCTTTCTATGGCCAAGTTGCAAGATTACCTCCAAACCGACTAACCAACCGTCGGTTCACCTGCTGGCAAAACAAGAAGGTTCGTACCACTTGGTTGACAGAAACCGAGAAGGATATTAAAGAACTGGGAAATTCACCACTGAAAAAATGTAATAACTTCTATAGACGGATATTACTAGTAAAAGCGAACTACTACTAACCTCTATTGCACTTCATTAGTATGTCGCGACATGTCATGTCCTTCATTTAGTTAACGCGATACTGGCTGCATAGATTTATACAAATTAGATTCTCAACAGTTACTAGAAGTATGCACACAAGTGTATCATCAAAGCAATAAAAGCAAAAGACTCGATATTACTCACATATACTTCTCTCAGAAAAAGCATCAACCCTCAATAATTTCAAGCGAGTGCAGCTTCTCATGTCCAGTTCGCTCAAGAAAGTTCATGACGAGCTGGACTCATTTCAGTTCAAGGGGTTAAGTTGTGATATTTTCTTATTGCGATATTTTCGAGGTGTAATTATGATGTGACATTTTATGTGATCAACAGTCAGCAGAAAAAAATTGTATGTGATCCACAGTGTTTCCACACATATAAAAATGAAGTAGAGGAACTAGGTAGTATAATTTTTAAACTAAATCTTATGTCTTTGCGGTATGTGGACAACCATTTTCAAAGTAATTCTATTTGTAACATTAACTACGTAAATTTACATTAACAAGTGATGAAAGTTTAACAAATGATGAAAATTTGGAATGATTTATTTTGGGAACTTCATTAACTCACAAAATAGACTTGCACCATCTTACACCGTTTTGTCAAAAATGAACTTTCCACCACCCCACTTTCAAAGAAAACTGCACATATATTAATAGACCATGTATTGTAGACCATGTTGTAATGTATTTGAATAAATATAATCTATCCACTGTCACACCAGAATTAGCACATTAATAAATAAATTATTGTATGAGTAGAATGCCATTATTATAAACGCGTGTAAAGTTTACAAAGCGTGCGTAAAAGTTCAATGTAAATCAAGTGGAGTTTCATTATTAAACGGTTTCTGTTTGTTGTTACTATGGCAAAAACTCCACGTCACTAAACAAACAACATGGACGTAGTGAAAATAATTTTTCTGACATATATAATTAATGCTTCTTATTTTGAATCAAATCTCGCCCTCTCAGTCTGGATTTATCTGACTCTAATATAACTTAACCTAACCATAACCTAATCTAAATTAAATCTAGGTTAACCTAGATTACATCGACTAAATAGTGTTCCCGTCACTGTGCGTGTTTACTAGTTAGCAATTTTTGCCACGGAGGCGCTGATCGTTCTAACCTTATTGTGTCAGTGATTTTAAGTATTTTATCTGTCAAAATTACAATTTTTTAATTTTATCGGTAAGATACAATTATTTTTTTGTAGATTCAACAGTATTTTAACAAGCTTGGTAGATAATACAATATATGATACACATGTGTGAAAGGCTTTTGTGCACTTATTGCGATTAAAGCATTCGCCTTCGGCTAGTGCTCTTGACACACTTGTATCATAAACTACTGACTATTGATATTATTAAATTATTTTAATTTAAAAAATCACCCTTTATTTTTTTTTTAGAAAAGTAACTATTTCTCCAGTATATCAATATTTTGATATTTCGATCGGTATTGACCTTGTCATGCGAGTTATCGATGAAGACAAAACAAAAATAAATATAATTTAAATAAATAGTAAATGTAGTAAATTATTTACAAAACGAAAAATACTTTGGGTTAACATATATTGTACGATTTTATGATCCTTCCTCTTATACAAAAAAAAATAAGGAAAATATGAGCGGTTTGCGATATGCAAATGTGGGCCGCGATCCGAACCCGAGTCACGTGCGCCACAGCTCAATTCGTTATCTCGACGGGTGAAACAGTGGCGCACGTCGTCCGGGCGTCGCGACGCGCGAGAACATAACGACGTTCCGCGTAGAAAAAGAAGAAGATACAAAGAATGCAGGGAAAGAAACGCGCAAAAAAATTGTATGAAAAGGACATTACCGAATTACTCTTGGGATTTTGTGTGAGATTAAACGGAGAAATGTTTTGGAAAATAATTTTTTTTTGCTCTTCGTGGGTGAAATACGTGGATGTCGGATGAGATATGATTTGATTCTGTAATTTTGCACGGTGTGAATATAAAATAGTTCGATTTTTAAACAATGGATGGACCGGCACGACCCGCGAACGCTTCATTTGCTCCCTCGCCAACATAAATCAAACGCTAGTGGATGACGAAAGGTGTTGGGAATAAATTTTCTGCTAAAGAAAATCTACTCTCTCTCTGTCTACCGCAATGCACTTACGAAAAATCTACTAGAAAGCCGGATCATATAATAACATAATCCGATAATGAAAAGTCCTTGCGTACACCATTTTATTTACATTTAACATTAGTATAATCACCTCGATTTATATACAGGTAAACACCTGTATATCATACAAAATATACCGTATACAAAACTCTCTGGGAAAAATATCCTAGCTAGTTTAGTTATCTAGTTTTGTTTATTATATTCTATGATTATAATATATACCAGGGGTGGTCAAAACCGCCAAACTGTGCATACCGCAGATATTGATCGCATTTTATACACCGATCGTTGTTTTATGTTATACGATTTTCCAATTCAAGAATTGGTGGTATCAAAAATACACCGATTGAAATTTTATCAATAATTCACTGAATAAAGTTGTTTCATCCCTCTTTGTAGAATCAAGTTTTACCAGCTCAACCAGCTGCCATTGTATCATACATCAGCATGATTTGTGTTCAAAGGTATGGAATTGTGTTATCAAATATTATCAAGATCGAAAAGCTTGCTGCATCGTCAGTTTCGAGATTTGCTAATTAAATGTGCAAGTATACATCATCTATTATTGCAGACGGATGGTTAAATTACGCAATTTTCTTTAAAAGATTCGGAGAACTTCTACCACAAGTAAATTTATTTTTAAATCAGAAATCATATCAAGAACTGAATGACAAAGAATGACTTCTTGGCCTCATTTTTTGCTGTGATATTACACATAAATTAGATGTTCCGCTTTAGGGAAAAGGTAGAACGATAACAGACATGATAAGTGCATTGAAGTCGCTTAAAAAAAATTGTCGTTTAAGGAAAAATGTTTGTAATGAACACGAGAAAATTTAAAACGTTTTAAAAACATTTTCACCGACCAATCCCGAGATAGAAAGAAAACAAAAATTATGTCATACATATCATAATATTGATGAATAAATTCATGGGTTTTGGTGAATTCAAAGATATTTCTCATTGCTAGTTATATGTCTGATTCATTTAATGATAGCATTAATGTGGAAGATAAAAAAATTAAATTTCTGAGTACATATATAATTCTTAAAACAACATCCTCCAATATGAAATTGCGAATATGTTACGAGAAATATACAACCAACTGCATATTTGCTACAACTGCATGTGTAGTTTAGCATTGTTGGTAACTGAAGCAATCTAAGCCACGGAGGCATACTTTTGTTGAATGGAGCACTCAATACACCACCCGTACTTTGAAGAATTTATATAACTTAAATTACCGATGCTAGTTGCATGAATATTTAAGCTTAAAATAAACTTGTTTCTGCATTTCAATAAAATCATTGTATATTATGGTATGGTATATAGTATGGTATATTTCTAGTTGTAAATAATAACCAATGATACTAAAATGAAGTTATAACGTGCCAGATCGACACAATTCCCCTTCAATATTTTTATAATACAGATATTATTAAAAAGTTATTTTCCCTGTGTCATCCATTAATATAAGAACCATTACATTGTATTATATCAGTATAATATTAAGTTTAGTGCATAGGTTATAAGGACGCCGTAAATCGTATCTCGAGTATTAAACGACCGCAGCAATTCTTTTGTCGTTTGCTTGACGTGCCCTATACACATCGGGGTCAGATTAAACACGTCCTGGAATACTTAAAACGCGCTGGGGCATTGTGTAGCCGTCGCGGCGATATCTCACAACTAAACGACGCACATATCGAATATTATTTCTTTATTCATCATAATTAATAACCAACAGCGCACCAATAAGAATAAAATAGATATTAGATGGGTAGGCAGAAAAGCTCGGGTGTATACAATATTATTTCCATCTATAATTTGTATATTTTCGTACGGCTGTATTATTTTATTTTACCACTCCGATACTACACGAATCTCTAATAAAAATTATCAAAACGTCCGATATCCGATTTACTTTAAAACCAAAATAACAGCCTGGTCAACTAATATGTACACCTTCCTGTATTACAAAGTTACACATTTTTACAAAGGTCAGTTATTTTTTATTTTATTATATTTTATAATTTTAAATGTATTTTTAAATTATATTATATATTAATTTTTTAATTATATTTTTTATAATTATATATTTATTTATATTATTTATAGCGTATTTTCCCAATATTGGAAAACGTTAAGCACTTTGACTCACTTCTTGACGTTCTTCTTATTTTGCCAGTATTCTTTCATTCTATTGGAGAATGCCAATTTTCTTTCGTCAGACCATTTAGGTCTGTAAGGTTTAGGTTTTGTGTGCTCTGGTTGGACTTCCCAGTTGTTCACTTGATTACGGAAGGAGTCTTTGTCTGATGTGTCGGTTATGTTAGGGGATAGCATGTCTTTTTGTACTTCTTTCATCCATGGTATTATACTTTTGAGTGATGATATATAATCTAGTATTCTTATGGTTAGTCGGGTATTCGGTAGTCTATCTATGTGCCCAAAGAATTTCATTCGTATTTTTCTAATATCAATTTCGATGTGTGAGTATTTTTCAGTTGTCTTGATTGACTGTAGTCGGTACCCGTCAAAGTAAGTCTTGCTCCTACTATTTTCCGAATGATTTTTTTTTTCTTCTTTCTTTATTTCTTCAAGTTCGTATTTCTTATTGAGTGTAAGTGTTTCGCTAGCGTAGAGACTTGCCGGTTTGCTGACAGTGTTGTAGTGTTGAAGTTTAGTTTGCCTAGACATGCATTTTTTGTTACAGAGGTTTTTGATAAGTACAAGTGCTCCCTTGGTTTTCTGGAGGCGGTTTTGTTGTGATATTTTTTCGGATCCAGTAGGCTCTATAAATTCTCCCAGATATTTGAAATGTTTCACTCTTTTGGTCATTCCGTATTTTGTTTGCATGTTCTCGCCTTTGTGACTTAACACTTGAGTTTTCTCGGAGGATATTTGTAGTCCTACTTCTTCGGCTTATTCTTGGAGTGTTTCTATTTATTTTTTTGCAGTCTCTTGATCTTCTTTTAGTATAACCAAGTCATCGGCGAAGGCAAGGTATGGTATAGAAAGATTGTTTTTGCGTAAGCCAAGTGTAACTGGTTTCCAGACATTTTGTGTCTTGAGCTCTTTTCTCCATTCTTCCATGACATTATCCAAGACGATATTGAACAAGAGAGGGGAGAGGCCATCTCCTTGTCGTACGCCTGTCTGAATTTCGAAAGGTTTCGAGATTTCCGCCATAAATTTTATTTTGGATTTTTGTTCATCAGCGTTTGTTCAATGAGTTTTCGTGTTTTGTAGTCTACTCCTCTTTCTTCAAGGATCTGGAAGAGTGATTGTCTATCGATCGAGTCGTATACCCTTTGTTGAAGTCGACAAATGTGCACATCACTGCTTTATTTATTTCGAATTCCTCGCATTTTGACAATTGTTTTTAGGTTGACGATTTGTTCGGGGCAGGATCGGTTTTGTCTTGCTTCGAGCTGTTCTTGTGTTCGTGTCAAGAGACATCCTGAGAAAATTTTTTAGGCGACGGG
Source organism: Phosphuga atrata (assembly GCA_944588485.1). NCBI lineage: Eukaryota > Metazoa > Arthropoda > Insecta > Coleoptera > Silphidae > Phosphuga > Phosphuga atrata. The sequence goes on from OX155893.1 coordinate 35,212,496, forward strand.
AAGGAGAGAAATCCCTCTGTAGTTGTTCACATCTGCTTTATCTCCTTTTTGTGTAGTGGGTGGACAAGTGCTGTTTTTCAGTCATCGGGTATTTTTTCCGTTTTGCCATATTTCTTGGATGATATGTGTAATTTCTCTGAGTCATTGGGTCCGAGGTTTTTAAGTAGTTCTGCAGTGATGCCGTCTTCACCTGAGTCTTTATTGTTTTTGAGTCTTTTGATTTGGTAGTGGATTTCGTCTTGAGTTGGTGATAGTGATTCTTCTGAAGTGTGGTCTCATTGTTTCTTAGGGAATCTTTTCGTTGGTTCTGGGCAATTCAAAAGTCTGGAGAAGTAATTAGCTAAATCTTGGCAATTTTCTTTATTCGTCAATGCTAGTTTTTTGTCTTGTTTTCTGAAGCATAAGTTTTGTGGTGTGTATCCTTTGATTTGGTTGGCGATTATCCTTTGATTTTGTTTTGAACAAATCACGCGTATTGTAGTTTCGGAAGTCGTTCTCAACCTCGACCGAAGTCAGTTGATCATTAATATATTTCCGTTTGATTCGTCTCAGAAATTTGAGATTTTTCTTATTATTTGTGTTATTATATTATTTATATATTATATTCTATAATTTTAAATATTATCAATATGTTCATTTTTTACAAAAGAATGAGATATCACATAATTTTAGATGAATTTAGTGTAAACTCTTTATTTGTAGCTAGTTAATATTTGATAACTAAAAAATACCACTGGTTTGTTCAATTTAAGATTGGCCAATATAGGAAATTTCGTAGCGATTAATATGTCAATGTTTTAACATAAAATGGGCTTACACCCCTTTTAGAATAAACGGTCCATATATTCTTGTAGGTGTCTGTAGATAATATTGCGCTAGGACTAGGCGAATTGTCATTAGACTGAAATTAGATATTGCGAGCCTATAATTCGTTTATATAAACAAATGAGTGTGTAACTTTTACTCGCGGTTGAATTAAAATTTATTTGACGGTTGTGGCACGTATTAGTAAAAAGGTTAAATTTAAAAAAGATAATTATTAAATTTGTTAAATACAATATTGCAAACAAAATAATAAAAATTATTAGTATTAAACTTTATAAAAATAAAATAAAATCTTGTATTCAACGGAAATTCAGTCATGAACTTATTAAGATGTTTTAGTTTTACTTTAAAAGTTTTAGTTTTAATTCAAAAACTGACATTCTACCTATATATCCGCATTAACCCTAGTTTTGGGTTTTGGCAAACTTAACTACCGCCGCCATTGCTGCCGTGCCAGGGCTAGCGTTCTCAAGTTCTGACTCCCAAGAGCTTCAAATCCGCTTCCGCAGTATCGCCATCTTTTCTTTGAGCTTCCGCTTGCGGACACGCATTTTTTTTTTGTTATCCTGTCGTCCGACATTCTGATCATATGGCCGGTCCATCTTAGTCTTGCTGCCCTGAATAGTTCCTTCAGCCCGAGGTCCCTTCTAATACAAATTTATATTTTTTTGGCAAAAACTATTGATCAATTTCTAAAAAATTTAAAATCGTCGAAAACGGAAACTGCATAAGCAGAATATAGACTTAACGGTATTTCCGCCAAAAAAAAGCTCTGAGTTACTGTTTAAAAGTTTTTCTTAAAGTAGTTTTTCTTCAAATTTTTAATGTTGAGAATGTTTAAATGTTGGAACTATTAAAAAGCGACATCTATGTAGATTTGACTTAGTCTAACCCTATTTCCGTCAGTCAACGTTCAAACAGATTTTGGATTGAAAAAAGATCTGAGTTACTCCCAAATCGCGTCTAAAGAGGTTTTACTTCAAAATAAAATTGTTCTGAATTCTAATAAATCAAGAATGCAAGGGATTTCGATTTACTTAATTTTTTACCCCCGATACTTTATGATCTTGACATTACACATATACCATTATTTTCTTATTTAGTTTATATTTAATTCCAAAACTTTAAATCAAAAAGTCCAAAATATGCGAGCGAAATACAAATTTGCGAGACACATCACCATTGGTCAAATCGAAACATAAACTTGTATGCTATTGTTCGGCGTCGATATTTACTGTGCTGTTTTGCTGTGAAATATTTCTGTAGTGTTTTCCAATACCTAGTGCGAATTTGGTATATGGTGACAGTATAAATGATCAAGAACAATGACAGAAAGTGGTTTGTTTAAAATAGATACATGAGCGCATATTTTGTAACGGATGAGCATGCGCAAAAGGTGTGGGTAGGGTGGACTATACACCTCGATTGGGACTTTATCAAACACTTTATCTGGTGTACTTATAATAGTGTTTTTGCATTCCGGTACTAGACAATATTTATGAAATGGTTTTTTGTTTTTTCCATGATCGAAATAGTGATTCAAACTGAAAATCCTTAACTGGCTATGCAAATGGTAAACAACACAGAATGACAACATGAGCTGCGACGTCTTCCAAAGCGCGCAATAAATGTGACCGTTCAAACAGGTCAAATGTAATCGATATTTAGTATATTAAAAAAAAATTAATTGATTTACTTTCAACAGTATTTATATTTTTTACTACGTTAAAACAAAGAAAAAAGTGAATTAGGCAAATAAAAAATTAATGCATATTCCCTATTATAGTACAAGAATATGTCAGTCTGAATTTAGTATTATGACATACAAATATGTAACATAACAAGTAGATAATATTACTCTTGGATTTGCCAACAAGTTGTTCAATCTCAGGAGGACAATATCGAGAACTTAATGATAAGCCCTCATTACTCATTACAAAAACATGGTAGACATATATGTTGGTTTAAAGCAGATTTTTTCAAGTATTTCGTGAATTTTCATTGGATAACTTCAATGGAATTGAAATAATTAGAATTTTGTGCAGACGATGCAGTTGAAACTGTGTCAAATTATTAAGTCCACCAAAATTACGAATTATTAATACTTACGATGCTTTCAGGTTATGTAAGTAATTGATATTTGCGGATCTGAAAATCTACTGCTTAGTTGAAACTTAGTTGAAAAAAGATTTATTTTATTGGTTCTATTATCTTTATGAAGAATAAAAGTTTATTTAGTTTTACAAAATAAACAAAGCCAATATCAATTTTACTAATCAAATGTTACTTAACATGCAATAAAAATTGGATTATCCGAAAACTGCTTTCGTTTTTTTTTCCATTAAAAATAAGTAACATATTTGTCTAGTTAAAATATTTTGTATACAAGAAATGAGCATAGAAATAACTTATGAAGCAGTCTTTTATGTCTAGTCTTGTCTGTCTAGACCAGGGGTTCCCAAAGTTTTTTTCCGAATTTTTTGGCTGGCAAAAAAATAACAGAATAAAATCAAAACAATAACCACGACTTTTTTTGTTTTTTGTGTTAAATACATTCAACTTCTTCTTATTTTAATATAAATATAAATCTTTAATTATATATTTATTACAACACAAAAAATAAACGAAATCCATCTTATTATATAATATTTTTATTCAATGCAACAATGATTACAAACTAGAACAATTAATTAACACTAACAAAAATAATGTGAATTTAAAAACTTGTAATAAATTTATTCATTTGTACCCTATTGTGCGACTTGTGTAGATGTTTTATTTTATATATGTCATTAAACTTTGCTTATATGTCTTTGATTATCACTCAATTTTGATATTAATTTCGACCTATTTATGCTCATAATTGAAAAACTTTTTTCGCAAATAAATGTGCTACCAAATAATGAATACATTTATTGAGCATGTTTTCATATTTCGGATAATTTACACATGATAATCCTTTATAAAAATCAATTAAGGAATTGTTCCGATAAGAATTCTTAGCATCGATATTTTCCTGTAATTCTATCAATTCAAATTGCATTTCTTAAATGATTAACAGTTCTGTATCTATTTGAGACTTATATTATATTTCTGTACTAATGTGTAATAACTAGACTAAATTTGTTTTTTTAATATAAACTAAACAATATTTTATTAATACCAACGCTTATTGTTAAAGCTCTGTAAGATTTTTTTTTAAATATTAAAATATTTTATTATATCTTATTTGTAATATTTATTATTTATTTTACTATTTACTTATTTATTTTTTAATAAAAATATAATATATCGTATCGATATCGCGGGCCGAATTCACGGGCTTTGCGGGCTGCATTTGGCCCGCGGGCCGCACTTTGGGAACCCCTGGTCTAGACCATGAATCGGCAACCGGTTTTAATTAAAGAGACATATTTCTCAAACAAATTACCAATCTTGCACAAGGGCCAAAGGCCTTTCTATTAAAATTTCTATTATTTTCTATTAAAAATAAAAATTTCAAATGTTTAATGATAGCGTTTTAGTTTTTTTATAAATTCATTTTTACATGTTGTAAAATAAATAATAATGGCAAATAATTTAATAAAAATGATTTTTTCGAGTGAATTGATGCACGAATTGATGCACGAATTTGTATCAGGTTCGTAATTTGAAGTCTATAGTTTGAAACAACTTTTGAGGCTAAAGTCGTTGAGCTAGACTGACATTGTATTTTCTTGATATTCATATTGCTAAAAATCCGAATATTTCTAAGATTTCAAATGCCATCAGATTAAGTTAATTGTAACTTTCAGAAATGCTATTCCTTGTTTCAAAATCAATTTGATCTTCCTTTTGTGATTTTGATCTGTCCATTTATGTTTTACTGCCTACTTTGTTTTTACTTTCCAATTTATCTCGTTATGTTTGTAAAAATGTAAATTTTGAAGACCAAATGAAATTTAAAGTTCAAATTGTGCTCTATCAACCTTTTGCAACGTCGTTAATGACACTTCCTGCTTCTCGATGGTTTTTCAAATTATAGAATTGAATCAAAATTTAATTCTTGATGTTGATGTACATAGATTATTGGTTTTCCAGAAAGAACTTTTTTCTAAAAGTTATTGGGCAATATTGTTTCGTCCTTGGAATTTCTTATTGAGATTGTTAAGATGTGCTGTCATTTCGGTAGCAAAATAGAATATTTGTGAGCAGTCGTCAACGTTTAACTTCCAGTATTCCAAGTACTGGGATAACAAAAATGTTAAATTCCTCGATAGACTGAAACTTTTGGCCCTTTTTTAAACGGGGACTTTCTTTATTTTGATATAATTTCAAAAACATCGCTTTAACATTCAAATCTTGTATGTTTTAATAAATGAAATTTTGATTTGTTTCAATATACTTAATATATATATATATATATATATATATATATATATATATATATATATATATATATATATATATATGGACAGGGCACATGCAACCACAGCCACAAGCAACTCGAGAGTTGTACGTTGCCGACCCCTGGTCTACACTTATCCGTCTGGTTCATAGACATATAAGAATAGACCGAGGCAGTGAGCGTCATATGCGTTGACTCGATTAAAAGAGACCGATTTACAAGGGGTCCCTCTATCTCTTTTTACAATCTCATATTTACAAATTATTGTTGTTTATTTATTGTTTTGTGTTTGATAACCATAAGAAGTATTTTTCAAAATGCATGCGCGTACTATTAGCGCGATCTATTCTTATATGTCTATGGTCTGGTCTTAGCTATCTACCTTTGTAGGTCAACCTTATTCGTATTCTTGTCCATCTAGACTTGTTGTCCAAAACTAAAAATAAAAAAATGGGTTTTCCATTTTCCACAAATTCAGTCAAAAGAAGAAGAAAAAAATGATTAAAAAAAAAGAATGCTCAAAAATTTAACGAATCATTTTATAGAATATCTGAGTGTTATTCTCCTTGCAAGCTGCAAGTATCAGATATAGTTTTAATCTGCATTTGATTTAGAACAATTTATAAAAAGATTCAGTCAATTTAGATTATTTTGGAAAAAAAAATTGCGCTTCTTTATATTTGCTTATTTCTGTCTTACGTTTCACCAAAACAGAACAGGGTTATTATTTGTACAGGGTTATACACAATTTATACTACTATATTTTAAGTGGTGTAAGGTTCATAGGGAGAGAGGTTTATGGTGAGGGACAGAGGGTTAACTTTGGATTGGTGTTGGTGTGAAGAAAAATTTTGTAAAAACAAAGTGAATTGCTTTCAATAAATTATCTTTCGAAATGTCAAATTAATTTAAAGTCAACTTTTCTTTTTATTTGTGGGATTTAAAAAATATATATAGTAATATAATAATATGTGGGATTATATATAGAGGAGTAACAACCTCGTTAAAAAACCTGGGTCCATCTGGCTCCGGATGTAGCACCCTGTAAGGGTCTCTGCCTAGGGTTACTTGGTGAAAATTGGTCAACGGCCAGCGGAAGATGATACTTAAATTCCCAACGGTGGATGAAGCGGAAGAGCCGGGTGGTTACACCAATATAACCTTGTGATCTTCTTCTTGTTGATCACCCCATCTTTAACTTCAACTAGAAACAAACATGATGATAACAGAAGGTAAAATTCCACTACCACGGGCATCAGTCAATAGACTGATTACTCCTGGTCGTCGGATTTCGGGGGACCAGGAGCGTCATGTTGAGAAGGATCGGAGCTTCTACGCGCGAAGCATAAGTACTTTATTGGCACGCTCAACTCGAACACTCTTCTAAAAGTCGGTAAAATTAAACAGCTTGTAAACATAATGGACAAATTTAATATCAAAATCTTTGCAATTCAAGAAACCCGTTTCCTTGATGAATACCACTTTGACACAGATGATTATCGAATATACAGGGAAACCCAGGGCCTAAACCTGGAATAAATATCGAATATACAGGGAAAAGGGAAACCCTCTATAAAAATTAGGACAGGTCCCAGGCAATTTGGTACAGCGTTTGCCATCCACAAATCAATTGTAGACTCACTAATTGACTTTATGTTTACATCGGAACGCATCTCCACTCTATCACTGAAATCGGCGAACAAAGCGTATACTCTCATCAACGCCCACGCTCCCACAAACGACTATAATAAAAAAAATCCTAAAACATCGGATACCTTCTGGGAACAGTTAGAAGAGGTCACCAACCAAATTCCACAGCATCACGTCAAGATTCTGTTAGGCAATTTTAACGCCCAGTTGGGTATAGAGAAACAATTTATGAAAACAACAGGTATTCAAACAGCACATAAAGAACAAATAAAATGGTGGAAGACTAATAACTTTTTGTGAAAATTTCCAACATAAATTCATGTGAACACAATTTAGAAAACCGAGACATAAGCTTTGCACTTGGAGGGCACCCAACATCAATATGGGTGAATTTCAAATCGATCATGTTGCCATCTCTCATACAAACCAAAATGAGGTCCTTAATGTAAAAACGAGGAAAGGTTTCTTCGATTCTGATCACTACTTGTTACAAATTAGAATTAAACTACAACCCAACAGGAGAAGACCATGACAACCACAATTTTTTAAGCCTGACCCTCAATATTTAAAAATATGACAGTATTTTGCAAGAAATCAACGAAGCAAACACGTCAAACTGGACAGAATTATTGGATGTTCTCAGGAACGCTATGAGGATAGGCCAACCCCCACGTAAACGTAAGCACAGATGGTGGAACAGTGTATGCGACCAAGCAATAGACCAAGACAGACTTAACGCTTGGAAAAAAATTCAAAGCAACAAAACGCCAGACAAATGGCAGGAGTTCTTGTACATTCGGATACAATCATAAAAACTAATTAGAAAAGAAAGAAGTAGCTATGAAAAAAAAACGACTATAGGAAATAGAACAAGAATTACAAAGAATAATACTAGGAATTTTTACAGAATTTTTAAAGAGAGCCTGACAGTTTATCGAACTGCCTGTGCTCTAGTCGATCTGATGGTTCAATTGAGACAAGCACCAATGCGAATTGTCAAATTTTAGCTGAGTACCTCAACAAATTTCTCAACTGTGACAACCCATCCAGCAAGTTTATTTTTGAACAAACTGAATTCAATCCAGATTCCAAGCCGCCTTCCTTCCAGGAGATAACTGACATCATTCATTCATTAAAAAACGACAAAGCCCCTGGGGAAGATGGAATCATTGCCGAGTTATGGAAACTGGCTGACGACAACCTCATTCGCAGAATACACAATATAATTTGTGATATTTGGGTAACCGAACAAATCCCCCCAGAGTGGAAATGTGCTCTTACACACCCGCTTCATAAAAAAGGTGATAAGATGGACCCGAACAACTATAGGGGCTTTTCCCTCCTCCCAGTAACGTACAAAATTCTTTCGAAAGCTCTCTTGAATAGACTTGAACTTCAAGTAGACTCACAAATAGGAGAATATCAGGCAGATTTCCGTAAGTGGCGCTCGTGCACGGAACAAATTTGGAATCTGAAGACAATATTGCAAATTCGATCTTGTGGAAACACCGTGGTTACCTTTGTTGATTTCAAAAAAGCCAACGGAAAGGAAAGAGAAACTGGAAGAGTTCAAAGTTGATAGGAAAACTAGGGCATTAATTCAACAAATTCTCATTGATGCTACATCAAGGGTAAAGTTTGGTGGAGAAAATTCTCAACCTTTTTAAATACATACGGGTGTTCGACAGGGAGATGGACCTTCACCCATTCTTTTTAATATGGTCCTGGAAAAAATAATCAGAACTAGGGAAAAAAAGATTGAGGAAATACACATTGGAAAGAGAAGAGATTATAGATCTAATATCAAATGTTTGGCGTTTGCTGATGATCTTGCCGTATTATCGAATACCAGACAAGCAGCTAAGCATGCACTTGAAAAATTTCACGAAATTTCACAAATGGCTGGTCTCTTGATATCTTTAGAAAAAACACAGTATATAAAACGATCCCCGTCCGACAATCTACCCATCAAGACACGATATGGTTCTGTATCCAGAGTTTTACAGTTTTAATACTTAGGAGAAATCATACAACCGTCTGGCCTAAATATAATAGCAAATCAAGAACGAGTAAAAAAATTACAGAGAGCCTACCGGACTTACTTGGAATCATTATAACAAAAAAAACAATATCTGTTAATGCAAAACTACAACAATACAAAACAGTCGTTCTTCCTGAAGCACTTTATGCAGCAGAAACAACTCTAATTCATTGTCACTCAAAAATCAAAGAAATAGAGAAACACGAACGTAAAATTCTCCGAAAACTTTCTGGGCCTGTGAATAAGGAGGGAATATGGATTAAGAGAACATCATCAGAAATGTATAAATCCGTAGAACCTATCACTGACACTTTCAGAAAGAGACGAGCTAAATTTTGTGGTCACATATACAGAATGGACCAGCACAGAATTACGAAACAAATTTTCAACATTACCTTCAACTGTAAAAATAGGTCCAAATGGATACAGGAAACTGAAGAAGACCTCAAGCAGCTAAAAATCACGATACACGACGTGAATGATCGGGTTAAATTTAGAAACACCATAATGCACCATAAATTTGATAAAGAACTGCTCCCAAAGATGCCAGGAAAAAAGTGGACGGATATATATATATATATATATATATATATATATATATATATATATATATATATATACATATATATATATATATATATATATATATATATATATATATATATATATATATATATATATGAGAGAATGATGAATGAGGGAATGTTAGTGGAAAGGATTCTGGCAGATAGACTACTGGCGAGATAGAGCTGCAAGAGAGGCGCAGACACATAGATGAGGGTACCTACAATAGAGACTACAGCAAAATCCAAGTTTTTTGGCAGATGTCCAGAGTATCTAGTCCATCCTAAAGCCCCACAGGTAACGATTGCCCGGTTTAGGTGCGGTAGTGAGGAAAGGGGTAGAAGGTATTGGATGGCTGCAACAGATAGGACTTGTCGAGAATGTGGCGTAGGGGAGGAGGTGTAGGAAGATTGGGTGTTAAGTTGTAAAAAATGTGAATGGAGCGAAGAGGAAGAGTCAGTGGCGAAAAACTGGAAGAAGGTTATGGATGAGAGTGGCTCGGGTTTTGTGTACATGGACAAAATATCGAAAGTGAAAGGACAGGGTTAAAGGCTATTTTTGTCCTTTTATTTATGTTTTTTTTTCTTACGTTCTTTTTACTTAAACAGCATCTAAGAACTTATGAACTGTTTATTGTTTTTGTATTAATTTGGATATTTTATTTTCCGTTTCATTCTGGTGTTTTTCTTTTTGTTCTTTTGTTTTCTTTTTTGTTTTATTCTTTTGGATGTTTTTTTTTCTTTGGATGACACTAATGTACGAACTGTCGTGTATTTACATTTATGCCAATAAAGGATTATTGTTATATATATATATATATATATATATATATATATATATATATATATATATATATATATATATATATATCCGTCAAAATTTGCGATTTCGAAAAAAATTGATTTTCGACACCTCTCTATGTCAAAATTCGCGATTTCGAAAAAAAAATGGATTACGACATCTCTCTGATTTTTACATATTGCATGTCCATACCCGCAGAGTTTTACACCGATTACGTTAATGTAGATCATTATGCAATTTAGTTTACAATAAGTCAAAAAATCTCAAAAAAGCAAACTATTTTCAACCGCCTAAAAACACCTTTTTATATTTAGAGCTATTGGATTCTTAAAATACGGAAGGAATTTCAAAACTTGCTTTTTCAAAAAATCTAACTACGGGACGGCAGATACATCTCATATTTGCTGCCTGTACTTACATCGCAAAAACTGGAGATGCTAGAGATGGGAAAGATTGATTTTTAAATCCTTCTTTAAAAATAAAGAAATGGGTACATACCATTTTCCAAAGATCCAGTTAATAGAAGTAGAAAATAATTATTTAAAAAATAATAATGCTGAAATGAATAATGATCGAAGAATAATTTTATAAAATATTTGAAAGGATTATTTTCCTTGCAAACTACAAAAATACTTAGTTTTAATGTGCATTTAATTGAGTATTGATTTTTGTAATATTTCAATATTTATATATATTTAAACTTGCAAGTCTAGTCTTGTCCTTCTAGTCTTGTCCGTCTACTGTTCATCGTCGAGTCAGTCCAGTCTTATCCATTTAGTCTTGTCCGTCGAGTCTTATCCATTTAGTCTTGTCCATCTAGTCTTGTTTATATTGTCTTGTCGATCTAGTCTGGTCTATCTAGTCTTATCCGTCGATTCTTGTGTGTATATGTTGTAAGTATTTCGCAGTTTTAACCTAAACATAGATAATTTGATGGTTGTAGTCTGATGGACAGAGTTATATAGTAGATAATTAAGTTATTAACATATACCTAATAAGCTCCAATTATTTCCGACTAAATATAATTTGAAGAGACGAAAGATGTATGTGATTTGTTATAGTCTTGATAAAACACGATACCTTTACCAATTCTAGATGTTTCTGTTCAAAAACTTTTTCCAATTTTCTTAGTTGCTGACACAGGGCACGTAGGAATTTATCATTTCGTTATCTGGTAAAAAGTTTAGTTTTTCATTCTTTGCACAAAATAAACAATATCCTTATAATCCCACTTAACTGATAACATCACCTTCCTATAATGAATATCTGCTTTTCTTGTTTGAACTGGCTCACTTAATTTGGGTCATGATCAGTTGCATACAATGCAACCGATGATGACCCAAATGAATTGGTGGTGGAGGTGATTGTTTATAATCACCTCCACCACCAATCACCAGTTTCTATTAAAAAATGAATCATTTTCGTCACAGCTCAAAAGTAAATCAATCATCTATTAAGTGAATCCTTTTCAGTTCTTGTCCACAAATATCAAGGTTTCTACGTAATCAAGCTATTTTAAACGGCCGTCGCTGTTTTGGATGACAGAACATAGCCAAACAAAAATATCCACCTTGTGTAGTTTAACCTGTTTTTAGTTCTAAAATATTTGTCCTATTTATTCATATAATATTTTCTTAGTAAATATTCATATTATTCTAGTTTAATAGTTGTAAACGACGGTGCAAGAGAAATAGTTTTGAGAAGCCGTAATATATGTTGAGAGCTTGGAAATTTTAGTGTTTAGATGGAAACCGCATGCATATTCATCTAGTAGCTAGACAACATGATGCCATGTCTATAAACAGTAAAAGCAGCCCGAAAACATAAATATAAAAATATTATTACGATAATAATGGCGCGAGGGTTATTTATAAAACGAGCTCGGTTCGAGCTCAGGAAACTGACGAAATACCCAATTACAAGCCCCGCGTTTCCGCGGTTATTACCCCCCAGAAAATTAAGTAATTCTAATATAGAAATAAGATATAGTCGAGAACACGAAACTTAGGAATGGTTTCTGCGTGGAGACGAACTGGGCCAAGCAGATAATGTGTTATACGCGTCGTGGAGACACGCTGCGTGGCAGCTAATCCCGCTGTCGGGGCTGCGGCACAGATAACCTGTCCGGCCCAACTGATTTGCATCTCCCGAGGGGACGGTAACTATCTTGGCAGGGACGGCCAACCCTTACGGCGAATTCTCAAGCCACAAACAACTTTAACACAATCACAAACCCTCCAAAAATTTAACTCATTATCTAACGTTTCTCCTATTTGATACGAACCCTTCTCTATCTATTGCGTAATTTACTCATTTAAATTATTTCATTTACAACATTAATTTATTTTATACTCAGTCACCTTATAATTGAAGTTATCCATACTTATGAACCGTCTAAAGTACCACTTTATCCACTGGAATAATGTAATAACTTTATTCCGCTAGTGAAATAATGGAAAATACGATCTTAAATCAATCACATTTTATTTATTTATCATTACTAGTAACATTAACATTCGTTCCATTAATAATTCGCTTGTAGTTGTCATCGGTTTCAGAACGCACAGTGCCTGTCTAAGTTTTTATTACGTGTAAAGAAACAGTGGATGTTGATGTTTCCTTTTAAGCAGCGACTGGAACTAGGAGAACCTTCGATTTTCCTTGCGATACCAAGCTTATTATATATAGTACTCGATATAACTTTTTGCTATACCGGAGCCTATCCCCACCAAGTCGATTAATTTTTGTACGGTCTTCATCTTTATTAGCCAATAAAGTTGTGGATCTCAATGTGCTCCTTAGTGTGCTCCTCAGTGTGTTCCTCATACAATGGCTTTTAGAAGCTTCTTGTGTTTCTTCTTCCTGTGGTGCCAAAGACTTAGTGGACTTTGACATCCTCCCATTGGCTACACTTCTGCTTAGTGTCTAGATCTTAGATGCAAGTATAGGGAGCCTTCACAGTTTTTAACGTGGGTGGGGTGTCGAGTGCCACAATTTTGAGGGATTTATTTTTTCTTGGCAATGACTGTACTGTGATGACCTTGGCAGAGCCATGCACAGGAGGACGGTGGCTTATTTTCATACTCGTGTCCCCGGGATTTGAACCTGGAAGTTATGGCTTCGTAATCCGACACCTTGACTACTAGGCCACCACCGCCTCCAGTTCTGGGTTTGCCAGATTCACAAACGAAGCAACTCTTAAAGAAACTTTTGACAAGGTGTTGATTAGGTTGTGAAGTACATTTTTGATCCACATATCGTAAAAAATAAATTCTTTTTACGATATTTTATAAAAAATGTACTTCAAAACCTAATCAACACTTTGCCAAAAATTTCTTTAAGAGTTGCTTCGTTTTTGAATCTGGCAAACCCAGAACTGGAGGCGGTGGTGGCCTAGTAGTCAAGGTACCGGATTACGAAGCCATAAGTCCCATGTTCAAATCCCGGCGGCACGAGTATTGAAATAATGGATTAAACATTGGATAACTTCTTCGACGTAAGGACATGTATTTTTTGCACGTCTCCACAGTATTGATAGAGATGTTATCTGTGCCGCAGCCCCGACAGCGGGATTAGCTGCCACGCAGCGTGTCTCCACGACGCGTATAACACATTATCTGCTTGGCCCAGTTCGTCTCCACGCAGAAACCATTCCTAAGTTTCGTGTTCTCGACTATATCTTATTTCTATATTAGAATTACTTAATTTTCTGGGGGGTAATAACCGCGGATACGCGGGGCTTGTAATTGGGTATTTCGTCAGTTTCCTGAGCTCGAACCGAGCTTGTTTTATAAATAACCCTCGCGCCATTATTAGAGAATCCTTGTTCTATTGTGACTTTTCGTGAAATACCGGTCTTGGAAACTGGTATCTAAACTAGCAGATATGCGCTTATGTCTTATACACTGATATTCAAATTCATCGATTTTGTGAATTGACCAGAAATCCCCATTATTACCTCCAAAAGGAGATGCACTGCAAGAGGAAGAATAAATAACTATTATTCAATGTTGCCTTATAAATAAAATTTAATTCCTCGCTACGCACCCAATGAAGCAGTTGTTTATTGAAACTGTTGAATAGAAATTTGATTCCGCTAGCGGTTTAAAAACTTCAAATAAAGTGCGTGTCCTAGCACTATTCCATGGCAACGCATCAAAATAACTGGTTCAAACAATACTCTAAGCCAAATTTTGACTTAGGAATCATAAACAATTTTTATCTTTGTAATTGTATCTCAAGACAACAACACATGCTTCTTTGAATTTAGTTTGTTTGATATAACGCAAAATTAAATTATAATTTCTATTTCACTCGCGGATAAAATTATGATTTAATGAGCGTATTGTTAAATACGCCAGTGCAACAAATAACTATTATTGCGTGCTGAAATATGACTTGGTTGACAATGTTTATAATTTGTACTTGCCAATCTTTATTACTTCTAATATCTACTATTCAATAGAGACTTTCGATTTTAAAATATGATATGTTGTATGTGAGACATAAACGCATTGGTTTTTTTCATTTGAAAGAAGATTTTATGGCATTAAGTGTAGAATAGAACGTCATTCAAATGTCTCCCGCGGCTTTGCTGAGTGTCACGTATTCGAGAGATACCATTTTCTATGACTTGTCGCATAAATCTGGCTGAATTTGCCGGATGGCGTTCGTTATGTTGACTTTGAGTGCGTCGATTATTTGCGGTTTATTCACATATAATATGTATTGAGGTGGACAAGTGCGTGTCCAATGGAGAGGTAGTTAAATGATAACCAATTCGTGTGAACAGCGTATATTAAAACTGACTTATGAGTATGACGTGTTTACACCTTGATGGCTGGGAACAGAGAGGGCAAACTCTAGTCTGCGACCAGCTGACTACACTCTTATCACTAATAACGCTGTTCATTTTGGAGGAGGACAAACGAATAACAATTATAGTTTTCAGAGCATCACAGCATAGACCTGCAATTTAAGATATCCTCAAAGAAAGAAGTCTATAGGCGTTAAATCACACGATCTCGGTGGCTAGTTCACATCTCTTCTGCGCGAGATAACCATGCCTTCAAATCGCTCGTGCAGATTGTCCATTGTGGCATGTGTTGTGTGGAACGTTGCACCGTTGTGTTGAAGCTACATGTTATCAGTATTCATATCATCCAATTTGTGCCACAAGAAGTTGCCTATCATCGATCTGTATCGCTCACCGTTGATGTTTATGGCAATGTCATTATCGTTTTGAAAAAAATACGGACCGATGATTCCACCAGACTAACATTCGTACCAAACAGTGACTTTCTTGGGATTCATTTGCAGTTGGTGTAACAACTGCTTCAGAGTCCTATTACCGAAGCTCACAGCGTTGTATATATTCATTTGCTGCTGGAGATACACCAGCAGCAAATGTATGGATTGTATCGCCCCAAATTCGACAAGTTTGCCTGTTTAGATATCCATTGATCCAAAATGTAACTCATCGTTAAAGATAATTTTTTGGGCGAAATTGTGGACAACTTACCACTGCTTCCAATCTGCGAAGCTCACAACATTGTCTAAGGCGTTTACCTTAATTTCCTGGGTTAGTTGGAATTTATAGGGATGCCGACCCAAGTCTCGACGCAAAATTCGCCAAGTTGCGAGTCAGATAAAGTCTTATGAACAGGGAGAAATTTATTACCTTCGGTTTTCCCATATACTCTCACGCATAGCAGCGACATTTTCAGGAGATCTTGCGTTTCGGCATTGGCTGATTTATTTACCGAGACGGTTTACTCGAATTTGGCCACCAAACGTCGAATTGGTATTTCCACACTTATTCTACTTTTGGTCGTCAAGAGGCATGCGTCTGTTGAAAGGTTAGTTAGTTGAAAGGTAAGCATGTTGCAAAGGCCTGCAACGACGCACGTGAAGCATGACTCAAAAGTTGAAAGGGACTCGTAGGGGACGTAAGGGACCATCCTTGGGTTGCCTCTTCACTTTAAATTTTCAAGAATAAATTTATTGTATGTGTTTATTTTTAGAAAGTGCAATACAATTTATAGAAAATTATCATGAGCATACAGATATTTTGGGCATTCATAGAAAACATTATTCAAACAATATCAAACGAAACGATTCGATTGGTAATATATCTGAAAAAAACGAACATCTCATCGGCTAAGCTTAAAAATGAAATTAAAAGTTTACGGATTTATCGTCTAACCCAGTGGTGCGCAAACCGTGGGTCACGACCCCTCGGGGGGTCGCGATAGAAATTTTCGGGGTCGCCTAAAGGCCGATTCTCATATACGCGACAATCAGCTACGCGACGTCACGCGATATCGCCTGTCAAATAATGATTACATTGTTTTAAATAGGCACGCTCTCACTATGGCTACGCGACTTGCCCATTTATAACAATGTAATCATTATTTGACAGGCGATGTCGCACGACGTCCCGTAGCTGAGTGCCGCGCATATGGGAATCGACCTTAATTCAAATAAAAAATTTGAAACCAGTAAACCAGTGGTTTTTTAAAACCAGTAAAATATTTAAATTATATTATTTATAAAAATAGAACGACATATTTTATGAAAACAATTGTCTGTTTTAATACCTAATCAGAGCCGTAGCAATGTTTTTGACACCCTTGGGAAATATTTAAAGTAGATTTATAAATTAAATTAACGAGATCCACATTTGTAATTTAGGAATTACTTTTATTACGAGTCAATTCTGAATCACAAATTCAAATTTAAGAAAAACCTACAATCATTATATTACCAATTTTACATGGTAAGTTAATTAAATTTGTGTATTCGCGATTTCCACGCATCACATAACCTCAAAACTATCATCTCGCCGAAAATTTTACACTGACCGCTCTGAATTTCAGTGCCAACCAAAAAATAAATCATAACAGCACTCAGCGAGCCATAGCGCACGCATATGAGTGCTGTTATGAGTCAGTCATTACAGACGCAAAATAGTAAAAATCCAATACAAAACTCTCCTGTCTTGACGAACTTCACGAAACTACTGTCATTACTAAAATGTCGCAATGAATTGTTTATGTGAGATACGTTTTTGAAGAAGACATGTCAGAAGATTTTCATGTTGTAAAAAGTTACAAGGAAGGACAAATGATTGAACCCACTGTGTTGCGGTTTGCACTGATGGTGCTGCAGTATTAACAGGTAGTAATAAAGGACTAAGAGGGTTAATAAAGAAAATTCCTCCCCATATAGTATTCAACCATTGCATGATACATAGGGAAGCTCTAGTTGCAAAAGATATTGATGAAGAATTGCACAAGATATAGTCATTACTGCAATTATTACATTAAAAGCAACAGTCTAAATAGTCTCTTTTAATTACTCTATAATGAGATAGGTGTTCTGTTTATGAGCCATTATTGCTACATACCGAAGTCAGATAGCCCTCACAAGGCAAAATATTGCGACGTATTTTCGATTTGAGAAACGAAGTCTACATTTTTTTTTATAGAAAAGAAACAGTTTGGGACGGGAATTCATTAATGAGGAATTACTAAGTTACATGGATGACTTTTCGAAAAACGATTTGTATATGAGTCTACCGAGAGAGACTACAAACATTTAATATTAAGCAGCAAAATTGAAGCTTTTGGAAAGAAATTGATACTTTGGCGAGAAGAATTAAAAAAAATAACACAAATTTGTTCCCATCCTATTCAAAATTTACTTAAGAAAATAATATAGATTCGTGTTATTTAAAAAAAATATTTTCCGTCATTTGATAAAATTGAGAGAAACGAAAAGGGTAGGTTAGTTAAATAAAGTTAGTTAGGTAGTAAAATTTCCAGATAATGATTTAAGTTGGATCTATTTTCGTTTGATATTATTCATTCAAATATCTCTTTAGATGAAAAAGGATAGTTTATTCATGTTTCAAGCGACGAAACACTGAGCATTCAATTTAAGTATCAGATTTGCCAAAAATTGTTGCGATTTCCAATATTAAACCGAACATGGAAGCAATTATGAACTAGTTGCAAGCCCATACTCACATTCAATTCTTCTGATGTAAAGTTTTTTAATAGTATATTTTGTTACTAGGGCGGTAGGTTGTCAATTTCACACGAGAGCGAAATTGGGCGCACGAACGAAGTGGGCATTCGCTCTCGTGGGCAATTGACAATACCGCACGAGTTTCAGGTAATATTTTTTTTACCCATGCGAGGGGATGTATCTTACAAGTTTGGGATTCAGGTGCCATAAAAAAAATAGAATCAAAAATGAAGAATTTAGTTTTTAAATTCACTGGTCTCCGGTGGTGTGGATTTGTCATAAGAACTATCCTCAGTCTCCGGTATCACTATACATATCACCATCATTTTTAAACGTTTTCTTTAATTGTCATATTGTAATGAAAAAAATTTCATTCACTTTCACACGTCACTTTTTAATATTGAGGGCTTGGTTATGTTTATTTTATATATTCAATTGTTTTCGTTTTATATAACCTAGTGAAATTGAATATTTGCATGCGTTACCCAACTTACGTGAAAATACAACCTAAAGTGGCATTTCTTGTACTAAAAAACGTGCGCCAGATAATACTTTTAACGCATGAGTAATAAAAAATATTTTTCTTTATAAAAATATTTATACTTATATGCACAAATAAAACCATTGTTTCCTAAAATTATGTGTTGTATTCAAACTTCTAATAAGGCAGAAACATACATGGTGTTTTTAAAAGGGTATGGATGAGTCAAATTTTAATTTCTAAATAACCTCTTCATACTAATACTAATATCTGCGCATACATGTGATTCATTTTCTGAAGTTTTATGGTGTCACAACTTTTCATGGGCGTAGTCAGAGAGGGGTTTTGCGGATTCAAACCTCCCTCTAAATATACAAAATATAACATAAATATTATATTGAAATAAGGAGAGACGCTGAGAGACGACTCTCTTCAAGAGAGCATGGTAGCATGGTAGTGGAGTTTAGAAACCCTTGCGGGTCAGTTTTTAAAAGTAAATTGGCGCATTTCTGTTATTGTATTTTCTTCAAACCCCTCCGACACTAAACCCTGCCTACGCCCGTGCAACTTTTATAGCATCTTTATGATGGTTTATAAGTTTGCCGCGCTTTTTTGAAAAGGCTGTATTTTAATCAATGCCGTCACCCACTCTCCTTTAAAAACACCCTGTAAATACAAATCACAGAAAGAATTTCATTTAACCTACGCTAACAATTAAAAAACGAATGCTGTCCATCTGGGGGTCACAACAAAATTTTACACAAAATAGGGGGTCGTCCATGAAAAAAGTTTGCGCACCACTGGTCTAACCTATCAACTTGACGACCAAAAGTTGAACAAGTATGGGCATACTATATGGCATGCCTCTTTCCGTGCCTCAAACTGCATGCGCTAGCGCAAGTTGAAATGAAAGATGCAGTGCAAATTGAAAAGGACGAGGAAGAGGAAAGAGGAAAGAGGAAAGCTCACAAGTGTGGACATACTTAGTAATCGACTCGGCTTGCTCGAAACGTTTCTCGAGCGGAACCGTGGCTTTCACAATTCAACTCATTAACGCGTGTGCAATATTTTTTTCCACAAGTCTGAAAATGCATTTTGCGACTATTCCGTTTATGCACTAGCCAGGCGCGGGGAGTGGGGAATAAACAAGAATCGAAGAAGAATGAAAACAATCAATGAGATAGTTCGTGCAGAAGCAAGAGCGTGATCATGCCCCTGACATTTTCGGCCCGTGCAAGGAGCGCGTTCGCGCTCGTTGGCAATCACAGAGGTTAAATATTCTCCAATCAAATGGTTCTAATTTGGGTTTCTAAACCAATCAAAGGTGATTAGAGAGAAAATAAATTAGGCTCCTCGACAATTAACACTGGTCCTCCTGTGAAATTTTTGAATTTAGACTTTATATGTATTATAAGAGTGCGATTGTTACAACAAAACAAAATGAGCAGGTTTGGAAAATCAACATCAGTTGATGTCTCAACTTGAATTTAGACCTTCTCATTTTTAATTCTTTATTGTATTGTATAGAAAAATACCACTCGTAGCTTTTTTTTCTTTTGAAAATCGAAAGTTTTTCGTCGCAAAAGCTACTTATTAACTGACTGACAATCATTTCCGCCAAGCGTGCGACCACTCGTATTGTCTTTGATAATAAAATTCCATGATTTATGTACATTGTTCAACGCTGTAACCATCCATGGTGTTTAGCCGGACACAACTAAAAAATTGACAACAAATTTGACAGATGTCACTTTAACAACACGGCTGCTATAATCTAACAAATTTCGAACGTCTCTATTGAAGGACCCTTTATTTTCATAAATTTAAACAAACAAGATATACAAGACGTGACAGACAATACTAAGAAAACAATACCAGACATACAACGTTTGTCACAAGCCTAGACAGACAAAACTAACCAGACAAGACTGAACAGACAAGACTGCACAAATAAGATTAGATGGATAAGAATAGATAATATATAGATGGTAATATAATCTAGCTATGTTAGATATTATTAAGTTTTCTGGAAAATTTTCAATGATATCAATTTCAGTTGGAGAGAAGAGAAAGAATTAGGTTTTTGCTGACCTAATATACGGGTCAAGAGAAAAACTTTTTTCTTATTTTATTTGTTATTAATTGCGATGTTTGTATGTGTTAGTCTGTTTGCGGTTTGACGCTCGCACCGAATCTAAGCCGTTCGCTCTGCTCCCTTTTGCAGGTTCCCGAGGGAACAACAGACGCTGCCCAATCACTTCTATTTCACGGACTACGAGCGCCACAACGCCGAGATTGCTGCCTTCCACTTAGACAGGTAAAACAAAATACAAGATACTAAATAGAACGGACGAAAATGCATGGATAGAAAATAGAATAAAGAAGCTATTTAAATATTACTAGGAAATTGGAAATGTTTTATTTTTTTTTATAATATAAATAAACATAATAGAAAGATTATTTAGAAAACTTTTTTCTGAAATTTTTTAAAGTTTAAATTTGAAATTAATTTTGTGTTTTGTTTTTGCTATAAAGTTCACTTTCAAATTGTTTGTTAGGATTTTGGGATTTCGTCGAGCAATGCCAGTGACCGGTCGCCTGCTGAACATGACGACGGAGCTTTACCAGCAAGCAGAGGGTGAACTCCTAAAGACTTTCTTCGTCTCTCCCTCGGAAAACCTTTGCTTCCACGGAAAATGCAGTTACTACTGCGACACCTCCCACGCGATCTGCGGGAGCCCCGACATTCTCGAGGGAAGCTTCGCGGCTTTTCTGCCGCTAGCGGAATTAGCACCCAGAAAAGTAACAGCGTTTAAATTTCAATCACGCAGTGGTAAATTGTTGTTATTTTGTTTAGGTTTGGAGACATCCGTGGCGCCGGTCGTATCACAAGAGGAGGAAGGCGCAGTGGGAAACTGAACCAAACTATTGCGCTTTAGTCAAGGAAATTCCTCCATACAATAAAGGAAGGAGATTGTATGATATCATGGACATGTCTGTGTTTGATTTCCTAACTGGGAATATGGATAGACATCATTATGAAACATTTAGGTAAAAGAAATTTGGTAAAAAAAGGTTACTTTTCACAAATTGTTTATTCATAGGGAGTTTGGAAATGATACTTTTACGTTACATTTGGATCATGGTAGAGGATTTGGTAAACCATACCATGATGAGCTTTCCATCTTGGCTCCACTTCTGCAATGTTGTATGATTAGGCAATCTACACTAGAAACTCTGCTCAAGTAAGTTTCATTACACAACATTATTTGTTGTCAAATTTCATTGAAACGCGCAAAAATATTAGGTTTATCTAACAATGATTGAAATATTTCAAGAGGCGGTTTTAGTTCTATTTTACCAAGAAATCAACACAAATTGTTATTCGGCACTAGAATAATTTTCACAAACTAAAAATTGCAGCTCGCAAAATTAAACAAAACATTCTGCACCAATTACGTTTACTTCGTTCTTGTGGTAGGTCTAGTCTAGTCTTGTCTGTCTAGTCCCGTCTGTCCAGTCTTGTCTGTCCAGCATTGTGTGTCCATTCTTGTCTGTTCAGTTTACTCTGTCTAGTATTGTCTCTCCAATCTTGTCTGTCCAGTCTTCTCTGTCCACTCTTATCCCTCCTGTCTTGTCTGTCGAATTTTGTCTCTACAGTCTTGTCTGTCCAGTCTTGTCTTTCCAGTCTTGTCTGTCCACTCTTGCCCAGTCTTGTCTGTCCTGTCTTGTCTGTCCAGTCTTGTATGTCCAGACCCGTCTGCCTAGTCTTTTCTGTCTAGTCTTGTCTATCTAATCTTGTGTGTCTAGTCTTGTTTGTCTAGTCTTTTATTCACTAGCCAGGCGCGATGAGTGGGGAATAAACAAGAATCGACAAGTATTAAATAGAGATCGTATTAGTTTGTGCAGGAGCAAATGCGCGATCATGCCCCTAATATTTTCGCCCCGTGCATTAAGGAGCGCGATTGCGCTCGTTGGAACTCACAGGGATTAAATATCCTCCACTCAAATTGTTCTAATTTGGGCATCTAAACCTATTAAAGTGATTATAGTGAAATTAAATTAGTCTTGTCTGTCTAGTCTTGTCTGTCTGGTCATGTCTGTCTCGTCGTGTCTCTACATTCTTGTCTGTCTAGTGTTGTCTGTGTAGTCTGTCTAGTCTTATCTACCCAGCCTTTCCAAGCTAATCTTGTGTCTCTTGTTATGTATGTCTAGTTCTGTCTCTGTAGTTTTGTTTATCCATTCTTGTCAAATAAAGTGTATAATCAAATTAGTATAATATTCTCCGTCTGATTTAGTTTATTGCATGTCTGGTCTTATCTTTTCAATTTTGTTTGTAGTTAAATAAATAAAAGTTAATCGGAGCTAATTTTGTCTACTGTTTTTCTAAAATAATCTGATAATTAATTTGTTTGTGTAATGTGCATTTAGTTTTCCCTTTTATTGTGATATCAACGATTTCCTTAGAAATTTCCTTTCGCCAAACATCATTTCCTGTGGGAAATCGTTCACGGAGTATCTGAAATCTTGTTTTCCTGTGCGTCAATTAAAGCCGTCCGGCTAGAATTATCCAGTTTTTGCGTTTCATTTTTTAGAAAAATTTTTGCTGGGTAGTGCTCACTCGACGTCGCCCTTTTTAAACCAATTTTCCCGAATAATTGCAGTTTCGCATGCTCCATTGTCTCTTTTTGCTACTTTTCTTTTTGTTTTTCGAGAGTCTCGACGGAAAAACCGGCCGTTTTTCGTTAACGATCGTGTGATTATGAGATCGCGTTCCGGACGCTTCCCTAAGTCCGTTCGTCCGCTACTCTCACTCTTCCCTAATTAATAAAGTTTAATTGATTCGCTCTGCCACACAAAAGAAAAATTATTATAAAACTGCGAAGAATTTATTTTAATTATAACATAATAACATTTTTCTAACTTTCTTTATATTCTCCCTTTTTTTCTTTCAAGACTCCTTTTTAATAAGCCCACATAGTGAATATTCTTTTATACTCACTCCTCGCCTTTCTATTTAAATTATAAGACACATTAAATGAGAAAAATAAAACATGATTGTATCATCTCGAAGTGGTCGCGCAGTATCCATAAGGCAGCTATTGAAAAATATTGTTAAATAATTAAAGAATAGTACATTGATTGTTTATTTACTCAGATTATTATTAGTTGGAGACTGTTCTATGATTTGCATATCGATAGTATTGTCTGCGCATTTCGGTACAATCGTTACAATGATTTTTTAAAGAATACATAAAGTATCGAACTCTCATGTACTGTTAAATTGTTGATTGATCGTTAATTATTAATTAAGACTGTACTGTTAAATAAGATTTCTCAAAATAAACTGATGATTTTATTTTATTAATAAAAATATTTTTAAAGGAACATTGAAAATGTTATCAATCAATCGCAAAGTATAGAATGGAGATTTTGTATGAAAAAAAAAACATTAACAAATTACCGCCTTTGCTGTGACAGCAGTCTTTTGCTGAACTTAAAATGTTCTTCAACATGTTGATTTTTACAAAACCCAATGTTCGAGCGCCCATTGACTCTCTTGATATAGTTCCTTCAACAGGTGCCCGTTAAGTTTCTGGCGGTAAATTGCTGACGGGGAAAATAAATAAAGTGCATTACGATTACCTGGAAAGGGTCGCCTTTTGCACATAGTCACCAGCATTTAAAAAGAAACTATTGAATGAATGTTTGTGTTGCTTTCCATAATTTAACCTTAATACTCAGTAATATCAGCAAGCAAAAATATGTACTCATTTGTACGCAAAAAGGAACAGCAAATTTAAAATGTCAGTTCATTCTGGGACACCCTTTATATGTAATTATTACTTATCTACCCTACCGATCTTCAATTTCCCTTCTAATTTATCTTGACCTCTAATGTTTGTATAATCTGTTTAATAATTCTATCCCTACATTACTTATCATTCACATAATCTATTGAAATTCTACTCTTAATTAAGGTTGTAATCTAAAAAAATATAGCTTAATCTACTTAGACCAAACGTTTTATATCAAATAAAATAATGTAAATATTTAATATAAGCATTTTTTTTGTTATATATATATATATATATATATATATATATACAACAAAAAGAAAAAAATGCTTATACTAAATATTTACATTATTTTATTTGATATAAAACGTTCGGTCTAAGAAGGGTTAGACGTAAATACAGGGTTGGCCATATTCGACGAAAATATGTTGTAATTGGATTGAAGGAGAGTTGTTTACGTCACTTTTTGTATATGATATCTCATAAATGAGAACATCTACGGCGTTTTGAGCAAGTTTTGCAGCATTTTCCATGGTTTTAGTCAACATTTCGGCCAAAATGGCGGCTATTTCCTGGCCCCACAGAAAAAAATCTGCAGGCGTTAAATCTGGTGAACTGGCCGCCACGGCCTATCAAAATCAGCATTTTTCCACATCAAACGGTTTGAGAACAATGTCTTTAAAAAATCCATTGTAGCTCGAGCAGTGCGCGGTGAGGCGCCGTCTTGTTGAAACCAGAAGTCATCCATACAATTATCACGCACAATTGATAAATATTTTCTGGAAGCCAATTTTGTATATACTTTACACAAACATTTAAATAATTTATGTCAAAAAATGTTTATGTCGTCAAAATTAAATTTGGCAACGCCGACTCAATTGTATCTACATTCTCAGTTATAGGACCAGCCATACACGTTAGTTATTTGGTTGAACGCAAAATTTGTTTATTACAAAAACCCAAATATTTCTCCGAAATAAGAAAAAAATATTTTTTACAAGGCCTATGTCTTTCCACTACAATGTGCATGCAATTTCTGTGGTGGTGGCGTTAATAAGTAGGTACCAAAAAAGCAACTAACCTTGAAGTATCCCGAGACAGTTTCAAGAGACCTTTTTTGCACTTAGAGCATTTATACCACGGTTGGGATCAATCGCCACTCAACCAAATTCTTGACGGTTTCGTCTGGATCCTGCAGAATCTGGTAGATATCCAGGACACTTAAATAATTAACTCGAGATATTGTGGCTGTTTGTCGCGTAGCTGTTCATTGCAATATGGATGCAACTTCAATACGACGCTTAAGATTATATGTATATATGTTGTGTACATGTTGCCAAAATTTTAGTTTTTCATATGAACGGGCATATAAACAAAAATAAACGTGGCAACGTCGAGTTAGTTGCGTTCGCATCTACTATCTGTCATCTTGAAAATGTCAACAATTATTTTCAACAAAAAACACGAATATTTATTGAACCAACGTAGACAACGTAGAAGCTTAATATTTGCTTCCAGATCTTAGTTAAAGAGTGTCAAAGACGATTAACAACAGTTACACCAGGTAAAAAGTCCACAACACTAAGTTTCAAAAAAATCCCGTATTCTTCACCTAATCCTTTTCTTTGTTTACGGTGTTGTTTAAGGTGAAATGCGCTTCGTCGCTCATGATAATTTTCTGCCAAAAATGCTCTTCATCTTCAGCCAATTCAATGACTTTTTCAGCCCATTCCAATCGACGTGGCTTATCAGTTTTTGTGCCAATTGAATATTATTCGGGAACAAATGCAAATCTACACGTAAAATGCGCGACGCAAAGTGGATCGTTTTATGCCCAAGTGCTCAGAACGACGTTTTTGAGATGTTGTTGGAGACGTGCCAACACTGGCCTGTACGAGTACGATATTATATCTGAACGCCTTGGTCGCTTTTTATTTGGACGCATGGGGTTGGTAATTGCCGCACCAGTTGTAAATCTATCGTACAATCGCTACAATGTGGCTGCAGAAGGCGCACTTTTCGCTTTATTAATTTTCCTCCATGCACGTTGCGTTTTCACAATTGACTTGTTTTGTTGAATGTAAAATGCAACAATCTTAGAGCGTTCACGTATCGTGTACTGTTCCAAGACGCAAATCTCCTTAGGCTAGCTACACACGTACCGTGTGGATGAGTCCGGCGCCGGCGCGGCACCGGGTTGGGTTTTTCTCTTACACACTTCTCTTCTCTTACACATCTTACACACATGCCGGATGGATTTGTCCGAAACCGGCCCCGTGGCCCACGAGGTGGAGCTACGAGCAGTGTATTTAATTGACTTCAGTACAAAATGGATCGTGAAAGAGTTATTTGTATGTGCTTACTTTATCGGCGGTTATTTCGCAAGAAAAACAAAGCAAAGAAAACATTGGGTGCACCCACTCGACAAGTGAAGACGGTAGACTGCCGGACCGGCATGTGTGCAAGCTTCAATACAGTTCCATAGCCCACCATAGCCGAGCCGGTACCCGGCAGTCGGACGGCCAGTGGGGGCCGGCCGGTGACAACCCAACAAAATGAGTCAGCCCGGCGCCGGATGGACTCACGCGGCACGTCTGAACTCCTCCATGCTAGACTATGCAACACCACCCCCTCCACCCGGTGCCGGGCCTGCGTCGGGCACATCCACACGGTACGTGTGTAGCGAGCCTTAGACTGGCGCTGCAAACGCGATGTCATTAGTCGATCTTTCATCTCTGTCAAAAGTTACTGTGTTGTCAGATCTATTAGTCGAATATGGCCAACCCGTAATATACAGGGTGTCAGGTAAACATCCGTCAAAAAATCAAGGGATTATTCCTTGGCCTATTCTAAGAATATTTTGTCTTATAATGATTTCTGAAAATCGGAAAAAAAAATCTGAATTTCGAATATACAGGGTGAACAAAATTTGCGACAGTAACAACATTTTGTTATAACAAATTACATGTAAAGTTGCTCAATCTGCAATAAATATTCGAAATTACTTCCTCCAGCCTGGATACAAGCATTCAATCTTCTCGCCACTGAGTGCCGAACACTATCAAATATAATCGGATAATTGCTTGGTGTAACTCAATTAGAAACAACCCTGGTGTGGTTGTTTCTAATTGAGTTACACCAAGCTTATCCGATTTCGCAATTCGTCCAAATTCTCCACTGGAGTAGCGTAAACTAATGACTTCAGATAGCCCCATAAGAAATAATACAGGGGTTTAAGTCTGGGGATCGAGCAGACCATGCGTGTGGCCCACCTCGACCAATCCAGCAATCTTGCTATATTGCTGTTCAAAAATCACGGGCAACCAAAGGGAAATGTGTTGGTGCACCATCATGCATAAACCACATTGCAATTCTTGTCGCTAATGGTACATTCTGCAGAAAGTCGGGCAGTGTTTTGCAGTAAGTCTTGCTGATAGAAATACCGTTACAATTAGATAGTCATCAAATTATTAATTAATTAGATAGTCAAACATTCAAGGAGAATTGATGTTGAAACTGATCTTCACATACCTCATGCGGATTTTCATCTGCCCCCACATGGTTGTTATGAAAATTCCTTATTGCATTTCTTGAGAAACTGGCTTCCTCGGTGAAAAGAATCTGTGTCAGGAATTGAGGAATTAGAACTAATGTTTGCAAAAGCCATTGACATAACGCAATACGTGAACGCTACTAAGCAGGTAGTAGTGCCTATACACGTTGAATGTGGTATGGATAGAACAGATTGCCCTTAAGAATTTTCCAAACTGTCCAGTGACTTACATTGAAAGTATTGGCAATTTATCGCGTAGAAGTACTTAGATCTTCCTCTATCATGTCCAGCACATTCTGTTCCAGTTGTACCGTTCCTGCTGTTCATTAATCTTCTTGGCCGTCCATTTCGTTTCTAAGTGAGTGTTTCACGAAGACATTGTACGAATGTTTTCGAAGATTTTTCGGTCGGGGATATTACGGCTAAGAAACCGTTCAATGTACATTTGTCTAGCTTGTAAGGAATTACCATCAACAAGTCTATACATGAAATATGTTACCATCAACAAGTCTATGCATGAAATGACCAGAGGTCATTTCGGCGTTCGTATACATGGTAGAAGACTTACTATTAAAGACACGTCAAACTGCCAAACGTCACTCTATGTAAGCAACTGCGATCGTTACTGGTGACGATCACTGACGAGACGTATTCAAATGAAATCCACTTGTACGTCAGTAGATAAAACAGCCGTTCCAAGTTATCACCGACAATTTTTTGTTGGTACTTATAGTTTACTAACAGTACCTGTAGGTACTGTTAGTAAACTCATTAATTTTTTGTACTTGATAAACTCATTAATTTTTTGTACTTGTTAAACTCATTAGCGTACGCCATACTTTTATTAATGATTTCAAAACATATCGAATATGGTTGTCGCAAATTTTGTCCACCCTGTGTCTTCGAAACAAAGGGGTTTTTCAGAAATCATCATAAGTTAAAATATTCTTAGAATAGGCCAAGGAATAACCTCTTGATTTTTTTCCGCATGTTCACCTAACACCCTGTAAATGTGTGTGTGTGTGTGTTTGTTATAATAGCTATTAATTACTCGTTAACGAAAATTAATATTTTTTTTTGCAAGAGAATACTGATCGCTTTAGAGCGGTGGTTCTTAACCGCACCCCAGGGGGTGCGGGAAGGTATTTTTGGGGGTGCGGGAGAAGCCCCTAACAATATAAATTATTAAATATCATTTAATAAATTTTTGATAATAAAATATTTCAAAACTATAGCAATCCCCCAATAACACGAAAGTCGGGACGGCTTTATTAGATATATTGAAGCGATATTGAAGTTTATACAAAAATTATGGTTATTTATGGGTTTTTCTCCAAAAATGCAAATAAGCCAAAACGAAGAACAAAGTAAAAAAAATTACGTAAATGAAATATTTATGTATGTTCAAAGATGAGTAGATGTAAAATGTAATGTAATGTAAGTATTTGGAAAAGTACGATAATTTTTTCTTGTGTACGATTATTCTCCGCCCCTGGTACGATCAGCGCCACCTTTAGGGTTGCCACACGGTTTATATAATTCGATTAATTCGATAATTCGATATTATCAATATGGAATCGATTCTTTTGTGAAGAAATCGGTGCTGCTCATACCCACCGTACTTCTATATCACACCGAAATACGATGGCTCTTTGAGGACCTCATGCTTAACAGGGTTTTTGAATTGCGTGAAGAAATTATTCAGTTACTGACTAGTCAAAACTGTGAAACAGTAAAAGATTTTGAAAGTTTGGATGCAATTCTGAGACTCGCCTACTTAGCAGATATATTTAGCCACTTGAATGAATTGAACATATCAATCCAAGAATTTGGTACAAATATAATAATAGCAAGTGAAAAATTATCTTCATTTATTGGAAAATTAGAAATTTGGACAAGTCGAGTTAAAAATGGGAATTTTTCAAACTTACCCTTGCTTGATTCAATTGTTGTGGAAAATGAAAAAGTACAATTATATCCGACATTACAATACATTTGCAACGATTGAGCGAATTATTCAATCAATATTTTTCTACTGGAAATATTACCAAAACTCGGAGATGGATACTGGATCCATTTCTATATAACCTAAATTCGATGGATGATAGTGATTTAAAAAAGACGATCTTATTGAAATGCGAGACAGTGGACATATTCAAATGGAATTCGAACAATTAGATTTACAACAATTCTTGTGTACACAGTTTGAATGTTATCCAGAGTTGGCGAAGGAAGCATAGCAATTAGTTTTACCATTTGCCACCACCTATCTGTGCGAACTGGGATTTTCATCGCTTTTGCATATAAAAACTAAAACAAGATATCGCTCTAATGCAAGTGATGACTTAAGCCTGTTTCTTTCAAAAAAAGAGCCTCGCTTTACATGTATTTTAATGAACAAGCAACAACAGCCCAGCTTTGTATTTGATATATAAAATGTACAAGTTTTTTTTAAATAAACAATAAATTTTGCAAAAAATGTATTAAAATGGGGTGTATATTTTTCCACCATACCCCATAATTCAATGGGGTGCGAAGACCCATTTTCAGATTAAAAGGGGTGCGGCTCACTTAAAAGGTTAAGAAACACTGCTTTAGAGCTTTAAAATGCTAAAAATGTTACACCAATGTATATAATTAGCATAATCATTTTCAAGGGCAAGCTGTTCCCAATCGGGCCCACGATAACAAGTTCCCTTATACCCGAGCTCGATCAAATCCCTGATCTAGCATGTTTAATCAGGTGAATATATTAAAGCCTGAGCTATTCTCCGGTCGAGTACCTGATGACCAGGTTTCTCACCACCGTAAGACATGCGATCTGGCATATTTAATCCGGCAAAAAAATTTAGATCCGAACAGTCCTTTAGTTGGGCTCATGATTATAGGGTTCCTTGAATTTTTCCGCGATCGGGAAACTGATCTGGCATATTTAATCGGTAAAATAAATTGAAACACAAACAGTATCCTAATCGGGCCCTTGATAATCGGGTTTCTCATATCCAACCACGTTTAAGCCCATGATCTGGCATATTTAATCGGGTAAACAATGTTAAGTTCACACAGTTCCTTGGTTCCACCCGCGAATACATGGTTTTCATATTTGCTCCCGATAGGGGTGCTGACAAGGCGCATCATCGGATAATGTCATTATCATTGACGTTCATTGATATGACGTTCATTAGCATAATCCGAAAGCGGATAATGTATTTAATCCAGGTCAGGCATCCTACAACCAGGTAAATGGAATTTACCACGATTGGTTCCAAAAAGGTTCATTTTCTTTCAGTTTTTTTTTCCTTTTTTCTCAAAATTAGAGTAATAAATTCGTCTAGATAAATATTTAATTCAGCTAATTTAATTTATCTGTTACAAAAATAATAAGAAATGAAGTTATTTTATGAAGTTATTTTATGAAGTTATTATCATCAAGAACTAATAAATTATTCTGAAAATATATTAAACACATAATACTCACACAATAATAATCACAATAATTTATTAGTTCTTGATGATAATAAAAGAGAATATAAAAACTAAAAAGATTAAATCAATTGAATTTAAACCACTAATACAGTATTAGAACGTTATACTCAGAAAGTTAAATTCAGAACGTCATCACTTCATTACAGAAAATGAAAACTTCATCTCTTATTATTTTTGTAACAGATAAATTAAATTTGCTGAATTAAATATTTATCTAGACTAATTTATTTATACACTTTCCTCGCACGAGAATTTTCTTATAGCGACCCTAGAAATAAATACATTAACGAGTGGAAAATTAAAGTGAAGAATAACAAACAAATAAAAAAAAAGCGATTCGATAAATAATTTATATATTGGCAGCCAATTGACTGCGTCACTTCACCGGGCTCACATTTCTTTTCCATTAGCCAAACTTGAAATAATGGATTATTTCTCCCGTCGATAAAATTTGAAAAATAAATTCAATCCAAGTAATTTCTTCCGCTTAAAATAGACATTGTATTTGTATCCATTTATAATTCACAGCTTTTTTATTATCAGTGCGACATACCGACACTAATTAGTCCGGATGAGGTGCGAGGATAAATACAGACAGGCGCCTCATTTATAATACATTATACACCTAATTGTGGCCCCCAAGAAGTGCCAGTTTTAATTATTCAGTCTCCGGGACCAAACAAAACTTTATGCTTCCACTAAATAACTTTCATACAGCACATATATTATGCCCACAAATATTTGACAAGACTAGAAAATACTTACACATTTAGTAGAAAACATAGCTACAAGACTAGACAATACTAGACAAGACTAGACAAGAGCAGACAAGACCAGACAAGACCAGACAAGACCAGACAAAACCAGACAAGACCAAACAGCACTAGACATAACCAGACAAGACCAGGCAAGACAATGCTAGGCAAGACCAGATAAGATCAGACAGGAAAAGAAAAGACCAGACAAGGCCAGACAAGACTAGATAAGACCAGACTAAACCAGACAAGACCAGGCAAGACCAGACAAGACCAGGCAAGACCAGACAAGACCAGGCAAGACCAGACAAGACCAGAGAAAACCAGACAAGACCAGACAACACGAGGCAAGACTAGAGATTACCAGACAAGACCTTTTATTGTCTTAACTCTTCTATCTAATCTTGTCTGATTATTTTTAGTGTGTAGTATTTGCTGGATATATTTGTCTTTTTTAATGTTTTTTCTCTGTTATATTCGATTTGTTAAGTAATAGTATATTACGTAACGAGAGTTGTAAGTAGCACATTACGTACGAGCGGTTTGCACGACCCGCGTAGCGGGAAGTGCGTAATTCCGCGAGTACGTAATTGTCTTACAACTCTAGTTATGTACTATACTTTATCTACGACCACACTAATTGTTTCTTGTTTCTGTTTAATAAGAAAAATATGTTTTATGTAACAAATTTATTTCCTATTAGGCTATGTTTATTTAATTATTATTATTTAACATTATAATAAACAAACAGTTGTATTTTGATATACAACTGTTACTCGACATTATTTAACTTGATAGAAATGAAAAGAAATACATTCTTAATGGTTACATACCTTATTATTTAGTACTTATTTGGGTTAAACTGGAATAAGATTGCTCTTAAATATAGGCAACCCAATGTACGCAATGTCAATTTCCGTTAATTTGAATTGTGGCAGGGTGGGGCATTTACAATGGTGGTCGTAGATAAAATATAATAATTAGTTTTTGGGTTCTAATTTTCTATATACTTACTAAATTCTTTTTAGTTGGTAAGGATAGAAAGCTATTGTGTGTGTGTATTCGTGCGGATCTTTACCTGAGATAAAGTATTAATATTGATGGGCCGTGCATATTCCAGCAGCCAATCTGGCCTGTTGAGTAATGCATGCGGCGTCGAGACACCACCACCACCTACAAAACGCACACATACACACGCGCGCAAATACACCCCCAGATATTTCAACGTGCTCATCAATCCACGAAAACAGATGGAAAAAAGAGATTGCATATAGGCGTATCAAAAGTTTGTTTTATGCGCGTATTTTTTTCAGGGAGAAGTATTAAGAATTTTACGGGGTTGTTATTATGGGGGAATGTTTTCCCGATACGATCTGGCGTTTAAATTGTGTTTCTCGATTGCTCAGTTATATTTTCTGTTTGCGTTAAGGCTCAGGGAGAATCAGCGTGAGGCACGCGATATGAATCTTTTCTCTGCACATGAACCCGTCGGCCAAAAGGACTTTGAATATTTTAGTGGCACATTTTCCACACAACAAATGTTTTGGTGTGATAGCCTGTTTTACTAAGTTATTTACTGAGAATCTTTTAAAGAAACTTGTAAAAAAATACGCGAGAGTTTTATAAATTTATTAATAGTGTAGCTCTAATTAGATTCCCATATTACAATTTTGTACATAGCTAACAATTTCCAATTTGCTCAAATAAAACTGTCTATCGCTGCCGAGAGCCAATTTTCAGATTTTGAGATTTATTAACTATGCATAAAGCGATTTGCATAATGCGACGTGTTACAATAACCAATTAATCGCGATGATTAAAGGATTGGTGTATCAACGTACCAATTTCTGTTTCTAATTTCAAAATATCCAAACTAAAGAAATAAAGCTTAAAAAAATTGCTGCAACAAATTTTTGAATAAAAACAGGATTCTTATTAATATTTGCAGATATATCCAAATATAATATTCCTTTATGGCAGCAGAACATTAGAAAAACATTCATTCAAAAAAAACCTCTTTAAATAGTTATTAATATACAGAGTATTGGATAAACATGCGGCAAAAACTCAATGGGTTATTCCCTGGTCTATTCTAAGAATATTTTGTCCTATGATGATTTCTGAAAAACTCCTTTGTTTCGATGAAAATTTACGGTAACCATATCCGATATTTGTTGAAATTATTAATGTAAATAAAAGTATGGCGTACGCCTTTGAATTTATAAAGTATAAAAAATTAATGAGTTTATCAAGTACAAAAAAATATTGATGATAACTTGGAACGGCTGTTTTATTAACGGCTGTTCTAGTAATGTACAAGTCGATTTTATTTTTATACCACTCGTCAGTGACCATCACCTGTATCGTTCGCAGTTGTTTACATTGAGTGACGTCTGGCTGTATAACGTGTTTTTAATAGTTAGTGAAGTCCTCTTCCATGTATACGGACGGCGAGATGACTAACCTGCCTTTCATATATGTTCTTGCTGATGGCAATTCATTACAAACTAGACGACTATACATTGAAAGTTTTCCTAGCCGTAATATCCCCGACCGAAAAACCTTCCAAAAGTATTCATCGGTGACTTTGTGAAACAAACACATTGAAACGAAATGGTATGGAAAACGGTACAGCTGGAACAGAACGTGCTGGACATGACAGAGGAAGAATATATATATATATATATCCAAATATTTCTGCGCTACAAATTGCAAATATTTTGAATTAAATATAAATCTCTCAGTGATATAGGAAATGGCGGAGATAAAACGAGAGCTGATGCGATTCACAAAGAAATTAGAAGAAGATAAAAGAGAGGAGAAAATGTGGATAATGGAATTAACAGAAGAACTAAAAGCAATGAGGGAAGAAAATAAAATAGCAAGTGAGAAAATTATAGGCTTTGAGAATGAGATTAGAGACTTAAAGAAGGCAAGTGCAGACAGGGAAAGTAAGATAGAAGCAGATAGAAATAAAATGGAAGAGAAATTGGCGAAAATTGGGAATTTTAGGGAGGAAAAGGATAAGAAAGAAAGAAAGTTAAACATAGTTATGAATGGAATTAAAGAAGAAGCTACGTGGGAAAAAGAAGTAGAGGACTTACTAAGGGAGAAATTTTAATTAAATGCGGTACAAAATATACACAGAATAGGAAGCCCGACAAATGAAAAAACCAGAGCAATATTAATTAAAATGTATAACTGGGAGGAAAAACTAAGGATAATAAAAATTAAAAACCATTTAAAAGGATCGCAGGTCTACGTGGACAATGATCTCACAGAAAAGGAAAGAGAGATGCAGAGGGAGATAAGACAGAAAGCCAAAGAATTGAGGGAAAGAGGCAAGTTTGTAAGAGTAGGGTACCGAAAAATAGAAGTAGACCAGAGGTGTAACTACAGGAATAAAGGATGTAAAATTTCAGTAAGAAAGAATAGGGAGATGGAAAACCAGCAGGGCACGAAGCAAACGAAGATATTGTGTTGGAATGTAGCAGGTTTGGAGAGAAAATTATGAGCGGATTATAAGGATTACTTGTTGGTTTACATGAAGAGCTTCGATATAATTGGAATAGTGGAAACATGGATTGACGAGAAGGATTGGGAGGAGGTGAAGAACGAACTGCTAGATAACTTCGTGTGGAAGTGCCAATGGGCAAAAAGAGATTTCAACATGGGGCGACCAAAAGGCGGTTTAATATCCGGAGTAAAGAAGAACATAGAGGAAGAGAATTATAGGGGAGAAGATTCAAATAAGAAAGAAAATTGAACGGGGATAAATGGAAATGTATTATAGTTTATAATAATAAAAGGCTAAAATATCTATTAACGGAAATAGAGACGGAAGCAAACGAGGAAACCTTGTCTAAAGTTATAATTTCGGGGGACTGGAACGTAATAATAGGAGAGAGTCAGGTTGGAAAGCTCGGGGAAGGAGGACGTGAAGTAACAAGAAAATCAAAAGACAAAATATTCAACGCGGATGGTAGAAAATGGCTTGACTGGATGACGGAAAAAAACTATGTGGTACCAAACGAGGCAAAAACGAGTGACATACTCAGCGTGGAAGTAGGTAACAGGATAGATTCGGATCATTTCCGCCGGAAGTAACGGTAAAAGGAAAAACGGTGGGTAGAAGGCAGATGGAGAAGCTGAAAACAGTAGCGATATGGAATAAAGAGGCGGTACAAAGATTTAAGAGCACCCTAGAAAACTGTCAGCTACAATCAATAAATAGCCTAGAATTACTGGTATCTAAAGTCCATGAGGCGATAGTATGGAAAAATGTCAGGAGTGATCATAATAACAGCGCATGGGTTGATAAAGAATATATTTCCAAGAAAAAAGAGTTGAGAGAGAATATCAAGAGATGGAGACAGAGCGGAGGAACACCAGGCAGATTAAAAAACATGAGGGACCAAATGAAAGAACTTGAACCGTTAACTTTAAACTTGAACGTGAAGAACAAAAAAGGAACTTGGCAAAGAAAACAAATGGAGGAGGCAAGGAAGCTCAATAGTGAAAGAGAAATATGTTTATTGCCAAAAATGGGGAAAAAGTAACCCGGAAAGTTAATGAAATTAAGATGGAAAGATGGAGAGCACATTTTATTCAGTTGCTGGACAGAAAAGAAGATAATGAAGTAGAGGAGACAGTGGAAGAGGACGGAAAAGACGAAGAAGGCCATCGACCAGAAATTATGTGGCAGGAAATAGAGCAAGTCCTGGGTGGGCTGAAAAGAAGAAAAGCGACAGGTCCAGATGGAATCCCAAACGAAGCGTGGAAACTAGCGCCGATGTCAATACAAAAAAAAATCCGAAAGATTCTGGGTCAGTCAAGGGTGTCCACTTAGCCCTGTCCTATTTTTTTTTTATTATTACCTTTATTGGCATATTTACAACAATTACTATAAGACTAACAATACAACATATCAAGTCAAAAAAAAACAAAACAAAAAAAAACACCCCTGTCCTATTTAATGTTTTTATATCTGACTTAGAAAAGATTTTAAAAAATGGGCAGGCAAGAGGAGTGGTAATAGGTAGGACGAAAGTGTGGTCCCTAGCAAACGCGGATGCTTTATCAAGAACAAAAGGGGAAATGGAAGAGATGATTGGAAGGATTAAAAGATATTTTGAGAAAAGAAGGTTTAGTATGAATGTAGAGAAGACTAAGTGGATGGTGTTTAGAAAGAAAATTGGTAAGAAAGAGGAAATCTTGATGTGGGGAGAAGAGATTATAAAGCAGGTTAACAGATTCAAATACTTAGGATTTATGTTTGGTAGTAATGGGTCTAATAATGGGTGGCTGCTAGCAGGTTTTGGAGTACTTGGAAAGAGAAATTTGAAGAGTTTCGTGGCAAAAATGACAGTCTGGAAAGCGTGTGTTCGGAGTATTTTGTTGTATGGAGCGGAAATATGGGGCATGAATGAGGCAGAACAAGTAGAAAAGGTGCAATTTCAGTTCATAAGAAGAGCGTTGAAACTAGACAGTAGTACGCCAGGGTACCTGGTGCTACAAGAAGCCAATGTATGCAAAGTAGCAGTAAAAGCATCTATGAGAGTGGCAAGATACGATAGGAAAGTGTATAGGTTAGGGAATGAAAGGATAGTGAAAGAGGTGTCAAAAATTTAAGGAAGGAAGGTGTCGGAGGGATTAGGCTAACAAAATGGGGAAATGAATGGAAAAAAATGTATGAACGAGTAGGGTGGTCGAAAGAGGAGATAGAAAGGATGAAAAGGAAAGGCGTAAGGTGGGAAAAATTGTTGGGGAAAGGAGTAGGGAGATAGAGCTGCAGATAAGACAAGGCCGAATAGACGAAAGCATGTACAATCGGGAGTGCAGCAATGTACAAGCATACGGCAGACTCCCTTTGTACCTAAGCAAAGAGTCCAGTGGTAGCCAATGTAGGATAGCCAGGTTTCGGTACGGCAACGAAAAGGCAAGAAGGTATTTGCTGAAGAAAAGCGAGAATTTGTGTACGATATGCGGAGAGGGTACTGACAGGTGGGCACATTGGATGGAAGAGTGTAAAAGTCCAACATGGGAACTAGCGAAGAAAATTAAAAGTAAAGAAAGAAAAAAAAAAGACTGGGAAGCGTGCATGGAGGAGTCAGGTAGCGGGTGACTCATAATGCGGGAATTTTTAGAGCGGAAGAGAGTGATTGTGGAAAGAGTTTCGGGAGGGAGAAAAGTTAGTGCGGACGAAGAATCTTTTTGTTTTTTTGTATCTTTAAAGTGTAGTTGACAACTATTTATAACAGTCACATTGCTTTGACGTAGCGAAAAGCTCACACAATGCATCTTGAGCGCTGTGTGCTAAAGAGTAACAGAAGATTTCCGTGTCCCTCCCTTGATTTGATTAGTAAAGCTGTCCCAAAGTGGATGTTATTAAAACTTTTCAATTTAAAGTGTAGTTTTTTAAGTTTGAGTTTTTAGTGCTGTTCTGTTCTTTTTTGTCATGTTTTTTTTATTGTGTTTTCTTTCTTTTTGTTTTGTTTTGTTGTAGTGTTATAACTAAGTTTTATAAATAGGTCAATAAAGGTAATAATAATAAAATATTTTGATTGGACACTTAGGAAAATTCTTAAGGGCAATTTGTTGTTTCCATACCACATTGAACGTGTTCAGGCACTACTACCTGCTGATTATCGCCCACGTATTGCGTTATGTCAATGACTTTTACAAACAATTGTTCTAATCCCTCAATTCCTGACACAGATTATTTTTAACGATGAAGCCAGTTTCTCAAGAAATTCAATAAGTAATTTTCCTAAAAACTATGTGTGGGCAGATGAAAATCCGCATGAGGTATGTGAAGATCGATTGCAACATCAGTTTTCCTTGAATATTTGCGTTGGAATTGTGGGCGACTTTCTAATTGGACCGGTATTTCTACCAGCAAGACTGACGAGAGGCATCGCAACTTTTTGGAAGAAACACTGCCCGAGTTTCTGCAGGATGTATCATTGGCGGCAAGAATTGCAATGTGGTTTATGCACGATGGTGCACCACCACACTTCAGTTTGGTTACTCGCGATTTTCAAACAGCAACATACGGAGATCGCTGGATTGGTCGAGATGGGCCACACCCATGGCCTGCTTGAACCCTAAACTTAAACCCCCTGGATTATTTCTT
Organism: Phosphuga atrata; assembly: GCA_944588485.1. Taxonomy (NCBI): domain Eukaryota; kingdom Metazoa; phylum Arthropoda; class Insecta; order Coleoptera; family Silphidae; genus Phosphuga; species Phosphuga atrata. The sequence goes on from OX155893.1 coordinate 35,252,003, forward strand.
ATAGACCTATCTGAAGTCATTACTTTGCGCTACTACAGTGGAGAGTTTGGACAAATTGTGAAATCGGAATTGCTGGGTTTAACTCAATTACAACCAACCCTGTTGTGTTTGAGAGTTCGATATAAATTGATGAGAAGATTGAATGCTGGAATCTAGACTGGAGAAGATCGTTTCGAACATTTATTGTAGATTGAGCAACTTTACATGTACTTTTTGATAATAAAATGTTGTTACTGTCACAAATTTTGTTCACCCTGTATCTGCGAAATATAAGGGTTTTCATAAATCATCATACGACAAAATATTCTTAGAATAGGCCAAGCAATAAACTTTAGAAATTTTTGCCTTTCAACGATTTTAAACGATAATATTTGGGATATCCCAAAACGAAAATATTTGGTTTCTGTCCTTGCTACGACAAGAAGCGTCTGGACTTCTTTGGTCTTATCCAATCTTGCCTGGTCTTGTCTAGCCTTGTTTGGTGTTTTTTTTCTGGTTCCGTCTTATCTTTAATGGTCTTGTATGGTCTCGGATGGCCTTGTCTGGTCTTGACGGGTCGGGTCTGGTTTGCTCTGAACTTGTCTGGTCACGTTTGGTCCTGTTTAGTCTTGTCTCCTCTTTTCTCACCTTATCTGTTCTTGTCTGGTCCTGTCTCAAGATCTAGTCTTATCCGGTCTTCTCTGATCTTCTTTGGTATTGTCTGGTCTTGTTCGGGCTCGCCTAGACTTGTCTTGTCTTATTAATTATAGCGTAGTCATGTTTATTCTTGTCTAGTCTTATCGATACATACGTTTCATGTCGTATTTATTCCCGCATCTAGGCAGATCAAGTTTCCAGTCATATGTAGATACATCTAGTTTTGCTTACGCTTGTCTAGTCTTATCTAGTCTCATCTGCCCTTGTATAGTCATAATTAATTTTGTCCAATCTTGTTTTACCTTGTGTACTTTTGTCTAATCTTGACTAGCCTTATGTTGTCTGATCTAATCTTATCTATTCTAGTTTAAGTTTGTCCAGCCTTGTCCAGTATTGTCCTCTAATGTTCTCTCTTGTTTAAACTTCAAGTCTTTCTTTTTTTGTACATGCCGATTATACGCAAACGATAAATAATAACTAAATCGCATATTTCTTCTCAAAATAAAAGTCGTGTCTAGTTTTATTTGTGTGTGGGTCTACAACTGTGTTTATATAGTCGTCCAATTCGTGGTTTTATGGGGCTTTTTGTGGGGAAACCCTCAGCAAACCGACAAAGAAATCGAAAACTATAAAAGCGAGGATTTGCGGAGGATTTACACCTGACTTTTTTAAGTTCTGCTTGGATTTCTTTCCCGTGTTTGAATAATAAAACAAACCAAAAAAAAAATGAAAACAGACAATACCACGCATAACTATACAAAGTAACACAACATCAGACAAGACCGGACAAGACCATACAAAACCAAAGAAGATCAGACAATGCATAGTAAAATCATTCAAAGCCAAAGAAGTCCACATGCTGTGATAGATTATGCGTGGCCAGGTGAGAGTGACAAGCATCAAATTATGAAACATATTTTCAGTTCGTTTCAATTCGAAAAGCTTGTACTTTTTCAAATCAATTTAATTTATTGGCTTTTGAGATGTACATTAATACATAGAAGCAACATAAAAGATAAATGCCCTACACTTAATCTCCTAGAGTCATTAGAAATTTTCAAACAAAGCCGTAACCTATCTGTTAATCTCCTTAATGAGCAAACCGAACAAATCTTTTCGCAACTTTTTAATCTTGCTCAATCGTCTCCAGGTAATTCCCTAATTGCTAAAAGCCACCTCACCTCGCCCCAAAAATCCGTAATATAAATACATTCAATCATCAATTTGTCATCACTTGAAAATGACCAGTCGAAACTCGAGTCGTGATACGTGTAGAAATTTCTTTCTTTGTTTGAAAAGTTTTTTCCGCAAATAAGACACTGTTACTTTCTTTTAGGGTTCTAAATACTGCTTATTTTTTTAGGGTTCATTTATATATTTTTGTTTAATATTGATTTATATACAGAAATTTAAATGTATTCAATTAAAGTATGTCATCTTCTTCTGGAACATCATTACAAATTATCAAATTTCGAATTCCGTTCTGATTTTCCTCCAAATCCATTAACTGTAGAATCTTTGAATTAACTGAATCATCCGAATCTCTGATGTCTTGCAATATAGCTATCGTTAAATGAATACTTCTTGTCTAAGTAGCCTCTTCGTGGTGCATTGGAATCACAACTGTCAGTTATTTTGTCCCATGAAATTTCTACCCAATTCACAACTTCTTGTAAGCCTGACTTTACAAAATTACCTCGCTGATTTCTCATCATTCTATTCTCAACATATTCATTGATTTCCAACCGAAAATGATCCTTGAATGGCTTATTTTTTGCAATATCAAGTGTCTGGAGGTAGGCAGTCATTCCTTTTATATAGCACATTAAATTTAGTTTACTGAAGTATTCTAATTTTATGTTGAATAATTATTAATATGACATCTACATTGATATGGTCATGGGCTAACTACTCATAACATTGTTGTAGGCTTATTGTTATTGTTTTTGTGATAAGTTGGATAAAGAAACACAGAATTGTAATGAGTAAAGACATGTATAATATGCAGAAAATTTAACTTCAGTATATAATAACTAACAAATTATTGAAATGAATCCAACTAACATATTATACATTTTAAATAAAAACATAACTTATAGATAAACATAACAATAGTTTGTAGTTGTGGACTAATTTTACTTGTACCAATTATTAAAAGAGATTTAAGATGATCATCAGTTAATTTAGATCTGTAAACATTTTTTGTGTACTTCATTTTGGAGAAGGTCTTCTCACACAAATAAGTAGTACCAAAAACAGAAAACAGCCCACGAGCAAATTTATGCAAATTATCAAATTGTGTCAGTGGAAGACTCTTATAAAATTCCAACAAATATGAGTTTTGATAGTTGTTCTTAATTATATCACTGCACTGTAGATCAATCATTTCCATTTGAAGTTCCGGGGCTAGGGTTTCAATGTCAGTATCAAAAGGATTCTGAAAAATCTTAATTTGATTCGCAATGGCATCAAAGTCCGAGAAACGAGTATCAAAATTTATTTTCAAAGCACTCAAAGTTTCGATTGCAAAATCGATAGGAAACTCAGTCTCAGTGGTGTGGCTGAAAATTTCACATGTTTTAAAATGTGAAAAACATTTACTTCGTAGTTGTGATTGAAACAGTATCAATTTCTCCCGGAATGATTTGATATTAGTGTATAAATCAGGAAGATGATGGTTTTCTCCTTGCAATCTCAAATTCAGTTCGTTCACATGTTTTGTCAAATCAACATAGGATGCTAACTTCCACAGCCATGCGTTGTTTTGTAATTCAGTAAGAGGGCGATGCTTTTCATTAAAAAAAAATTCGATCACTTCGATCTCATACGGCAGTATGATAAGGTAAGTCATTTTCTCCAATCTCTTCAATAATTTGTCGGAATTGTCGGTGATTCAGCCCAAAAGATCTGATAAAATTAACAGTTGATATGACTGGTTTCAGAACTTCAGACATATCCAAACATTTTCCGCACATAGACTGTTGATGAATGATACAATGTAAGACTAATGGTTTTTAACCACCGTCATTTTCTACAGCCTTTGACACAAGAGCGACCACTCCTTTATCTTTCCCACTCATGTTTTTGCCTCCATCAGTTGTAATACATTTCAAGTTTTTCCATCGAAGGTTCTTTTGATTAATGGCCATTTCAACTCCTTTAAAAATACCTGTACCAGTAGTTGTGCCATGAATACTATACATATCAAGAAGTTCTTCATGCATTTTATAGGTTGTATCTACTCCTCGAATATAAATCAACACCTGAGCAGTATCTGACACATCCGTTGACTCATCCAAGGCCAAAGAAAACCACTGAACATGTCCATTTTTGTCGAACAGTTGAGAGGATATATTTTCAGCGCGTTTTCTACCCTTCGAGCCACAGTGTTTGCTGACATACTGACAGTTTTTAATAAATTTACCTTTTCAGGGCACATTTCTTCGGCTACTGCAATTATGCATTCTTTGATCATTTCTCCATCGGTGAATGGTTTTCCACGTTTTGCAATTTCAAGAGCCACACGAAAGCTGGCACGAGTTGCAGCCTCTTGTTCAGTTTTGAGTTTTGTAAATAAAGATTGCGGCGATTTCAATCCGCGCTTCATAGCTTCGAATTTTTCTGTCCGCAAGCTTCCTGTATATTTTGAGTAATTTTGAAAATGTTTTGTTTCATAATGACGTTTAATGTTATATTCCTTGAAAACGGCTATGCTTTCATTGCAAATCAAACATAGCGCCTTGTTACTGGACTCAATTACGAAATATTAAATGTTCCACTGATCTTTGAATTTTCTGCATTCACTATCAATTTTTCGCTTCTTTTCCATACTACTAAATCACACACAAAAGCAACAATTCAAATCAAAATACTGTTACAAAGATGTCTTAAACTTAAACACGCACAAACACGTTTTAAGGAGGTACGCACTATTTTATTTCACAACAGTGTCATAGGAACTGACTTGTGTTTGCGCCACTAGCCTTCTTATATATTCCAATTACTGCCATGTAGAAGTGAGTGGAAGACACCAGAACTTTCTCGAACCAACGAGATTGTTCTGTACGTGCTATTAGCGCCATCTGTTAGCGATAGAAGGTACTGCCTATTTCCGCTTGTGTCCACCAGATGTCGTGTCACGTTACTCCTCATGGCTCGTACTCTACGACTAATCTAGAAATTTCAGATAATGACAGGAAAATTAATAATATGCAGTGTTGCCGTTTTGCGGACTTTAGTCCGATTTGCAGCCTTTTTTAAACGTTGCGTACTTTTTCGGACTTTTTTTTCATCAGTGGTCTATTTCACTTTTTACCACCGGCAACAATGATAATATGGTTTTGGCCCTCGGAACTTACTGGTGTAAACAGTATGGCCCTAAGGCTGGAAAGTTTGGAGACCCTGATCTAGACGAATCGTCAAAATACAGGTAACACGTGCAGTATTGTAACCGGTAGTGTAAATTGACGAGAAAGCCTTGTGGTGAACCGTCGTTTGAGCTCCTTGGCCTAGAAATACCGCAATCTCATCCATAGCAATCATGTTGGAAAGTTGGTATTTCGAAAAGTCAATGCTATCTACAAAAAGCATAAATGCAAGTGAAAGTTTAACAACTTCATTGTCCTCCAGCTTAAACATTGTTTTTGATCTCCTTAGAGACAGTTCATGTCGTTGTAGGAAGTTATCCATCGAGTGTGGCCTTCTGTGTATATATTAAATTCAATTGCCATTTCAAGAGCAAACTTTTGAATATCAGCCCTGTGGACAACCAAAGCCATTGCTTTCCTGTCAGCAATCCATTCCCAGATGCATTCTTCCAACTCAGAAAATAGCGGCTGCCGACCTGATCCAACCCTGCTTTTTTCCCATTTCCTTGGTCCACCAGTTGACACAGGTTAGGTCTGCACGCTTGGGTCTGCACACAGTCTGCACGCCATTTTCGAAAGATATAACGAGAGATATGATATGATGCGAAGATCGAACATCTTTTCTTTATAAAAGGCTACACGATTTACATCCCTGGAATCATCCACGATTTCCTTTTTGCACTCGATGGAATAGCTCTTTCTTTTTGTACTCATTTTATCTGGGGTTAAAAAAATTATTCACTTTATAATAAATAAAATTATGTGTTAGGTAATAATCAGACAAGACTGAAATGCACAAACGTTGTACCTGCACTGTCAATCACATGTATACTGCTGAATTATATTGTTTATTTTTAATTTAAATTCTCTTTTATAAATTCCAGGAATTAATTTTGACACGTGTCTGTGCATTGCTTGATACGAACTGTAGAGGCAAACAAGGAATTTCTCGGAATATTTTGTTACAAACATTTCTCTGAAATATTAGGGCAGTGAGATTTGCCTACTAAATTCAACAGAATTTTTTAACGAATTATATTTCCCACATTATTTTAAGTAGAGCTTACTTTCGGGGGAGGGCTTATATTCCAAAAAGTCCCAAAAATACCGCTACGGCTTATTTTCGCGGAATTATTTTCGGAAATAGACGGTATGTTATATAATATTATTACTAGACATCGGATTATACAAGAAAAAAAGTACACTCTAAAATTACAGTTTAAATAGTAGCATCGGCCTTACGAATTTGAAACTGTAAAAACAAACAATTGCTTTTTTATTACAGTTTCCGGTATTATTAGAAAATAAGTTTTAAAAATTGCAGTATGCGACTGCAATCTTTACAAATTTGTATTCGTAAGGCGCTGCTACTATTTAAAACTGTAATTTTTACACTGTACTTTTTTCCGTGTATGCACTAACAACTTGCCAAAATATGTATGCGAATATGCACTAATAATGGGCGAAATATGCACAAAAAATGGGCGAAATATGCACAATCAAAATACTATTTATTATTGGAATTTATTTATTTTTTGCAATATACAGTTATAGTTCTTGTGACAATATACAATTCAATATTTTTTTCTAATTTGCGTCTGTAATGGACTCATAACGGTACTCATATGCGTGCGGTTATGGCTCGCCGAGTGCTGTTATGAGTAAATTTTTTCAAGATTGGCAATGAAATTCAGAGCTGTCAGTGTCAAATTTTCGAGATAGTTTTGAGTTTTTGTGATGTGTGGAAATTGCGAATATACAAATTTAATTAATTAATGCTAATAACAGCACTCGGTGAGCCTTAACCGCACGCATATAGGTGCTGTTATGAGTCCATTACAGACACAAAATAGAAAATAGTATACTAAAGGATGAGTTCAGTAAGCGCGATTTTTCAGCACACGTCCAAGTTTAGAAAACGACGAGCGTAGCGAGGAGTTTTTAAACTTGAACGCGTGCTAAAAAATCGCGCTTGCTGAACTCGTCTTCCTCGCTACGCTCGTCGTTTTTCTAAACATGAACGCGTGCTGAAAAATCGCGCTTACTGAACTCGTCCTTTAATATACCATTCTAGATTTTGTAGAGCAAACTTGTGACGTTTACCACTTAATATTAATTTTTACGCTGAAGGTGACCTCTTTACGTCAACTGACGTTACTAGACGAAACCTGAAATTTGCCGTCATTTCTGCAAAAACCGCTTCAGGCAGAGTTTGGCGTTTTGGTGCCTTTTATAAATGCATTTACTTTCTTTATTCCTTCGATACCTGGGTTTTTACATAGAACAGCATTTAATTTACCCCGGACCTTTTCCGATAGTGAACTCGGAAGGTTTTTTCGGAAGGACTTGCAATTTCCAAGAACGGAGGAAGGTTTTTAGTTTCTAGAGTCTCAATTGCGTCGGGAATATTGCTGAAATGTGTTACAATTAGAGCAATATTTTGTTTGATTAAAGGATCCTGAAGTGCCAGCTGGCTTGAATTAATTGCAATGGTTTGTGAACTGTCAAATTGACCAACTATTCTTTTATTGCCTCAAAATTCTAAGCATAAAACAATACAGTTTTCAACCATGGTCTCCATTGCGTTAATATTGGTTCCGGAGGTAGTGCTAGGTTTGGTAGTCGTCCTTTATATTTTTGTACGCGCGATGGTTCTTTTAAAAACAATTTCTTTGTAGAGGAAATCAATTTATTGACATTCCATAATTCTTTCATGATCTCTTCCGCAAGTGGAAAGCTAGACAGGTGATGTGAAGTAAGTTCGGGTAAAACACTTTCACAGTCTCGTCCATAGAAGAATCCAAAATGTAAAACACTTTCACAGTCTCGTCCATAGAAGAATCCAAAAATAGTGATTTAATGGAATCATTTATGAACCGGGCGATAGTTGAATAATTTGTATTTTCTTGGACCTAGCAGGCAACCAAATGGGGACTAGAGGGGTCTTTGGATAATTTTCCAACAATCAAATTCGCTATATCACGTCCACATGAATCTGTAGTTTCGTCGGCTGAGATCCATATTAAATTGTTCGAAGATCAGCGCGTACTTTACTTAGCACTTCTTCGTAGATTGTTGGCAGGTAGTTTTTTCGAATGGTGGATTCTTCAGGAATTATCTGATTAATAGAATACTTTGCATATATCGTTATTCAATTGATGAATATGAATATTGCACGCAACAAATAATTCGCATAAATCTTTGTTCAATTCTATTTTCTTTGTAGTACCCTATCTGAATTAGAAGGCGAAATTGGAATGAGCAGTTGTTGACGAAAAATCGGGGGATTTCTGTCTTGTAGATATATGAGAAGCAGTACTCACATGTTGATTGATCTAGTAGTTTTTGATGAAGGTGTTCACAAAGCTTGCAGAAAATCACAGTGCAATCAGTCGTAAATTGGCCTGTGTAATTTTTAACCCAAAATTCCATTAAAATCTGTTTTTTTTTCTGGCGGCATTATAACAAAATTTTCGTATGTATACAAACACAGCGAGCGATTTAATGACAAGCAATCTGAAAATTTCCGCATCCCGCAATCGCTTTCGCGAAGTGCAAGCCAGAAGCCGGGTTGCCGAGTGTGAGGTGCCAGGGTGGCACGTCACTCGCTACGTCCCGCCATCGTTCCCGCCTAATACAAAACACATTTCACTACTGAAATAAGCACTATAAATGAAAAAGTACTAAAATATGCAATAACGCTATAAAAATAGCGTTTTATGCATTTGCATATGCAAACATGCAAATGCATATAATCCAATATTAAATTATTACATATTATAAGTGTGGTTAAAACATAGTGAATTTATCAATTCAGTTAAAGATCATCGATGTTGTACAAACATTTATGAATTAAGTAAGCTTTTAGATTATTACGGAATTACTTACATGACGATTCTTCTTTATAAATTTTAAATTATTTTATTAATATTGATTATTGTAAATTGTTGAAGATTTTAATTCCAATATGCGAGGGAGCTTCAGTACACAATGTTAAATTGGCAACTTTTTGTTGAAATGTTGATGATTCTTCTGTATAGTCTAATACTTACTATTGTCTTATTTTGGGACATTTGCCTTGTCCAGTATTGTTCTAACATCTGTTTTATATTTTAATCAACGTTGTTTTCCAATTTTCTTTCTGTAGCTTCGAAAGCCAGATACAATGGCGATTTGTCAATAGCGAGTTCTTTGATTTTGATTACATTTTTCCTTTTCTTCTTGAGGGAATGTTAGTTCCGTCTGACAAGATTGCACCGGAAAAGGCAATTTGCGTTTTAAATAATTCACCGGGCCGTTGTAGTAGATGGGTTTTTAGGAAAGGCCGCTTTTATTAACCTTTTCGGCTTAATTCTCGTTTGAAATATTCAAACTAGAACCGATCGATTTTCAATTAAGTCACATTACACGGCCTTATGTAAAAAGAGAGTGAAGGGAAACGGGAAAGCGAAGAGTGAATGAGGGAGGGAGCGCGAGGAAAAAGTCCTTAACGTTAAGAAAATGAAGCAATTAATACTTTTTTTTTGAATAAAATTTTCGGCCTTCGCCCTTAGGGTTTTCCAACAAATTTCCTATCTATATTTTTTGTGTGTGAGGCTTCGGCGAAATCAATTAAACTTTATTAATTAGCGCCAACATGAAACAGAGAGACGAACGGACAACACCAACCGAAAGGCTGTATCTGTTCAGGACCAACAACATTTGTTAAATTAAATGAAATCCATTTAATAATTACACATTTGCCATAAACAATTCGTGAAATGATTAATTAAAAGAAATTAAAAAGTTGTAATATTGATAGTTTCATTGTAAGAACTCAAAAAAATGTTTTTATTTTGTTATTTATTATTTTTTTCTATAACCAGACAGGACCAGACAAGACCAGACAAGACCAGAGAAGACAAGACAAGACCAGACAAGACCAGGCAGGACCAGACAAGACCAGACAAGACCAGACAAGACCAGACAAGGCCAGACATGACCAGACAAGACCAGACAAGACCAGACAAGACCAGACAAGACCAGACAAGACCAGACAAGACCAGACAAGACCAGACAAGACCAGACAAGACCAGACAAGACCAGACAAGACCAGACAAGACCAGACAAGACCAGACAAGACCAGACAAGACCAGACAAGCCCCGACAAGACGATACAAGACGAGATAAGACCATACAAGCCCCAACCAGACGATACAAGACCAGGCAACATCCCGCAATACCACAAAAAACTACACAATACCACACAACACCAGGCAAGACTAGACATGACCAAACAAGATCAGACAAGAGCAGATAAGACTTGACAAAACCAGACAAGAGCAGACAAGACCAGACAAACCAGACAATACCATACTAGACTATACTAGCTTTGACAACACCAGGCAAGACCACAGAAGAGCAGAGGAGACCAGACAAGATCATGTAAATCTAGAGAGGCCCGCATTAAAATTCGCATAAACTGGTTTAGACTAGACAATATTTGTCAATAGTAGGAAATACTGTACTGAGCTGGAGAAAATAAGTGAATTAGCACGTAGAATTTATACAGGAATATTAGGAACTTGACACCAGTGAATACGTCTGGACCTGTCTATTGATCATATGACATATCTAAGTGAAGTGTGATATGACATATCTAAGTGAATATAAGTGAAATGCAAAAATACTGCTGGCAATTTTGAACAAAGCTTGGCAGATCCATGTTAGGAGTAAGACCACATATTCTGAATTAATTATTTATCGTGACAGTATTAAATTTGGATCGATATAACTAGACTATGCGAAAGATTATACAGACTAGAAATAAGAAGAGCTAAACATTAGCAAATTGTTTTTGAAAATGCTTGGTAGCAAATTTAATATTACTTTGCTGAAGTTGCCAGGTTTTAATTAAACTTTGCTACCAAAAATGAAACTAGTTTTAAAAATTTTCTAATTTTCGAGATGTTTTAATAGCAATATTTAATGAAGTATCAAAAAAATTAACCTTAGGACGGAATTAAATGTTCCGTAAACCTGGGTTAACAAATTACATATTTGACCACTTTGCATTGGGACAAATGTAATTATACCAAATCGATTGTGTCTGCCTGACGGGAGAGTCGGAGTCGAGTTGAAATTAAGTTAATACAGTTTGTAGATGTATCTACCTGCTCAAGTTGCCTACCGTGTAGCTTGGGATTGGTATAATTGGAATTAAAAGGATTTGGAATAAGGCATGCTACATGAGATTGATGTAATGTTCTTTATTAATTTAAGATTAAAGATATTTTTTATTAATTCTTATTTGTTATGTAAAAATGAGACAAACTTTCATGAAGATATAATTTCAGTGTACTGAAAAATAAATAAACAGCACTTTAATAAGAGGAGAAAAATAAGATCAACAAAATTTAAAGCAATATCCAAGAACGTGAATTATATCAAATTTTAATATAAAAAAATGCTGAATGTATAATTAAGATTCTGAATTAGAGTCCCATCGTCAAAACAAACCAAACACATTATTCTGAACAAAATAAATATTTTCCAAATATAAATTTAATGCAATATTACGAAGAAGAAAAATATCTCCGCCAATCCACCAAAAAATAATTTCCCAATAACGTCTCGAGCAAAAATTAAAATTAAAAAATGAACCCGCGAGAAAACTGTAATAACCGCCCCCGTAATTTATTACACTTTAATTGTGATTTGTGTTTATATTTTCTGCGTCCGTGTCTCTGCTGGGATTCGGGGGCGGACGTTTTCACCCTCGGTTTGTGGAAAAAAAATACCGTCTTCAGATTATAGTGATTATGCTGTCATCGGCTGAGTGCGGACTGATCGAAAACGGCTATTAAACATTCTGTTGTATCATTTAGATAATGGATAAGATTATATAAACCAACTGGTGAAAATGTTTATTATTCACATAAAGAGTTCTTATCTCTATGCCGTAAAAATAAAATAATGTAATAAAATAGTAATTGGTCAGTTTAGTTTTATTACCATGATCATTTCTGTTTGAGTTTCCTATGTCTATTCTAAATATATGCATTTATATCAAACAAATGCAACGTCCGGTGCGCGGGCCGAATTCGGCTCTAAAATTAATTTTATCTGACCATTGTAACAATTTTCAAATCCTATTAAACCTTGCTCTTAGAAACATAAACAGATACTTTATTTTGAAATGAATATTAATTTTTCATAAATTATGACAAAATATAAAATAAGAATAATTTTTATGATACATCAACATCATCCAAGGGTATGTATACTAGACTTGCTCATTAACGTTTCGTTTCGGCTAGACTCTTGATAATTTAGTCTGAATATGTAGACTAGACTTGGCATTCAAGGTTTCTTCTACAGTAGACAATTCATTTTATAATCTGAATGTCTAGACTAGATTTGCTCTTCAGGGTTTCATCTACACTCGATTTTTATTTGAGATGAACATGTAGACTAGACTTGATTTTCGAGGTTTCATCTAGACTAGACTTGATAATCTATTCTGAATGTATAGGCTAGACTTGGTATTCCAGGTTTCATGTAGACTAAACATTTAATAATATGATCTGAATATGTAGACTAGACTTGGTCTTCGAGGTTTCATCTAGACTAGACTTTTTATAATCTACTCAGAATGTATAGACTACACTTGGTATTCCAGGTTTCATCCAGACTAAACATTGAATAATCTGATCTGAATATGTAGACTAGGCTTGGTCTTCATGGTTCCAACTAGACTAGATAAACATTTATTCTGAATGTGTAGAGTAGACTTGGTCTTCAAGGTTTCATCAGGTCTAGAGTTTTGATATTCTAGGCTGTGTGTGCAGACTAGACTTGGTCTTTTAGGTTTCATATAGACTATTGTTTTATTTTATGACCTTTTATTGGCATATATACATTTTAAATAAATACATACTATGCGAGGCATCATGGATTACAAATTACACATTAACGGAACAAGTTCTTCCTTTGTACCTATTTGGTCTTTCCACTTTTTTACACTTCTTAGCAATTCCAAACCCTTTCCTTTCATTCATAAACTCTTTCTATTCTTCGCCTTCGCCGTTTCCCTTGTTCCTTCCATTCATTCCTTGTACAATCTTCCATCCAATGTTTCGATCTATCCTCTCCTGTCCCCATACTCTACACTTTCTACATTCTTCACTCATCCAGTATTTCCTAAAACGCTGTTCACTTCTACACTTTAACCTTGCTAGTATGACCTGCGCGTCTGACTCTTTACTTGTGTTTAAATAGGTTGGTAAACGACCATGCATATTCTTTGAAAAACCTAATAATGGCAATTTTGCTCTGGCGTTCCTATAACCAAAGTTCCCCCTAAGCTGCGCGGGTGCGCGGCCACGCACTTATTTTTCGAAAGTTGCGCAGCCGTTTTTGTATTCCGCGCACAATGGGCTCATATTGGCAAAAAAAGTTAGGTTTTTAGGATCAAACAAATTTTTGAAATCGGACATTTATACGTCAAACGAAATCTCTTTTTTACATCAACTACGTCATCGAGCGTTTGCTTGGTTTGCTTTATGTTGACACATTGTGTACGAGGAACGACTTAAGTCTTCGTATACTTCATTAAGGCCGGTCCAGATGCTCCGTTTTACACAACCTTTTGTCTGCGCAGTCTTAAGACGAAATTTGCAATTTGTAGAGCGTCTACACGGTGCAGATATATCTGTATATTTTGCACAGTTTTAGTGAAATCGTCATGGAGGAGGTACTAGTCTGGTCATTTTTGAACAAAATGAATCGGAAAACGGAGCTCCCGTATACATGCGCCGACTTGTCTGCACAGTTTATGGATATCTATGCTCTTTAGCTCAGTTATCGCTGCAACTGTACCGTCTCCGCGCAGTTTTCAAAACTGCGCAGTTTTCCTATCTACACGCAACGTTTTATCTCCAACGTGTTGAACTGCGCAGACAAAAGGTTGTGCAAAACGGAGCGTCTGGAGCGTCTGGAGCGAGAGAACGGGTGTCGACAAATCATCGCCTGCGTTTCGACGTGGATTGGGGCAAAATTACCCGCATACAAACACAGCACACAACACACCTACTCTGTTTGACCTACAAAACAGAATTTGTGGGTATTTTAGAGCTAACACAAACAGACAGAGCTTATATTTTGGAAAAAATCATTATTTTATCAAGAAGTTTAATCTAGACATTCCAGAAATGGTTATGTTTACATCGGACGGAGCAATGTTGTGCTAGAACGGAAAAATGGAGTACATTCGCTGCATTTCTCAAAAAGGAAATACCTCATCTTAGTGAACAACATTACGTTGCGCACCGAGAAGATTTGGGTTTGGATGATATATGACAAAATTTATCTTTATGCAAGATATTGAGACCTTCCTTAGGACAGTTTACACCATGTTCAGTAGATCAGGAATTAAAAAAGAAATATTTGAAGGGGCTGTTGTTATGGATAGAAATTCGGTAACATTTAAATGAAAAAAAACCATTAAACGAGGTGCTTTTGTTATCTCGTTATTTTGCAGTGGATGCTTGGATTAAAAATTACGAAAAACTAATTGAATATTGTAATGAACAAGTCGATGAATGTAATGGACCAATTTGTAAATATTGTTTGCAACTTTAAAGTAATTCCAATATACTGTGGCACTGTTTGTTCTGAATGATGTAGTATGTGAATTAGCAACTTTTGCACACAATTATGTGAAAGCTAAAATAAAAATTAAAAGCAAAGTATTATATCTGAGAGAAAATGTTTTTTGAAGCGAACGTCGTGAATTTCCGGCGGACAGTCAGTCTTATTGTAGTAACAGGAAAATGACATTCTGAAAACGATGCCGCAATCCGTTTTTGATTATCTGCAACCGTTTCCGAGACATCTACTTGTACACTACAAGTGCTGAAGCTCTTTTTTTGCACTTTCAAAAGCTTTCGAAGATTTTTCGCATCATACTTGTGTGCCGCGCAGTCAGTGAAAAAATTAGAGGGAACATTGCCTATTACCTCTACTAATCGCTCATCTATCATTTCCTCCCAGTTTGCACGTTCCCTCTTAAGTTTTTCTAGTCCCTCGCCAGATATCCCTCCTGTTTCATATAATTTTCTTTTATGCATTCCCCACGTATTCCCTTTCTTCCTTCTTTCGCCCTCCCGATTCGCCATTCTAAATACCTCTTTTATTTTTCTTTCATCCCTCATTTCACTCATCTTGCATTTATATGTTACCACCCTTTTTGCAGCTAAAACGGCCACCTTGTAGGCATTCACCTCTTGCAGGACTATGTAGCCTGGTGTCGACTTGTCTAGCTTTAGGAATTTCTTCTAAAAGTTTTTTTGAACCTTCTCTATCTGGTCTTCCTCTCTAGTCCTCCAAACTTCCGATCCATACGCTAACACACTTCTTACACACCCTTTCAATATTATCTCAGCCACCCTAAAGTTCCCTCCAAATCTAGATTTCCATTAATTCCACATACGTTCTGCAGCCACCCACGCTCTCTTGGCCACATAATCCACATGCTCACTATTACTGCACCCATTTCCAAACACATATCCTAAATATCTAAACATTTACACCTTCTCAATTTCATTCCCCAGCCATTCTAGACGCTCTTTTCTATATTTCCCCCCCCCCCCCCCCCCCCTTTAAAACGCATCCATTTAGTTTTCCCCACGTTTACATTTAGATCTCTCCTTTCAAAATAACCTTTCAATCAACTCCTTCATTTCTCCTGCGGATTTAGCGAACCTCATCATCCGCGTAGGCTAAACACTACACTTTCCTTCTCCCTATAACCACGCCTCCAGCTTGGCCATCCGTCGAAACCTTTTTCATGTCAGTCCCGTAGAGATTAAAAAGTGTGGGACTCAACGGACATCCCTGCCTCAGACCCTTTCTTACAGATTTCTAAGCATCAAGTAAACTAAGCATCAACTTAACTAAGCATCAAGTTAACTAAGTATCAAATTAGTTAAGTATCAATTTAACTAAGCTACTACATAAGTATCAAGTTAACTGACTTTCAAGACAACTGTCAATCTTTTGTTGTGAGCTTTTGAAGATGACCACAGACATTGCTATCAGCCTTCCGTCGACGTACCTGCCCAAACCGTCGGATTCGTCGCCGCTGAGTACGGAGACGAAGAGCGGGAGCATCATGCTCGTCAGCCCGAACGGACGGCGGCAGGGCGTGAACGTGATCGTGTATCAGACGTCGCTGGAGCACTTCGCCGCGCTGTACCCGCAGAAGAAAATCTGCCGGCCGCTGGGCGTGATCAACCTGAAACACACGATGATCGAGCCGTTCTGCGAGAAGCAGGCGGGGTTCACGGTGCAGCAGCAGGGCATCGACATGCCGATGAGCCTGAGATTCCTGTGCAAGACGCGCGACTTGGACAGCTGGATGAGCGCGTTCGCGTCGCGGGGCCATCCGACTCTGCGGCACCAGTCTTCCCTGCCCAGCGTCGAGGAAGACGACGAGGCTTAAGGGCTTCCGCGGCGGCGTTTTATTTTTTTATGTTTTTTCAGGATCCTGCGGGAATCTGTGTTGGATGAAGAGGCGCGAGCAGAGGCGAGGACAGCGGGTTTTATTTTGTGTTTCGTACTTTGAGGACACGCCTATCCAGATTTAAGTACATCGGGAACAAGAAACGAAGAAAGGAAGAAGAAAGTCGTTCCTCGAAATATTAATCAGATACACACCCATTCACGCTAATCTTACATACAATTTCTTTATACAACTCTCTTACATTCCTTCTCACATTCTCTAAGATACCCTTCTTTCACAAGCACTGTACCAACTTCCCTCGATCTACCGAATCGTTCGCCGCCTTTAGGTCAATGAAAAGAACATACGGGCTCCCTTTACTTATTTCTTGATCAATTATGTCGCGCAGGGTTATTTGATGCTCTACTGTGCTCATTCCCTCTCTGAAACCAGGTTGCACCTCTGGCACTAGATGCTTCTCCTCTATCTCTCTCCTCGAGCGCTCGTCTAAGATTTTGGTGAAAATTTTATATGAAGAATTCACTAACGTAATCTCTCTGTAGTTTCCTACATTTTCCCTGTCTCCGCTCTTATGTATTGGGTAAATTATTCCCTCCTTCCAGCTCTTTGGGACACTCTTTGCTCCCCTCCAAACCAAATTAAATTCTTGGGTGATTCTAGCTATACACTTTTCCGGAGCAGCTTTCCAGGCTTCGTTTCCTACGCCGTCAGGCCTGGTCGCTCTTTTTGTTCTAATGCTGCTATAACCTTGTCCACTTCACCAGTTGTTATTTCTTGACATAATTCTTCCATAACTCTTTCATTCTTTCATAACTCTCAACCTCCCTTACACTTTCCCTACTCCATCCAACAAAACCATACAATGGTTTTTCTGCTTTTCCATCGGAATACTGTCTGGAACAGTAGTAGTTCCAGAGCTGTGCTTCTGTTTTGATGTCTACTATGAACGTTAAGGCACGTTCTTTTCTCTCCCAATTCTGTTTTTTTCTCGTCTCCAAATTCTATAATTCGCCTTTCGTCTTTAACCACTCTTCTTTACTACCGGCGCCCTCTCGCCACTTTCTTATAACCTTTCTATACTTTTGTTTCTCCATTATGTATTCTTTGTCTGCTCATGGTCTTCCCGGTGATGCTGCTGGGATTTGCTTCTTTAACATTCCTGCCTCCATCTTCTCTATAATCTTGTCTATGTTATTCCTTCCAGTTTATTTCTACCATTCTAGCGTTATACCTCTCAGTAGCTTCACTGTCCCATCTGGCAACCCATTTCTTCTCCCTGGGCAAAATTATTGTCATCGGCTTATTGGCAAGGGCATGTGGTCTGAATCGATTCTCCCTCCTATCTCCATCTCTTTAATATCCTGCCTTGCCAGGTCATTTGCCACTACCAAGGCTTTAGTCGATAATCACCCTGCCCCCACAAACGTCAAATCTCTCTCCCAGTATCATTCCACACACCTTTTTACGACATCGTATTGATTTTTCCTTGCCCATTCAGCCTACACTTTTCCTTCTGCATTTCTAACTTTATCCTTGGCTTTCCTTATTATTTCTTTAAATAGAAGCAGCACTAAAGACAAAGGAAGTAGCGATATGTGCCTTCTTGGATATAGAGGGAGCCTTTGACAACACCTCACACGAGGCTGTCAAAGCGGCCCTCGAAAGAAGAAATATCGGCAGCACTATCTCAAAGCGGATGGGAGAAAAGCTGAGAACCAGAGCGGCGGGACACAAGTGGAAAGAGACACCACTAAGATCTCCACAACTCGTGGGTGCCCACAGGGAGGTGTGCTATCACCACTACTGGCTACTAGCACTACTGGCACTACTGGCTAGGCTGAACGACCTAGACATCAAATGTCAAGGTTTCGCCGATGACATAGTCATAATGGCCAGAGGGACGTTTGAGGGAACGCTCTGTGAAATCGTTCAGAGTTCACTAAGACTAAGACACTAAGGAGACTAAGACTCAACCTGAGCAAAACCACGGTGATACTATTTACTAGAAGGAGAAATCTAAACTGTCTACAGCCCATACTGTTAGGTGGGAGGACAGTAGAATACAAACAGGAGATAAGGTATCTGGGTATCACACTAGATAGCAAACTCCTATGCAATAGACACACTGAGGCAGGAATAGGTAAAGCCAAACGCGCACTAATGGTGTGCAGAAATCTGGCAGGAAAAACGTGGGGTTGTAACCCCACAATCTTCCGATGGATGTACACCATGATAGAGATATAGAGACCTGCAATGACTTATGGGTCAGTTGCGTGGAGAAATAGAACCAAGCTGGCCTCTATGAGAGTCCGGCAGCAGCAATGGAGCTGCTGCAGCATCTGACTCCGCTGCACCTTGTGGTAGAAAGGGCCGCCAGATCAACGATTGTAAGGTTTAGCAAGGAAGGAATAAGCAGAGGTCAAATAGTCAGGAGCAGAGACCGAAACAGCCTAACTGCCAAAATCCCCTGGCTGGAAGCACCAAAAGACGAAATGGTATGCAAATACCACCTAGAGAAAAACTACACAGCTCTGTGCAGTAGTAAAGCCGATTGGTGCGACGAATCCTCAGCATTCCATATAGAAATGCTATCAAGTGGTATACAGATGGTTCGAAGACAAAAAAAAGTACTGGTGCAGGGCTGTTTGGACTTCGTACCAAATACTTTGAATCCATGGGAACATTCCCAAGTATCTTCCAAGCAGAGGTATACGTAGTCGAAAGATATGCACAGTTTAACCTCGACAGGAATTATCGCAAAAAACGAATTGCTATCCTGTCAGACAGCCAAGCTGCCATCAAGGTCATTGTTCGCTCATACACCATTCAGATCCAAACTGGTATGGGACTGTATGGGAAAGCTAAACAAGCTTGGGAAAAACAATCAAGTAACGCTATACTGGGTACCAGGACCCACTGGTATAGACGGAAACCCAGAAACCGATCACCTAGCAAACAAGGGATCCAGTAGTCCCTTTATAGGTTTTTACCTATGAAACCCGGAACCTTTTTGCGGCGTGAGTATGAACACCATCCACAAAAGTTTAGATGAAGAAATGAGAGAGCAATTGATGAAAACCTGGAAAGAACTTCCAGGGCTAAGGCAGTCCAAAGTGATGCTGGGATCTTTTAACCAGAAAAGAACAAAAGCTTGCCTGAAACTAAACAGGAACAAGCTTAGAATTCTGACAGGAATCCTGACAGGACACTGCAGACTTAGAAAACACCTCGAGATCCTATGCTTAGTGGAGGATGACGGATGCAGATTCTGTGGTTCAGCAGAGAATACCCTCATACACCTGCTGAAAGACTGCGGAGCACTGCTCCGCAAGAGAGAGATGTACCTCGGGACTCACTGCCTGAGCACAGAGGAGTTGCATTCCTTGAATCCCACTCAGATCCTGAAATTTCTAAAATAATCAGGATTAGAGGAGGCGCTCTAAATGAGTAAGTACACCAACGCTTAGAGGAAGAGGGTGGGGTACAATAGATCCATAAAGTTCGCAGTACAAGTCGTCACCACCATATCTAAAATCTACAATTATTTCTTTACCTTCACTATCCATTGTGCAAAACTGCTCTTCCCCGATTCTAACATTCCAATTGCGAAGACTATATTTGTTATTCAAGGTTTCATCTAAACTAGACTTTTGGCAACAATAAAGTCGAGAAAACGGACACCTATAAGTACCTGGGTCACACAATATCCATAGGTAAATCCAATCAGGTACTTAAGGTAAATGAGAGAATACGAATAACTTGGTCTGCTTTCGCCAAACATACCGCTTAGCCTCAAAGCAGAAATATACAACCAATGCATCCTCGCAGTAAGCATGTATGTGCACAAATATGTGCTCTCAAGAACATATTGAACAAGCTACGTGTGCAGCAAAGAGCTATAGAACGGAGAATATTGGGATTTTAATAAGACACGGTAAGACCAATAAGTGGATTAGAGAGCAGACAAACGTGCGGGACATCACCAAATATATTGCCAACCTGAAATGGTATTGGGCAGGACATGTGGCCAGAGGTACAAACAGATAGAGCGCGGAGATAGTACGATGTAGGCAGTGGACAGTGAAACAGGACAGTGGGCAGTGAAACCAAAACAGCACAAAACCGTGAAAAATGGAAGGAGAAAGGGTTATATATATATGTATATGTATATATATATATATATATATATATATATATATATATATATATATATAATCAATATATTGTAAAAAGAATTTAGGGTTTAATGTGTCAGTGCACAAGATGTAGGTCATACATAAAATAACTGAAGGATTAATATCTTAATCTAATATCTAATTAGATCGTGCTCTTTGTCTTTTAGATATTAATCCTTCAGTTATATATATATATATATATATATATATATATATATAAGGGGCTTATACCCAGTGGCTAGAACACAGCTAGAAAAACTAGACTTGCTTTTCATGTAGACTAGACAATAATTCAATATGATTGATAGTCTGAGTGTGTAGACTAGACTTCGTCTTCGAGATTTCATCTAGACTAAACTTTTGATAATCTAGTCTGAATGTATAAACTAGTCTTAGTATTCAAGGTTTCATCTATACTAGACTTTTTATAATCTGATTTGAAAATGTACACCAGACTTGGTCTTAGTGGTTTCATCTATGCTAGACAACAATCCAATCTGAATGTGTTGAGTAGACTTGGTCTTCACGGTTCCATGTATTCTTGACAATTAATAATTTAATCTAAATAGTCTAAACTTTTAATAATCTAAACTGAGTGTGAAGACTAAACTTAATTTAGGAAAATATTTTTGTATTTGCATATTATACTATTTATTTTCTAAAAGCCCATTATAATTTTTATATGTCAATTATATACTTAATAGTAGTTTAATAGTTTCTATTATTACTACTACTATTACTACTTCTTCTACTTTTCCTTAATGTCTATTGAGTCGTCTGACTAAACAAATTATATGGGCACGTTGTATTGACTTTTTCTATGTACAAAGAAACAGCTTAATATAAATATAATACAGGAAGTAAAGAAAATCTGATTAGATATAGACCAAGAAAGTAATGTAAAAAAAAGGCGCAAACAGGAAACTCGAGGAAGAGGGGGAAAAAAACGAAAAAGAAATGTTGTGTGGCAGCCGACACTCCGGCAATTTCCTTTTTCTTAATCAACCCGCTAGAAAACACAATCCGCCAGTCGTCTGCTGATACACCATACACAACATACAAAATCCATGTAAACTTGCAAGTCGACTGACTATACGTAATAGTTTTCGTAAGCTCGACGTAGTCTAACACACAGACATGTATCATGCATGAATACCTAAGCTCTCCCGGGCTTGAATAAACACTACACACATTTCATAAAAGTCAATTTCCGGCTTGTACGCTCTCCCTATATCCTCCGTACTGCCTCATCCCCCTTCCTGAACCAAAAACGCCAGCCGCACATACACCCTGCAAAAATACACCCAAAACGGAATAATTAAGACTTTGGTGGTGGTTTATGTAATACACGACCCGGTGCCTAATTATACAACCGCGCATCATCTCAGACGCTAATTAATAATAATTAGTCGGCTGCGCACCCCGTGCCGCGTACACATTGTCGACATGAATACGTCTCGGTTATCAAACGATTAGCAAATATAATATTACTACAATATGCTGATATTAAATTCGATAATGCGTACATAACTTTCACTTACACCATCCGTAATTACCAAATGTCCTTCAAAATTAAGTATTAAATTATTTTTTTTACACGCGTAAACTAAATAAAACGACTAAACAAACAAAATATTAAAACATTAACCAAAAGAACACAGAATTAACTAGCCATTCCTTTCATGCCATTCTACACCAGTCATGTCCAGTCTAGTCTAGTTTATTCCAGTTTAGTCGAGTCTAATCTAGTCGATTCCCTCCTAATCCAGTCTAGATCCTCCTAGTTCACTTCTATCTAGTTCATTCTAGTCGAGTTTAGTCGAATGCAGTATTCACTAATGCCATCTAACCAAGTCAAGCACAGCGTTTTTAAAACTATGGGTCGCGACCCGAAGTTCTAAAGATGTCCCGTTTTCCATCCAAACCTGTTGATTGTACTCTCGTTTCTATAAACATATTTGGGTCGCGTGTTTAAAAGATTAAGGAACGCTGGTCTAGCCCATTCGATTTTATTCTAATTTTAATGAAATGCAAATATGTTATGGTTTAACAGAAAGACTAGAATGGTCAAAATTAGAATGTACCAAATACAAAACTATAGATAAGAACAAACATGCGTAAATGAATTTTTTTTACGAAGAATATGCACACTGCTTTGCCTTAACTACTCCTTTTGTGTCAATAACAATTAGAAAATGTAACTGATTTCTTAAACACAATAAAGAAATATATTTTCTATAAAAAGAATAATTAAAAATGAACCAGGAATTGTAAACAGTTTTTGGTATAAGAATAAAGATTTTGCGCGTTTTCGTAGAATATCTCGGTATTAGATTTTCTCGTGGGTCTAAAGATGACTTGATGCTTTCTTTCAGATCTAAATACTAATTACCAATGCCAACTTTTAATACTAAAATTTATAGGATCTCATAGGCAACTTTTCATAGAATGGAATGTAGATAAACAAAAGAAGCTGAGCGGACCAGGCCAGACTCACAAGACTAAACGAATGAGATTGGACAAATATTAAACAAACTATTATTATTGGACAAAGATAAAACTAAACAAACAAGACTGGCAAAACTACACAAAGAAGACAGACAAGACTAGATAGATAAGACCATTTTTTATTTTAAAAAGTGATTTTGGGGAAGCTCTCACTAAACCCCCTATTCCACTTTGGCTTTTAGTATGAGTCACCCACGTATCGCAAATTTTGCATTCATTCAGGGTGCTCAGCCCGGACGGTTATCTAAAATCGCCCTAGTTGTCGTCTCCCCAACCAGGAATAGAACACGGGTCTCCTGCATTGCCAGGCAGGTATGTTGTTATCTACACTGCCGCGGAGGACAGACAGATAAGAACTAGACTAGACAGACAAGACAAGACAGACTAGACAGACAAGACTAGACAAACTCTCTATCTCTCTCTCTCTCTAATCGTTTACTTCATGGTTGATGTGTTGTGATCCCATGCTGCCGTTTTATTATGTCATTGCGGAGTTAGCGATCTTCCTCCATTTACCCCTGTCTACAGCCGTTCTTATGTTTTCTTGTTGTGGTGTCCCGGTGACCTCTTGCCTTTCCAGCGTTTTGGAGAAGTTGTTGCAGTTTTTCGAAATTGTCACCCATTCCATGATTGATGTGTTCGAAATATTGAAGTATTCATCGATTGATGTCAATGTCGAATTCTTTTAGTATAGATCCATTAGTTCTATGTGCTGCCCAAGGGATCCTTAGTAGCCTTCTCCACGTCCACATCTCGAAAGCGTCTATTTTCTGCTGATCTATTGCTTTTAGAGTCCATGCCTCGGGTACGTATGGTGCAATTGGAAACACCAGTGTATTGACTAGCCTTCGTATTGTTTCTTTCGTTGTGTGGTCATCTTTCCATACTTTTGTTAGTTTCGTTATAGATGTTTTCGCAAGAGTAATGAGTCTAATTTCTGTGGACGTATTGCCGTCACTATTTATGCAGGAACCTAAATAAATTATGTTGTCGACGTTTTCTACGTTCATTATACTGGGTGGATTTTCTCTCCTGTTGCCACGATCTACTAACATCAGCTTTGATTTTTGGCGATTTAGCTTAAGTCCGAATTTTGAGATTTCTCTCTCGACTTTTCCCAGGGTTCCCACTCTTCGGTCATTTCTTCTTCGTTTCGTGCGATGATTGTGGTATCGTCCGCAAAACGTTGTTGTTTTTTTTCCAACCACCAATGATTATTCCGACTTCCCAGTTCTCCAGAGCTCCTCTTAACGTTAGTATAAACTCACCGTATATGTTGAATAGTAATGATGATAGGACGCATCCATACCAAACGCCTCGTCCTATCCTAAAGGGTCTTGAGTTTCTTCCCTCGATTTTGATGATTCCTTTTCTATTGTCATATAAAGTTCTTAACAGAACGACAAGGTGGGGAGGGGTTCCCATGTCTTAGAGGGCATTCCATAATTGGTGTCAGCTTACACAGTCAAACGCTTTGCTGTAGTCGAGGAAGCATAGATATGTGGGCATTTGCAAATTCTCTGGTTTTTTCAATTTGCCGTACATTCATGATCTGCTCTCGAGTGCCTTTAGCAGCCACGAATCCAGCTTGTTACTATGGAATTTGCCGATCTAAGAAGCTTCTGAGTCGTTGCAGCAGTATTCTGAGCATGACCTTGCGTGGGTGAGAGAATAATGCGATAGTTCTGTGTGCATGTACTGCATTTCTGGCTTGATGCTTTTTTGTGCAGTGGAATGAAGATAGATGTATTCCAGTCAGTTGGCCATTGGCCTGAGCGCCATACCTTGTTGCAGCTTGCCCACAAGAGGTGGATGCCTTTTCGAGACAGCTGTTTCAGCATTTCTCTACTTATATCATCTTCCCCTGTACTTTTGTTGTTCCTGAGCATGTTGATGGCTTGCTCAACAGCAGCTTTTAAAACATCAGGTTCCTGTTCTACTTGAGTCATGGGTGGAAGACGGACTGTTCTCTGACGATGACCTTCATCCGCGGAGAGGTCTTCACAGTATCTACTGTCGTCATATCTCTACTACGTCGTCGATGTTGGTTATGACTTTTCCATCCTTGTTTTCTATTTTCCACGTTCTTGGTTTGAAGTCTCCCGTGATTTCTTTGACTAGACAAACAAGATTGGACAAATAAGACTAGACAGACAAGAGTAAACGAACAAAAAAAATAAGTTGACATGGGAAATAAACCAATAGGAATATTGTGCGACTCTTGTCTCACATAAAACGCTTCTGAAGAAACTTATTAGGTATGGAATCAAAGAGAAAGTTGCGAGATGGTTACAATTCTACTTCGAAAATCATAAGCAGTATATTACAGTTAGAAGTGGAAATTAAACTGGAAAGTCCCACATCATTTGTACCAATATTGCGGTCCCTCAAGAGAGTGCTCTGGCAGCAACACTCTTTTTACTGAACACCGCAGACTTAATAAGTTATATAAATGGACTGCATTGCACATTATATGAGGATGATACCTACTAGCTTCATTATAACTGGAAAAAATATAAAAGAAAATGCAGACAAAATTTATGTATTTCTAGGTTCAATCAATATCCCGTTCTCAGCAAACAACCTGTTTTTTAATAAAGAAAAAACGGAGTATGTCTTTCAGATGGCTAGAAGTAGCTATACTGAGCACGTTGATTTAAAAATTCCAAATCATTGTTTAAAAAGAACTAAACACGCTAAGTCATTAGGAATCTATTTGGAAGAGCATTTCCTCTGGACATCCACTATACAAAAAATGAGTCCGCCTCTACATAGAAAAATACCTAGCAAATAAAACCTGCGCAACCAACATCTGCACAACTTGGTGAACAAAAAAGACCTGCTAAGCTGGTGTTTCGTAAAGGTGCAATCCATATTATCATATGGCATTATACTATGGACAGCTACATCGTCTATAGAATAAATACTTCTAACACAGAAAAGAGATATCCGAAATATAGTGGGAATAAAAATGCAAAACACATTTTAGAACTAAAATTCTTGACAGTAGTCAATCTCTATATACACTGGGAATTGCCTCATATATCCACAAAATTCGTGATACTCTACAAAAACATAAAGCAACCATACAAATGACACAAGAGGACACCACATTTATGCCAAGAAAACAAATTTAATCTTATTTTCAAAAGGACTTGAGTATCAAGGAATTAAAATTTACCATAAAACGCCAAAAACAAGAAATGAAAAATGATATCTCATTTAAAAAGATTAGAAACAATATGAAAAAAGTTCTATGAATGAACCCTATGCATTGTATTGTTGATTTTATGTATTTTAACCTTAATTAACTTCTAATAAACACTTTTTTCAATTTCTCTTTGACAAAGCATATAGATATTTTGTATCTCATTTGATAGAATAAATAATTTGTATTTGAACCAGACAAAACAGACAGACACCAGTCTTGTGTGTCCAGAGAAAAGACGGGATAGACAAGTTTATATACACAAGACCAAACTATACAGGCAAGACTAGATTGGTAATGGAAGGCAGATAGGATTAGACAGACGCAACAAAGCAAACTTGATAAAAGAATGTGGACAAATTAGACAGACTAGACCAGACAAATGCAGCTAGACGCACATGACTAGAAACACTAGACTAAGCAAACCTTTTTTTCTATATTATGAGAGAAGCTCTCAGTAAACCACCCGTTGCCACTTTTTACTATGTGCCACCCCGGTATCGCGTATTTCTTCAGGAAGGGAAGCCCGGACAGTTAGTGCCGCCTTGGTTGAAGATGCCTCCTTGACGGGAAACTAAGCAAACTTGCGCAGATTTTATTTGACCTTCATGACTAAACAGACAAGACTAACAATAAGCCGAAAAAACGTAACAGGCAAGATAGAAGCGAAGGACGTGACATGCGAGAACATACAAACTAGACTAGACATTCAAGACTCGAGAGGTAGACTAGACAAACATAATTATACGATGACCATTAGGCAGGCGAAACAGATCGAACTAGATAGATTAACGCAGTTATACAAAATTAGGAAGATACATAGTAAAAAGTTTGTTATTAGGTAGATAGTTAGAAAGGACTATACGGACGACTCTGTTGGAAAAATCTGACTACTTGATTCGAATATTAGTTTATTCAATGTAGATTGTTTATACATCAATAAAAAAAATTGTTTTTGACTCCCCTTAAAATACTTCAAATTGTCAATTTTTAAAATTTTTCTTCCCACTCCACGTCGTGCGAGATATTTGCGCATTTTCTCAAAAAAATCACCTGGCCCATTAACACCCACCCTTATTCAGATTCTATTGTAGATCCGCCACTGGTCCTGGCTAGCACGATTTTTTATCTTCAGTCAGGGGTACTACGATATTTTATTTTTCAGTCAGGTGCCACGATATTTTGTTTTTCAGTCAGGGGTGCCACGCAATGAACAAGATTAAAAAACACTGCATGAGACAGAAAGAGGCGTTGCTGGCCTAGTAGTTAAGGTGTCAGATTCTTCATATTATACCAATGGCACTACAACACTAAATGGGCTTTGGCCTAACCTCCCCTGCCTAAGGTGTCATGCTCGCTCCAGACTCTCGCGAAGTAGCACGGAGTTGAGCGAGGAACGAGAGTGTGGTCAGGTTACTCGCCTCGCCTTGTGCTTCCTCGCCTCGCCTTGGCTAACTTCGCTTCATGAAGCGGTTTTTCGTGCCCGACTCGAAGGGACACGAGGCGTTTTAACCGTCACAACAAACAAAATATTTTTATTTAATGTTATTAAATTTTACTACTAGTAATTTAAATAATATCAAAAATAATTTACTAATAGTAATTTAAATAGTAAATTATGATCGATTGGTCCCAAGAACTCCAATTACAATTCCTTGAGGCTTTTCAAAGGGAACCAGTTATTTGGGATCAGTTATTGGGATAACATAATAATAATAATTAAAAGCACAAATAGCTGCAGCAGCATCTGCTACCTGTTCGGTGTCGGTCATGGCACTGAGGTCCTCGCGAAGTAAGGCGAGAGTGTGGATGCCTACTCCGTGTAGTTCCTCGCCTCGAACAACTTCGGCGAGGATCCTCGTCGAAGTTACTCCGCGAGAGTCTGGAGCAGGCATCAGATTACCCGGTACGCGGTTCGAATCCGGGACGCAAATATAGAAAAATAAGCCAACTACTCCTGTACATGGCTCTGGCAAAGTCTTCATAGTAAAATTTGCCTCGAAAAAACCCCCCTAATAGTGTCTCGCCATGTACGTTTAAAACTATAAGAGCTCCCTACACTTGTGTAAAATCAAGACACCAAAAAATAAGTGTATACATGGAAGGTTAATCCAAAGCCCTTTTAGGGCTGTAGTGCCAAAAGAATAAGAAGTCGCATGAGATACTTACGAGATTAGGTAGACTTGATTAGATAGATAATAATTGGCAATCACTTCTAGATAGAAAAGACTAGATAAACGCACAAGACTGGAGTCAGATATCATTACATATACCAGACATGCAATACTAGTTAAGTATGGACGTACTACTTAAGAAAAGTGTGTCTACCAGAGAGGTCCGTTGATAATGGGCAATAGGAAAATGTAAACCAGATTAGATAATTTTTATAAATATAATTCCAGACAGTTAGAGATCAAAACTAATATGTAGTATATTCTAAATGAGTCGAGGCAAATAAATGAAAATAAATAATTTGTGATTTTAATATGAATCAAATTATCGAAAATCTGAACAAAATCCACCTTTAACGCGCCCTAAAAGCCTTTGGATAAATAAATTCATAAGCACATACAAGATATAGGTAATTTATTTATGAAATCAATCAATGTCCCACCGATTTCTTCGTTCATTCATCCCTCGCTTTTCAGTGGAAACCCCCTTTAAAAATAAATAACTTAAAAGAAGTTAGAAGTCCCGCTGAAACATTCATTGATTGCCCGATAAATTACTAATCGCTTAGCGTCGTTAAATCGCACCTGACAATAAATAAACTCCGGCGGGCTTTTCTTTCCTTGTTTCGCTCCGCCAGGACCCGAGAGCCTCGCGACGCACTCGGCACCACGTCGACTTGTTGAGATTCGACCGTAAAATATTTACGTTAATCTAGATCTATCGTTATCCACTGGAATCCCTAACTATTTCTTTACTTTCCTACACACTTCCCCTCATCAAATATTAAATTCATGTCGAATAAACATTAATCAGGATGGATAGACAGACGGAGAGACAAAGTTAATGGGAAACGTCTATCCAACATTTTCGTTTTGTATTATTTTTATTTTCGGTTCACTGACTTTTGAATATAAAAGGCGACGGCAACTTAAGGGACTTATTGTTTGCTGGTTGTTATTAAGGGCTGAAGGGGCTACAAAGGGGAATAATGTGATGTAGTTAAAGGCAATAAGGGAAAGTTTGATGCGCGTTTAGTGGTTTTAGATTATATTTACGAATAATGGGAATGATAACAAATAAAAAATTGTTTCGGATAGTTTTTCGATCGTTCTATGCTTCGGGGCGAAATGTGCATACAGAAAGTTATGAGCAAAATTAGTCTAGACACACGCGACTAGACAGACAATACTAGATCGACAAGTCTAGACACACAAGACTAGACAGATAAGACTAGACAGACAAGACAAGTATTTAGCAGACAAAACTATACAAACCGGACTAGACAGCCAAGACTAAACCAGGGTTACGGAGGATGAGGTTTTATCTACCCTCGAGTGACTGTGTGACTGTGCGCACATATTACCGTCTCCAGTTACAATTCTATTTAACAAATTCCTGCATGACGACATGTTCGGAACGCCACAAAGATTTGTCCAATCCTTAAATCTGGCTCACTGGCTGACATTAAGAACTATCTTCCCATGTCCTTAATTTCCATTTTTTTCTAAAATCTTTGAATCCATCCTTTTCAGCTCTATCTTCCCTCGTACTTATTAAACATTTTCTTTCCACCAAACAGCATTGTTTCATGAAGGGTCGTTCCACTGGCACGAACTTGGTAGCTTTCTCTCAATATGTTACGCCAGTAATTGCTGGCAGGGGTCAGGTGGATTGCATTTACACGGAATTCTCCTAGGCGTTTGACTGCATCGATCATAGCGTCACTATCAATAAGCTGCATTCTTTTACCTTTGATGCAACCTTGTAGAACTTTTTTTTTTTCTTATCTAGAGAATAGAACGCAATTTGTTTCTCATGGCGGTTTTGCATCGGCCGATTTTGTGGCCTCCTCTGGTGCTCCTCAGCGATCCATCCTTGGGCCGTTGTTATTCAACTTATTTATTAACGATTTGAGTGCGACTCTTTCCTCTCCTCATTTATTCTTTGCTGAAATTCTTCAGATTTTCTTGGCCATTAATCACCCTGCTGACTGTTACCTTCTCCAAGATAACCTTAATATTCTGGTGAGATGGTGTGAAGTGAATAAGTTCCTTGCCTTCATTCGGCTTCATCACCGGCTCGTGTTAAGGTATTTATGTAACGCTTGTCTCGATCGCTGTCAAAGATCTCGGCATTATTTTTGATTTTCAGCTTTCGTTTGGGCAACACTTACTGTCATCAGTGTCCAAGGCTGCGAGGGCGCTTCGGTTCATTATCCGCAATTCGCGCAATTTTAACAATAACTTGGCGCTACGAGTGCTCTACCACAGCTTCGTGATATCCTATTGTGAGCACTGCTCGATTATTTGGGATGCTCATTTTAAAAAGCATATTGCTGCATTGGAGGCTATTCAGAGGAAATTTCTTAAATCCCTCTGCTTCAAATCTTATGGTGGTCCTCACAGATCACGCATTACTGCTGGCTGAGTTTGGGTTTATGTCGCTTAAGTCTCGCCGACATCTATATGGCCTTATATTCCTGTACAAGGCAGTTCACACCGTCCTTGTTGTTTATCGGATAAAGCTAGTCCGGTGCAAAGCTGCTTCTGTAATCTCCTCAGGAGTAGGCTTTCTAACAGTTTCTCCGACACATCACCGGCATTGTGGCTTATAAGGTGAAGGTTCTCCAACTGGCTTATCTCCCTTCCTAATAAAAACCAGTCTTGAATGCTTCCACTTGTCTGCAAAGTTTCCAGCAGTTAGGAGAGCATTCATTACTTCCAGAGTGAACTTTGGTTCTTGCTGGGCGATGGTCTTAACAATGGCGATTTTTTCTGGTGGCACACCGTCTAGTCCCGGCTATTTTCTATCTCGGATGCCATTTGCCGCATAAGCTAGTTCCTCCTCGTTAAACAATGGAATTTCAACAAATTTGTTTGTTGCCAAAGAAAGGGTTTTTGCCGTGGGAAAAGAACTTCGACTACCTGTAACATTCACTCAATCGTTATTTGCACAGTTAGATGTTGAGTTTTGAGCCTTCTGTTGCACGTTTGAAACGCATCTCCCCAAATATCGGCATCGAGATCTTCACACAGTTTTCTTTAGAGATCCCGCTTAGCTTTGTTAATTAGGTAGCGAAGATCCTTTTTAGCTTTTTTGTAAAGTGAATAAAGTAATTTCAAGACTTTTTCATCCCCTCCTATTTTAGTACGGTGTCGCTGATATTTTCTTCGGGGCGCAACACATTCAGTCCTCATGTTGAATATTTCGTCGTTCCACCAATATACTAGTTTTCTTCTTGGTGGTCCTCTTTTTAGGGTTTCGTCACACGCCTTTTTCATCATTTCTACTAACGCAACCGCGTTCCGTGTGTGCGTCCGTGCTATTTGCATTTCCAGACTGCTTTTTATTTTTTCTTTTTTGAATTTCTTTAGACTCCAGCCGTTAGTTCTTCCATGACTATCTGCTTTCTGGCTTCTATTTTAAATAGGATGTATCCATGGTCGCTTAAACTCTCTCTCTCTCTCTCGAGCACACACCAGTCTATGATCATGTTAGATAAACCGACTGTCGTAAAAGTAAAGTTTATTATGGATTGAGCGTTTCCCCTGACGAGCCTATGCGTAGCTCCCTTATTTTAAACGACGAGTTCTAGTTCGGCTGCCCAGTCCATAACCAGGTCACCTCTCTTGTCTATCTTTGGAGAACCCCAATAGGGAGACTTGGCGTTGAAATCACCAGCAATTAGTGCCTTTTTACTTTGACCCCTTATTTCTTGATTTAATGTTTCTTTCGATTCAGTCAGCTTTTCTATATTTTTATTTGGTGAGAAGCACTATATAATATATTGCTGCAGCTCTATCCATACGAAACCAGGACTTCCTTCTAACTTAATTAGAGTTTTTCGGGTCCGAGTACCCGGACTCAGACTCGGTACCCGATCTAGGACCCGACGAGTCTCGGGTTTTGAATGTTCGGCCTTGCCTGAATGTTTTCAAACATCATAATCCTCCTCCTGAAGTCGCTTCCCATTTTGTCCCTTCTATCCCTTAAATACACCCCATTACCTTCTTTGCTTTCCTGGCAAACTCTCTCATATGCGCTTTATCCGAGGCCCTCTCGTTCAATGCGTAGCGTAGGTACTTAAACTCTCTTACTCGCTCTATTGTTCCCCTTTCCCACTTCTATTCCTTCTCCTCATTCTTCCTCTTTCTCTTACTAAACACCATCATTTTCATTTTCTCCACATTCACTTCTATGTTTTTCTTCCTCACTAGGCTTTTCATCATTTATTTCATCTCCCCTTCGCTCTTTGCCACCACTATCACATCATCCGCGAAGGCCAGGCTCCATACTTTCTCTATAACTATGTCACACCCTCTCGCTTGCGCCTTCTTAAACATTCTTCCGATATCTGCCACATATATCGTAAATAATAAGGGGCTAAGGGGATAACTTTCTCTTACTCCTTTTGTCGTCTAGAACCAGTCACTATCTTTGTATCCCACTCTCACTTTGCTTATTGTTCTTCCATACATCGTTTCCACCCTTCTTACCAACCAACCATCTACTCCCTTTTCTCCCATACATTCAAACATTTTCTCTCTGTCTACTCTGTCAAACGCCGCCTTGAGAGCTATGAATAATGCACAGACCCTTGCAAAAAACTAACGCAATAATTTTAAAATGTAATGTCAAGTTTCTTTGGTAGTCTAACATCAAGTTTCTTTGGTAGTTTAACGTACAGTATCGCTTGCTTTACTACATTGTTAAAAATTGCGAGAAAGAAATAAAGACGGATTAGAGCCGGACCCGGACCCGAAAAATAATCGTCGGCTCGACTCGGACTCGCCGAGTCTAAAAAGACCGGGTATTCCCAAACCCTAACCTTAATCACAGGTATCTTGCGATTTAAGACTGATAGCTGCGTCCTTTCTATTGTCCGTGAACCAGTCTGTTTTCTCGACCAACTTCTTGTTGGGTTCACTTACCAGTAATATGTCCGCTTTAAGTTCTAATGCCGTTGCGATTAAGAGGTCGTATGCTGCACGGCATCTCAGTATTTTTTGTATGAACTGTATGGTCATTTCTGTGCGTCAGTTTTACGCCAAGCCTCCGATAGCGCCTTCTGGAAAACCGGGCACATTCCCGAATATGCTCTGTGGCCCTTTGAATTGCATATACGGCAAAACTCATCTAAATTGCAGTTTTGGGCAATATGACCTCACGCCCGCATTTCAGGCAATTGTTTCGTCTATCTGGGCCCTCACATTCGTTGGCGAAGTGGCCAAAATTCCAAAACCTGTGACAATTTAATTATATTAATTCTTTCTCTTATGATGTTCTGAATCATACCCACTTTTAATCTACCGCTGTTCTGCTACTTCCTTGTTGTCTGAAATGGTTGCAGCTTGACAGTCTCCACATGCCGGTCTAACGTTTAGGACCTATGTTTGACAGTTGTCTTCTCCGACAAATTTATGTATTGCCTGTAGTATTTCCTCTTGGGTAGTTATCGCGTCTAGATCCTTTATGTATAGTAGTCTAAGGTTTAGGACCTATGTTTGACAGTTGTCTTCTCCGACAAATTTTTGTATTGCCTGTAGTATTTTCTCTTGGGTAGTTATCGCGTCTAGATCCTTTATGTATAGTAGTACCCGATCTCTTTTTACTCGTACCTCAGCTACAGGGCATTTGCTTTTTTGCGTCCCTTAGGCCTTGGGCTTTACCGCTTTTCACCTCTAGAAGTAATTCTCCCGTTTTTGGCTTTCCTGGCTCCCGTAATAATCGTTCCAGGTGAGTTGAGGTCAACGTTTGATCTCACCATTTTTAGGAGGTCTGCATAAGTACTGCCGTCGGCTTTAACCATGACAGCTTCGGTTTTTTGCTCTTTCTTCCTCCTTGGTTTGTTTTTGTTTTACTTCAGAAGTAGACAGACACGACTAGACAGACAAGACTAGACAGACAACACTAGACAGACAAGACTAGACAGACACGACTAGACAAACAAGACCAGACATAGAAGATTACGCAGTCTAGATTAGATAGAAAAGAGACAAGAGACAGATAAAACTAGACATTCAGGTCTAGACCCACAAGAATTAACATCTAAAATCTGTTCTTATTGCCGAAAATTGTTCCAGCAAAAGACACCAGTTTTTTTTTGTTGTAGTTGGTGGCACTCTACCAGTCTGTACAAGGATTGTCTAGTTATTTATATATGCTACACAAAATATATGAAGAACTAAATGTAAAACTATATAGATTATAATTCTAGATTAATTGTATTTTGGTGTTGGTTTAATGATATTTTGGTGTAAGCGGCTGAGCTGGATATAAAATTGGATAATATATATTTTATAAATATTTTTTGTTTTCAGTTTTCAGAATGGTCCAGTCCATTTAAGTGAGGCAATGCGACGTAGTATGTCCAAAGATCCGGTGAATCCAATCCTATGGGAACCTCACCTAGCGGCTCTGGACAGGCGAGTCGAGATTGTCCTTAGAGGAATTCGAGACTGTCTCAGTAAAGGAGACGAAGAAGAGACCGACGAAACATAGTGACAAAAATGCCAAATAAATAATAATATATTATACTGAAAGATTTAATTTATTTATATTTTTTGCTTTTATCGAAAGAAGGAGAAAAATACGAACTTTTATTGAATAATCAATGTAAATATTTGTACATAATAACTAGGTTTTTGTGATTTCGTTTTTTTGCCAAAAAGAAATTAGAAATATTAATTCAATATATTTTCTGTTTGTACAGGACGTTGCAGAAGAAAAAAACTCAAAAATATTCATCGCTTTGTATATTATTGTATTTTAAAATTTTCTTAAATAATTTTCACTTTTTTAATTAAGTTGGAATGGATTTTTAAATCCAAATTCATTATCGTAATAATTTAATACTTGCCATTTTATCTAATTTTTGATTTATTCTTCATAAATCCGCAATAATTACAAAGTCATGCAAAAAATGTATTTGCAATTTGTGAAATATCCCTCCATGATTCACGAATAAAGTGAATCACTTAATTAAAGTGTTTCCCCTTAAAGCGCTGCTTTAATCAGAACAAGTAATATGAATAAATGTTAAAAGTTCGTTGTGACTTTCTGCAACTCTCTGTACATGAATATTGTGTACAAATACATCAAAGAAATAAAATCAGAAATATTTTTATTTTATTATTGAATCTTGTACTTATAAATATATAAAATATGGGGATAATTTGTAAATAATAACATACTGTGTAATATATTGTATATGAAATACTATTAGCTATTGTAAAACTGTAAATCTGTAGGCAAGATCCAAAAATAAAGTTTGACCTGGACAAAAATATAATCAAATAAAATTAGACCAAAAGACTTGATATTACGAGATACTTGAATTTGATTATGAATGGGAATTAAATGAGAATTAAATTATATTATAGGCAGACAATATAAAAATAAGTAATGAATATAAGTCAGTTTTGATAGACAGAAAATTGAAATCAAGATTGGATAGATTAGACTTGAATTAATGCTTCTTTTGATTCAGTCAACTTTTCTATATTTTTATTTGGTGAGAAGCACTATATAATATATTTCTGCAGCTCTATCCATACGAAACCAGGGCCATCTCCTCCTGTCTTAATTAGAGTTTTTCGGGTCTGAGTACCCGGACTCGGCGAGTCCAAGGGAAAATACCCGGTACCCGATACCCGATCTATGAGTCGACGAGTCTCGGGTTTTGAATGCTCGGCCTTGCCTGAATGTTTTCAAATTTCATAATCCTCCTCCTAAAGTCGCTTCCCCATTTTCTCTCTCCTATCTCCCAAATACACCCCATACTTTGCTTTCCTGGCAAACTCTCACATATGCGCTTTATCCGAGGCCCTCTCGTTCAATGTGTAGCGTAGGTACTTAAACTCTCTTACTCGCTCTATTGTTCCCCTTTCCCACTTCCATTCCTTCTCCACATTCTTCTTCTTTCTCTTACTAAACACCATCATTTTCATTTTCTCCACATTCACTTCTATGTTTTTCTTCCTCACATACCTCCCTAGGCTTGTCAACACTTATTTCATCTCCCCTTCGCTCTTTGCCACCACTACCACATCATCCGCGAAGGCCAGGCTCCATACTTTCTCTCTAATTATGTCACACCCTCCTGCTTGCGCCTTCTTAAACATTCTTTCGATATCTGCCACATATATTGTAAATAATAAGGGGCTAAGGGGATAACCTTCTCTTACTCCTTTTGTCGTCTAGAACCAGTCACTATCTTTGTCTCCCACTTTCACTTTGCTTATTGTTCTTCCATATATCTCTTCCATTTACCTGGACAAAAATATAATCAAATAAAATTAGACCAAAAGACTTGACATTACGAGATACTTGAATTTGATTATGAATGTGAATTAAATGAGAATTAAATTATATCATAGGCAGACAATATAAAAATAGGTAATGAATATCAGTTTTGATAGACAGAAAATTGAAATCAAGATTGGATAGATTAGACTGAATAAACAAGACTAGACTATAAAGTCAAAGATATATCTATATGGAATCAGTAAAAACAAAATAAACTTGTTTTATTATGTAATTAAACTGAGTGGAATATTTCATTTTGAAAGGTTTTGCAGTTTTTCGCATATTATTATTATCTGAGAAAACAAGTTTTAATATTCCTCTGTTTACCTATTCCGCTGGATTTGATGCTTACGGCAAATACCACGACCCCAAACAAACAGGAATCGAATTTAAAAAATAACTCCGGAAATTCACTAAAATGAATAAAATAATAACGATTCTTCATCTACTTTTATCAGTCTGCCAATCTTATATCTGTATCTATACTAGTCATCGAATCAAGTTTTGTCTCTTAATAAACATTTCCATATTGTTATAGCTACAGGGCAGGCCCGCCGCTAGGCGCTTCACCGCCCGCGTGCAAAACTGACAATGCCGCCCCTTCGTTACCTAATTTTACCTGCTTATTTTTTATCACTCCTGGCGAGTGATTCCGCTTTCCGCGAGCTATAGGTGCAGTACTACTGTACGTTAAACTATCGCCCGATGTGGCAGAAAAGGGAATTCCTCATGTGCATAAAACGTTTGCGTTTATTTTCAATGTAGTTCAATAGATGTTGTTGTAAAGACATAATAAAAACAAATACAAATAGGCAAATAATTACAATTTGTTCATTAAGGACATTTCTATATTTGCCGCTCCCTTAAAAGTGACGCCGCGGTGCGGTACACGCCCGGTCCCGGCGGGCCTGCTAAAGGGTCTTCCAATAAGAGGTTTCATTTTCAATAGTCCTCCATTTTAACAGTTGTCATGAGTCAACCTGTAACTACTTGATAGATGACAAGTAAAAACTTCGCCATTCATAAAAATAGAACGATATCCGCCTCAAAAACGCATTGAAATTATTAAAATTCACTACAAAAATGGTGAAAATTTCGCGGTCACAGTTCGTTAAACTAAAGCATTTTAGGGTCGTCGTGAAGCACCTTCTCGGCCAGCAGTTGTGAAACTGGTGGAAAAGTTTCAGCTGTTGGGACAAGTTAGTGATGTGAAGAAATGAACTCGTGCACGTCGCTCAAAAACAGCTTAAAATATTGCTGTAGCCCACAGTGTTGAGAAAAACCCAGGTTTGTCCATTTCTCGTCGATCTTTGGAATTGGGCATTCCGCAAACGCCATTACACCGTATTTTGCATAAATACTTAGGCCTTAAGACTTAAAGATCAGTTAAAACAACAATTCAAGCCTACCGAGCAGGCCCTACCAAAGAAGGGGGGGGGGGTGTAGAAGGGGCAGTTGTCATGGGCCTCATAATTTAAGGGGCCTCACTTTCCAAGATTCCAATCGAATTATAACCGAATTTGCTGACGTTAATGCGCGAAAGGCATTTGTTAAGTAAATTTACTTATCCAATAAAGTTTTTACTTTTCAACGGACTAGGTTAGGTTAGGTTTAGGAACGGATTAGGTTAGGTTAGGAGGGGGGCTCCAAATTAGAGTTTATACAAAAACCGACTTTTTGAATAACAAGTTTTCGTATTCCAGATTTACAAAAAAACGATTTTAGTCGGTTTTAGAATTTTTGCCAAAAGAAAATAGAATAGAGATTTTTTTTTTATTTCATTTATATAAAATAACAAATATCAGAATCAATATCAAAGTCAAAATATAATAAAAAAAATAATTTAAGATTACACATTACTTATAAAAAACTCGTACAAAAATTTCAGCATTCAGTGTCTTTGGATTTGTTTTTCTTCGGAGTCTTCAAGATATTTATGAATGGATTTTTCCATTGCTTTCTTTAGAAAGGCATAATTCTGATGAGTAGTTTCTTCGTAAATTTTCTCTTCATAAGAATCGGTACACTAGAGTACACTAGATTTATTTGCTGAACTGGAAATGTTTTGTGGAATTTGCAAATACAGTAGTTTGCTAATTCTACTTGTCTTCTTTCTTGAATTCGTTCTTCTAAAGCATATAATAATTTCAAACTTATTTCAGTGTTTACATTTTTTAGATCATTTAACATATATTCAAATATACCTTCACTTGTTAATATGCATAACGCACAAGCACTAGTAAACGTTGCATAGAATGAGTAGCAAATCAAATAAGATAAAAAATAATTTTTACTTAATATTTGTATTTCTTTTAAACCTGTTTTTTTAATTTAAAAACCGGTTTTCAAATGTGAGAAATTTCTTTAAAAAACGGTTTTTTAAAACCGGGCTTGAGAAACCGTCAAAACCTACTCCAAATATCAATTGCCCCGGGCCTCGCGCTTTCTCTGAAAGGCTCTGCTACTGACCATCAACAACGTCGCCTCTTTGCTGATTGGATCCTTGAAATTCCTTCAATAAAATGAACTAAAAAAACAGGACGACGAGAAAGATGAGACGGCTTATAATAGCGAAACACTGTATATCTACTTTATTTCTAACTTTAGAGCGAAATAAACTCGAAAATCGTTTTCAGCACTCAATTGCTTTCGGGTGACCTAAGAAAAAAGGTTTTTATTTTTCAATTTTCTGAAAGACCGTAAATAGCAATTAAATAATTTTTGGCACACCGAAACTTCTCGACAAGACGAACAAATAGATGTATAAATTGTACGGAAAGATTCAATTTTTCATGTAGAAATTTCAAACTGAAATTTTACGACTGTAGATTTGATAAGTCGAATCTCAGAAACGGTGGTAGATTTTCATGAATGGATTGCAGCATCGTTTTCAAAAGGTCATTTTCATATTAACACACTTAGATTATCCGGGGGAAATTCATTACTTTCCAAGATCTCTACTCGAACGCCGAAATTTCTTAACATTTTACTCAATTTTAGAAGACCATTGTGAATGGAAAGAGCTTTCGATATATGATGTGCATATTTGTAATCTGCAGCAAAAATCCTCAAAAATTCTCAGAAAACTCAGAAAGGTTTTTCCGTTTTGCTATAACTTAAAAAATAACGATTTTAGAATAATCGTTTTTCTTGTTTTTTATCGTTTCCGCAATCTTGATTTCACGGTTCGATGGTGTTTTTTAAATTTGGGTTCCTGAATCGATTGGTGCCAACTAGAAAAGTCTCTCTGAAAAGCCGTTCAAAAGTTATGACCTCGTGAAGCCGGCGGAAAATGCGAGAAAATTATCAAGTGAATGGGAAATTTAAAATTGTGTCTGAAAGTGTTTTCCCTGCTGGTTATAAATATATTATTTGCATTTTGCTAACAGCTTCCGTTCCTGAGATATGACGATAAAGCTGGCAAAATCGAGCGAAATATCGCGAAATTTGCTCGCCCGAACAGAGAACTGGGTAGCTAATCAATATTTTTAAGGAAATCTAAGTGCATCCACAGGGAAATGACCTCCTGAAAACGATGCCCGTTTGCAACCCGTTTTTAATTATCTGCATCAGCTCTCGAGATACGGACTTGTAAAGTAGAAATTCGCGAAAATTTCGCGAATTTTGAAGTAGAAAGTCAGAATTTCGCAGTAAAAAATGGAAACTTTCCAAACAATTTACACATCGTTTTTCTCGTCTTGTAGTCTAGTTTTAGTGTGCCGAAAATAGTTTCGTTGGGATTTGTAGTTTCAGAGAGATTTGTAAAAAACCGGACGGCGATAAGGAAGAGACGGCTTATAATAGCGAAACACAATATGTATTGTTCATTTGAAAGTTTAGAGCAAAATAAACTCAAAAATCGTTTTCAGCACTTCAATTTATTTCGGGTAATCAAAAAAAAAAATACAACAGAATTTTCAAAAATATTCGTTCAAAATTTTTGTTCATTTCGGTCGAAAGAAATGTGCTTTTTCGTTTTTTTGTTCATTTTTCTCAAAGACGGTAAACAGCAACCAAATAATTTTTGGCACATAGAAACTACTCGACGAACAAATCGATGTATAATTTGCTGGAAAAGACTCAATTTTTCATTGCGAAATTTCAAACTAAAAATTTACGATTGTCGATTTGATAAGTCGAGATCTCAGAAACAGTGCTAGATAATTAAAAACGAATTGCGGCATCATTTTCAAAAGGTCATCTTTATATCAACACACTTAGATTAATTCGCCGATTTTTCTTAAACTTAATTTTTGCGTGAACTGGAAGAGCTACCGAACTATAATTTGCATATTTGTAGTCAGCAGCAAAAGTGCTTTCAAGAACGTTTTTCCATTTTGTTATAACAAAAAATAACGATTTTAGCAAAATCTATTTTCTCGCATTTTATCGTATCCCCAATCTTGACTTCCCTGTTCGATGGTATTTTTTAATTAAAAGCCTCCTTAGAATATGATGCACTTTTTCTGACTAATTTTTAGATGCTGAATCGATTGGTGCCACTAGTAACTAGAAGCCTCTGCAACAAGCAAAAGTTATGCCATCGTGAAATCCGCGGAATACGAGAAAATGTATTTCCTGAAAATCATTATTTATCAAGTGAATGGAAAATTTCAAAGTGTGTCTGAAAGTGTTTTCCCTGCTGGTTGTAAATATACAAATAGCATCTAGCTCAGGGGTAACCAAATGGCGGACCGCGGTCCGGATCCTGGCCGCCGACCTATTTTGTGCGAACCATAAGTAAACAGTAACTTGTATTAGTGAGTACGTAACTTAAGAAAATGAAGCGCGCGGCGCGGCGCGAGGGCACTAGCACCACGCTTCACGCAGCCACTCTCTGGTAGTGTTTTGCCTACCTTACGAGCTTAATTATCTGCTTACATTGGCTAGTTTTTGTTATAAAAAGAAAGGTGGCAAAAAAGAAAGGTGGAAGTCGAAAATAGACAGTTTTTGTCAGAATAGACCGATTTATATTGCTTTACGCTGCCAAATCGTGCTGGAGCAGTAACAATGTTCTTGATTTGTCAAAAGACAATGGCTTTAATTAAAAGCTCGAATATTAAACGACATTATGATACTAAACATAAATCATTTGTCGATAAATTCCCACTTGGTAGTAACTTGCGCAAATCTAAAATTTCAAGGTTATTATCGAGCTACGCATCTTTGGCCCATATCATAAGTCGTTCAATATCTGAACAGAAAAAATGTGGTGAGGCTTCTTTGCGTGTTTCTAGGACTCTCGCTAAGCATATGAAACCTGATGCTGACATAGTTAAAGAAAGCGACATTTTCAATTTTCTTCTTTTTTTTGTCAGAAGAAAATCATTGAGACGTAAAAATGCAGTTAACTAATGCAAGCTATTATGCCTTGGCTATGGATGAATCATGCGACGTGACTGATAAGTCAGAACTGGTTATTTTTGTTACGCTTCCTGGACCATGGATGTTGTCTGTTTTGCCGTTATTCGGAAGAACAATTAGGAAGAATGAAGTAAATTTAGACTCGGAAATAGAACTAGAGATATTGACAAGTAAAAAGGGCATTACCCTTAATTCAAGTTAATCAAGGGTCAGAATTACTGCCTGATATTACACTGGACGAAATAAAGCTGGCACTGAGGGAAACAAAAAACAATAAGGCCCCTGGGGAGGACTGCGTAGCTGCCGCTGCAGTTAAGCTAGGTGGTAACTGTTAACTCAAGGAAATAGCAAAATTTTTTAATCTGTGTCTTTTTTACAGCACCATACAAGATAGGTGGTGCAACGCCATCGTTATCTTAATTCAAAAGAAAGGAGATACAGCCGAACTGGAAAACTATGGACCAATAAGCTTACTCAGTCACCTTCGTAAACTCTTCATGAGAATTATTACAACACGACTGGAAAACAAATTAGATTTCTACCAACCAGTGGAACAGGCCGGTTTTCGCAGAGGATTTGGAACCAATCTTCAAGCCATCAAAACTGTGATCGAAAAATCAATCGAATACAATAGACCGCTTGTGATTGCCTTTGTGGACTTCCACAAGGCCTTTGACACCGTTGAGTTGATTGCAGTCTTAGACTCCTTACAAAAATATCGTGCCGACTATCGTTACACTAAACTAATATATAACATATACAAAAAAGCTACCATGATTGTAAAACTGCACGAAAACACCAACCCTATAAGAATCGGTAGAGGAGTACGTCAGGGTGATACTATGTCACCCAAACTGTTTATCACTGTTCTGGAATACGCCTTCGGGATGCTTGAATGGAGCGGAAAGGGTTTAAATATAGATGGCTTAAACCTAAAAAATCTGCGCTTTGCGGATGATATAGCCTTGTCTGACAACATAAAAGATATTAAAAATATGCTGGAAGATCTCCAGGAAGTGTGTGCTCGGGTCGGGCTAAAAATTAATATATCAAAAACGAAAACTATGACGAATCTGGTCCCTAGTGGAAATGTTGATCTTGGTGACTGTGAGGTAGAGTTGGTGGATAGGCACACGTATCTTGGTCAT
This sequence comes from Phosphuga atrata, assembly GCA_944588485.1. Lineage (NCBI taxonomy): Eukaryota > Metazoa > Arthropoda > Insecta > Coleoptera > Silphidae > Phosphuga > Phosphuga atrata. The sequence goes on from OX155893.1 coordinate 35,295,391, forward strand.
GAATTAAGAATCTCCAGAGACAACCAAACGTGCGAATTAAAAAGAAGAATTGTGCTCTCTTGGGCTGCATATGGCAGAATTGGGGATGTGTTTAAGAGTAATCTCCCGATTTGTTTAAAACGAAGGGTTTTTAATCAGTGCATTCTACCGGTTATGACCTACGGCGCCGAAACTTTAACTCTGACAGTCACATCTGCTAAGAAGCTGAGAATACCATAACGCAAGATGGAAAGATCGATTCTCGGTGTGTCACTTCGAGACCACGTTAGAACTGAGGACTTACGGGCGAGAACAAGAGTCACGGATATATGTTATATACCAGGGTATGTTATATACCAGGTGGCTAAGCTCAAGTGGAGCTGGGCTGGACATGCGGCCCGCATGGCAGATGGGCGATGGACAAAAAGGCTGCTCGAGTGGAGACCAAGAGCTGACAAGAGAAACAGGGGAAGACCTCCCACGCGATGGACGGACGATATCAAGAGAATAACCACAAACTGGATGCAGAGCGCTCAAAATATCAAGAGCTATATCAAGCAGTGGATGCAAAAAGGCTGATTGATGATGATGATGAAGAAGAACCCGAATAGAAGACATGAACAACGCTACGATGGATTATTTCGATAAAGATGATTTAGTTACCGTTAACTGCGTCTACCAACACAAGAAATACACACGTTTTGTCAGAATAAAATCATTTAGACTGGAAAAGGCAGTTAACTATTGCAAACTATTATGCCTTGGCGATGGATGAATCGTGCGACATGACTGATAAGTCACAACTGGTTATTTTTGTACGCTTCCTGGACCAAATGAGAGAAATTTTTGATGAGGAGATGTTTGCTGTTTTGCCGTCATTAGGAAGAACCCGAGGAGAAGACATGAACAACGCGACAATGAATTATTTCGATAAAGATGATTTAGACCTGATGATTTAACGCAGTTAAGCTTTTAACAGTAACTACTGACGGTGCGCCAGAAATGGTTGGGACTAAAATAGAACTGGTTCACCTAATGAGGACACATGCAGAATGTAATGAAAATTTGATTGACCACTGAAGTATAGACCAAACTGTGTTTTGCTGCAATCTTTAAGATAATTTTGAGAGTATTATGCAAGAAGTGATTAAAATAGTAAATTTTCTTCGTGCCAAATCATCATTGAAACATCGTGAATAGAAATCATTTCTTGAAGAAGTTGTTGCACAATATGACGATCTACTGTTGCATAATGTGAGATGGTTAAGCAAAGGCAGCGTTTTACAAAGATTGTTCAGAACATTTGAAGACATTTCTTTTCAACAGTGATCAGATGTCAGCAAATGCCTACCTAAGTTTTCTAAACAAAAATGAAAATATAGCTTCAAACATAGCTTTAAACATATTAATGACTTGAACCTTAAACTTTAAGGCAAAGAAAAGCTTATATGGGAGCTCGTATGAGAAGTAAAGAGCTTTTCGCGAAAACTAGATCCTTTCTATAATGATATTGGTAATGAATGCCTGGAAACCCGTCCTACGAATCCCGTTGATTTTTCTTCTTCGGATACAAATCCGTTTCCAATTGATTTCCTTTTTTTTTTCTTTTGTCCGGTTGGTATGGGGCGAGCATTTTCCTAATTTAAATAAAATAATCAGCAGTGAATATGAAATTGACGTTAGTCAATACAAGACGTTCATTAAGGATCGTAAATCGGTATTTGAAAAGAAATTCGCAGATTTCAAGAAAATTGAGAATGTCGTCGGAATCCTCAGCAACATTTACTCTCTGCATCCTGATGGTGAATGGAGCAAAGAAGCCGCAAAATGTTTACGGGAGTAATAAAGTTACTCTTCAATTGGGAATGATCGATTTCCAAGAAAACACAGTATTAAAGCACTAACATACGGAAGTTCCTTGTGAAGAGTTCTGGACAAAATTTATGTGTGGTAATCAATACCCAAAATCTCTTTTTCTTCTTACTATGTTTGGGTCAACATATATTTGAGAAGTTCATCTTCAAAAGGATGAACTTCATTTAAAAAAAAATCGATCTCAACATACTCCCGGTTTTAATAACAATAGCTTGCAGCAACTTTACTCCAAACTGTAGACAAATAGTTCAAGGCAAAAAATGTAATTTTTCACATTGATATGTAAAAAAAATCCTTGTTACTTCTGTACATTACATTTGCTGATTTAATAAACTCAACTAGAAACGGACCGTGATGGTAATTTTATTTTAAAAACCGGACCCCTGAAGAAACTAACTGGTGATCCCTGATCTAGCTAGTTACTTTCGTTCGCGAGATATGACTTGATAAAATTGACAAATCGAGCTAAATTTTGCGAAATTTGGTAGCCCAAGCAGAGAACTGGGAAGCTAATCAATATTTTTAAGGAAATCTTAGTGCAGCAGGAAAATGACCTCCTGAAAACGATGCCGCAATCCGTTTTTAATTATCTGTAACCGTTTTCGAGATACTGACTTGTGAAGTCGAAATTCGCGAAAATTTCAATTCAGAATTTTCCAGCAAAAAATTAATCTTTTCGAACAGTTTACACATCGTTCTGCTCGTCTTTTAGTCTAGTTTCAGAGTGCCGAAAACTGTTTTATTGGGATTTGTAGTTTCGGAAAGGTTTGTAAATAACCGACGGCGAGAACGAACAAACGGCTCATAATATCGATACACGTTTATTTGTAACTTTATAGCGAAAGAAACTCAAAAACCGTTTTCAGCACTTCGATTTCCTTCGGGTAATCTAAAAAAATCACAATCACATTTTAAAAAAAAATTCGCCCAGCATCTCGGTCGAAAGAAATGTGCTTTTTCGGATTTTTTCAATTTTCTCAAATACGATAAACAGCAACTAAATAATTTTTGGCACACAGAAACTAATCAATAAGACGAACAAATAGATGTATAAATTGTTGGGAAAGATTAAATTTTTCATTGAGTAATTTCAGACTGAAATTTTACGATTATCGATTTGATCAGTCGATATCTCAGAAACGGTGGTAGATAATCAATAACGAATTGCGCCATCGTTTTCAAATGTTCATTTTCATTTTGACACACTCTAATTATGCGCAGGAAAATCATTACTTTCCAAGAACTCTGCTCGAACGACAAAATTTCTTAAAATTTTACTCAATTTTAGCAAGCCACCGTGAACGGAAAGAGCTAGCGAAATATAATTGGCATATTTGTAATCAGCAAAAAAAAACCTTTCAGAAAGGTTTATCCATTTTGCTATAAGACGTTGGAACAATGGGGGTCTGTTCTGTTCTCAGATGAGACCAGAATTTGTCTCTATGGTAGTGCCCGCAAAAGAAAAGTATACCGGAGACGAAGAAAGCGATTTACTGAATGCTGCATTGAAGAGCAGACTGGTTATGGAGGTGATTCCTGCACGATCTGGGGTGCAACTTCTATGGAAGAACGAACCGACCCTGCTTTCATCATTATAGGTACCCGTGGTCACGAGAGAGAAGATTTAAGGGGTGCTAGGTACATCAAGAAGATTTTAGCAGTTCTTGTGGTACCTTACGTCGACTACATTTAGAATTTTTATATGTTATACAAAAGAAACCGAAATAAATTTGAATAAATTTAAAGTCTTATTAATGCATATTAAATTGTCTTTCAAACTGCATATTTCATCTTTATTTCATCTCATAAATAGTTTCTAAAAAAATAGATAAGTTAAAAGTTTACAGTGCGCCGACTTCTATGCACGCAAGTATATTCTTATAATATTAATATTTCTTCTGAAAATGTACTTTCGAAAATTTAATTGTCCCTTTTTCAATTGAAATAAATATGTCGCTTCAACTCCAAACACCTAATTTATTCTGGTTTGAAATAATAAAATTCGCCGAGAACATGCCGACAGATTAAAACACCTGAACTTAAAACAAACCTTGACGTGGCCCCATCCCACGAGACTACGAACTTCTCCCTTAAATTTTTATAAACAGAAACAGAAGAATACAAAAAAGCAAAAAGAAAACGAACAATGTTCCTGGAGTAGGTAGCAGGATGAAATATCTATTTGAAATGTGATGGCCGTCGTCTCGCCGCGCCGTCACGAGAGGAAACAAATTACAGATGGATGTTGAAAGAAGAAGTTTGCGGACAGTTTCTTTTTTATTCAATTAAAACAAAATCCAACACTTCAAACGACAACGCGCTTTTAAAAAGATCGTGAGGCACATTTTTAATAACAAAGTTTTAAGAATTTCAAGCATTACGGATACTAAGAAACCAAAAATTAGATTACTTTTTTAAGTACCTTCAGAAACAGGGCTTAGATAAGACATACATACTACATGACTAGAATGATAAAATTTATAACAAAGATAATCTAGATAGAATTGATTTAACTGACTGGACTAGACAGACAGATTAAACTAGACAAGTATATACAGGCGAAACTAATTTTCCGAGAGATAGGTAAACTGTTTATACGTTCGTCTGGTTTTAAGCAATATATATTTAAGCAATATATATATATATATATATATATATATATATATATATATATATATATATATATATATATATATATATATAATTAAGCTCCATTGTTACAGATTATTAATTATATATAATATGTTTTTTATTAGATTTTGTTGATGTAGTTTCACTATCTAGTTTAGCAAGTTAGTTAAAACAAGTTATGTTTGGTAATGACGTATAGTTGGTAATATATTGTGTTTGATGTAATATCAATCATAGAGTGAAATGTCTGGATCGGACGTTAGTTGAAGATGCGTCCAGGAAAAATGAGGGGTTACTCGAGGGAGCGAAGGGAGGACAGTGAATCCGATAATTACGTTGAAAATGTGATGGGCTGGAGGGAATAAGGGGAAACAACAACAGTGCAGCGGCTGATCGTTTCGGGATGTTTGCTGTTTGACTTTCCAACTAGTCGACGAACTGTATACAACTTTCGGTTATAATCCTTTAAACATTATCCGATATTTGCTGCTCTTGTTATTGCCACAGATCTCGCATTTGCAAATTAGGTATGTGTTATTAATAATCGTATTTTCAAAATCATTTCTCTCAGCTAATACGGCGTGAGCTGGGGGGATTATTTAAATTGGGGCGGAAATCCTTCCATCTAATTGAATTTTATTTATCAAAGACTGAATTTTGACTGATAATATAAATACCTTTTAATAAATGCTCAATGTATATAAATAGAAAAATTTAGATACAACAAAAAATAATAATAGGTTATGTTAGGTTAGTTTAAGGTTAGGTTGGTTTTAAATTCTTTGGTATTCTGCCATTTTGACATAGTTTAGTTTTTGTTTGGCATTCATGTAGGCGTGTCAAATATACGATGGAACGATATTCGATAAATCAACGTGTTTTAGTGGTGAAAACGTTTTATCAAAATCAGTCGGTGATTACGATAACCACAATGACCATCATCATCATCACACAGCCTGTCTAGTCCACTGCTGAACATCCATCCAGTTTGTAAAGACATGCATCATCTGTCCTACGAGTTGGCGGGCGATCTCTATTTCTGGAGGCGTCGTTTCTCGGTCGTCATTCCTTAATTGTTTAGATACATTTTGCTTGGGCATCATTGCGAGGTAAAATACAAAAACCTTTTATTTTCTTCTTTTTCGATATTTATGTCCGTTCTTATTTTCCGGATCAATATCTACAACCAATTCATGGCCAATAATGTCAAAAAATTAAAATCGTTGAATATGCAGAAACATAATTTTCATAACTGCATAATTAATTTATAGTAAACTCTAAAACACACATTATGAAATATGTCGGCAAATTCATTCCATCACCAGAAACCAACATATCAACTAAAGAATAACCAACTTGGCATCAAATGTGGTATTTCACAAATTGCATGAATTTTTTTCACCATACCTTGTATACTCCAAAAACAAGATAATATACCATAACATCCCCATAATCTCCAATAACATCCACATAATATCCAAAAAACAACGTAAATAGTTTCGGCGAGTTCGTATCACTTCGCCTAATACCACACTGTATTTTGAAATTGACTAAAATTGGACAAAAAATATGCTTTAATTTAAAATATTACATTTTAGTATAACTAGTATTAAATGGTTCGTATCGTTTGAATATATTTTTTAATGGAGGAAATTAATATTGTTGAGAGACTTTATGCGAGCGCTATTTGCATTTTAATGTACAGATAGAGGAAACTTAATGGACGAATGCAATTTCAATTTTTTTCTTCTCTTCTCTTCACGCAAAAAAAGTAAAATTCATTTTAACATAATGTTTGGGGACGAGTGTACATTATAATAATTGACAAAGGTGATCATTTTATTATCGTATTAAGTTTAAAAATGTTAAATTAAAAATTAATTTTTCGCGTTCTGTTGAATCTAGTGTTGCCTATGCATGCGCATTCATTGCCTAATTCTAAATATACGCTAAACCTGGCAAAAATCGCTATATTTTACCACTTTAATCCATCATTGTCTGCTTTCAATAATCCATGTCTTATTCAATTTATTTTGCCTTGCAGAGCTTTGTCTAACTCCGCCAGGACGTGACGGTTTTATTGCGGCGTCCTGCTAGTGCCAAGCCCAGGTAAAGGAGGAGGGCTGGCATGTTGGCTAACAACCGCATGCCTTAAGAAAACTTTTGTTACAAAAACTAGACAACAGCAAGGGAAAACGGACTGGACTCTCGGATCATATAACATATTAAGCCTTTATCCACCCAGCGCATTATTTGAGGTAATAAACGAAATGGCAAGATAAAAGATGGACATATTAGCTCTGCAAGAAGTAAGATGGCCTGGTAAGGACATATTAAAAATTAAGACACATACTCTAATGTACAGTGGAGGTAATGGGGGAAGACATGATAGGGTACAGGTTTCCTAGCCCACAACAGAATATTAGAGAAAGTTATCAACCAACTTCAATGCAATCAACAGCAGATTGTGCAAAATGCGAATAAGATGCGATGTCTCCCTCATATGTGTGTACGCCGCAATAGAAGACGCACACGATAATGAGAAAGACCAACTTTACACCAAGATCAAAGAGACAATCCATAATTGTAATCCCGGGGATATGAAAATCGTCCTGGGAGACCTCAATGCCAAGGTAGGCAAAGAGGTTATATTTATGCCAACAAATGGTGCACACAGCCTACATGAGGTTAGGTTATATTAGGTTAAGTTATTATACGACTAGTGGAATTTGCTTCAGCCAATGGACTCCCAGTTGGAGGAACCTTATTCCCACATAAACCCATCCATAAAGGGACATGGACCACACCAGACGAAACTGTTACAAATCAAATTGATCACCTGCTAATTGACAGTCGACACGCCACCAGTTTCCTGGACGTGAGATGCAAAAGAGGAGGGGATTGTGCCTCAGATAACTTTCTGTTGCACGCCAAAATACGACAAAGAATCTCCAGAACGTTTATGGAAAGAGGAGAAAAAAAGGAGAAATGGAACATCAACAAACTGGATCAAATCTATAGAGCAAAATCGAACCGAATACCAGGAACAAATTAAAACCAAAATACAAGATCAATCAACCCCAAAAGGGGTTAGAGAGTGTGCTGAGCAAAGGTCAAACGGAAAAGGTAGTAATTGGTAATAGAAAAGTTTGGAGTTTGGCTTATGCGCACCACGTTGTGATTTCGGATCGAAAGAAGAAATGTCAGAGATGATCGAGCGGGTGAAAAAAAAATTTGAAAAGAGGAAATTGGTAGTGAACGTGAAAAAGACTAAATGGATGATGTTTCGTAAGAGAGCAGGTAGAAGGGGTGAATCATTTACATGGGGAAGTAGTGTAATCGAGCAAGTTCAAATACCTTGGTTTTATTTTTGGGCAGGATGGGTGCCCGAAAGAGCATGTTAAATATATTTGTAAAAAAGGCGTGGGTGGCTGCTAACGGGCTAGGGAATCTATGGAAGGAGCGCTTGAGCAATAACGTTGCAGCAAAAATGGAAGTATGGAAGGCATGTGTAAGAAGTATCCTTTTGTATGGAGCGTAAGTGTGGGGAGTGAAAGTGGAACAGAGAGTTGAGAGAGTCCAGCTACAGTTTTTAAAAATGGCCCAAAATTTAGCCGGCATCTACGCCGGCATTCATCCTGCAAGAAACAAATTTGCAGAAATTGTTTTCGCGGGCAGTTAGGAGGGTCGTTAAGTTTGAAAGGATAGTGTATGGAATGCGTAATGAAAGGATTGTAAAAGAAGTGCTGATAGTTGTAAGAATGGAAGGTTTGGGTATAAATAAGGGCACAAAATGGGAGAGCGAAAGAGAGAAGCTGCATGAAAGCTGTGGCTGGGCATATGAGGAAATAGAACGAGAGAATATTTGGGAATAGAAGCAAGGTGGATGAATTTGTGTGTGAAAGGTTAGCCGAGGTAGAGCTGCAGTGTCGTCAGATGAAGATCGAGGGGACTAAGTTCTTCCCGGAATACGGGAGCGTACAAGTGTTCCAAAGACTTCCGTTGTACCTCAAAGGAGCTAGGCTGCCGCAGGCATTGATTGCACGACACAGGTGCGGGTCAGAGGAAAAAGGCAGGAGGTATTGGATGGGCACTCGCTTTAAGCTGTGTGGCATATGTGGGGAAGCTAGTGACATGTGGGCACATTGGGCACAAAACTGTGAAGTATGTCAGTGGAGAAGTGAGGAGGGACCGGTGGGGTTCGTGCATGAGGGAAGACGGAGCCGGTTAGCCCTTGATGAAAAGAGTGGACCAGTTAAAAAAAAGATAAATAAATCGTGAGGTGAATTTTCTTTTTCGCTGTGAATGGAGTGTGAGGAATTGCTATTTTTGGTTGCATAATTTTTTTTGTGGGTTTTGTGTGTTTGTTTTTTTTTCTACTTATCTCTCTTAATTTTTACCTCGGTATAGGAAAGGACCAATTGTTTGCTTAACTCTGAATGTGGCACTTTTTTTCTTTGTTTGGTTATGTTTGGTTATTATAATAATGTATTTAATTATGTAAGCCAATAAAAGAATATTACTAGTAGAAGTAAAGAGGGAGAATTGATAAGTGCTGAAAAAAATAGAAAGATGGGCGGAATATTTCTCCGAACTGCTATACGGCAAAATAGACGAAAATGAGGACAGCGACAATGAAGAACACTCACAGGAAGAAGAAGAGGTCGAAGAACCAACTAGAAGTGAAGTAGAGGCCGCTGTACGACGCTCGAAAAATAACAAGGCCCCCGGAGCTGACGATATACCTGCAGAGCTATTTAAAGTAGGGGGGAAATGAGCTAATCAAAGCTCACAAACTTATTGTAGACATATGGCGGAAAGAACAATTACCTAATGAGGGAAAAAACCGGAATCTTATGCCCGGCATACAAGAAAGGAAACAAACTAGAATGCGATAACTATAGAGCCATATGTCTCCTGAACATTGCGTACAAAATTTTGGCCCACATCCTCAACCAACAGATTGCTCCTCTTGTAGAGGAACTACTATGAGATTTCCAAGCGGGCTTAAGAAGTGGACGATCAACCAAGGATCAATTCTTTACCCTCCGGCAAGTGCTAGAAAAATGCTGGGAGTATAATGTTCTTCCTTTAGCGTCTTCCAACTATACGTGACTATCGGCCTACGACAGCATTAAACATAACACCATTTGGAGCACACTGAGAGAATTTGGGATCCCAAATTTGGAATCAGGCTAGTTAAAACGACATAGGAACTAAATACAAGTGCAGGATCGGGCAAAACGTATCAAAAGATTTTAATATACCCAGAGGTGTGAAACAAGGTAATATAATATCAGCCATTCTATTTAACTTTGCATTATAAGGCATCATTAGGAAAATTAACATCAACCCCGGTGGTACGCTGTTTAACAGACGCTCTCAACTACTAGCATACGCAAACGACGTGGTAATACTTGGAAGGAGAAAAAGGGACATAGTAGAAATACTGAATCAGATGGAACAGGTAGGAAAACAAACTAAACATAGAGTAAATGACAAGAAAACAAAAGCACTAACAACCTGGGGTGCCCGTGGAGACACCAGCGAGAGAATGAATTTTTGGAGATACAGAACCGCCAACTATGTAAAACGAATAAATTAAAATATTTAGGCTTGCATTTAAGCAACGCATAATAGTAGGTAATAGGTGCATGATCGCGCTTGACAATATACTGAAATCGAGAGCAGTATCGAGAGCATGCAACCTCCGATTATAGAAAACAGTGATAAAACCTGTTGTAAGTTATGGAAGCGAGGCGTGAACCGTCACATAAAGAAATGAGGAGTTACTAAATCGATTTGAAAGAAAGGTTTTAAGGAGAATATTTGAACCTGTGTACGACGAAGCGGAAAATGGATGGAGAATACAGATGAACTTCGAATTAAAAGAACTATTACAAGAACAAGATATTGTTGGTTGGATTAAAAGGCAACGTATAAGGTGGGTGGGCCACGTCTAGAGAATGCAAACACAAGAACAGCCAGAGCTGTGTTTACAAATACACCAAAGGGCAGACGACCTAGAGGACTGCCTCAGTCGAGATGGAAAGATGATGTGCTTGAAGACCTGAAAGTACTGAGAATACAGAACTGGACTATAACAGCTGTAAATAATGACAGATGGAAGGCGGTTGTCGAAGAAGCCAAGGCTCTACATGGGTCGTAGATCTGTGTGTGTATGAGCTTGTATAAACTTGAGGAACCTTTTAAGTATTTTGTTCATCTTACATTTTTTTTTTCGGGAGAGGTAAAATACATTTAAGTACAGCCCCCACTGCTCTAAATTGCTCTGAGGAGACTCAGTGGGACTACTCGCCTTCGTGGCTAGACTACCCACTAAAAAACCCACTCCTCAATTCTACTCCTTGTACCCCGGAGACCGTCAAGTATTACTTGGGGTGTAGGATTGTCAGAATGTTCTGTTTATTTATTTCTATTATCCCTTTCGTCTTGGGCTTTGCTTTCCATAATCTCTCTTATGGTATTCTCGATATCTTTCCAATTGTCAGGTGTTTCCAGCATTAGGTTGATGATGTTCTCCGGCGCTAGTGTTCTTCCGATTTTTGACGTAAAGTACCTTCTGTTTTTTCCCCTTTTGTAGCACTTGAAAATCGTGTGCTCCGCATCATTCTCTTCGTCGCAGAAGCGGCAGTTCGGCGAATCGATTATTTTAAATCTGTGTAAATACTTTTGGAAGTCCCCGTGTCCTGACATGGCTTGTGTTGTGTAGTGTGTGATTTCTCCGTGCTTTCGTTCGGCCCATGTTTTTGTCACCGGTATGAGTCGTTTTGTCCATCTGTTATTTTCTCCCTTTCCTGTCCTCTGTTTTCAGATCCTGCGTCGTATATGTTGGTCCATTCTTTTAGGAGGGTCTTAGGAGGTTCTCAATTAGGAGGTCTATAGGTGGTGTTCCCGTTATTACTAGTAGCGCTTCGCTAGAAGCTGTCCGATATGCCTGTGCTATTTTGATTAGTAGTTTGCGTTGGACTGTTGTTATTATGTTTTTACATTTTTTAAATTTGATCGCCTTTTGCCAGATCGGTGCTCCGTATAGTAGTGTGGAATACACAATTGAAGTCAGTACTTTCCTTTTCTCCTCCTTTGGTCCTCTTATGTTGGGCAGGATCATATTTAGTCTTTTGACCGTAACTTCCGTTTTCTTGACAGTTTCTATAATATGTCTTGTCATTCTAAGGTCAGTGTCGAAGTATACCCCAAGATATTTTGTCGCAGGAATCGTTTCTATGTCATTATTTCCCACTGTTATCGTCAAGTGCCGCACTTTCCGTCTTCCCACTATCATTACGGCTTCCGTTTTTTTCTGGAGCCCGTTTCAGTTTTTTCATATCCATCCATTGTTGTATTTTGCTGATCGCCGATTCCGTTGTTTGTGTATTTTTTTCGGCCGTCATACCGCTAACGATCAATGCTATATCATCTGCGTACCCTATGATGGTTACCTCTTTTGGCATTTCTATTTTAAGGATACCGTCGTAGTAAACGTTCCACAACGTGGGTCCCAGGACAGAGCCTTGGGGAACTTCGCACATTACTTCCATCTCACCACTTTCCCCTACCAGTGTTCTTTCTTCCAGGTAGCTTTGAATCATTCTTATCAAGTATGGAGCCTTTCTTTCAAATCGATTTAGTAACTCCTCATTTCTTCTCTCTAATTCTGCCACTATTTCTCTCCAAGGCGCAGAGTTAAAAGCGTTTTTGACGTCCAAAATCACTAGCAGGCCTTTTCGTGTTTTATATGCTCCGCTGTTTACGCTTTCTGCAATGTCCTGCAATTTTTTCATCGCATCTATTGTGCTTCTTCCTTTTCTGAAACCGTATTGCAGATCTGCCAGTCCCCTCTTTTTTTTTCTATTTCTTCAGTTAGTCTTGTGTTTAAGAACTGCTCGAGTAGTATTAAGAAGGCATAACGGCCTATAGTTAGTAGTTGTATTTTCCTTCTTTCTGCCTTTCTCGATTAGTACCAGCCGCAATTTTTTCCACTCCCTTGGTACCTCGCGTTTAACTGGGTTGTGGTTCATGACGTCTAGGCAGTACTCTTTTTGCGTCTCGGCAAAGATTTTAGCGATTTCCGGTGTTATATTGTCCGGGCCTGGAGCTTTGTTCGTTTTGTCCTTCGTACTGCTCTTTCCATTTCGTCTAGAGTGAAGAGGGGGATCTCCGTCATTAGATCTTCGTCAGTCTTGTGTATTCTTTGTAGCACCCTCAGTGTTTTACATGGTATTTTATAGGCATCTCCCCATATATCGTTGTTCAGATCCTCTATCAGGTCCCTCCATGCTTTCTCTTTCTATTTTTCTTTTTATAGCTTTTTTCGTTGCTTTTTTCTTTGTATTGTTGTCTCAGTCTTTCATTTTCTTCCGGCTTTGCCCTTTTAGTTTTGGTCGTCATTTCTCTCTGGTTCTCAGGCGTCTCTGTTCCGCTATTTCTCGGTTCCACCAATATACCTCTTTCCTTTGGTTTTCTGAGCTTCTTCGTTTCGAGAAGTAGCACGCTTTAGTGATCATTTGCATAGATTCGCCCGCGGTATTTATTATTTATTTTTCTTTCTTTCTCTCTTCTAATATCGATCGCAGTTGTTTTGCCAGGTTTTCCATAGCTATCGCGTTGGTTCTCCAGCCTGCGCGTTTGTTTCCTTGCTTAATTTCCATTTGTTTTATATTTCCTTCTGTGCTGAGTTTGTAGGTTATGTTGTGGTGGTCACTAAAATTTTGTTCTTCCTCGTGGACCCTCCAATTTCGCACCTGCTGCTGTTCCTTCTGGCAAAAGTCGGTACATTTCCGATATTGGCCGTATACAGTTTTTCCTGTTCCATCAACTCTGCTACTATTTTCCCTCTTAAGTCGTTATACGGTGATACCCATGCCTGTGCTTTTGCATTTAGGTCTCCTGCTATTAGCAAGTTCTTTGTTTTGCATTGCATCATACAGTACCCCGCGTTTCCCAGCACTTCTTCTAGGTAGGTGTTGTCGAAGTTTGGCGTGACGTAGCACGCGTATAAGCAGACTTTGTCTAGTTCGATGTAGAGGAAACCGTTTCCCTTTCCTTCTCGCCTTACTTTGATGTTCGTATTGAACACTTTTATTGCTGCATCCATTTTTTTTTGTCAGTGAACCAGATTCCTTTGCTCACAGTGTTTTTATTGGGTTCAATAAAATTATGGCAAAGTCAATTTTTTTTTTCTTGGGCCGTTTTGTTAAGCAGGTCGTGTGCGGCCACACATCAGTTCAGGTTGCTTTGCAGAAATTGCCTTTTTGAAAAATCAGACGAATTCTGTATTCTTTTAAATTTCCAGCCAAACTTTAAGACAAAATAATGTACAAATTTCTGCCACTCAATAAGAATATATTATTGGCTCGATTTACAGACCACCAGGAGGCAACATAAACGCAGCTATTAGAAATAGAAGAGAAATAGAAACAGCACTTATTGACATGAAACTACTTACAAATAGAATAGTCTGCATGGATGACTTAAATGTTGATACAACGAAGAAAACAAACATGTCTCTAATCTTCAAAAACAAGACAGACGCATGTGACTTCAGTCAAATTGTTAAAAACCCAACAAGTATTGGAAAAAACGGTTGCTCACAGTTACATGTCATTCTAGTAAGTGACGTAAACCACGTAAGAAATGCTTATGCAATAGATGTAGAAATTTCTGCTGAAATAGATGTAGAAACTCACAAGCAATTTCTATACAAGACTTTAGTGAACTAATTTCTTTTAAATTAGCCCCAAATGAGGATGAATGCCCTATTTCTGGTATATGTATGATAAAGTTATGTCTACCGCACATTCTGCCGCACATCCGGCATATTATCAACTACTGTCTCACAGAAGGTGTATTTTCAAACACTTGGAAGACAACTTTAATTATATCAACGGCGAATACGTCGAGCCCAAAAGATCTATCGCACCTTCGACCAATATTCATTCTGCCAGATTTGTCGAGGATTTTAGAAAAAATCGTTGACTCACAGCTCAGAGCATTTCTGAACTATATTAATGTGCTCCCTTCTACGTAGTCAGGTTTTAGAAGAAATCATAGGTGTATCACAACCTTACTGGATATTACGGATGAAATAAGTAGAGCCCTTGATAATAGTAAAGGTAAAGCACTTATACTACTAGACTACAGCAAGTCCTTCGATACCGTAAATCACAAGATGCTACTATCTATACTGCACTATGTAGGGCTCTCCAAGCAGTCCATATTGTTCTTCAGGAGTTACCTAACCAATGGACAACGTATCTATTTATATCTATGTGATATACATTGCCGGCCCTCCGCTTTCGCACTGAGCTGGTTATCTTAAACTAATTTATGTCTAAATAAGGCTAAATCTTAACATTGGAGATACCAACCAAACCTACCAAAGATACAGCAGATTGTACAAGTTGGCGATAGTCTATTATCTGAACCTGGCTTTACTCTTAGTGGTGCCCCCAGGGATCGGTTCTCTCTCCTCTGTTATTTTGCCTTTACACGATAAGCCTCAGTAAATATGTCAAACGCTGCAAATTCCACCAAAACGCAGATGACACCAGCTACTATATACCTTCTCGCTCACTAATACTCTTCAAGCTGAAAAAAACATTACGGACGACTTAAGCTCATTAATTGAATTTTCTAAACACCACTCGCTAAGCATCAATCCATTAAAAACTCAAATCATATTCTTCGCCGGAAAACAGAGTCAACAAATCAAATATAGCATGGAAATATACGTAGCAGAAGAAAATTTAGCAATAAAAATGGAAGTTAGAAATCTCGGTGTTATTTTAGATGGGGATCTAAAATTCTCATCTGATGTATCGAAAACGTTCAACACAGCCTACCTCTGGTTAAAACTTCTCTATTCTGCGAGAAGTTTCCTTACGGAACACCTTAGAAAAAGGCTAGTGGAAAGTTACATTCTGTCACTTTTCACTTATGCAGATACAGTCTATGGTACTTATATCGTGTTCGAAAATAAACAGTGCATACAAAGGGTTCAAAATGAGTGCTTACGGTTTGTTCATGCCCTGAAGTCCAGAAATAGAATATCAGCTGTAATAAAAACATTATGGAAAACGATGGAACACGTCAGAAACTAATATGCTATATCGTTCGTTTGGATGAACAGGGTATTAACTCGTAATGTTCTTGCCTGCAGAATTTCTTTTTTTTTCTCAGTAATAGCAAAATTGACAAAGTCAGGAAGTGAACAAAAACGTTATCAATAAACGTTAATCAATAGTTTAAAAGATATTATAAGAGAGGTTAACCAATTATTTACAGAAATGGAAATATATTGATTTGAAAACTTCAAATCGCTCTTGAGGCTTTTTTGAGTTAATACCCTGTTCATCTGGACCGACGATATGTTACTTCAAGTATATTATTATAAACAAACAGCCAGCATACCTGTATAATAAAATAACATGTGAGATTTATTTTGGTAGTCCTAAAAAGATTCAATAATTGTTATAGAGCTCCGCAATGGCTATATATATATATATATATATATATATATATATATATATATATATATATATATATATATATATATATATTCAGGCTATGTTCCGTTTGTTTTAAGTTTGAATGATTTTCTATAACGTAGGATGGTTTCGCCAATTATATCTTATCAGTTCAATCAATAACCTTACTAAGTTCATGTCTCTCTCAAAAAACGTCAACATTTTGAACGTCTAACCCTAAACACACATGGGTTTTCAAGTGAGTGGTTTAAAAATTATTGTTCATGGAAGCAAAGCTGTGCAGATGAGATATAAATCTCGAAACGCGTCCACAGATGGCTATCCACTTGAGGTATCGGAAAGATATGATCTTAAAAGCAATGTTATTTTTATGGGGTTTGTTGAGTGCCACGAAGGTGGACTGAAAGCTATAAAATAACTTACAAATTTCATGTGAGATTTGTTTTGGTAGTCCTAAAAAAACTCAATAATTGTTATAGAGCTCCGGAAAGGCTGAATATATTTATATATTCAGGCTGTGTTCCGTTTGTTTTAAGTTTGAATAAAATAACATTCAGAACAGACGTGCATACTCTCAATGTCGGCAGCAAAGGCTTACTAACACCACCACTTCACAAAAAAACTTTTCTTTAAATCCTCTTTCACATATCAAATAACAAAAAAATCAACGGGCTAAACTACACTCTACGGCTAGCGGGCAGTAAACTTTTTAAAGGACGCTAATGAAAGTAAACCCTAGATTCTAATCAACTCTATCAACGACCTAAACTTTTTTCTTGATTTGTAAGAAACTCAAAGCTGGAATATATGCAAACTTGTTCACTAAGTAGGTATATCTCACCAAAAGCTAAATATATTAAAATATTATACGAAAGGAACACAAACAAAAATCGTCTTTTTTCAATAACTCTGGGCTCGTGGAAAACAAGGACATTATAATCTAATAATGCCTAAACGTGTCATTTGTTCATTATTTTTTATAACATAATGTCAACCTTATATCTATTATATTATATCTATAAAGAACAATAAATGCCTAGAAAGAAATAAATAAAGAAAGACGAATAAATTGTTTACCCAATTATACAGAAAAGCCTATTCTAAAAACAATTTTGATTTCTGTTGCAGTTTTTAATTTCTCAAATCAATATCTCATTATAATTTTAGGCCAGTCCTATACTAATTGCAAGCACTAAATCTTAAATCCCTAATCTCCTCTAAAACAATTTCCCTATTCCCCAAAATTAATACATTTATCTATATACGGATTTTTTTGTGAGGCACAAGAAACACTAGCTCGTGCGGTCCCATCCCTCGCGTTCCCTTATCTGAGCGAGTTTATAGAAATAACCCTTGAACTAGGAAACATTTAACTTCTTTATCTCGCCCGAGCCAGATAGAAGACACTTTTTGCCGAGTTAATAAACGTAAATTAGTAGCCGGGGCGTACAAACCTACTTTGGGGCGAAAACACTATTTATCTGAATAAATTAACAATTTCGGGCAACGTGTGTGTTATGTGCGGGTTAGGGTTTCACCTAAATTCATTTTATTAAATAACACAAATGGCAAAATTGTACCGTTTGTGTTTTTTCACGAGATAACGGGCATTTGCAGTTGAAAATAATTATACGAATTTAAAATTTTATTTTCTCTAAAAATAATTCAGATTTACCAACTAAATTAAAGTAAATAGGAGTAATATTTAAGAAAATATAAATACAAACACAGATACAGATTCAGATGCAGATACAGACACAGACAAAGACACAGACAAAGATACAGACAAAGACATAGACACAAACACATGCATAGACACAGACACAGCACAGACACAGACTAAACTAGACTAAAATGGAGGAGATTAGAAGGTTAGGTTAGGTTAGGTGGTACTTACGTATTACACGTTGAACCTAAATTTTTTATGATTAATCATAAAATAAAACATTTTATTTAATAATAAAACATTTTTAAAACTCAAAATACTTTATTTTTTAACCCTGGTTAGATTAGGTTGCCCGCCGCGAAGCGGACAGATAAATCAAGACAATATACGCGCGGCAGCGCGAAGTCTATCCAATATATAGCGGTGGTGGCGTTAATACGTAAGTACCGATTATGTTAGGTTAGGAATAAGAGGTAGAGTATATTGAATAAGTCTAAAACTGAACTAGAAACATTCTATAACATAGTATACGGACATATAAAGTCTACATACATGTCAAGGCATTAGACAAGATGAAACAAAATCAGAAAATGATATGACACAAATGATATGAAACAAGATAAAACCAGAACATCGTAAATATTTGTTGAAGATTATGTCCTCAAAAAAGAATGGATGGAAAGGAAGGAAACGAAAAGATAGAATAATCTTATGGTTATCCTAAAGGGATGAAAGACCTTTTAGAATAACCATGATTATAAAATAATAAAATGTAGCGAGATAATTTTATTTATTTTTGTTTGAATTTTAAATTATATCCCCAAATTAATTTCTTGTAAAGATAATTTAATATCAGACCATAAAAAGTTTTTATGGTCTCAGATAGCGCACCTGCGAAACAAGTAAAGCAGAATTTTCCACAAATCCGTGAATTATTCCGAGACAACATCTGCACTAATTACTCAGACATTAACGAAACTAAACAAATTGAAATTAATAATTAAATTGCGCTCGGGCACGTTTAGTTTGGCGCGGGAGAAGTAGATGAAATACGTGGCTGGAACGGACGGAAAGCGGTGTGAGTTTTGCGGAGAACCGAAAGCGGAAAGTGTTTTAAAAGGGTTACGGGAGCGAGTTTGAGGTGTCTGCGAAAAATACAGACAGTCAAGAGGGTCGGAGTTAATTGCTTAATTCGGTATTAACATAGTGAATGCGGTTTGGGAAAAATTAATTGGATTTCTTGTTCGAGGGTGTTTGGCTTTTCTATTAGTTTTATTTTTCCTTTTGGAAGGTTAAGGGGTGAACCAGCTGACAAAATAATAATTTTTGTATTTAAAAAAAAATACTGTCACGTTCATTATATTTGGTACAATTTTCTGCATTGTAAATAAAATATAATCCTGAAACTAAATACCCTGTTTAAAAAATACAACCAAATTTAGTCCAAAGTATGCTGTTAAAAATTCAGTCGTCTTATCTGAACTCCTCAAATCGAAAACAACCCCGATCAATTCAAACTTGTATCCTTTGATGTCAGTAGTAAGTTCTCTAATATATCCACTAAAGAATGCCTCCAAATCATTAGAAACTTGCTCGATAAAGCCAATTGAAACCACCTGATTAAAACCGAACTTTATGAGTTTCTAGAAACCTGTGTCAACCATAATTATTTTACGTTCAATAATAAAGTCTTCCAGCAAACCACAGGTCTAGCAATGGGATCTCCATTAAGCGCCCACTCCTGGCCGACATATGCATGGCACATATTGAAGAACACATCTTCAAATTAGATTTTGCTAAAAAACATATTTCATTTTGGTATAGGTATGTAGATGACGTAATAGCGTGCTTCAATGGGACGGAAAGACAACGGAATCAATTTCTAAATTTACATAAAAACAACAAGATTGAATTCGACATATATAGAAAGCCGAAGAGTGTAAACTGTACAATAACCTTATTATCAAATCACCCAGTATCACATAAATTAGCTGCGTATCACACCATGATACATCGAGCCTTTTCCATCCCTCTCACCGCTGACAACCGAACAAAAGAGTTAAACACCATCAAGTCAATTGCCACTGAGAATGGCTTCCCAATGACCCTCTTCCAAAATTTAATAAATAAAAAATGGAGCCAATTCACAAAGTTCCAAATATTCCCGAAAACACCCAATTCCGAAAAAACGTTCGTTTCCCTCACGTACTTTGGCAAAACTAGCGAGCAAATAGCTAACGTTGTAACAGAACAAAACCTACAAGTGGCCTTTAAACCTTTCCTCCAAATTATCCCACACATTATTTAATGCCAAAGACAAAACCGAGCCCCTAAAAAAATCCGGGGTTTATGAGATTCGTTGTTCAGAATGAAATAAATAGCGTCTGCGTAGGCCAGGCAGGACGAAGCATATCAACTCGTTTTTCCGAATACTTTCGGGTCTTTCGTCTTAAAAAAGACACAAGCATTTAAATCATCACAATAACAATCATTCTCTAGTCATTGTCTTGAATGTAATCACAAATTCCACGAAATAGCTCTTAGAATCTTGCATAATTGCAACAAAGGCCCGAAACTAAATCTCCTAGTCATTAGAAAATTTCAAAAAACCGTAATCCCTCAGTTAATCTCCTAAACGAGCAAAGAGACCTAATCTTTTCCCAACTTTTTAATCTCACCCAAGTCACTTGAAAATGACCGTCAAACGGCCAAACTCGAGTCGTGAATGTAAATGTAGAAATTTATATAACTGTGAATAATAAGTTATATAACATTTTTACATGTTATAAGTGTGGTTAAAACATAGTGAATTTTTCAATTCAGTGCAAAATATAATCAATCATTGATTTCGTTCTATTTCATTTTTTTCTCGTATAAAATACTCTTCTTCCATTTTTATTAAGGAATATTTCTCGGTTTTCTTCGATTTTTAGCCGTCTAGTAGATTTGTAGATGTGGTGGGGACTTGTACTGCGACCTTCATAGATCTATTGTACCCCACCCTCTGTAAACGTTTGTATACTTACCCATTTAGAGCACCTCCTCTAGTCCTGATTTCTTTAGGAATTTCAGGATTTGGGTGGGATTCAAGGACTGCAACTCTTCTGCATTCAAGCAGTGGGTCCTAAAGTACATAGCCTTCTAGTATGTCTGACCATCTCTTTCGGGATCTTCTGGGTGACCTAGCTATTTTTATTACGGGACTTTCTGTCATTCTACTGATATGAGCGTTCCATTCTTACTTCATAGGTTACTTCATAAGATTGCCGAATTACTTCGCTTGGGATGATCTATTAATGAGCATCCCTACTTTCATTTCGACAGTGGCTGAGAATTTCGACTGAGTTTCCGCCATGTACCTATATTTATATAGGTCTCACTGCTTCATTATATAACCTGGTCTTCATTTCTTTTCGCATGTGTTTGTTGTCCCAGATCTCTGTCCCGGACATCCTGCTACTAGGTTTGCTTTCTCTGCCTGTGCTTTTACCTCTGATTACAGATCTCCGCGGCTCGAGATGTTAATTCATAGGTATTTAAACTCGCTTATCTGCTGTATTACCTATCCAGTCTCGTCCGAGCTCTCAACCCGTGCGGACGTGTTGAACCGAGCGCTCCGGACAGATAATCCCCTCAGGTAGAAAAAGGGTTTTTTTACCTGAAAACACCCAAAATTATAAGTTAAGTGCCGTAATAACTTATTAATTTATTATTTTACGTGAGTAAAAACTGTGCAATAAGCTAAATGGAGAAGGCGAAAGAGGAAAGTTCCATCACAAAGTGGAAGAAGGTGGAGAAAAAGAAGAAAAAGCGAGTGATTAGCGACTCTGAATCCTCAGATTCAGACAGCAGTAGTGCCAGCGACACCGAAAGGTGCGTAAATGTCCAAGCAGTTGTGGAGCCCGTGCCAAAAAGCATCCCCGAGACGGCAGCAGACGAGGAGACGAAATTGGAGGACAAAATCACGAACTTGGCCAGGAAGATTGGCAAAATCTCCCACGCCAAGACAATTCGCCAGGAGATAAAAGAGGAGCTTCAGGACTCATCGCTGGAGTTGATCGGCCACATCGGCGAACTGTGCGGGATTCTCCGAGAGGTGCGAGCCAGGGAATCCAAGAAGGACGCCGAGAACCGGAACCTTAAGGAGGAAATAAGGAAATTGAAGGAAGGAAGAGCCGTCCACGCCGCCCCATCAGCCGTCACCACAGCCTCCGCCGCCACCACCCAGCCGACCCCTAGAGCGACTTACAGCCAAAAGGTAAGTCAAACAAATCTAGTTTTTATTAAAAACAATATAGAGAGCGAGAACTCTGACAAAACTAGAGAGGACCTGATAAAAGCTGTCGACATTGTCGAGGCTGGAATCAGCGTAAAATCAGTCAGAACAGCGAGAGACGGGTCCGTAGTCGTCAACTGCCCGTCCAAGTCAGACGCTGAAAAACTTAGGGCAAAGGTCAAAAGCAGCATGAAAAACTGCACGGTTAGAGCAGAAGATAAAAGACAACCCAAAGTTGTCTTTTATGCTGTAAGCAGGGCAATAACAGTAGAAACACTAGCAAGTAGCCTGCGCGTGCAAAATCATCTGATGGCACAAAATTTCACAGATATAGAGTCGCTACAGAGAGAGATGAAATTCTCTCACAAATTTAACTGTAGAAATAGCAAGGAAAAGGCAAACTTTGTTTTCGCAGTTTCGCCTAAGGTTAGGAATATAATCGTGGACAGAGAGGTGTCGGTAGGCTGGAGCCAGTCCCACACTGCTACAAGTGTTTAAAAACTGGGCACATTGCAAAAATGTGCCGCGAAAACCAAGTTTGCGCGAGATGTAGCGGAGACCATGACCTTAAGTCATGCAAAGCAAAAAATGCTAAATGCATTCTTTGCATTAGAAACAAACGGGAAGGCCCAAAAGACCACCCAGCGTTTAGTTTAGCTTGCCCCGCGGCAATTAAAATGAGAGAAGCGTTAATAGCCAGAACCGACTATGGCTGTTAAACCATTTAAAATTAAAAAACAACTAAGTGTCTCCAGATTAATTTAGGAAAGTCCAAAGCGGCTACAGGCGCGCTTATAGAAAAAATAGATAGGGATAAAATCCAGGTAGTTTTTGTTCAAGAGCCACATGTTATTCGAGGAAAAGTCGCCGGTTTTCCCTCGCGTTTTAGGATCGTAGAGGATAATAAAACAGCTAATGCTCTTAACCCGAACACAAGAGCGGCCGTAATAATTACAGACCCCGCGGTCAACGTAATATTTATGGCAGGTTTTTCCAACAAGATGTGCTCTGTCGCACAAATCCTTTCTGGGAAAAGCACGTTTTTCGCAATCTCCGTATACCTGCCACCCGTCGCGAGACAGGTAACGGAGGATAGATTCGAGGAAAATCTAGGGTTTTTGAGGTCTGCGGTGGTACAGTTGAGGCCTAAAGGCGAAATTTTGTTGGCAGGAGACATCAACAGTAAATCGCCCACTTGGGGCAGCAAAATCGAAAATAGTCGCGGGAGATTGTTTGAAGATTTTATATCTGAAAACAATCTAAACGTACTCAACCGCGGAGATGAACCTACATTCACAGGTCCAAACGGCAACAGCGCCATAGACATTACGCTCGCAAGTGACAGGCTGTGCGCAAACATAGCCGATTGGCACTTGCCAAGCGAGGACAGCCTATCCGATCATAAATACATAGGCTGGTCGATTGGTATTAAAAACAACGCTCCAGAATCCATCCGCGGATTCTGTACCAAAAGAGCAGATTGGTCTCTCTTTGCCGAGAAATTTCGATCTTACGCTGATGACGTATTCCCAAAATTAGAAAATTGTCAAACGCCTGATCAAGTGTCTGAATTCGTAGCTAGAATAAATAAGTCATTAATCGACGCAGCGCACGACGCGATTCCGGTTCGGAAAAAGTTCACCAACTCGGTCCCCTGGTGGACTACGGAACTCACTAAATTACGCAAAGAAAACAACAAACTACGTAGGAAATATCAACAAAGCACGGGCGAAAATCGTATACAAAGACGCGCAGATTATGACATAAAATGTCGCGAATATAAAGACAAAATCCTTAAGACCAAGGAAAAGAAATGGCAAGAGTTCTGCACTAGATCGGGTAATAAAGATCCCTGGGGCACAGTTTACAAGGTGCTCAGAGGGAAATATTCTTCAGTAGGCTATCTAACTAGCATCCAAATTAATAATAATCACCTCGATCTACGTGAGACCACCCGCGAACTTCTCAATACGTTCTTCCCAGAGGACGACATCAACGAAGACACAGAGTCTCACCGCGAAATTAGAATCACATCGAGAACCGGTATCGGGGGACCTGACGACAGGCCCTTCACGGTACCGGAAATCAACCGAGTCATTAAATTTATGAACAGTAGGAAAGCGCCAGGTATAGACGGCTTGACAGCGGATATAGTTCGCATCGCTTTTGAGGAAAACTCGTCCCTCTTCAGAAATATCTATAATAAATGTCTCGAGATAGGTGTCTTTCCAGCTTGCTGGAAAGAACAATTAGTCAAGACCGTCCCCAAACCAAACAAGAACGGAACAAGTGCAAAAGACTTCAGACCGATCTGCCTACTCCCTGTAGCCGGTAAAATCCTAGATTCGCTCCTAATCACTAGATTGGAGCACCACTTGTCCCAAAATAAGTTACTGAACAACAATCAATTTGGCTTTCGTAAGGGAGTAGGAACCACAGACGCCATCAAAAAAGTAGTTA
Source organism: Phosphuga atrata (assembly GCA_944588485.1). Lineage (NCBI taxonomy): Eukaryota > Metazoa > Arthropoda > Insecta > Coleoptera > Silphidae > Phosphuga > Phosphuga atrata. Next base: position 35,319,788 of record OX155893.1, read on the forward strand.
CATTCGTCACAGAATGTAAATCGACGGGTCACTATTGCGCGGCGGTCGCTCTGGACATCAGCGGCGCGTTCGACAACGCATGGTGGCCACTCATTATTGACAGACTTATTTCTAAGAAATGTCCAGACAACCTTATCAGACTAGCCAGAGACTACTTCAACAACAGGACAGCAATTATATCAGAGCCCAATATATACGTGGAAAAAGCTGTAGAAAAAGGTTGTCCGCAAGGATCCAAATCTGGTCCTGGCTTCTGGAAGATCCTGTACGATTCTATCTTCGATACAGATCTCCCGGAGGGTTGCGAGATAGTTGCTTATGCTGATGACACAATGCTATTAGCGAAATCCACCACTTATAAAGGGCTCAGAAACTCAGTAAATTGCGCGCTGGAGACACTTAGCGAATGGTCCGTCGAGACCAAACTTAAATTTAATGCGGCAAAAACAGAGGCAATTTTCTTCGGTAAAAAGCCTAACCAACAGAATCCAGTCTTTAAAATAGGTGGCAAATCAATCTACTGCTCTCCCTACATTAAATATCTGGGCATACATATCGATAGGTCTTTGAAATTCAAAGAACACGTCACTCAGGCGTGCGGGAAAGCAAAGCAGATCGGTTTCAGATTTAGCGCCGCGTCCATGAAAGAGTGGGGTCTTGGTAGGTCGGCCATGTCCACTATATATAAGGGAGCTGTCGAACCCTGTCTGCTTTACGGGGCACCGGTATGGTACAGCGCATGCGGAGTTCGAGAACGGAAAAAGCTCCTTAGTGTGCAACGCGCTTGCACACTAAGGGCCGCGAAAGCGTACAAAACCGTCTCGGGCGACGCTGCCTGCGTCATATCGGGGCTCTTGCCGGCAGACTTGCGAGCGGCAGATCTAACAAAGAAACATCTGCTGCGCGAACTAAATGAGATTGAGCTTAGAGAGGCCACGGGCCTCACAATCTCTCCGGACGAAATTGAATCTAGAGTCTGCATTCAAGGGGTGGTGCACCCCGCGGAGATCGGGTTGATAAGATATACACAGGGCGAGGAAAATGCACAAGCAATTACGATATTCACAGACGGCTCAAAGTGGGAACAGGGAGTCGGTGCGGCTTTCGCGGTGTACTCAAATGAAACTGAAATACACTGCGAAGGCTTGCGGCTCGCAGACCACTGCTCTATATTCCAGGCCGAATTAATCGCGGTAAACCGAGCGCTTGTGTATGTTAGAACCAACATCAACGACTTCGTCGGATGCTCCATCCTGTCTGATAGCAGATCCGTTCTAGAAGCTCTACAACACCTGTCAGCTCCCACGGAGCTGCTTTTGGAAACGTGGGAGATCGCGCGCGAGATAACGCAGCAAATAGAACTGCGCTGGCACTGGGTGCGAGCTCATAAAGGCTCAATCGGCAACGAGAGAGCAGATGCGTTGGCTAGACTGGCCTCGGGTATAGATCCTCCTCAGGAGCCAGGAACTCAGCTTCCTGTCATGTTTAATAAAGTATCCCACAGAGATGTGAGGAGCAGAATCTCTCTCTTCTTTTTCAGGAAATGGCAGATACACTGGGAGAACACCCAAAACGGAAGCTGGACCAGGAATTTCATCCAATCGATCAAAGAGTGGATGGAAATGGACCTGGCCCTTTCACACCAAGCGGTCCAACTCATCACGGGACACGGGAACTTCAACTCCTACCTCCATCGCATTGGAAGGAGGGAGTCGCCGGCCTGCGGCTGTGGTGAAGTGGACTCCGTTGCCCATGTATTATTCAGCTGCCCGATGACCAGAGAATGGAGAGACCAGACAGAGATCGCCATGTTTAACGCCGGATGCACTTGGCCCAGAAGAGAGGAAGAAATCAAGGATGCAGAGCTACACAGGACCTGGTGGAAGACCTTCGACAGCTGCGCCCGACGTCTCACACGACTGGACCACGACCTGCCCTGATACCCGCCCCACAGAAGAAGCAAACATCACGGACCCCACCAGCCCCCCCCCCCCCCCCCCCAAGCCCTCCCCAGATTGCACATTAAATAAACATACTGGCGTCATTTATTTTACCCTTCCGATTTCTTTCAGGTTCTCTCTAGGCCACACCAAACGGCGATATAACTGCACATAATCTGTCTCCATTCTGCACACCTTCCCCACCTACCTCCCATCATACCCATCCTACCCCATCCCAGATCCCCCCCCTCACCTTTCCCCATAGCTTAGGTTAGTTTAGGCTTAAGTTAGTTAGGACCCTTAGGTTAGGTTAGATAATCTATGTTAGTAGCATGTTAGCCATAAGAAAAATTTGATTAAGATAACCGGCTCAGTGCGAAAGCGGAGAGCCGGCATTGTATTTCACAAATTAATAAAAATAAGATGTATTACCTTTGATTCCAATTCTAATTTGAATCTTGTTGGTGTGTGTAAAATCACCTTACATTTGGTTTTTTCATGTGATATTTTCATATTGAATTGGTTATCAGACGTGTTGTATACGTTAAGCAGTCTTTGGAGATCATCGTTGATACGTCCGTAGAATACCATTTAATTTGGCCCAATAGTGAATGCTCTTGTAAAAGCTCAGAACACGGCGTTTTATTTTCAGATTTATATTGTTATATAACTTTCAATAAGATTGATATATAGTGTTAGTGCACAATACTTTATTTGGCAAAGCAATAAGATAATAATTTAGTTATTTTTATAACGTGTGATAAATCTCAAACATTTAGTAATATGTAGCGACTTACACACTTACCCAGCGAACTTTCGCATGAGAGGGAAACATGCAAGACATTGGTCTTGCTTATTCTTGTCTTGCTTCTTCGATTGTATTCCACAACACAGTCTACAACTGCAAGATAGTATTCTTACTTCTCCTTTATTTAGCTTGTATGATGCCAACTCCTTTGGCATATTATTCCAGATTTTTTTTTCACTGTTTCAACAACATTTGTATTCTTCGCTTACAATATTTTGCATAAATTGGGAGACGAATGCCAATTATCTAAAAAGAAGGTATATCATTTTTCTAAACTGGGTTCGGCTAGTTACATGACAACACTATCAGATACAGGTACATTACTTCCGTCTCGGAGACGTCGAAGTCTACCATGATGCTCTGATACTCATGATACATGATACTCATTCATGCTCTGTTTCCATTTCCTCCCTAACAGTCTCTCTCTTTCCGTCCACTCTCCTTTTTTACACTCCTCAAACCACTGCACCCACACGTCCTTCCCCACCCCACATACACCACAACTCTTATACTTGTCATCCGTCCAATACTTTCGCCCTCTTTCTCCACAGCCGCATCTAAACCTGGCAATTACTGACTGGGCATTCAGGCCCATTGTTGATTTTAAGTATTTAGGTAGTTCTTCAAATATTTGTATTTCCACATAGTCCTTACTATATCTACTCTCCATTATTTTCCTTTGACGTTCTTGCAGTTCAACTTCCGTCAGCCTTACCATTAGCCATTCGTCAACTCGCACGCCTTTCCTCCTAAGCTTCTCTATTTCCATGATAGACATACCACCTCCTTCATACAGTTTCCTTCTATGCTTTCCCCAATTTGTCTCTCTTCTACCATTCTGGATTAAAATCTGGATGTTTAGAAATATGTTTAAATATGTTTAGAAATTTTCAAAATTCGTTTAAAAATCGTCTAAAAATATTTTGATTTTCATTATGAATTTCACATTTTAAACGAAATCGTTCTAAAAAACTTTGTGTTTTGTGTATCGTGTTTCGTGTAAGTTTCAAGTTTTTTTTGGGACGAAATTGAACTATGTACGTCCAAATTTGCAAAAAAAAATTATAAATCTCCCATTTTCGCTTTAGAAACATGAAAGATCCAGTTAAAATTTACGTGTAAATTTCGGATTTTAGTAAAAATTAAGGTTTTCTATTTCGTTATTTTCATGAGATTTTTACAAATTTTCTGAAAGTTTCATAAAATTGAAGAACCAAATTTTTGAAAAACGAGTATTTTAATATATGCCATTAATAATGAAAAACGGTATTGGCCAATTGGCCGCCAAGGCTACGCTTCCAAAACCATATTCTTTTCATGAAATTTTCCACGAATTCCATCTTTGAGATCTTGAATCAATTGTGGGCCATTGGCATAGACCTTATTTGTCCTCGATAACTCCACGAATTCCATCTTTGAGGTATTGAATCGATTGTGGGCCATTAGCATAGACCTTATCTTTCACGTAGCCCAAAAAAAAAATCAAGTGGTGTTAAATCACAAGATCTCAGTGGCTAATTGTGATCGCCTCTTCGACAAAGCACACGGTCAGGAAACTTTTTACGCAAAAGAGCAATGGTATCGTCACTTGTGTGGCAAACATAGTCCACATCAATATCTTGCAACTCCGGCCATACAAAATTATTAATCATCGTTCGATAGCGCAATCCATTCACCGTAACAGTTGCTCCAGCCTAATTTTTGAAAAAGTAAAATTCAATGTCCCTGCCAGACTAAAACTGCACCAACCAGCCACACTTGATGAATGAAATTCCGGATCAGTCTGATGAATTTCAAGGACCCAATCAGCAAAGACACGACGTTTTTGATGGTCGGTAGGCGTGAGTTCTTGTGTTAACTAAAATGTAAAAGTCTTAAGACCTAAGTCTTTATGCAAAATACGGTGTAATGTCGTTTGTGGAATGCCAAATTCCAAATATTGACGAGAAATTTACAAATTTGGGTTTTCCTCAACACTAAGGCCTACAATAGCAATATTCTCTTTTGTTCTTGAGCGATGTGCACGAGTCCGGTTCTTCACATCACTAACTTGTCCCAACAGCTCAAACTTTTCCACCAATTTCACAATTGCTGGCCGAGAAGCTGCTTCACGACGACCCAAAAATGCTTTAGTTTTATGAACTGTGAAATTTTCACCATTTTTGTAGAAAATTTTAATAATTTCAATGCGTTGTTGAAGCGTATATCGTTTCAGTTTTATTAATGGCGTAGTTTTCACTTGTCATCTATCAAGTAGTTTCAGGATGACTATTAATGATGAAAATTAAAGCTCTTATTGGAAGACCCTATATTACAACTTTTCTGAAAATTTCATAAAGATTAACAACCAAATCTGTGGAAATAATTTGAAATTTTTTAGAATCAGAAACTTGAAAAATTTAGATTTAAACTTTTGTTTTACAATTTTTCGTTTTAAATAAAAATAAATATTTTTATTTTTTCATTTTGCTAGGTCTAATTTAACAATCTGTCTAATTTTAATAATCGAAGCGAAGAAATGCGTAGATAATTTCTTATCAACATTTTTGAATTACTCGAGCATTACATAAAATAACCCAAACATATACAGATAACGAGACTGCAAAAACCCCAAAAAAATAAATTCCAAGAAAACTTTATATAAATAGTACTTTTAAAAATTACTTATTTATCAGAGTCACAAGAAATTTGCATGATCGTATTTTCAAAATTCCATTCAAGAATCTAAAAAAAATCACGTTTTAAGTAGAATTTACACAACTTAGGAAACAAGTTTTTCTGTTGGAATTTACGAAAGCTTTTAGGGCCTCGCAAATCTTGATTTTAAAATTTTCTAGAAACAACTTTAAAACCTCGAAATTTTTTTAACAAACATAAATTTTCTATTTTAAACAAAATCAAAATCTTTGTTTTCCTTAAAGATTTTTACTAAACTTTGGCAAAATTTTTGCCAAATGGACATTCAAATTTGCAAAGATAATCTATAAATTTCTCAAATTCGCTTTAGAAACTAGAACAATCCAATTAAAATTTAGATGTAAACACGTTTATAATTTCAACTTTGAGACAAATATCTACATTTTTAATTTCTCCATTTTCTCAAGCTATTTGCAAATTTTTTGGAAATTATCTAGGAATTTCATAAAATAAAATAATATTTCACATTAATTAAATTTAATAACAATTTTAAGGTATAATTTAGACAACTTTTCACTTATTTTCAAACTCCGAACAAACATATTTATTTCCGAATACCTCCTAATAATTTTAATGAAGGAAAATAACTTTATTCATTTTTTATTTTAAGTTCTGCATCTAATTGTAAGCAATTTCCGCTTTCTCACAAAAAAGTCTTTACAATAGAGCAGGAATGCGTAGATAATTTCTTATCAAAATTTATGAATTACTCGAGCATTACATAAAATAACCCAAACAAATACAGATAACGAGACTGCAAAAACCCAAAAAAGTAATTTCGAAGAAAACGTATAAATAACATATAAAATATAAAGATATAAATTAAATTTTCAAAAATTATTTATTTATCAGTGGAAATTATGTTTTTCCTCATTTATCTTTGAAATTAACAAAACAATAACATTTCCAAAATACTGTTTTCGTTTTAAAACCAGCTTTATTAATAACATCAGCCATTTGGGTCCACTGCTGGACCCTGCACATAGACCTCCCTTTGATTGTTCCACTCTTCACTTTCCTGCAACCAATTTTTGTTCAGGCGCCTAATATCGTCAGACCATCAAGTTGGGGAGCGCCCTCTGTTTCTGAGAGCAGGATTCTTCAACTTTTTTCATCCCGCGGAACCCTTCTGTTTTAAAGTATTTTTTTTTTTATGAAACCCTAAATTCAGTAGCACACCAATATTTGATTTTAGGGGAATAAGTTATATTACATCTTGCATATTGCGGACATGGTGCGTTTCTACCTTTGTTATAACAACTTTAAATAAGATATACATTTTTATTTATTCAAGCCGGATTTTTAAGTCGATTAGATCTATGCTTAGTTTTTGCAGGGGTGTATGTGGAAAAGTAAGTCTCACAGAGGTAGGTTGTTATGAGAGGCAATTCTTTTATTGCGCGTTTGGAAATTTCCGGATATTCTTCCATTAATTTTATCCAAAATGAGACAATGCCATTCTGTATAAATATAATGTACTATTACACCATATTTAATGTACTATTGGTAACACCATACTCTGTTATAGATAATCATATAAACTTAATAAAGTCGGAACACACATTATATAGCCTGAATATATAAATATATTCAACCTTTCCGGAGCTACAATATTATTGAGTCTTAACGAGAAGCAGAAAAATAACTTTGTTTTTTAAATCATATCATTCTATTAACTTAAGTGAAAAACCATCTGCAGACGCGTTTCGAGATTTATCTCTCATCAGTGCAGCTTTGCTGTTATGAATTATAATTTGACAAATACTTACTTGAAAGCCTTGTGGTTATAGATGACCGGAGTTTTGTAATTTTGTAATTTGACATTTCGTTAGAGAGACAATAACTTAGCAGGTTATTGATTTAAATGATAATGTACTATTGGTAACACCATACTATATTGCAGATAATAATTTAAACTTAATAAAGTCGGAACAGCCCGAATATATACATATATTCAAGCTTTCCGGAGCTCTACAATATTATTGAGTCTTTTTAGGACTACCAAAGCAAATCTCATGTGAAACTTGTCAGTCATTTACTCTGTCTTAGTCCACTCCCGTGGCACTACACGAGAAACAGAAAAATAACTTTGTTTTTAAGATGGCTTTTCACTTAAGTTAATAGAAAGACATGATCTTAAAAACAAAGAGTGGACTGAGACCCAGTAAATGACTGGCAAGTTTCACATGAGATTTGTTTTGGTAGTCCTAAAAAGGCTCAATAATATTGTAGAGCTCCGGAAAGGTTGAATTAGTTATATATTCAGGCTGTGTTCCGACTTTATTAAGTTTGTAGATTTTAATGTTGTGTCGGTACATGTATTTACAAGTTGCTCTCTTTCTTCATTTGATAAGGTATCTACCTACATCACTACCCCCATCAAAAGGATTTTCGACCCAACTACTTCTAGGGGATAATATTCCAAAAATGTCTTTTGCAATCCAGTTTAATGTAATAGGTTTGGTTTCCAGGATATCGTTTAGATTAGCAAAACATTCTACATTGCTTTTGCTTCTACATCCCAAAGGTTGATTTTCGATTTTATCGAGTTCACTTTGCTATGGGCATTGAAAATTGTAGTATTTGGTAATTGAAGTGAAAGATTATCTTTTTCCAGCAAATTCACATTCAAATAAAAATATTCAGTTTCATATAAAAAATAAAACATTCCGAGTTCTATCATGCAATTCCTAGAGTCTGGTTAGAACCTTTCCTCTTGATAAGGTTTTTATGCAAACTTTATAAATCCTCGCACAATAGAGCAAATACCCTGACATTTATGTGTCTAGATTTGATGAAATTAACTATCTTAATGTTGTCGTTGAGAACTTCCTGCAATCCTTTTGATATCCGTATAACATTAAGCTTTGTTGTCTGGATCTATTTTCTATATCCGTGCTATTACGCCGTTTGTTACACCAACAATAGCCTTGGCTCTATCCGTGCATATATGATGGCATAAATTCCAAGAACTTCACCTGTTAGCAAGTAAAGAAATATTTCACCTGTTGGCAGAGCTTTGCCAAAAAGTATTTCTTCTTCAAAATAGGATTCGTGTATATATCTCACAAAAACTAACAAAGTTGCTAATCCGGCCATATCTGTAGATTCATCCATTTGCAAACTAAATTCATCTTTAGCATTTTTCAAACGTTTTACTAGTTCCGCTTCACAGTAATCTGACATATTTTTAATTCCTCGTGTAATCCTTGTATCAGACAATTGGACGAGGTCAATTTTGCTTGCAAACCTTTTACCGATCATACATGTAATTAAATCTTTTTTGCAAGGTTTAATTAATCTTTTGGCAATCGTATGAGCTTCGTCTTGGTTAGCTACGCGCAAACTAACAAAAATTAGATGCTTTTAGTTCATTTTTAATAACATCACGAACATGTTTTCAAAAGCATTCTTTTTCTGCTTTAGTTCAATATATTGTCTTTCAAAATATTTGCTTTTACCTTTTAAAGGATGTTTAGTTTCCAAATTGCGCTTTAACTTTGCAGGATTTAAGCTGCTGTTCTTCACTACATGCTCACATACTATGTTATAACCTCTTTAGCTCATGTTTATCACTAATCCAAGTAATACTATAATTCAAATAATCTGCATCATATTTTGTTTTTTTTTCGGCATCTTGATTCGAATTTATTTTCTTCTTTAAAATTGCCCGCCGGACCAAATTCCGGTGGAAGACTGTTCATCAGAGCATGAAGCTTTTTCTTCGAATCTTGATTTTAATTTTGTAAATTTAAGCAAATTCTGCAGTATATTTCTGAAGGGCTTCGGATATGTTACAAAATTTATTATAAAATATTAACTTACTACCGCTTGGCTTTGTAATAATAATACAACAATAAATCCACTACACCAGACATTTGAAAACTATTTAAAACTGCAATATGCGTCGTACTCGTCCAATATAAGTGTTTGAGCGAATGGATAGTTCCAATAAGAAACTTCGGCCGACACACGAGTCCCTGAGACCGACACGGCGTCGAACCCTCTTGTTATGAACTCAGAATAATATTAGCATTATACGTGGTTTGCTAGAAAAGTATCCGGCCTTTAGCCTCCTTGGGACTCCACACACTTCTCCCAGCAGAGCCGCCATTGTTGGAAGCATTCCGAAAAAGCCTCTTTCGGAGTAGACTTTAGCTCGGCTGTCGTTGCACCCATAATGTCCTCTCTTGTCTGAAATCGCGTTCCTTTCAATGGCCTCTTGACTGTGGGGAAGAGCCAGAAGTCGCAGGGGGGCATATCAGGAGAGTAAGGAGCCTGTGGAACCAGAAGAGTCGGGTTTTTCGCCAAAAAATTGTGAACCAAGTGTGAAGAATGTGCTGGAGCATTATAGTGATGGAGTCGCCAATTTCCTGATGACCACAACTCCAGTAGCTTGCGCCGCACAACATCACGTAGGCGACGTAGGACATCCCTCATTTCACTTGTCGTCATTTTACTTGCATTGAAAAACCGACGAGAGCACTACACACTACGTCACTCGAACACTGCTCGACAGCAACTGACGCTATCTATAGGCGGGAAAAAATTCACGCATGCGGGTTCAAGGTCGGTTCATGCAAGCGTGCTTGATTCAAATCCATCAGGTTTTCAAAATAAAAAATTAGGTCGGATACTTTTCTAACACACCACGTAGTGTCGACTCCCGGAACCCCTTGAGCGGAACCCTAGGGATTCATGGAACACAGGTTGAAGAACCCTGTCTTAGAGCTACGTTGGTCGTAATAAATTCCAGGATCCGCTTCGTCCATATGCCGTCTCTCCTTCTTGCAGTACTTCCACTTCATTGGCGCTATACGCTCTAATGCGTCAGTGATTCCTGTTCTTCGACGGATATCATGGTTTGGAACTCTGTCTCTCAGTGATATGCCTAAAATTGACCGCTCCATAACCCTATGGCAAACAGGTAACTTATTTGCTGATATCTTGGGTGCTAGAGTGAGTGTATCCGCTCCGTAAACCATTACCGGCAGGACGTATTGGTTGTATAGCTTACGCTTGAGGTCGGATTTAAAAACTTTCCTCAGCTATCCATAGGCAGCACATGTCAGACCCCTGTCGCTTGATTATCGCGACCTATTTATATTTCATGGCCCAGGTACTTATATGACGTTACCAGTTCAATCTCTGTACAATTAGTAGTCATATTCTCGCTCATATCGAGGTTGGTCATAAATTGAATCTCCGACGCTATCGGAATCAGCCTGGAGCCCTTCCAACATTTTTCGAGCTTCGTAAAGCCAGTCCTCTATCAGAATAATGTCATCTGCAAACTTCAGATTGTTCAGTTTCTCGTTGTTCATGTTGACGCCCATTTCGCCCCAATCCACATCTTTTACTCATCAGTTATAAGAGAGCAGTATAGTATATTTTGTAACTAGGGCGGTAAGTTGTCAATTCGCTTGCGAGAGCGAAATACCGCCCGTGTTACAAACAATATCTGTGTATCTTACAAGTTTCCATAAAAAAAAAATGGAATCAAAAATGAAGAATTTGCTTTTTCAATTGTCTGCGATGATGTGGATTCGTCATAAGACCCCTCCTAAGTCTCCGGTATCACTATAGAATTTACACTCAATTTAAAACGTTTATAGATTTTTAGAGCCTTTTATTAGTGAAATAGCTGTGCTCTATTCAACACTAGGCCAGAGATTCGAGAATTTTGTGCTGGTTTGTAGCGTCGAAAGCTTTTTTGATGTCGACAAATATTAGAACCAGTATATATATATATATATATTAGAAAGATATGTTGCATTCAACATATCTTTCTATGGGCGTTTTAACAGTTTGCAGATGGTCATTTGTCCAAAAACCCTATCGGAATCCTGTTAACAGTATATAAAATTGGAATTATTTATGTCTGTCTAGGCATGTTTGTCTGGTTTTTGTCTGTCTAGTCTGGTCTGTCCAGACTTGTTTGTGTAGTCTGGTATGTCTAGTCTTTTTCATGTGCCTTCCTTACGATTGATATTCGCAACGCTTTTAACTCCGCTGTTTGGCAATACATCTTGGAAGAACTAACAAGAAGAAATATATATCCGTACCTACTGCAAATGGTTCGCAGCTACTTCGAGAGCCGCAGTGTCATACTTCAAGCCGAACAAGATATGCTACCCCACAACGTCACTAGTGGTGCCCCCAGGGCTCTGTATTACGACCGACAAGTACTGGATTCAGAAATCATACCTAAAGCAGACATTAAATATCTAGGAATTATAATCGACAAGTGTTTGTCTTTTAAAGAGCACTTTAAAATGGCAGCAGAGCGAGCAATAAAAACCTCGTCTGCCCTTGAAAAACTTATGCGCAATATTGGAGGGCCTAGGAGCAGCAAACGCAGGTTGCTCAGCGCAGTTGCCCAGTCTGCGATTTTATACGGTGCCCCTATCTGGATGGAAGCCACTAATAGAAACAATATTGAAAAAGTACCTGCTTATAAGAGAAAACTGGCTCTACGGGTATGTAGTGCTTATCGGACAGTGTCCAGAGATGCAGCGTTAGTTATCTCAGGCATTCCGCCAATCGACCTGCAAATCAGACTAATAAAATACTTACATTATGCTTCCAAAGACGACATAACAAGAAACAAGGCAAACGATAACCTCTTAAGAGAATCGCAGGAAGCGTGGAATATGACACAAAAAGGCGAGTGGACAAGGATACTTATCCCCAATATAGACACTTGGTACCGACGAAAACATGGAGAAATAAACTACCACCTAAACCAAATCCTCACGAGCCATGGCTGCTTTAAGGAATTCCTTCACAACATCGGGAGGGCATCAGGTCCAGACTGTATATACTGTGGACAATTAGACAACGTAATCCATACGCTATACGATTGCCCGAGATTGCCCGAGATGGAAGAACGCAAGGATGTTGCAATAGACAACCTAAATCCAAAGAATACAATTGAACAAATGCTACAATCACAAGAAGGCTGGGACACCATAAACAGAATGATCAACAAGATCCTATCCCAAAAGAAGGTGATGAACATCTCTGGAAAAAGAGTAAAACAATCTAAAGAGCCACTAATCCCAGCTACCATGTACTGCGATAGAAGACACAAACATATTTAACATATTTTATTGTAAATTAATTTTATTGTATTTAAATGTAATGACAACTGACACCCTGAATGTATATACTACAAGCGGTCTCAGGGTGCTCAGGGTTAAAATAAAAGATAAAAAAAAGTATTTTTCGTATAGCCATATTTGTCTAATCTTATCTGTCTAGTTTTGTCTGTCTAGTCTGGTCTGTCTAGACTTGTTTGTCTAGACTTATTTGTTTAGCCTTGTATGTTTAGTCTTTCTTGTCTAGCTATATTTATCAAAACTTATCTGTCTAGTTTTGTCTTTCTAGTCTGGGCTGTCTAGTCTGGTCTGTCCAGCCTTGTTTGCCAAGTCTTATTTGTCTAGCCATGTTTGTCTAATCATATGTGTTCAGTTTTGTCTGTCTACTCTTGTCTATCTATTCTTACCTGTCTAGACTTGGTAGTCTCGTTTTGTCTATCTACTCTTGTCTGTCTATTTAATATCATCTTTCTAGTCTTTAATATCTAACTTTATTTATGAACATTGTTCTTGTGTACATCATCTAGTTTCTTTAAAATAGTTTACCAAATATTGTCTTTATTATTAAATGTCTTTATTAATTGATGTAGAAGAATAATTTAGCAGTATTTTCCTAGAGGTGAAACTTTACCATTTAATTAAAATTGCCATACGTGCCCCAAGTTGTAGCATGAAATCCCGACAAAGTTAAGTTCGGTGTCATTTCTTTGTCGGTTTGAAAAAGGAGAAGCCATAAGTGCGGCAATAATCCAACTGCACCCGAGGGGGCGGCAGACGTTTAAAGAACCCTATACTTTCGATTAGCCTCTCGCACTCCGACGTACAACTCAATTTCCAGCCCTTAAAACAAAAAAAGAAGAAACGGAGATTATGTTAAAGTTAGATAAAGTTGAATTGTTATTGCGGAGATTCAGATTTATCTGTTTTGTTGTTTGATGCTGTCTTTTAGGTTGATTGTCTAATTATTATAAACGAGAATGGTTTCCTTTTTATTTGGGCGAAATAAATTGAGTCTAGCAATCTGAATAATGAACGTTTGGGAAATCAGGGAGGGTAATAAACGTTTATTTTATAAATGAATTTGCAATACTTAAAACGTTAGTAATTTCGATGGAAAATTAGCTGAACAAGACTAGAAATAAAACTATAGAGATATAAATATCGACGTATCATACTAGTGTAAATTGATAATATTTTTATAAAAATAGCCTTATTATTTATTTTTGAACTTTTCCATATTGGAACGAACGATAATAAAAATGTAATAATACTTGGCTATGCACAATTTACAAAACGATGTCGCCTGATAGATAGATAATCCACCCATATCTATCAAATTTGTTATTGTGGAAAATAAAAATTTATTACACATATAATTACACTAGACAATACTGCTAATCTAAATTGCCTTTGTTATCTCAGGCAATATTTTTATTTTTTTAAATTATAAATAATTATAAATAGAAAAGCAATAACCTAGAAAAGATATGCTAAAAGATATTATGCGCAATCTTTTATATGTTGTTGCTTTGCTATTTATGATAATTATTTATAATTTAAAAAAATAAAAATATTGCCTGAGATAACAAAGCTAATTTAGATTAGCAGTATTGTCTAGACCAGCGATTTTTTGCTGCCCTCACAGCAACAAAATTGTAACGAAAATGATAAGTAATGGTTTTTCACAAAAACAATCCAAGATAAGTTGAATATGTATATTGAAGAACTGTCAAAGGGTGATTATTCCAGCTTTCCTTCAGTTAAAACTCTGTTTGATGAAAATCCAGATGGAAAGCAAGATATTTCTGATTTAATAAACCTAACCTAACCTAACAGACGAAATGAAATGACTTCAGGAAGTACCAAAAACCATTTCGCTTAGTGGAAAATCCGTGGGCAGTAACAACAGCAAATGTAGCTTTACTTTCTGTTTTTTGATATGAAGCTATAGATTCGAAAAATGAGTTAATTGATCTTCAGCATAATACAGAACTGAAAATAATTTTTGAAGAAAAAAAGATGGATAAGGCTCACTATGAGTCACATATTATATTAAATTTTTTTCTTCCGGCCCTCAGGAAAATCTGATAAAAACAATTAGGCTCTCTAAAAAATCCTAGTGAGGACCCCTGGTCTAGACGTATGTGAAAATATGAGTTCCCAATGTTTCCATATCCTTAATAAGGGATGCAGACCCTAAATTAGGGGTCAGGGTACATTATATCAGCATATATACAGGGTTAGCCACAATTCTGAAAAAACATTTCAAGGTCATGATATCATGGGTCACTGGATTCGTCTGAATAATGTTTTGATATAAAAATAATATCTTCAATTGGAAAAACCATTGATGGCCTTGTGGACGCATGAACTATAATCTTGACAAAAAATAATTAACCACTGTGTCAACCCTTTCGAATCAATAAAATTCCCTTTTGACATTTTTTTCGTCACTCTAAAGGTAACGGAGATATTTGAGGTGGTCATGTTAAATGGCCCACCCTGTATACATATATAACGGGTGATTTTTTTTAGTGTAAATTTTTTCTGTGTAAAAAATGATTCGTGATATGTGTCAATGTCGAAAATGCTCAGTAAGATTTGCCATTTCACCATGAATAGATTAACAAACGAACGCTTGCAAATCATTGAATTTTATTATCAAATTTTGTGCTATGTGAGAAATGTATTTCGTAAATTACGTCCATTTTATGGTTATCATAATCGACCCTCAGAACAGTCTATTCAAGCTGTTGTGACCAAATTTCGCACCAGTTTAACTTTATTGGATATTAATCCACCAACCCGTATGCGAAGAGTGCGTACGGAGGAAAATATTGCTGCTGTATCGGCCAGTGTCAATGAAGATCGCAATATGTCAATTTGTCGCCGTTGTCAACAATTGGGCTTGTGTTATTCGACCACCTGGAAGATTTTACGTAAGGACCTCGGTATGAAACCACACAAAATACAGCTGCTGCAGGAACTAAAGCCAGGTGACTTACCACAATGTCATTTGTTTAGTGAATGGACCTTGGGAAATTTGGATGATCCATTTTTCTATCGAAAAATTGTCTTCAGCGACGAATCTCATATTTGGCTCAATGGGTACGTCCACAAACAGAATTGCCGAATTTGGTGTGAAGAGCAGCTAGAGGCAGTTCAAGTGCTGCCAATGCATCCTGAAAGATGCACTCTTTGGTGCGGTTTGTGGGCCGGGGGTTTGTCTTTCGAGCGTACTTCTTCAAGAACGATGAAAATCGCAATGTTACAGTCAATGGAACAAGGTACCTTGCGATGATTACCTACTTTTTCTTGCTCAAAATGGACTTTTTTATTTGGACTTGATTGACATAAAGTTTCATGTGGTTTCAGGTACAGGGACATGCTAGCCACATTTCCAGCCTTGGAAGACAACATTGCAGCTGCCATTGGTGAGATACCGGTCGAAATACTGGAAAAAGTATGCCAAAATTGGAGCTCAAATATGGACCACCTACGGCGTAGCCGCGGGCAACATTTACATGAAATAATCTTTAAAAAGTAAATGGCAGGCATTCATTTATCGGCGCAAATAAAAGTTTCATTCACTTTTGCTTTCAATTTTCCGTGTTTTGCAAATTTTCAAATTCAAATGCTAAATTTTAGCTACATAAAAAAAGTTCTACAGCACAATTGATTATAATTAATTAAGCCAAATAATAAAATATACAGATCACATGCGTATTTTGCTTCAGGTAAATTCTTCAACACTGTAAAAGGCTTTATCGGTTAAAATATCTTTCAATTTTCTTCTAAAAGTTTGGTGTTTTCTTGCTATAAGTTAGATGGGATACAATTATAAATGAATTTTCCTATTCTGATTGATCTGGGGGTTGCAACCGCTCGTTGCACCCACGATCTCTTAAAACTCCTTTCATGTGGTGAACTCCACGTTCATATGTCCTGTTTTTACTCTCTCTTGTTAATTTCCTCCACGTGGCTCGGTCTAAAATCTTGCTCCTCCATGCCTCTATCTTTAGATTCTTAATGTCCTCTAGTACTTGGTCCTCCCATCTGCTCTTCGATCTCCCTCTTTCTCTTTTGATCTCTGGTCTCCACCTTGTCATCACCTTTACCACTCTGTTGATTTCCATTCGATTTACGTGGCCATATCAGCGGAGTGTGTGTACTTTTGTCGACTTAACAACATTTTCTCCATTTTAGGATGATTTGAAATTCCGCAAAATTATTAGAAGGCTTCTATAATACAACGCGTCTGCAGATGGCTATTCATTCTTAATTTGAATAGAAACAAATGAATTTAAAAAACAATGTTTAGCTCCGTTAAATTTAATGTCTAGCTCCGTTAGTGCCACGAGAATGGACTGGTTCTAGGAATAACATAAAAATCTCTAGTTGTTTCAACATGAGATTTCTTAATAGTTCTAATAAGGCTGAATTAATATTATAGATCTACGAACAGGTTGAATATATTTATATACTCAAGCTATATTTCGCTTTAGTAAGTTAGTATTTATTTGCCTGGCAAGTTTCGGTGACTTTCTGTCACCTCAATCATAGGCTGCAGACTAGAATAAAACAAAATTTAGTTATATAGTATAAATAAAACAATTATTAGTTTATATAGAAAGCCACCAAACTTATCAGGCAAGTAAATACTAATATTATAGAAGCCTTTTAATAATTTCCCACTTCCAATATCAAAGAAATAATTAATAATAGAGATGATAAGAACCAATATTTAATAAAAAATATTTTTTCATTTTTATTCAATCAAAGATTTGAAAACATGATAAGAAAAAACTGGAAACTTGAATGAAGGGCAGTGAAGTGTTTCTTTTTCGCGAATGGGTCGCTTAGAACCACGCGAAATAAACACTTTCTAGCCTTCCTATTGGCGCAGTATTCCTTCATTGGGTCTGTTTTCGTTGCTCTGAACACTGATGTTGTGTGGTCTTCTACTTTTCTTCCTCGAAACCCCGTGTGTGAGTGATTTTCTTGATTTGATTCCGGTCATGTAAGTTTGGTGATCCTAATTCCTTCAAGTCTTTTTCTGTGATTTTGTACCAATTCGGTCTAGTAGCCTTGCTTTTTAAGAAACTATGTATTTTATCTGTCAGTCTGTTCGGGTCCATTCTTTCATAGGCATTGTGTCTGTGATTTTGTGAATTTTTATATATTTCTGAGTTAGGTTTTGGATAATGTACACCACCTTTTGTACTTGGCCCAAGGATTTTCCTCATTATTTTACGTTCTTTCACTTCTATTTGGTGTTTTAGTGTTTTGTGTTGGACATTCAGTCTCTGAATCATAGATAGCTTCAGGTTTGATTACAGTTGTGTAGTGTCGCATTTTACAGTTCCAGGAGAGACTCTTTTTGTTGTGTAGGTATATTTTTTGTAGACTGAAAAGCAATCAAGACTTCAGAAAATGGAATCTGAAGTCTTGATTCAATTGATTTCTTTTCGTTACAGTGTGCTGTAATCCATTCACCAAAATATTTAAATTATTTTACTCAAACGATCTTGTTGTTGCCAATTTGAAGTTCATTTGATGCGGATCTGATGTCATAAATTTTGTTTTTTCAAACGAGATTTGTAATCCCATTTTCGCTGCTTGTTCTTATAATAGTTCAAGTTGCTTTTGCACGTCAGAGATATTTTGGGAAATTATCATCAGCAAAAGCTAAGCAGTCTAATTTTACTCTTTTCAGTTTTGGCCCCAGTCGGTGTGTTGGTGCACCAGATTTTCTATATTCCCGTACAACTTTCTCAAGCGCACAATTGAAGTCCAAATTCTACTAATACTTTAAAAAGTGATTCTCTGTCTATACTATCGTATACTTTCTTAATGTCGACGAATGTGATGACATAATTCTTATTTTATGAACTGTGTATTATGAAAGTATTTTATACCGTTCTATAGATTTATAATTTGCTCTACGCATGATCGCCCTTTTTCTAAATCCTCCCTGGTATTCGCCGATTTCTGGATCCAGTTGAGTTTCTGCTCGTTTCAAGAGAGTTCTGGACATAATTTTATTGGCAATTGAAAGTAGTAAAATTCAACGATAATTGTTGGGGTTTGTCTTGCTGATTGAGATCTTGCTGATTGCCATTTTCCATTCTGCAGGAATTTTTTCATTTCGCTAGATTTCATCCATATTTTTTTTCGGTTTTGTGATGAAATTTTCTCCTGTATTTTTCCATAGTTGTGCAGTGATTTCGTCTCCAGCATCATCTCCTGATGCTTTGTCATTTTTCAAAGAGTGAATTATCTCTTTAATTTCCTGTATACTCGGTTGTTCTGAGTCTGGGTTTCGTTGTGCTTGGTAAAATTTGAGTTTGCCTTGTGGTTTTTCACAAGAAATGTTTGAAGAGACGCAAATTACTATGTAAAGAGCCACATGCAACTCGCGAGCCGCTGTTTCCCGGCCCCTACCGTAGACCTAGGGCAGATACTAAAATACAAAATGATACTAAAATACATATTGAACAATATTGGGGTGCAAACTTAGCTCGCCTCCACGTGCTGCACCCTGGGTAACGCTAAAGAGCTAAGATATATAGGCAGTCAGACTTCTAATAGACCTTAAAAGGCGTGAATATGAAAGATTCGGGCACATTTTTTTCATATGACTGGACAACAAGAATTGTCGCTTTTATTACCAGTGCAATTGAAAAAAAAATTGTTGGTGCATTATTAGTGCATCCTACAGTTGAAGCACACAAGTGTATTCAGTTACGGCGATAGTTAAAATGCCATGGTCGTCCTCAAGGCATAAATAAAGTAGAACTTGAGAGAAAATAATTAAGGAAACTATTCTATGTTCTTTAATTCACTAATTGACTAATAACATAATTAAATATAATTATTAGTACACAAGGTCACAAGAAAAATGACATAACTTCATAAATAAAAATAATTATGAACATCCATAGACGCGTTTCTGCCTTTTGGCATCATCATCAGTATATACTTATCATATAATCACAAATTGAATCAAGATTAAATGTAAACTAACAAATTACAATTAGTCAGTATGTCCAGTGTGTTCTTAAATGAAATAAATCTTGGCTATATAGATAATATAATATTGAAATGCAGATTTATTTAATTTAAGAACACTACAAACTGAGTGAGTTGTTTACATATAATTTTGATTCAATTTGAGATTATATGATAAATCCATACTGGTGAAGCCAAAAGGCAGAAACGCGTCTATGGATGTTCATAACTATTTTTATTTATCAAGTTGTCATTTTTCTTTTGACCTCATGGTCTCTTTTAGCAGTAAAATGTAGCAGCCACACCATACTAATAATTATATTTATTTATGTTATTATTATCAATTTGTGAATTAAAGAACATAGAATAGTTTCCTTAATTATTTTCTTGTAACATAAAAATTCACGTAGTAATTTTTTCCTATTTTTTATAGAACTTAGAGGTTAGGATAATAATAATTTTGATATAAGGTTTTATATTATTCATTTAAAAAATGGAAATATATAATAGTCAATAGAAAATATTTTCTTTCAATCTTGCATACATCTTTTTCTCATTTAATCATTTTTGATAAATAAATATAACAAAAGATAAATTCATATGAAAACAAAAATTATATTTTTAATTATACAAAAATTGTAGCAGTTTAATGTTAAAATGTTTAAAATTAATATGCACCTAATTAATTTTTTTATAATAATAGAGACACAAACACTAATTACCAATGCAGTAAATCCAGGTCTTGATACAGGAAAGTGGTTAAAGATTGAAGCACAAATAGTATATGTTTGTACAAGTACAACTTGTATCGGTAGTTTTCTTACACAGCTTCTTGCTTTATACAAATAATAGGATCAGGATGTTCTGTCGTTGGCCCACTTTCTCCTTCAAAATAAAGTGAACGACCATCACCTCGTCCACATCTTTTAGCCCACAAAAAACATTTTGCACACTTTGGACAAATTTTCGCGTCGTTGACTTAATAAGTTTTCGACGAAATTGGAAATAAGGCTTTGGGAAACTAATAAAAAAATATAAATTCTCCGAAAATTTTACTGCGCGAGTTAAGGAAGCTGCCCAAGGCCAACACCAAGTCTGCACATGCAAAAGTGCTGAAACTAACATTTTAGCTTATCTTTTATATATAAAGATATGCGGAGAGAAAAGACATTCATTATATTATATTATACATAATTATAATCACTAGTTAAGTCAAAACTAATATATTTTAATTTTCATTTATTTTGTTAGTATTAAGTGAGTTAGTTGTTCCTGAATAAATGTTTGAATCTTTTTTTTAAAACTTATTCGAGTGTTGCGAACCCAAAACTGGCGCAGTCGGTAGGATCTAGGCGAAAACTCTATATCAAACAATTGTTTTTGGGTATCAACCCTTAAGCCTAGCCGAAACAAGAAAATCCTGAAGATACGAAAACTTCCATCGAGGAAAAGTTGCAAGATCCAAAGGAAATTCCGGATTCCACAACACTCAACACAAAGGAACATCCTGAAGAAAGTCCAACTTCGACTCTATTCTGGAACTCGTTAGACTAAGAAGACCTGGGAAAAGGACAACTTCTCCAGATCCTATAGGCATTAGATTAAGGACAACCAAGAAAGAAAAATGTGAAACTCATCGCAGTAATTTTAATGTAAGTGTTCATTCCTTTTTTAAATAATTTTCCAAACACTTTTGAATTTCTCTAAACATAATTTATTCAAAATAATCCAAAAATTAACTATTTATTATTAAATAATTAGCTCTGGTAACACCTCTAGACCTAGACAAACCTTTGCAATGGAAAATTTATATACACAAGAAATAAATAAAGACTACCAAGTCTATCAAGACTCTTATGACCAACAAAACTATCAAAACTACCAAGACTATCAAGACTCTTATGACCAACAAAACCATCAAAACTACCAAGACTATCAAGACTCTTATGACCAACAAGATTATCCAAACTCATATAATGCTAACGCAGAATATGATAACAATCATAATCTAAACTATCAACCAGAAGAAACCCCCCAACAGCCAAATTTTCAAATAATATTAGAATCCCGTATTACGCAAATAGAACAAGAACTAAAAACAAAACATTCAAGTTATACAGAAATACAGTTCTCTTCCAAATTACATCACTGCAACTAATTCAAGAAATATTTGAGAAATTGGAAACATCAATTTCTTTCTCAAAATCTAATGTGTTTCACAACTCATTAATTGAACCCTTAGAATTATTACAAGAACTGAAACTTGTTAACGATCAATTGAATGAAAACAAATTGCCATTTGAACTCAAATTAGAAAATATATTATTATTCGAAAAAGTAATGAAAATCAAAAGTTTCATTAGAGAAAGTCAAATAGTATTCATAATCCAAATTCCAATTGTTGAACCAAATAGTTATAACCTTTACCGTCTATATCCAATGCCTACTCCAACAAATAGAAAATACAAAACTATTTTTCCACAAACAAAATACCTATCATTAAATGAACATTACTACATGCAATTCAATGAAAAATGTAACGAAATAAACCCCGAAGAATTTATATGTCAAGAAATGGACCATCAAGAGATAACCAAAGAAGCTCCTTGTGAAATACAAATGCTGAAGTTCGCTAAAAACATTTCAAGTTATCACCAGATTTCCATAAATATCCAAAACCCCAAAGTACAGAAAATCGAAAACAACAAATGGTTATTAATCATCCCTAAAGAAATAGTGGCAGTGCAACAGTGCGGAAAAATTAAAGATTATTAACAATAATCCAATTAACGGAACATACATTTCCCAATTAACGGAACATACATGTTAGAACTGAACCCATATTTTGAAATTAATATTGGAAGTATAATAGTAAAATCTTATCAAAATTCAAAACCAAATTATCGGTTTTGCATCGGTAATTGCAAATAAAACCCATAGAACTCGAATCTATAAATTTCAACGAAATTAATAACTTCCAACATATTCTAGACTTGCAAAATAAAGAACTTGATAAAATTATGAATCAACCATTGTTTTCAGATGAACCAAGTGTGTTCGAGTGTTGCGAACCCAAAACTCGCGTATCACTGCGGCATACTCCGTAACAACAACGTTTTTTCCGTTCCTTTTTTGACTGATAGCATTTTATGCTTGCACTGAAATTCTTGTATTATTATTGTAAAGTTTGTATATGACAAATAAAATCGTACTGCTGATAATAAATTAGTAATTAATTTTTTTTTCTCTTAATTACATTAAAAACATAATTTTCACTAGTTATGCGTCAAAAAGTGCCCGAAAAACATGGCGGAAATTGACGCATGCACACAAAAAATCCGATGAAAAGGTTCTTGTATTGCGTCACCGATGTAGTTCATTTACATGATCAAAATCTGTAAATCTCATTAAATCGTCAAAACAATACTCAGTGTTCTGTTTTTTCTTTTTTGAAAGGCAGTATATAATCACAAGACCATAAGGACCCTGTATTATATAATAGAATATTGTTAATAATATTCAGAGAATTGAATCATGTCGATAAATTCACCGTTTGGTATCTAAATTACTTCAGGGATAATTCAGTCCTCGGTAGAAAAATATTCTGTTTTAGGTTTTTGTTCATTTCGTCTTAAATTGCAAACTGCAAAATTAACGTTCAAAAATGAAATTTCGCTCGGGCTTATCACCTTGGCAAGGTTATATTTCGAAATCAGAAACACGTAGCACAATAAATTTTAAATAATATAACAATAAATAACTAAAAATAGCTTTAAACTTTTCCGTAACATTTGAATAAATAACGATTTTAAAAAAATATTTTTGAGACCATTTTTTTTCAATTTATTATTTTTTCAATAATAAATAAAACTGGATTTAGCATCATACAATTATAATTCAGCATCATACCGTTCGTTTCGCTTGGTTTTATTGAAATGTAGATATAATTTTATCAGATTTTCATAATTTTCCATGGCGCTTAAGGAATCTCTTAAACCATTCTGAATTGTAGATTTCGGCGATGACTTGAACTGCGACCTTTACCATCCTAAATAAAAAGTTTACAAATTTGAATAAAAAGCTCTCAAAACAGAGAAATAATCACAAAAATCTCATGTATGCACTTCCATTTTCATTCGATACCATGAGAAATTCGCAATAGAGTTTGTGTGAAATGATCTACATTCTCCATCGACAAAGAGTCTTCTTTGTCTAGTCTTGTGTACCATGCCTAAAATATTTAAGAACACACTGCTCAAAACAATTAGCGGGTCACCAATTTGTGCCTCCATAAAGTTCAAACGGGAAATTGCATGCAAATAAAATTAAGAACATATGAAAGAAGCTCTATTTAATTGTTTTAATTGGCACATGGGGAATTATCAGCATCGCATAATTCTGGAATATCCGTAATAATCAACAAGAACTACCAAAGGTAAAGTGAAATAATGTATCTTACTTTAGTGAAATAATGTATTATTTGATTCAAAGAGCTAGCAAGGCCTTGTTCAGATCAATATACAGACGAAAATATTTGCAACTAACAATAAGAGTTAAGTTGGGTGAAAATGAGGCATCTCAACGAAGTGGAAGTTGTTCGTGCTATAACATTAATTGAAAATGGCGAAAGCCTTTGACAAGTTTCAAGAAACTTCAACGTAAGCCTGTCTGTTATTCATCGATTGTGGAAAAGGTACTTGGGATACAGGTCAATATATCCGACGCGGTGGACAAGGTTACAAAAGAAAAACAACTCAAAAATAAGAATTAGCCTTACTGATTACTCAATAGAGTTTTTACGTCGAAAGACGGCTCTTAATTTCCCTCAGGACGACGCATGTAGCCACTGCATGTAGCCACTGCATGTAGCCACTGCATCAAAAGAGCAAGATCGCAAGAGCAAATTGAGAGCAAGATCACCCGTCTGTAAACCCTCTTTGACTGGACGCCATAGAATAGCAAGGATGAATTTTTCTCGAGAACATGTCACATGGCAACTTCAACGTTGGAAGTCTTGTTCTCCACGGATGAATCAAGGTTCCGTATTACTCATTGCGATGGTCGAGTACGTGTTTACAGACGCCCAGGAGAACGCTACGCAGCTGCTACTGTCGAGGAAGTCGTAAGATTTAGAGGTGGTCCAGCTATGGTTTGGGGTGGGATTAGTATCGACAGTAGAACCGACCTTATTATAATTCCAGGAAATCTTAACGCTAATCTCTATGTAGACATTGTGTTTGGGACATGTTGTCCCTGTAGCATATGAAATAGATGAAATTTGTTTGTTAATGCAGGACAACCGAAGACCACATACTGCGCGAATACTTTAGACTTACACAAGAACTGGAAATTCAAACAATGATGTGGCCTGCGTTAATTCCTGATTTAAATTCCATAAAGCATGTTTGGGATATGCTCCAAAGACGTGTTCCTGGTCGCCCGCATCCTCCTCAGACCATCTCGCAGATAACTGCGGCTCTTATTGAAGAATGAAACGCTATACCACAAAAAGACTTTTGCAAAGCATGCCAAGACGGTGTAATGCCGTTATTCCTGCTATGGGAGCACATACTCGTTATTAAGTTACCACTTTATGTACAAAAGTTTACATTAACAATTTATTTAAATTCGTTTTGCCCTTTGGTTTTGGTAGTTTACAAATATTACGGGTACTTTAATTTACAAATATTACGGGTACGTGATGGTGATACTTCCATATGTGCTAACTAAAACAAATAAATAAAGCGTCTCTCAGATGTTCTTAATTTTATTTGTATGTAATTTCTCGTTTGAATTTTATGGAGGCCCAAATTAGTGACCCGCTAATTGTTTTGAGCAGTAAATAACTTCGAACTTCAGTTTTAAACTTGAGGAGTAAATTGAACTTAACTGAACGTAAGTATTAAATTTGATAAATAACTCGATTTGATATCCTAAAACGAGATAGAACAATTTAAGAAATATGCAAACGAATTTCCTCACAAACATTTTCCACAGAAAATCCATTTCCATGCTTATATTGTAAACAGAAACCAAACGAAACATAAATAAATCGCACACCATATATGAATGTACAAATATTTCACAACAATTTCTCTTGTGACAAATCTAAACGCATTTTCTTTCACGATCCATTCACAAACTCCTCTTGTTCCCCAGTATTTCGTTTCGTTTTCATAAAGATTAGAGATATCCTGAGGCCACATCGTCCTTGTTTCTTGCAAATAATTCGCGGCCATTGTAAGGATCGGAGACAATAGACTGGCCGAGGACTATACAATAAGTAAAAACGAAGAATAATATACAGAATAAGAAAACAAGAGAAATTATATATATATATATATATATATATATATATATATATATATATATATATATATATATATATATATATATATCTATATATATATATATATATATATATCTATATATATATATATATATATATATATATATATATATATATATATATATATATATATATATGTATATAAAGGAAATATCAGTGCTATTGTTGGAGATTATCTTTTTTAAACAGTAACTCTCAGTCTCGGTATGGAGCGGCGCTACGCCAAGGCCCGCGGCATCCGAAAGTGGAAGCGAGCGTACCAACTTGTTCAGTCCAGGCGTCTCGAGATTTGAATACTCGATCATAATAAAAAAAAGTAGGAAAGGAACGAGTACAGGAAATGAGAGATAAAAATGAGGGATCATTATTCAAGATTTTAAGTTTCACGATAAATTTGAGTTTTAGTTAAAACAGGATATCACTAATTAATGTTTAAACAAAGAATATAAGAATAATATAATAAAGATAAATAATAAAGAATATAATATAAGAATTTATAGTTTCCGCGCGTGCAAAAAGGGATTTATTTCAAAGTGGCGCTTTATTTCGTTTTTTGTTGGTATCTATTTACTTAAACATTGGGGTGTAAGGAGTTTGGTAATCAAACCAAAGTCAAAAGACAACCTCACCTGCTCGTGGTGCACCCTGCTAGACAACTAACGAGGCTCTGTCGACCGAGTATCTGCCGGTATAAGCAGACCCCTCTTGCTGGCCAACAACTCTGGGTGGATGAGCTGGTAAGAGTAGGGCACTGACTTGTCCTAGGGATGAGAAAGCATACCTAAATGCAGATGAATCAAAGTAAAATGATCAACAGCATGTGGATGCAGAAGGATTGTTTCACATTTTTGGATGGATATTATTAAAATGCCAAATGAAGTGAAAGAAAAACCACAAATGTGGTCATCATCAATCATTATGTGAAAGAAAACCACAAAATTGTTATCGATGATAATGAACTCTTCGATGAAGGTAAGCGGAGTATTGCTTAATGGAAGAACTTAAAACTACTTGTTGAATTTGAAATGTATTTGCCGGGTGCAAATGTGACAGTTGAACGAGTATTTTCAATCATCAATAATTTGTGGAGCAGCTGAACATCAAGATTAAACATAGAAACCTTATCAGCAGTGGCTTCAGTGAAGATGAATCTCCAGTTTACATGTGAAGCATTTTGTAATGTTTTAAATGAAAATGAAATATTATTTTGAAAAAATTAATTCAATGAAAAATATAATTATAAAAAATAAAAATGACTGAAATACTTCCTTTCCCCATTTTTTTTTACATCCATCTTAAACCCTGCTTATCAAAGTCTACAAAAATACGAAAGACTACAAACTAACGAAGCAGTTCAATCATTACTCCAAAACAGAAGGTTTTATGTGGAACTTGTGGAGCGGTCTCACACAAGGAAGTGCTCTGGCCTTCACTATATTTAATATATACACCAATGACCAGCCTATAACAGAAAACGCCAAACACTACGTGTACGCTGACGACCTAGTTATCTCAGTTCAAGGTAAGACATTCAGGGAGATAGAGGTAAGGTTGAAAGACGCAATGGGAACTAATGTCCAAATACTTTCGAAAAACTCGCTAAAACCATCCCAAACCCATCAAACCGTCACAAACCGTACCCATCAAAAACCCAAGTAAGTGCTTTCCATTTAAATGCCCACAGGGCTCACAACAAACTAAGAACTAAAGAACTAAAATACGCCGAAACACCAAGGAATCTGGATGTAATCTTAGATAGAACACTAACTTACAAACAGTACTATCACAAAACCAGATAAAAAGTAGTTGCTAGAAATAAAATGATGCAAAACTTCAAGTCCAAGTTCTCAAATCCAAGTTCAAAAATTCTCTGTTTTTCAACTACAGAATATGCCTGCCCAGTCTGGTGCAGATCAAGCCATGCAAAACAGGTCAACATCGTCTTAAACCAAACTTGCCGAATTATTACTGGCTGCATGAAACCAATCAACCAATTGTACTAGGCAGCGGGCTTCGCAAATCTAAGTGATAGAAGAATGGGTATAGAGCACGTAGAAAAATTTAAGCAAACCTTCGACGATCGCCATGTCAAGGAAAAAATTTCTTCAATTGTATCACTGTGTTAAATCGATTAGTGAGGACTAGAAGTCTCTGAGGTGAGCCGTTCAAAAGTTATAACAGCGTGAAATCAGTCGGAATGCGAGATGGTGTACATCGACAAAATATATAAAACATGTTTATTTGTAACTTTAGAACGAAATAAACTAGAAACCCGTTCTAAGCACTATGATTTCTTTCGGGTAATCAAAAAAAAAATCACGAAAAAAATTTCCAAAAAATTTTTCAACAAAAATTTTCCATCATTTCGTTTGAAAAATATGTGCTTTTTCATGATTATCTCGAGAACAGTAAAAAAAGAGCGAAATCATTTTCGGCACACAAAAACTACACGACAAGACGAACAAGTCGATGTATAAATGTAAGATGTCTCGGAAACGGTTACAGATAATCAAAAACGGATTGCGGCGTCATTTTCAGATGGTCATTTTCCTGTTAATACACTAAAATTGTCTGCGGGGCATTCACGACATTCCGAGATCTTTACTCGAGCGCCGAAATTTCTTAAAATTTCCTTCAATTCTTGCAGGCGATAGTGAACGGAAAGAGCTAGCGAAATGTAATTTGCATATCTGTAATCAGCAGCAAAATGCTTTCAGAAACGTTTTTTAATTTTGCTGTGGCTCAAAAAATAACGATTTTGAAAAAATCGATTTTCTCGCATTTCGTCGTTTCCACGGTCTAGACTTCCCGAGTCGATGATATTTCTTAACTGAAAGCTTCCCAGGGAATATTGTATACGTTATTCGACTAATATTGGGACGCTGAATCGATTGGTGGAGACTATAAGTCTCTATAGTGAGCGGTTCAAAAGTTATGACAGCGTCAAATCAGTAGGAAATGTGTGATTGTGTACAGCGAAGAAAAATATAAAATTTGTTCATTTGTAACTTTAGAGCGAAATAAACTGGAAAACCGTTTTCAGCACTTCGATTTCCTTCGTGTAACCAGAAAAAAATCACGAAAAAAGTTTCCAAAAAAATTTTCAACAAAAAATTTCCATCATTTCTTTCGAAAAATACATGCTTTTTCGGTTTATTTCGATTTTTTCGAAAACGGTAGAAAGTAGCGAAATCATTTTGGGCACACAGAAACTACACGACAAGACGAACAAGTCGATATGTAAATTGTCCGGAAATATTCAATAATTCGTCGATAAATTTCAAACTGAGATTTACCGGATTCTCAATTTGCTAAGTAGATATCTCTGACACGGTTGCAGATAATTAAAAACGGATTGCGGCATCGTTTTCAGAAGGTCATTTTCCTGTAGCGACACAAAGTTTGTCCGCGGGATATTTACGATTTTCCGAGATCTCCACTAGAGCGCCGAAATTTCATAAAAATTTCTTCAATTTTTGCAGGCGAAAGTGAACCGAATGAGCTAGCGAAATATAATTTGCATATCTGTAATCAGCAGCAAAAAAATGCTTTCAGAAACGTTTTTAAATTTTGCTGTGACTCAAAAAATAACGATTTAGAAAAATCGATTTTCTCGCATTTCGTCGTTTCCACGGTCTAGACTTCCCGAGTCGATGATATTTCTTAACTGAAAGCTTCCCAGGGAATATTGTATACGTTATTCGACTAATATTGGGACGCTGAATCGATTGGTGGAGACTAGAAGTCTCTATGGTGAGCGGTTCAAAAGTTATGACAGCGTCAAATCAGTAGGAAATGTGTGATTGTGTACAGCGAAGAAAAATATAAAATTTGTTCATTTGTAACTTTAGAGCGAAATAAACTGGAAAACCGTTTTCAGCACTTCGATTTCCTTCGTGTAACCAGAAAAAAATCACGAAAAAAGTTTCCAAAAAAATTTTCAACAAATTTTCCATCATTTCGTTCGAAAAATACATGCTTTTTCGGTTTATTTCGATTTTTTCGAAAACGGTAAAGAGCAGCAAAATCATTTTGGGCACACAGAAACTACACGTCAAGACGAACAAGTCGATGTGTAAATTGTCCGGAAATATTCAATTCGATTCTCGATTTGCTAAGTAGCTATCTCGGAAACGGTTACAGATAATTAAAAATGGATTGCGGCATCGTTTTTAGAAGGTCATTTTCCTATAGCTACACTAAGCTTGTCCGCGGGATATTCGCGACTTTCCGAGATCTCCACCAGAGCGCCGAAATTTCCTAAAAATTTCTTCAATTTTTGCATGCGAATGTGAACCAACCGAAAGAGCTAGCAAAATATAATTTGCATATCTGTAATCAGCAGCAAAAATGCTTTCAGAAGCGTTTTTAAATTTATAAAACTTAGTAATTAGTAATTATTAAAAAATTATATAAAACTTTGAAGCATGGAACCGCCCGACAACTTCGCTATCAACGAAAGCCCCTTTGCAGGGTCAAATTTGGACTGGAAGACATGCAGAATACTAAACAGGATACGAACCGGTGTGCCACCCGTAAAAACAAACAAACCAAAGTTGAAAATTGAGGAAGACCAACAAAGTAAGTGGTACAAATGTACTACTTTCGCGTTTAAAAAATCTGGTCACCTTAATTAAATAGAATTCAAGTTATAAAATTGTTTTGTTTTTATCACGTCGGCTTTGAAAATATTCAAGAAATAAATAGTGTGTTGTATTCCTCATGAAGAGATCTTTCAAACAAGGTGTCACTTGACATACCTTCTCATTTGAAAAAAAAAAGATCGGAGGTGGGTGGGCATTTGCGGGAACAGGTGAACAAACAGCATATACAAAAAAATGAGAAGACGAAAAAACAATACGTAACGTGTTTCAGGATTTTTTTGCCAAAATCGCCAATATCGAAGTGATGAATTTTATTCTAATTAAAGTTTCCACACTGTATAATATATATTGAAACTAATCATGTTTTTATTATTATCTAATAGATTAATTTGGTAGTAAACAAAATAAAGGAATTGGGACTAAATCACTTATATACGCATTTCTATATATATATTTTGTTATAAATAGAAACATTTTATATTCTCATAATTAATCGAAAATACTATTTAAGACTTAATTGTCAGAGTCATTAGTGGCAGACAGGCAGACCAGCAAAATATTTTCAACGTCGTTTAAAGGTGATGACCAAGTGACCTATTTAATATAATAATGAAAACCCCCAATATTATATTTACAAACATCTTGAGAACGTTTATACAGATAAATTCGAGTTTGAACATGAAATTGTGTTGTTTACTTTGTCAAGGTTTTTCCATTTTAAATTGGGAAAGTTTTGTAATCGGTAAATACATTTTTTTGCAATCATACATCCGTGTTTAGATAACGGAAGTCAATTTCGGCGAATTTTCTTTAAGCAATTTTACCAAAAAGTCTATTAACCCTTAAATGCATGATTTTTTTAAATGTCGTATTTTTTGGATTTTGTTAGAAATAAGCTGATGAAAAGGGGAAGAACGGATTGTACACAAATACATTTATAATAGTATATTACGTAATGAGAGTTGTAAGAAGCATATTACTTACGAGCGGAACAGTTACGGGTGACCCCCGTAGCGGGGAGCGCGTAATTGCGCAAGTACGTAATTGCCTTACAACTCGAATTATGTACTATATTTTATCTACGACCACTCTAATTTGTTTCTGTTTAATAATAAAAATATGTTTGATGTACCACCCTCGACCTTATTTAACTTGATAAAAATGAAAAGAAATACATTAATAATGATTCATACCTTTTCATTTAGTACTTATTTGTAGTTTTCGTTAGATTTAAACGTTAAAAAACGAAATGAGTGACAGCTTCTATGTGAATGATGTGACGTTTAATGATTGTTTGGAAATCACGGAGTACTATATTTCAAAATAGTAGTGCAGCTTTCAACCAATCAACGAATTGTAAACCATATTGTTGATTGTTACAGAAGTGTGTTCTATGACGTATTTACATAATCCACAAACTGTTCAATATTGGGCAATTACAATAGTGGTCGTAGATAAAATTATTTATGAAAATTTTTAAAACATTTTCTTTTTTATAACACAAAGTCACACCACATTTTTAGCATAAAATCTTTTCTTCTTTTTTTAGCACAATTTTTATTATTAAAATATTAAGATAAGAGTTCTGAGTAGCCCTCGGAGAGTTCTAAACAAATAACCAATACAATTTCTTTGTCAAACCAATATTAAAGAAGTTATAAGCAAAAACGAGGCGCTAAATTTTTTTAAATTACACAATTCCAAAAAAAAAAAAATGTTTTTCATGAGTTTTGATATAAGTTCTGAGTAGCCCCCGGAGAGTTCTAAACAAATAACCTATACAATTTCTTTGTCAAACCAATATTAAAGAAGTTATAACCAAAAACGAGGCGCTAAATTTTTGAAAATTACAGAAATCGAAAAAATTTTTGTTCTGGGTAGCCCCTTGAGAGTTCTAAACAAATCTCTTGTATAATGTCCATGTCCGACCAATATTAAAGAAGTTATAAGCAAAAACGAGGCGCAAAATTTATGAATATTACAGAATTCCAAACAAAAATTGTTTTTCATGAGTTTTGATATGAGTTCTGAGTAGCCCCCGGAGAGTTCTGAATAAATAACCAATACAATTATTTAATATTAATTATTTCTTTGTCAAACCAATATTAAAGAAGTTATATCAAAAAAGATGCGCTAATTTTTTGAAAATTACAGAATTCAAAAAAAAAAAAAAAATCCATTACTCTCAATATTACTTTTAACAGAACTCTTGAAAAAAAAATTGTTTTTCGAATTCTGTAATTTTCAAAAATTTAGCGCCTCGTTTTTGCTTATAACTTCTTTAATATTGGTTTTACAAAGAAATTGTATTGGTTATTTGTTTAGAACTCTCCGGGGGCTACTCAGACTCTTATCAGAACCCTTGTATTTATTTATTTTTTTATATTCGTCGAAAGTTTTTTATAAATAAATTTATAAATATTGATTTTACAAAAATGTCTAATAAACATTTGTTGTTTATCTGCCTTAGTACAATCAAAAACCGTTATCAGATTTTTTTTAATTTTTCAAAAATTACAAAATTTTGAAAAAAAAGTAGAACTATATGCATTATCGATTGAGAACTCTAGAACTCTATATAAAGAACTGGAATATTACATCAGAACTCTTTCCTGAAAAAGAGGGGGCTGCGTGGAGTTGGCCCCCAAATTGTTTTTATCGATTTCTGCCCGAAATTCCACTGAATTATTGCAATTTTCAAGCTCCCTAACTATTAGTCTAACTTTTCTCTAACTCTAGAACTATTCGAAAACTTGCCAGAACTCTAAAAAAATTTTGATTTTTCAAAAATTCGGGGGCCAACTTCACACGACTGAATTCAAGACCTACGATACAAGAACGAAAAACTAATGCAGAATCACTATGGGACCCAACAATTAAAGAGCTTTACAGAAAAAGACTACAGGAAAAAATCGAGACAAACCCGATAACAGAAAGGGATGATATCAATCTAGCGTGGGGAAAACACAACATAAAAACCGCCGCTAATGAAGCACTTGTAACCAGAACTGAAAAAAAGAACCACATAAATACAAATAAAACCCCATGCTTCCGTCCAGAAGTCAAAGAAAAATGCAAAGAGAAGAAACAAGCTTACCTCACATACCGAACATTAGGAACACCACAATCATATAACGAGTATAGACGGATCAGGAACGATACAAAAGAATTAGTAAGACTGATCAATACTCAGTACTCAGTTCTTCAAAACGCATGGAAAATGACTTCTATGGACTCTAACAACAAATATGGCGATTAATAAGATCACCGAGAAGAGAGTCAATGAGTTGGTTGAAACGACTAACATAAACAAAGAGGACTGGGTCAACTACTCTGATCTATACTAACTGACCTACTGACCTATATAGAGCAGAAAACATAGAAGAGGAACTGGGCACACCAGAAATAGTTATCAATGAAAATTCCCAAATTGATACACCCGACGTGCAACTAGCACTGCAAAAGCTAAAAAACAGAAAAAGCGCTGGACAAGACGGAATAACGAATGAACTGTTCAAATACGGCGGACAGAAACTCAAACAAGAATTGACAACCCTAATCAGAAAGATTCTCTATCACCACAAAATCCCAGATGAATGGCGGATCAGCACCACTATCCTTATGTTCAAAAGGCTGACAAAAATATACCTTCGAACTACAGAGGAATAAACCTCTTGAGCACCACATTAAAATTGACAACAAAAGTAATAACAAACAAAATTAACAGCCTCACCTCGCTGGCAGATGAACAGCAGGGATTTAGGTAGGGAAGATCTTGCTCGGACGCCGTTTTTGTCATGTCATTTAACAGAAAAGTCGATCGAATACAATAAGCCAGCCTACTTATGTTTCATCGACCTTACCAAAGCCTTCGACCACGTCCAACTAAAAGATGTTTGACATCTTCTTTACAACAGAAAAATCCCACACAACCTGATAAAAACTATAGAGAACTTATATGCAGCAAACCAAATCGAGGCAAAGTTAGACGGTGAGCTCACCGAATCAATACCAGTTGATGGCGGTATTCGTCAAGGGGATTCATTAAGCCTGCTTCTCTTCAACATCACCATGGACGAGATTATACAGAAGGTTCGCTTATTGAGTGGATATAAAATGGGAGATGCAGAGGTAAGAATTTTGTACTATGCCGACGACGCCGTGCTAATAGCAGAAAACGAAGACGGCTTACAGAGACTCCTACACTCATTCAACCGTACAGCTAAATCTCTTAACATGATAATAACTCCCACAAAAATGAAGTATGTGACAACATCAAAAACACCATTGAGATGTAAATTGGAGGTAGATAGAAAAGTTATTCAGCAAGAGATGAAATTTAAGTATCTTGGCGTGGAACTCTCGAGCTTTGGTGATGTTGAGGCATAAGTAAGGGAACAAACAACGAAAGCAACAAGAATAGCAGGGTGTTTGAATAGTACAATATGGTGCAATAAAAACATAGGAATTGGAGCCAAGACTAGAATCTATGAAACAACAATAAGACCCATCATAACATATACGGCAGAAACTAGACCAGAAACATCGAAAACTAAACGACTATTAGAAACAACCGAATTGAGAATACTTCGCAGAATTACTGGTAAACACTTTTAAACAGGGAAAGAAGTGAAAGTATAAGAAATACATGTAGATTAGAAGACATTAATGGCTGGGTATCAAACAGAAAAAAAGTGGAATGAACACATAAATAGGATGGACGACAGAAGAATAGTAAAAATTACTCGTCATAAATCACCACGGGGGCGCAGAAGCGTAGAGCGTCCTCGAAAGAGATGGAAAGACAACTGGAATGCAGAGCAATAGGCAAGTTGACGAGGAATATACAGGCGATTCGCCTAAATCAAGAAGGAAGAAGAAGAAATTCATTAGACAAGTAATTAATTAACTGAAGGGGTAAAGAGTTTCTAGGGATATAACTGCTGGTCAAAGACCAGTGCTAACATAATTTTCGGCTGGTAGTAATTTAGTAGCATATTTCGCTTTTTCCAAATCACATTTCTTTTGGATAATTTCTTATTGGATATCTCTTTCAATGGACATGCTTCCACTTGATAACTTTCATTCTCTTGTATTTTTAATTACGTCAATAATTTTCTTTGCCTATTCCTTTTTCCTGGGCCTCATTTTGATCTTCTTCATAATATTATTATGTGTCGCTAGGCACATAGTTTGGATCTGCAATACTATACAAATCGGAAAAGCTGTCTGACATATTTTCCCAAATTTCAGCTAATTAAAAACATGGTGACTTCTACCTTTAAACAAAATTATAATCTTATTTTTTGGTCTTATGTCTCATACATATAAAATATAGGTAACTTCCTTCTTTTTCTTTGTGGCGCTGCAGTCCCATTTGGACCTCCCGTATTTTCTGCCTCCAGTCGTCTCGTTGCCTTGCTGTTGTTTTCCAATTATGAACTTTTAATATTTGTTTGGCGTCCTCTTCAATGTTGTTTATCCATCTCTGTCTTGGTCGTCCTGTTCGCCTTGCACCCTCCATCCGCCCATTATATACTTTCTTTGGTTTACGGTTCTCACCCATTCTCTCCAAGTGTCCGCCCATTTCAATCTTTGTAATTTTATAAATTCGACAATATCTGGCTGGTTATATTTCTGTTTTAATTCGAAATTATATCGGATTCTCCATTCCCCATTCTCTGCTACCGGTCCATATATTTTCCTTAGGATTCGTCGTTCCCATCTTGGAACTTGGTGGTGAAGATCTGGTCAATAGTTGATCGTCCTTCTCTGAAACCTGCCTGATGCTCCCCTATGATTTCCTTTCCATATTCTGCTATTCTTTGGCGTAGTATACTTGTGAATATTTTATATGTTATACAGAGCAGCGATATTCCTCTGTAGTTGTTACAGTTAAGTTTGTCACTTTTTTTTGTAAACGGGACATATGATCACCCTGTTCCATTCTTCAGGGATTCTATCTTCTTTCCATATTTTGGTGATCAGTTTGTGTATTTGTTTGGCTAGTGTTTCACCTCCGTTCCTTATTAATTCTGCCGTGATATTTTCTATACCAGGTGCATTGTCGTTGTTTAGCTCTCATATGGTTTTAACTACGTCTTCGTAAGTGGGGTCTGTTATTAGAGGTTGTGCCGTTAGTCTTTCTTCCTTTTCGTAGTTGTCATTTTCTCTCTCTGCTTGATTCAATAGGTTCGCAAAATGTTGACGCCATATTTCCATAACTTCTTTTGATTCTACTAAGCATTTTCCTTCTTTGTTTTTACAAATAGATGGCCTTGGGTGAAAATCTTGTCTGGTGTTTTTTAATATATTATATATCCTCTTCACTTCTTTCCTTCTATATGATTCTCTCAGTTCTTGTATTTGGGATTCCAGCAGTGCTCCCTTCTTTCTTCTCACCAATTTCTTGGTGTTCCTTCTTAGTTCCTCGTATCCTTCTATTCTATTTCTTGTTGGACTTCGGATAAGTTTACTTCTGGATTCATTTCTTTTCTCTGCAGCTTTTCTGCATTCTTCGTCCCACCATGCTACCTTGGACTTTTTCGTTCTATACCCAACTTCTGTTTCTGCTGTTTTTGTGATACCTTCTCTTATTGTTTCCCACCTTTGTTCCACTGTTATATTGGTTTCAGCCGTCTTTAGCTCTGTCATACATTCCTTGATTCTTTGTTGGTATCTCTCTTTCTCGTCTTTTAATTTATCTGTGTCGAAACGTCTTGTTCTTTTCGTGGGTGTTGATTTTGCCTTGTCGATTTTTTCCCTCAGTGTTTTCCCTCAGGTAACTTCCTACCTAGAAGAAAATTATAAACCTCTTTATTAAACAAAAACTCTAAAAAATATGAATTGAGTAAACATACATTATAGCTCATCAACAAAAAATAAATTAGCTTTGCCTCTCTTAAAAAAATCAACCAGATCCTATAAGCTAAACAAAGCAAGTCAGTCACTATAGTCGGAACAATCACTTTCGCAATTCAAATATTTGTGGGTAAGAACATTTCCCTTAGCAAATATACAACACACTGTACCCATACATCACTAGCTCGACTCTGATCAAACGGTTCACAACATATCAGGCAAAAATAATTATCTTCCATACTTTCTTCGTCAG
This sequence comes from Phosphuga atrata, assembly GCA_944588485.1. Classification (NCBI taxonomy): domain Eukaryota; kingdom Metazoa; phylum Arthropoda; class Insecta; order Coleoptera; family Silphidae; genus Phosphuga; species Phosphuga atrata. The sequence goes on from OX155893.1 coordinate 35,357,411, forward strand.
AGTCATGTAACACCTTCCTCTTTACAGCAATCTTTCCTGTTCCTATAACTGCTTTTTCTTCCCTTACCTGTATTTCCTTGTTTATTTATCTTTCTTGGCAGAGTTGACTTTCCATTCTTAGTTATCTTTCTTTTTTTAGATGTATTTTCCTTTTTCTTGTTGTGTTCCAGTGCCAATGTATTTTTCTCCGGCGAATCAGTTAAAATAGCTGATTTGCGAGAGTTTCGTGTTTTCTTATTTTTTCTCGCAGCAGCTTTTGGATAATGTCGAATGATCTCGGGAGAAAAAGTATATCCATTGTGAATCACATCACTGCTAGAATTAGCAACTGCGTTAGTAAAAATGTAGGTCTCGTATTCTGTTACAGCATTTATTACTTCAGTAGCATCTTCGATAAACTTGGGAATAGGAGGTATAGTATTCTCTATGGAATAATGTGGAGCGGGTGGAGATCCCAGCGAAATCAATTGGAGTGTTCTGTGTTGTAACAGGGGTATTTTCCAGGTTTGAGCTAGCCGTTTGGAATATTGGTCTGTCAGTAACAAAAGCAGATAAGAAGTCATCATCTTGAAAAATATCTTTATTAAATGGTGCAATGCCAACCTTTTTAAACCCGTTGATAATGTTAACCGGATTCAGTGCCAAGCGAAAAGCTTTATTCAGTATTTTCTAACATTGTACTTACTGGGAAACTTCCACCAGAATGCAAGTGTGCTAATATTATAGCCTTCCTTAAACCAGGAAAACCTGCTGAACGTCCTGAAAGTTACAGGCCAATTGCTTTATTAAGTGTCTGTTATAAGCTACTTGAACGACTCATTTATAATAGGATCAGTCCTCAAGTTTTCAACATCCTTCCAGTTGAACAGGCGGGTTTCAGACCGCATCGAATTTGTGAAGACCAAGTTTTGGCTCTGACAGCCTACATCGAGTCAGGCTTCGAAAAACGATTGAAGAGTGAAGCTGTGTTTGTAGACCTCGCAGCTGCATACGATACGGTTTGAAGAGATGGAGTTGTATACAAGTTCCTTAAAGTAACAGGATGCAAGTTAAGGACACAGTTGTTAAACAATATGCTATCCAATAGGAAGCTACTATTACTAATGAATAATAAGTTTAGCAAACTGAAAGTTCTCAATAATGGGCTCCCTCGAGGATCTGTGCCACCTATTTTCCTGTCACCACTGTTGTTTAATTTGTACATCGCAGATAAACCAGCTACATCCTCCCGCCAGTTTGCATATGCCGATGATCTAACACTTGCTTTTCAACATTCCTCTGTGGATGGGATAGAGAGAAATATAAACACTGATCTGAGCATTTTGAGTGCATATTTTAGAAAATGGTGTTTGACTCCAAGTTCGAACAAAACAGAGACCTGTTTCTTTCAATTGAATAACAGGGAGTCAAAAAATACCCTAAATTTGTCACTCAATGGGACTCCTCTACCTTACAACTCTCATCCCAAGTACCTTGGAGTTACTCTGGAGAGAACTTTGTCTTTCCGTAAACATCTAACTGACAGTGCTGCTAAACTGAGAACGAGGAACAACATTCGTCACAAACTCGCTGGTTCCACTTGGGGAGCTTATGCCCCCACGCTCTGCACTTCAGCTATTGGGCTGGTTTATTCTGCAGCGGAATACCGTTCTACCGTCTGGATGAACAGCTCACATGTTCGGAAGATTGATGTTGTTCTGAATTAGACTATGCTAATTATTACTGGCACAGTTAAATCCACTCCTGTCTTCTGGTTGCCTGCATTAAGCCACATCTAACATCCAAGACTTAGAAGAATGAAGAAGATGATCCGAGAGTTCCACAAAATAACAGCGAACCAGTCTCTTCCTATTCATGGTGATGTAATTGGAGGATTTCTTCCATTCAAACCGCTCAAGAGCTCATTTTAAGTAACTTCAGTGCCACAAAAGAATGGGAAAGTGAAAGTGCATCAAAGTTCCTCATGAGTAACAGCCCCTATTTAATGCAAACCATCCTCCTCCTGCCTTTGACCTACCAAGGAAAATATGGCCATGGTCGATGTGCATCATTGCTTCATAAGTGGGGCTTAATTAATCTTCCCCTAGTTGTGATTGTGGTGACGTGAAACAGACAATTCAGCACATTGTTATGGAGTGTAAAAAAAGAGCGTTCTCCGGATCCATAGATGAGTTCCTGAAGCTTCAGTTCAGGCTGTGCAGTGGTTGAACAATCTGGACATTAATTTATGAAATCACTTGTCTATATATTGTCGATTGGCATAGTGTATTTTTATACTTGTTATATTTTTTGTGTGTAATACCATAAGCTAATAATAACAATATTCACTATAGATGGAATATCGTGAATAGTCATTATCTTACCCTAATTATTTCTAAGCTAAGCATCTTGTTGGCTGGCACAGTAATTTTTGAATGGTCCATAGACCCCCACATCCATGGGATGAAGCTTATGAGCTCTGTGGTGGAAAGGACAGCAATTACCACGCTGTTTTCTTTAGCTGTTTCGACGACTTCAATATCTAGGTGAGAAGAATGATTGTCCAATAACAAGAGCACAAGATCGCATGAAGATGGTTTTAGATTGTCTACGAAATGTTATCTGAATATTGTGAATTTTACCCCAGTCATCGAACCACTGTTGCTGCCAGCCCCAAGGCAGTCTGGAGGTCCATTGCGAACAAAGTAGTCCCTATATTTAATTCGTGGGAGGATAAACATGGCACCGAATTACCTACTGCATTTGCTGCTACACAGGGAGTAACAAGAGTGCCTCTCTTCAGATGTAATGGAAACTTGTTTAAACCCCTTTTCAGCCAAAATTGTTCTAGGTTTCTGCACCGTTGTCACACCTCTCTCATCAACATTCCATATGCGTGACAAAGAAAATTTATATCTATTCAACACCTCTAATTTATATCTATTTAACACCTGCTAATTTAGAAAAGAAATTATCTACATTCGTTTTTCTTAATGACGTGGCTATGCTCAGGCTAGTAGCCTCTCGCTAGTAGCTAGGCGATCTTAGGCCGGGCGCATACGTACGGTTTCCGAATTCGGTTTCCTGATCAGGATTCCTGATTGGACGGAGACCCGAATGCTTGCCTTACATATAAAATGTTCAACTGGGCGCACACGTTAGCCCATTTTCCGAACGGAAAAAAAACCTGGCGTTCGTTTCGGAATTAAACCGTGCGTTCGGGTCATTCAGAACGGAAAAACCCGAATTACGTCATACCGAACGCAGCGCTCGCATACATTTTTGATAATCCGCCGCACACGAACGGAAATTTCCGTTCGGAATTTTTCTTCCGTGTCCAAACAATCTCATGCACGTATTTTGTTTTAAATTTTCTCTTTTATGCCATTGTGAAGTTCATCAAAGGATTTCATTGACATCCTATAAAATTTGAAGAACTCTTCTGGGTGTGCAATTTTGCTCGTTCCGGATAGAATTGACACTCTTTTATTCTTTCGGTGTTTAGTGAGTGTACCCAATATCGACGATTCCTTTTTTCTTACTTAGCACCAGTAAAAGTGCAATAGAAATTAATTCGTCGTCGTCCATCTTAAACGTGCTTTCACGAAAGCTCTCTACCTACTGGCAGTGTAAATTCCTAATACAAAAGCTCGAACATCTGCGCTAGTCTCACGGAATTCCGAATCAGGAATCCGGATCAGGAAACCGAATCCGGAAACCGTGAGTGTGCGGCCAGCCTTATAGACAAAGACTGGTTGCCTTTTAAAAACGCTGTCAGCCAATCTCCTGCTTCTTTATTGTCAAGTCATGATTGTGGCGTTACTTTTGTGTTACTATTGTACTTAAGTGAACAAGCAAATGCTAGTTGCCTGACATCGTTTGGCGTCAATCCTTAGTAAATTTGGCTACATTTAATTAAGTAAATTACTTAAGTAAAAGCTTGAGAGATTCCATAGGTGTGCCCTTCTCATTTCCTTCTTCTCGTTTCTTTAAATATTTTTATAGATTTTTTTTTAGATTTATCCTCCTCTAAAATAGCTGCTCCATTTTCGTAAGTCTCTTTAGATATTTTTCCAAGCTCAGTTTTTCTTTTATACGTCCTCTCTCTCTCTCTCTCTCTTAGTTCCTGTTTCCCCACGACCTTGAACTCATTCCACGATTTGCCGGTGGAGGTGATTTCGGCTTCAATTGTGCGTCGCCATGTTGTTTCTGGCCTTCCTCTCTTTCGCTTACTGCCTTGGGGATGCCAGTCCAATGCTTGTTTTGCAATGTTTTGTGGATTGCGCCGTAGGGTGTGTCCAATACAGTTCCACTTTCTTCTCTTTATTTCAACGTCTACTGGAAGTTGATTTGTAGTACAGAGCAGATCGTGGTTCGATATCACTTCAGGCCATCGGATTCTAAGGATCCGTCTCAAACACCAGTTTGCGAAAACTTGCAGTTTGTTTGTGCTGCTTTTAGTTACTCTCCACGTCTCACTGCCGAAGAACAGGATGGATTTGACGTTACTATTATATAGTTTGAGTTTCGTTTTACGGGAAAGTATTGAAGAGCTCCAAACGTTATTCATTCGTTGGGCGAACGCTTCCCTCGCTTTGTTGATTCTTCTGGCGATGTCTAGGTCGGCCCCTCCATCCACTGCTATGATGCTGCCCAAGTAGCAGAACTGTTCGCATCTTTTTACTGTTACGCCGTTTACTTGCATGTCCCTGCTAGTGGTAGCGCCAATCCGCATATCCTCTGTTTTTTTGGTATTTATGTGCAGGCCTATCTCTTCAGTTTCTTGTTGTAGCTTAGCTGTTTTGTCTATCATGTCGGTGAGTGTATAGGACATGAGGCAGATATCATCGGCGTAGTCGAGATATTCTAGCCTGCTTGATAGTCCCCAGCGTATTCCTCGAGGCTGTATTGTAACGCACGTCATGAGCTCGTCTAGTACTATTAGGAATAAAATTGGGGACAACAAGCAACCCTGTCGGACACCAGCAGACACTTTGACCGCTTCTGAGAGATTCCCTTCGTGTACAACGTTGCAAGAGTAGTCCGCATACGATGCTTTTATGATGTTTACTATTTTGGGTGGGACGCCTCTCCGGTCTAAAGCCGCCCAAATGCTTTCCCATTTAATAGTATCAAAAGCATTTTGAAAGTCTACGAATAATAGAAATACCGTGGTTTGCCATTCTACTGCTTGCTCTGTTATAATCCGCAACGTATTGATTTGGTCTACGCAGGATCTTCCCGGCCTAAAACCAGTCTGTTCTTCTCTCAACGTAGGTTCAATTGCTTTGCTCATTCGGGTGAGTATTATTTTGCAGAGTATTTTCGATGCAGTTGTTAATAGTGTTATTCCTCTCCAGTTGTTGCAATCGCTCAGGTCTCCTTTCTTGGGGAGCTTTATCAAAAGGCCATTGTTCCATTCTTTCGGTAGTGTTTCGGATTCCCAGATTTTATTTATTAGAGCCAGCATTTCGGTCGTGGTCACGCAGTTAGCGGTTAGAGGTTTTGTGTGATGTTTAGTTGTGCCCATGTTGCATGATGGTTTGCGTTGTTGTTTTGCTCTTGAGTTATTCCTGTGAGTATCTCCTGGAAATGTTCCTGCCATCTATTGAGTTGTTCTTCTGTTGCAACCAGTAGTTTCCCATCTTTTGATTTTATTTGTTTTTGTAGTTTTCTTGTTCGACAGCAGCTTGGTGGATTTATACAATTCTCTCAGGTTATTTTGGTTAGCGGTACGTTGAGCAGTTTCTGCAATATTGTCCACCCACGTTCTTTTATCCGATCTTACACTCCGCTTGATGTTAAGTCGAGCTTGCTTATATAATTCTTATAGTAGAACTTTATCCAATGGGCAATGGGTTTGTAAGATACTCTTTTTTAATAGCTTTCTGTTGGCGATTAGCTTCCATGTCTCTGGCGACATCCAGTCCTCCATGCCTTTCTCGGTAAAAGCTAGTACAGTGTTGTTGGTTTCAGTAAAGTTGGTCTTTATCTGGTGCCATGTCTCTTCTATTCCCAGATTTTGCAAATTTGTTTTAGCTGTTATCGTTCTTAGCTCCTCGGTGTATTGGGCTCAAATCTCTGGGTCTTTTAGCTTTTTAACGTTGTACCTTTTGCTGGTGCGGTTTAATTGTTTGGGAAGGACTGCAACTTTAAGTCTAATTTTCCCCAGCAATAGGTGGTGGTCGCTGTCAATGTCGGCTCCTCGCTTGTTCCTTACTTGAAGAAGCGAGCCTCGCCATGTTCGACTAATGGCAATATGGTCGATCTGGTTCTGGGTGTGGCCGTCGGGGGATATCCATGTGACCTTGTGGCATCGTTTATGCGGGAAGATCGTTCCACCTACTACCAAATTCTGTTGGCTGCAGAAGTCAATGAACTTTTGTCCATTGTCCGAACAGTTTCCGATTCCGTGAATATAGCGTTCTTTATTTAATCACCGTTGCCGCTGTAACTACTTGCCCTGTCACAACCAGCCCCAGTCTCCCCTAAGTCAAAAAGTTCGGGCACTTTTTAACGTATAACATGGCGGAAATTGACACATGCGCACAAAACAATTTTAGCTATGAAAAGGTCTATTGTAGAACATATCTTTATATATATATAATATCAAAATTTCTACTATTTTCCCTACATATATTTCGAATTCAAAACCACTAGAAATGCACGTAAAAATGATACAGCAAACGGTAGTCGTTAACTGACATGTTATCCCTTATAACAAATCACATGGTTCCATTTATTACAAAAACTTCGTACTTACATTTGAAACATACTGTAGCCAATATGCAACAATGAGCCTTTATATGTTATTATTTTTATTAAGCGATTTGGATGTTGTAGAATACACATTTGCAAATTTGCAACACAATGCATTTAGGGGTTTATAAGGTAAATAAAAAGTAGCACATAATTTCATGGACTCACCTGCAAACGAGCTTTTGTCAGTAAAAGAGAACTTTGTGAAATCAAAAAACTAATTTGATTTCATCTACAAAATCTAATAATCTGTTTTTCAATCAATTTTTTTTACCTATTCTTTAAAATCGCTCTTTAATATCCTCAACAGATATCTATTATCTGTAATAAATACAGATAATTTAGTAATTATCTGTAATAAATACAGATAATTTAGTAATAAAATAAACTGAACTATCCAAGTTTACTTAACCCTTTGAACACGCATGCCCACGATTTATAACTTTAAATTTATTCTCTAATCTTATTGTAAGTCAATAGCAAAATCTTATTAAGATTCGGGTTAACGATCAAAATTCGCAGTCTAACATACACAGAAATAATTAAAATGCAAAGAAAATACCTTGATTATTAATCAAGAGTCTATTAAGAGGCGAAGCGGTACAGAATAAATGAATAAATTAAAAATTGGTGCATAAAAAATCAGGAAAAAGGAAAGAAGTTTAAAAAAGATTGCCGTCGGCGGCGGCGGCGGCATCCTAGGATATCTAAACATTTCGTTCTAAAACACTCTCTAAAACGATATAATCGAGTTCATTAATTACAAATTGCCAGCTCAATATGTTTATCGATCCTAAATGTGTCAATTAGGTTGCCAAAGCGGAATTTAATGTCGGAGGTGAGAAAGTTTCGCTTTTGGGTCTCTTTTGCAATCTGTTTTGACGCGATAATTAAATTAACAAAAAAACTTATTTTTCTTACTACCAATATTTAGGTTAAAAATTTTAAATTTTTATTATTATACGTTGCAAATATATAATTTATATTTAGTAATATTCACATATTTCATTACATTATATGCTATATAACTACATTTTTTTAAATTTCTAATACATACAAAATTAAATTGATTCGTTAAATTACGTAGACTACTTCTTATTTCTATTTCAACTACTACCTATTGTTAAACTATTTCGCCTTGTAATTTTCGTTGAGTTATAATCTGTAAAATATTTATTTTCAGTTTATGCGAGAACATGTGCACAAATTAATAACGTGATTGTTTACATGTTTTTCATTTTCCGTAATTAGTGGGGAAATTCATTTTAGTTTCGCCGTATCTAGACATGTTTTCAAATTACCAACAAATATTTAATTAATCGTTTAGCCTTGTAATTCCATGTCTGCAGTGGTCGCGTGGCGAAAAGTTAATTATTAGAATGCTTTGGAGTATAATTCTATTAATGAATAAATATTATTGCCCATAACATTTTTTTCGCAGAAAAAGATTTTTCGTTGAACTACGATTTTTTTGTTTTTTAGTTTGTAACTTTTTTGTGTTAAATATATTTTTTAAATAAAACTAAATATGTGATTTGTTTCATATGATCATCAGTGTTCTTATCTTCTTCTTCCTTTTTGTAAGGCACAAAACCTGCCTTGTTCTCTAATTTCTTAGAGTTGTAGCTGGGATGATGAATTTCAGCTTTCATACCAACGTATGGCTGGACGTCCTGGTGGTCTTCTGGATCTTGGGAAACCATCCCTTGCAATTTTCGGCAATCTGTTGTCGTTCATCCGTTCAACATGATCTCTCCATCCGCGACGTCCGTTTCGGGACCATCTCACTATGTCTTGGATATCGCAAAGTCCTCGGATGTCTTCGTTTCTTTTGTGGTCCCTTAGTGTGTAGCCTGCTATGGATCTTAGAGACCTCATCTCTGTTGTACGGATATTCCTTTTTGTTGTGGAGTTTTCGGCTCTTGTTTCTACAGCGTAGGTCCTAACGGGTCTCACACAGGTCTTATATATGTGGACTTTGCTTTCAATGGACATGTGCTTGTTTCGCCATATTATATCTCTAAGGAATCCTGATATTAAAGCTGCTTTGATTGTTTGAGCCTTTACTTCTTCTTGGAGGTCTCTGCTGCACGTGATGTTGACGCCGAGATATTTGAAACCTGTTCTACTGGTTTATTGTATATACCCAATTTACATCTTCTGGGTTCTCTTGTGATGGTTAACGCTTTTGATTTTGCTACCGATATCTCCATGTTGTATTTGGCAGCTGTCTTTTCGAACTGATAGAGCATTCTGTAGGTTTTTCTTCATCTTCTGAGACCAGCATGGCATCGCCCGCGTAGCAAATTACTTTTAGTTCTTTGTCCCCTAGTGAGTATCCCTTTCCAAACTTTTTTACTTCCGTTATAAGTTCGTCCATAATCAAGTTGAAGAGGATAGGGGTTAGTGTTCTTATGATCATATGAAACAAATCACTTAATTGGTTTATTTAAATAATTTAAAATGTCGTTTCATATAATTAAGGCTAAAACAAATAACTCTTTAACTCTGTAAAGTAGTATTTTTGAACAATGTGAATTATTGCGTTCCGCTCAATTCATATTACAAATTATCTATTTAGCTCGATTTATCTACTTAGATGAGTTTTGATTTTCTAATTTCCTGATGATTCAAATATTAATAATTACATTTTAAATTTTTACAAATAATTTTTATAAATAATTACATTTTATATTTGAATGATACTAGGTTATGTTAGGCTGAATTATTCAGTGAATCTTCAAGTTTTTTTTAAAGTAGCGGTGGCCGATTTAATTGTTCAGTAAGCCTTAATTTTTGTTTTAAGGGAGCGGTGACCGATTGAACAAAACATTGCTTGTGTTGTATGCAGCAAGAATTTTGTTGTATGCTGAGATTGTTTCGACTACAAATTGCAGGACAATTGCAAGTTGGATCAAAAAATATCGTCCAACAGGTTCTCATAAGGATATTAATCCGGAAAAAATGAAAAAACTGCTAGAACAGAATTGAATCTTTTGCAAGTTGGGAATAGAATTTCAGAAAATGTCGATCAATCCAAACGACGTTTATCGCAGCTGCATAAAGACAACCCCCCAAAATTTAAAAAATTTTAAAAATAAAATGGGATCCGTTTGATCAAGATTTGACCATGATTGACCACCAAATAGTTTTGATTGCCTACATTCCGTTCAAAAGATATTATATAAAATGATTGGGGGCCTAGCCCCCAAAATGCATTTTTTCTATATTTGATAATGCCATCTTACAAAACTTCGTTTGACCATGTTTGCCCACTATTTCTTTTAATTAATTTTTTTTTGGAACCCCAGATTTTCATCGATTTTTTTTTAATATATTTTTAATATTTTTAAAATTGTCTCCCAGGTGGTTCGACATATTCTATTGCCCCGTTCATAATATAAGTTTTTCCCCTGATTGCAATTTTTTCGGGAATAACAACGAGGAAAATCTTGTCCGGTGCATCATTGCTTATTTTTTTTATGGTAACTGCTCGTCAATGCCCATTCAACGGCGGGAATGATGTTTTTACCTGGATTCATTTCCGCAACGGATGAATTGCGACTGTTGATGCAGGTCCGTGTTTTTTTTGAAAAAAAATCGACAAATTTTTGTATCCCGTTTTTGAATCCGAATTGGATGGTAGTTTTTGCGTCTATTTCGATTGAAGTTTACGTACAGGATTTCGACAAGCAGATCGTACATTATGCCATTTGTTCTGCAGTTAGATTTACAAGAAAGAGTTTTGCGATAAGATTGCTGATGTTTGCTTGGCAATCAAGAACGCCATTGTACTCCTTGAATATGCTTGCAAGAATGACTCCTCTTGCGCTGTAAATTCTGGAAGTTTGTCCATCCGATGCGTATGTTTTTGAAATGTGATATGTTTCTATGAAAGAAATAGTTAGACAATTTTCCTCCAAATTTTGCAAATAGTCTTGAAACAATTCATTATCTGTGTAAGCTATATTTGCAACTTCAACAATGCCATTAAACGGGCAAGTACTTTTCAGTTGAATCAATCTTTGTCCAATTCAAACTGGTCCCACAATTCCGCCATTTCTTAAATCATCTTACTCTTGTCCCGCTTCATTGGTCGATCATGAATGAGTCGTACTTGTATGGACACGGTATCAAAAATTTTCCTCTTAATTTTTTTTGTGTCCAATTTTCCTTTTGATTTTTTCTTCGTCTTCTTCAGATTTGTGGAATGGTATTGATTTCCGGTCTTGTCTGTGTAAAATCCACAGAAGAAAAATGTCAATCTTCTGGTGAGACCAACGGATTTTTGGGATCTTGATTTGTTGATTGCAAAGTACTTTATTGAATCAATCTGTAACGATCAGCGGATGATAGGGCCGATAGGTTTTCTATATTTGTGTCCGCGCTGATTAATAATTTTTCCTCTATAATGCCATAGAGTTTTGTAGTTTTTCCTTTCCAATACTCTTCTTGAAATAAGAAATCGTTCTCTTGTAAAAATTTTACGTTCTTTTTTGATTTTGGAATAATTTTCTCAATGAATTTATAACGTTTTCTTTTGCAAGCAGCGCGCTTCAATTTACTTGTCGCTTCGATGGAACGTATATGTTTGACGATAAATTTATCCGCGCGAATTGGACCGACAACGTCGCCTATGTCAATGTTTTTCAAATTGAAGTACGCTTCAACATTTGCTGAACTACATCGCATTGTGACCCGAATTTCTTTTTCATTACATTCGTCCAGAGGAAAAAGGCCAACTCTAAAGGCCAAATCGGGCCAGCTTCAATAGAGGTTCAGTAATTTCCGGAAGATAATATGCGTTTGGTCGATCAAAATTTGAACATTGTTTCGCCTCTTTTTCAGCGCAAATCCGAATGCTTTCTACGAAACGACGAACATCCCTCTCAACTTCAGAAGGCTCTTCGTCGATACACTGCTCTCCGTCTTCTATCGATGAGTCTTGTTCCTTGCAGGTGAACGTTTTAATCCTGTCGAAAAGAAATATTGCCCTTTATTGACTGACAATGTCAACTTTCATTTCATCCTGACCATCGCATTAGTTTAGAGCAACTACAAGAACGGCGAGTAGAAGGTTTTCGAATTCTTGCAATGTTTCACAAATTGTCATGACTCCAATGCATCTGACGTAAAAGTCTTTCACTTTTCCGGATTTTCCATTCAAAACTTTCTTCCGGCAGATCATTTTGATGAAGTGGGCGATATCTAGTCTAACGAAACATTGAATCCGATGTTGGAGGTTCTCATTGTGTTACCACTCGAAACATCCTGATATATACACGTCCAAACGACATTCGTTGAAACTCAATGTGATGGCGTTGAGTAAGGCCAGCGAAAAATCACATGAAACTTCCCTTGAATTGAAAAATTCACTATGTTTTTACCACACTTAGACTATGTAAAAATGTTATACAACTTGTTATTCACAGTAATATAGATTTCTACACATACCACGACTTAAGTTTCGACGTTTGACGGTCATTTTCAAGTGTCTTTGACTTGAAAATGTGAAATTGTCATGAAATTGTCAAAATGTCATTTTCAAGTGTTGACCCGACATATTCATTTTCAAGTGTTGACACCGACGATCCGGGAATCATTGGCGATACAGTTCTACTGCATTGGTGTAATTGCTCAGCGACTCTCCAATGACTTTTAGGATGTCCACAATTTCGGTCGGTGAGTAGTCCATGAATACTCAACGACTTGGCTTTGCGTACTGAACTCATTTTTAAAAACTAAATTTAAAAAAGGAACGAAAATAAAAAAAATCCAAGAAATCTTAATCTCGTGTTTTTTGTGAATTTGGTATCGCGTTAACGTGCACTCGTTACCGGAAAATTGTGTAAATTGTCAAGAGTCAAAGATTCATCCGAGTTACCAACTCGTTACCAACCAATGTGGGGGGCCCGGTCAAACACTGTTTGAAAAAAAAATGACATTCTTTTTTGAATTATTTTACTATTATTTAATTTGAAAAATAAGTACTCAATCGCTATTTTTGAGTACTTTACGTCTTTGTAGGGGGGGGGGGGTAGTATTTGAGCAGGCTGAGAAAAAAACAACCTTGTGAAAGGTTGTGAGTAAGTCTTAAGTAATAATAACAGTTAATTAATTACGTGACGATTTTCGCAATTTAATTGACAAAAAAACTAATTTTTACATTTGCAGCGCCATCTCTCGACCAATAAAAAAAATATTTCGGATAAAACTTACATACTTTTTAACCCTCTATCAGAATCTGCAATAAAAAATAGGGGTTTCCATTTAAGATTTTAAAGTTGCCCCCTGTTCCCGCCCCCCTTGGGGGGCTGGGGGGGGCAAAGTCTACGGCATCAGATGTCCCCCTCAGAACCATTAACTTTTCATTTGGAACACTTTTTGATTCAATGCAATGTTTCAGAATTATCGCTACTGGCCGATTAAAATGGGACACCCAGTATAAATAATATTATATTAAAACAAAACTATTCTGGGGTTCCAGAAAAAAAATTAATTAAAACAAATAGTGGGCAAACATGGTCAAACGAAGTTTTTTAAGAAGGAACTATGAAATATAGAAAAAATGCATTTTGGGGGGCTAGGCCCCCAATCATTTTCTTATAATATCTTTTGAACAGAATGTGGGCAAAGAAAACTATTTGGTGGTCAATCATGGTCAAATCTTGGTCAAACGTATCCCATTTTATTTTTTTTATATTTTCAATTTCGGGGGGCCATCTTCACGCAGCTGTTTATCGCAGTAAGAAGGATTTTTTGGTAAGTTTGTAAAAATAATTTTAAAGAAAGATTTACTCTTTCGACCTAACAAATGGTAAAAAGTCCAGAAACTGCTTCCAATAGACGCAAACTCACGTGTAGAATTCAATCGATGGATTTTGGGTGGAGGGGATATGGAGAGTGACAAAGAACATTCTAGAACGAAGAACATTCAACAACGCTTCACCTTATTGCAGAGGAACAAACTAAATTTAAGGTAAAATTTGTTTGTTCCTCTCCCCATGCAATTGCCTCGTCTGTCGCAAACCCTCAAGTTATATTCAAAGAAGAGCAGCATTCTAAAAAGGTAACTGTATGGTGTGGAATATGCCCAGCTGGAGTATTTGGACCATATTTTTCTTGAAGATGAAATGGGAAACGCAGTAGTTGTCAATATTATATGGAGATACTACAAACGTTCTTAATGGTTGCATTGGCTCAACTCCCATTACCAATAAACGATTTTCAGTATCAGCAAGATGATGCAAGACCTCATGTACCCAACATGTCTATGGGAGCGTTACGAGAGTTCTTTCCTGGTCGTATGATTATCTCCATTTACGGATTTGTCGACTTTGGATTATTTCTTATGTTGTCATGTTAAATCTAAAGTTTGTTAGAACCTACCTGAAACCCTGAAAGACTTCAAACAAAATATTCGACAAGCTATTGGCGAGATTTCGTAGGAATGTGCCAGCCTGCAATGCGTTTATTGTTGCATAGATCTCAGTCATACATTTAAGCAAACGGAGGTAACTAATCGATGTATTTTTTTAAGTATTAATTGTTAATTTAAGATTAAGCATTTAATTTGATATTAAACTTAAGATTTTTCTCTACAATGTTCGACAAAAAATTAGTGTCCAACTTAATTCGTCTTTTGATGATTGCAGTTTAAAATCAGGACACTCTTAATTTGTCACACTTTATTATGTAAAATTATGTTGTTATATTTTCTTGTATATTGCGACATCTTTAGAACTATACTGCTTAATTTTCCAAATGTGAAACGCATCAGTTTTGAATTAAAATCAACTAATTCCTAAACATTTTTCAATTATTAATACAATTCATTAATTTTGATTTGTTAGAAACAAACTTTATTAAAATTATACCAACACGCGGATTCAATAATTGTTGTAATTTAATGGGTAAATTTAGATAAGGGTAGATTGAATTGAAAATCAAAGTTACAAACCTTTACTTGAGGCGTTTGGTATCAAAACCAGCTCAATCCATTTTTATAAATATTGCAGGAGCCAAAAAACTTTTCACGCACTGCCCATTTAATTAAAAAAATAAATAAAAAGATCATTCGAATAACCTTCGGTGCACGATTCGAAATCTTTTTTTTTGTTTTTTATTTGTAGTATTGTATAATTGAACCCGTCGTTTCGAAAAGGGCACGAGTCACGCTTTTTTGAAATATCACTTTTTTACACCATTTTATTCATGGAAGCGTTTTACTTATTCCATGCGAAAAGAGTACAGTGCGAAAGAGTGCGTGTATGTTTTTTATTTAACAACCTCTATATTCAGTTTCTTCAGCATCAATTACTTTTTTAACAAAAAAACATATTTTTGTTGATTCTGAAAAGTTTTAATTCATGGACTTATGCCCTTTTCGAAATGACGGGTTCAATTATTTAAGAACAAAAATAATTTGGATTGAGCTGGGTTTGCAAAAATTTGAGGGTTTTTTTTATCCTGCCTTTCAAATTTCAATTAAACCTATAAGGTATCTTAATTATATTCACGTATTAGTATTGAGTACATGTATTGAGTTCACATTGGCAACATATTCTTTGCCTTTTTAATTATTTTCTTGTTAAAAGTAGTTCTTCACGATTTGAGGGATTCGATTTACATCCACTGATCCCCAAAATGCTTAGTTAGCAAATTTTTAACGTCATTTATTTTTGCTGGAGCAATAGGAACGCCATAAAATAGCCACAGGGGAAGGAATAAGGTCCTGAATAGTTTTGTTTCTTCGACTAACTTTTTATAGCTCCAATGTCCGAATTATAAAAAAAGTTCACCTCTTATTTTTATGTCATTTTTCATCTGATTCCTGATAGACAGAAATGATTTAGAAACAGAAAATTTAAAATGCCACTGACCTATGATGCGCAAAATCAACGAAATACCAGCTTTAAAATCATTCACTTTTCCAGCAAAGGAAATTGTGGTTCCCTGGTGACCGAAAGTTGCTGTATATTCTTCGGGGTCTATCACTGTTTTATTCTTCTTTATCTATTTTTCTATTTGGCCAAATTCGCGATCAGATATGCTGACGTAAGAAGCAGGTGGTGCGCCTGGTGGGCTTTAATAGAAGCATGGATTGAGCTGGGTTTTAAAAAACACCGGGTTTTGACACCGGTTTTCGACCGGATCAAGCCAGATTCTTTCCAAATCGCTTTGTAACTTAATAGTATCGACAAAGACCTATCAAACTACGCAAAAAAAACTTTTGAAAATTAATGGATTGTGCTGGTTTTGATACTAAACGCCTCACTTGGTCTCTGAATATTATACACCGAAAATAATAATGAATATAATTTCCTAAATTAAATACAGAAATCAATTTAAAAATTACTTTTCAATAAGGAATATACATCTCTTTTTTTATTTGCTTAATTAACTTTTTACTTCGTTATAACATAATATAAATACTGTTGAAAGTGTTTAAAATTATTAAAATCATTTATTCGCGCGCTTTGGATGACGTCACAGGGCACATCCAGTACTGTTTACTATATGCCTAGACAGTTATTGAATGATCAAACGAGCCCGCCGAAGGCGGGCGAAGTTCGATCATAATTATATGAAGAGCCTCGTTCGAAGAAATAAAAAAAAAAGTTTACTTTCAAAATCGCCTCTCAACTACTAGTAATGTCGCTAGAGAGGCCTGGTCAATAGTGAATGATCTGAGAAATAAACCTCGTCCACCTAACCAAACTTATCCTGATCCAAATGATTTGAACAATTATTTCGTAAATGTAGCCAAAAATATAACAACTAATATATCTTCAAATTGCGACCCCCTTTCCTTCCTCCCTGCCTCTAATTTGAATTCCAGTAGTTTCTTTTTAAGTCCTGTTGACAACTCGGAACTATCACAAGCCATTACAGCTATAAAAAGTAAGTCTACATGCAGCACTGATGGTCTACCGGTTAAAGTATTTCTAAACCTTCCTCTTGAAGCAATGAACGCCCTGTCCCATCTAATCAACCAATCTTTCGAGAAGGGTGTTTTCCCCCAGTGCCTCAAGACAGCAATCATTATCCCTCTACATAAAAGTGGTGATAAAGACAGCTGCTGCAACTACAGACCAATCGCCTTACTACCTGCTCTATCAAAGATCATAGAGAGGCTCGTCAAGGTACGCTTGATGGCTTTCTTGACCAAATATAGCATCATAACATTGAATCAGTTCGGATTCTTATCCAGTAAAAGTTCGAGTGATGCCATATTCTCTGTTCTTAGTGATATCTACCACAATCTTAACAACAAGCTTTTCACAGCAACAGTTTTTTGTGACATTGCCAAAGCCTTCGATTGTGTGAACCATGAGATTCTACTAAAAAAACTGCACTTTTATGGAATTCGGGGAACTCCTCAGGAATGGTTCAAATCCTATCTTGGCAATAGAAGGCAGTTCGTCAGAGTAAATGACTACTCTTCCTCCTGCAGAGCGGTGGATGTTGGTGTCCCTCAAGGTTCCGTTCTAGGTCCAATTCTCTTCCTAGTATTTATCAACGATATAACTAATTTAAATATCAGCGGAAAAATTTGTCTCTTTGCCGATGATACTAGTATCACATGGTCCAAACCTAACCTGCCGCTTCTCCACTCTACAATATCCAATGACCTTGCATGTATTAAGTCATGGTACGATTCTAACTGTCTAGAATTAAGTACTAAGAAAACTGTAGTCCTATCTTATAAAGGTACTCTACCGCCTCTTATACTAGACAACAACGTCATTAACCCTGTTGACTCTGTTAGATTTCTGGGCCTCAACATTGACAATTCACTCAAATGGACCTCGCATGTGGAGCTCTTAACCAAGAAGCTGTCTTCTGCTTGCTTCGCAATTAGGTCTATTTCCAGAGAGCTAAATCTCCATACTTCCAGATCTTCTTATTTCGCTCTTTTCGAATCACACCTGCGATATGGCCTTCCGTTCTGGGGTCACTCCAACCTTCTCCAACTTGAATTTTTATTCAAGCTACAAAAGAGAAGTATTCGCTATATGTTTGGTTTGAGTAGTAGAGCCCATTGTCAACCCTACTTTAAGAATTTCAAAATTTTAACTCTCCCATTATTTATCCTGGAATCCGTTAGCTTAATGCATAAGCACATTCGTGCTTTACTGGAGAGACCACAACACAAACACAGTACAAGGAACTTGGATCAGGATATTTATCAACCCTTACCTAGATCAGAACTTATAAAAAAATCTATATTCTACAACGCGAAAAAAATGTTCAATCATTTACCTATCCACCTTAAATCAATCACCAATAACTCCAAATTTCGTTCCGCCGTCAAGTCATATTTCCTAGAACGACCTTACTACACTACGGCAGAATTCTTCGGTGATCACTAGTTTTTGAACTGCACACACATCTATTAGCCTCAGCTTGCCTATTGTTATTTATTTAATTGTTTATTTATTGTTTATTTATTTTTTTCTTTATTTATTTCCTTATTTTTTTTTTCTCACGAATGTATGTATTTATGTATGTATGTACTTTCTTGATATGTTTTGTTTTAGTTTTTAAGTGACTTATTTATTTATTTATTTTATTTTGCCTGTGCTTTGTCCACAGAAATCATGTATTTCTATTGACAATAAAGCAATATATATTATTATTATTAAATTACTGATAGTATATAGTATATTTCCTATGTAGTTACCTTTGGTGATACTAGATGCCACAACGTTTGAGAGTCCCGAAAAATATCCTCCGTCTCATTCCCTACGCAACCATCTAACAACTTCATATTTTTAGAGTAGAAAGTCAAGTAGACAGCTAATAAAAATTGATTGTTCTTTTATGGGATTTCGGGAGGGAGCAATTTTGCCAAAATTTTCCTCCGGGAGAGATAGTAATCTCTTCGAACGAGGCTCTTCATATAATCATGATCGAACTTCGCCCGCCTTTGGCGGGCTCGTTTGATTATTCGATTACTGAAAGTAATCGAGTATATTTTCTATGTATTTGTTTAGAGAAATCAATTTTTATTTTATTTTACAAGTTTTTTTTTTTTTTGTTAGTTTTGCAAAACAGATAATAATCTTATATAAAAATAAACATATTTTATTAGTTAAACGAAGAATATAATATGATTTAATACATCCCCTTTTTTAACAGATAATAATCTTATATAAAAATAAACATATTTTATTAGTTAATACCAAGTATATAATATAATTTAATGCAAAAAGGGGGGGGGGGGCTTTTTATATGTGAAATACAGCTTTCGCAAAAATCTGATTATCTTTAACTAAAGGGCGATTATAAACTTTAGCAAACATTTGCATTTTTTTGGACCAACCTGCCGATTTTTTAATAATACTAAAATCTACTTCTTGCAGATAAGCTACTGACGTAGCAGCATGTCTAGTGGAGTGAGCAGAAAAAAATGAGGTATCGATACCACTGCCTGACAGAACTGATTTACCCACCTACTAATTGATTCACCTCTTTGTACGGTTTTTTGATAGATAAATATAGTTTTCTTTTCCCCTCAATTTTTTAGTTTTATTTATATATTCTGTAAGAGTTGATGCTACACACAATCTCGGTTCCTCTGGAAATCTGGGTATAATAAAATTCGGCTGTTCCCTGCCTGGCCCCGAAGTCTTTTTTAAGTCGTCTATCCTAATTTCTATTGCATTATCTCTTATCACAATATTTTCTATCTTAATACTAGCTAGTGTTTGCGATCTATGAGCTATACAGAGGGCTAATAAAATAACAGTCTTCCTAGTAAGAATAGATAACGAAAGACCGCTTAATGGAAACCACTTTTTAATATGGTTCAGGACTATAGCAACATCCCAAGTACATGCATATTTAGGCTTCAAGAGCTAATCTTGAAGGCACCTTTTAAAAATGTACCTATCATTGGGTTTTTCCCAATTTTTTCACTCGAGATCAATAAAATCCCTGATCTATTTGTATTTAATGATCCGCCCTCTTCAAATCTTTGGTTTAAAAATTTTAGCAGCAATTTAGGGTCTGTATTAAAGCAGCTAGAATTGGTTTCTATACAGGAGTTTTTCCATTGCTTTAAAGCTGACCCATACTGTTTGATAGTCGACATTGATAATGAAGCCATTACAACTTCTGCTGCTCTACTGGGACACCTTTTCTGAGGTAGGCCTCCCGGATACTCTGCCTGCAATCAAACTCAGCTGATTAACCCTGAGATGTTGTTTTTTTTCTACATGTGGAGATTAACAAATAAGAGTTCGGTTTGAGCATTATTAGATTACTAACTAGTAGTGATTTAAACAGTAGGTACCAGGGTTTGTTTGGCCAGTCTGGTACCACTACAATGTCCTCAACTATATCCGTTTTAATTTTTACTAATACTCGGAGGAATAACGAGAAAGGTGGGAAAGCATAGAATTTTAAATTATTAGCAGTAATTTTTTGCCATTCAGTTAAATAGGCTTTTAACCTCCCAGCTATACAACTTGTTTTTCTACTTATTTGGTCTTGCCCTTGTGCATCCGCATTTTTCGAAGTACTGCCGCCTCGATTTGAAGAACATACGGGGTCTCGCTTGATTTGTTGAGCCTAGGAAGCCTGCCTGGATTTTTCCTCCCCGGCAGGCCCTTGGAGTTTAAATGCTTGACACCTTTCTGAGTTGTTTTGGGGGCTTGGTGTTGTTTCAGATTTCGACTCAGCTTGTCCAGCTCGAGCTTCTTTGAGTTTGTCTAGAAGATTTTTTCCAAACAAAAATTCATCCCTCTTGGTAGCAGTCAGTCTTTACTTTGTCTCGTCAAGCCTGGCAGAATAAATACTTTTCCGGATTCTGAGAATCTGAAGTGTAGGTCAGATAAGATCTTAACCGAGTCACTGAGTCTTTCTACAAAGCATAATTTATCTATGCTTTCTTCTTCTTCCAACAGCATTGACAAAGCAGAGCCCAGTGCTGTCAAAGCCGATCCAACTGATTTTATATTTTCGACAAAAAACTTGTCTCTTAATTGCCGACTCTCCTAAACTAGATGCAATTTCAAGATTTAACTTAGGTGCTTCTAGGCCTGTTTGTCTTGTGTATTTGTTTAACAAGTCTTCTAGATCCTGTTTTAACACTCCATTAGATACCCAATGATTTCATCTTGACTACAAAGACGAGTGAAATGATATTTCAATCGCCTTTGACGCTAAAGGGTCGCCCAGGACTTTTAACACTTCGTCACTTAACGATTTATAGTTAGAGGATTTTTGTTCTGATTCGTTTTCAGGAACTTCGATCTGATCATTATTTTGGCCATTATTTTCCTTTTATTCCCCTTCATGTACTATATCAAATGATAGAAGGTTGATATTATAGATAATGAATCTATATTGTTAGATTGAAAGGGAAGTTTTATGATCTGGATCTATGAACACATTCAGTTTTTTCAGATTTAGAATACAACGGTCTGGGCCATCCGGTTTTGGCACTAAGAAGTAGGACAAAATTAACTGGTCAGGTTCCGGCTCATATTTTTCAATGACACCTTTCTGAAGTAAGGTTAAAATTGATTTTTTATATTTATCTAACTCTTGAACCGGTATGTTAACCTTCGGCATACTATTTTGTATTACTCCCCTAGCTAGATTGATTTTGTACCCCTTAACGCAGTCTAGTATAAAATTATTTTCATCTGTTTTTGCAGAGAAGCAAATTGCTTCATAATTTTTCCCGTTTCGTCATATTTTATTACACTAATATTTATAGGGATGTCTTAAAAATAAATAAGAAATAGAATCTATTAATATAATTTTACCTGTCTTACATGTCTCTTTGTCTATACCAGGGGTCGGCAAACTCCATAAACTTAAGAGCCAAATTTCTATATAAAATAATTTCAAACTGGATCAAGAGAAAACCACGGATGTTTTTTCTTTCCAGAGAGTCATATTTTTTAATTTTCTTCAAAATTGGCGATTATTTAGCGCTTTTGCGATAATATTATTGATGACCTTAACTACCAAATCCATAAGTTTACCAATAACTAATGGAAATGTTTGTGTGCACAGTGCATCCTGGTGAATTATGCAAAGAAGGAAAGATAACACGTCATGATCAGTTTTTCATCAATTTTTCTCCATCTGTTGCAATTTGCATAATTTTAATAAATGGGATGTGATTTTTCTTCAGATATTCGGTCGCAGCATTTTCAACATCTTTTCCTCGTGTTTGACGAACCTACAGAAGTTCTTCTTTGGTACCATCTGATGAAACATAGTGAGCAAAGAGGACACCTTGCGCAGTATTCTCTATGTCACAAGACTCATCGACCGCTATTGATATGGCTGAAGCTAATTTTACGTCCTTAACTTGTTGTTGGCATACATTTAACCATATTTTTTTGCCCTGTCTGTTAATCTTTTGATGTAATTCATGATATCTGCTTTATTGTTAAAATTGTGATAAAGTGTGTCAGCCACATTTATCTTCTTCATTTATCGGATAATTGTTGTTTTTGTTAAAATGTTTTTTTTATTGCTGCTTGACACATGTCACCAAACTTTCTGATTCCAGTCCAGTTCCTGATGTTCCTCAGCCATGATAGCTGTTCACGTACGATGCCCCTTCTGCCTTCTATCTTTCCTTTTTCCGAGTACTAACTGAAGAATTCGATATTTTGGCCCCCTTAGTATGTGATCTAGATACCCAATCTTGCGCCGTTTTATGGTATTGAATAGTAATTTGTCCACTCCTGCCCTTCTCAGCACCTCCTCGCTGGTAATGTGGTTCACCCATGGGATACGAAGCATTCTTCTGAGTGTCCACATCTCCAACGCCTCGATCTTGTTAATGGATGCTACTTTTATCGTCCAGGTTTCTGCTCCATACAGTAGGACTGGCCAAACGTAGCATTCGACCATTCTGTGGCGGATTTCTAAATTTAGGTTTTTATCGCATAGCATGTTACGTAGTTTGTTAAATGCCTGTCTGGCTTGTTCTACCCTACTCTTGATCTCTTGTAGTGGGTCCCATCTGTCGTTTACTAGTGTGCCTAAGTATTTCGTGCTCGTAGTTCTTTCGATTGTTTCCTGCTCTATCGTGATGAACGATCCTGCCTGATTATTATGGCTTATAACCATGAATTTTGTTTTGGATCTGTTCATTCTTAGTCCGGCCTCTGACCCTTTTCTGTTTATGTTGTTCATTAGTAGCTGTAGGTCTTGCTGGTTGCTTGCTATGATCACTGTGTCGTCTACGTATCTTATATTGTTTATTGTGCTACCGTTTACACTTTTATTCCGATTTCTAAATCATCGAAGGCTTCTGAAGGTATCTGAACATTTGTTCAACGTAGAGATTAAATAGCATTGGTGACATTATGCATCCTTGACGTACCCCTCTTTTTATCTCGATTTCTTCTGTCATTAATGTTGATTCTGACGTTGGCCGTCGTCTTTTTCATCTATACCAGCTCTTTTTTGATAATCGATAAGACGTTCGTGGTTGATACTATCGAACGCCTTTTCATTGCCGATGAGCACAGGAAGATGTGCTTTCTTTGGTCATAGCAGTTTTGTACCAATGTGTATAGGAAGAATGTTGCTTCTTGTGTACCGGTGCCGTTCTTAAATCCGAACTGAGTGTCTCGGCTTAGCCCTTCAAGTTTATTAAATAGCCTGGTGTGTAGGATGCGTAGGAATATTTTTAATTTGTTACTCATTAGCGAGATTGGCCTATGATATTTGCATTTGGCTGCTGTTTTCTTTTTGGGAAGCATTATGAACGTGGACTTTAGCCATTCCTTTGGAAGTTATTCAGTGTCATAGATCTTATTGTATAGTTTCAAAATTATGTTTATGTTTTCCTACTGGATCTGCTTGAAATATTCTGCGTAGATATCGAGTGGACCTGGTGTTTTGTTGTTCTTTGCAATCTTAATAGCGTGTACTACTCTTTATACAACTTTTTATGTACACTTATCATTGAATTATTTTTCGTTTTTGATGATTTCGTGACTCAAGCGAAAGCTTGCCAAGCTAGGTTAGGTTAGGTCAGGTTTAGTATTTGCAGACTGCATCCAACAGTTGAAAGCGGAACTGGTCTTTTTAAAATTTTTCCGAAGACTTTGCAAATGCGGCATGTTTATTTTCGAAATGTCTCTCGACATTAGATGTTTCGTTATTTTCTGGTTTTCGTGCCAAATAAGACAAGTTGGAAGACCAGTTGCATTAGGTACAAACGCAAACGATTCAGTGCATTCAGTTTAAAAGAAACTACCGAGATCCGCGCTGTGACTGTGAGTTATGAACTTGGCGGCGGCGGTCGTAAGACTTCCGAGAAGGGACATTTGTGTTTCTATTTTTGTGATTTTTTTTATTCAATTTGTTTTTGAAGAGCCATAAGCTCAAACCCTAAGAGCCACATGTGGCTCGCGAGCCACACTTTGCCGACCCCTGGTCTATACTCGTAACTCGTAACTAACCTCTCATACGTCGTCACATCTACGCACAACGAAAAGATATGAAATTGGTAGATGGTTGCGTAGGGAAGGAGACGGAGGAAATTTTTCGGGACTCTCAAGCATTGTGGCATCTAGTGTGACCAAAGGTAATTTTACATAGTAAATATACTCGATTACTTTCAGTAATCTCGAGAACGAGGCTCGAAATATAATTAGTTAGTAGATCTTCAGTTATAATCGCTATTTATATAATAGGACAAGCTAAAAAACCATTTTATAGATATTGTCTAGTACCGGAATACCAATATCGGGAATAACAAAGGTTGTTTCTCAATTCCATAGTTGGTTAAAGCTAAATTTAGCCATATTACCCAACTTTATTGATGTCTATTAATCGAGAGACGTTAAACTGGCCAAAATTGGATAAATTGGTACAAGGTTAAAAATGGTTACATTTAGACCTGTTTATCCAAGATTAGACAGTATTACGAAACATTAGTGGTCAGACGTGCCAAGGATGAAGAGGGGGAATCTTGTGTTTCTTATAACTAGAAAGTGTAGTTTTCTTTTTTCTTATTTTGAATCGATAATGATATATGGTCTGGATATATCTGATCTAATGTAACCTAATCTAACCATCTTATTTCAAAGGAGTAGCCAAGCGCCAGATTCCACCTCTTCTTCTATGGCACGGGTGATAACTAATATAAACTGACGGTATTAAACAAGACTACGCAAGATTAGATACGGTTAAAGACTAGATAAGATTAAATAATACTAAACAAAAATTCCAAGCGCCACATTCCACCTATTCTTCTTTGGCACGAGTGCTAACTAATATATACTAACGGTATTAAACAAAACTACGCAAAATTAGATACGGTTAAAGACTAGATAAGGTTAAATAATGCCAAACAATATCACCCATTTCATATATGATTAAAGATGAATTTGACCACCTTAACCAACATTAATAATGTCTATTCATCGACAAACTTGACTGATGCTTGTTGAGCGATAGGCTTTCTGATGAGTTTGAAAATGAAAATCACTTAGTTGTTTTAATATTATGGAACAAGACTGGACATGATTGAATTTACTTATACAGTATAATCTTAGTAATTCGCGGAGTGAATGAATTGGTAATTGTCGCTACGCCGCACCGGATACAAATAAGTAAACATGCCCGCTAGTGCTCTTCCCTCCCACCACTCTTTCTCTATCTACTCATTGTGTTCGCCGCTCAATTACATCTTGTTATGTGTTTTGTTATTGGTTTACCATCGAGTGTATTTAGTGTATGTAACGAAACTGAAACACGTCATTTTGAGTTTGTATCAAAAACTGGAGATCATCAATAATCTTGATAAAGGAGAAACCGCGGCAAACCTCGCATACACTATTATGGCGTTGGCAGATCCACGATCTACGGCATCAAAGTGAACCGCGAGAAAATCCTCCAATTCGTCAGGACTGCTGAGAGGGACTTGAAGGAAGGAAAGAGTTAAAACAGGTGATATTTCTGAAATGGAAAATTCCTTATTTACTTGGTTTATGAAACAGCGTGCGCGGGAACGCCATTATCGGGAGGTATCCTCCGTGAAAAGGCAAAACAATTTTACGAAAAATAATCATTTTCGAGCTAGTGAACTTAGCTTGGTAATTAAAAAAAAGATATGGTATTCGTTGCTTAACTGTCACAGGAGAAACACTATAAGGAGATGTTTCGAGCGTTGATCATTTTCTGAAGAAATTTTAATTAAAAATTAGGATACCAAGAATTAGGTCTCTTACCAAAACAGGTTTACAACGCAGATGAAAGTGGCTTATTCTGGAGAAAGCTTCCGCATAAGACCTTTGTACACTGTTCCGAAGAAAGTGCCCCAGGAAGAAATATGTTAAAGGACAGACTGACATTCATGCCCTGTGAAAAATCCACGGGCACACACAAACTTTGCTTCTTGTACACATTTACCTATATATGTACATATTCAGCGGCGCTTTAAGGCATAGGCGCACTAGGCGCGCGCCTAGGGACTCCTATTTTAGGGGGTCACAAATTTCCAAGTAACTATTTCCAACGACAATAAGCGGCAACATTTTACAAAGTGCGGTGAATAAATTGGCACTTTGCGGTGGTTAATAGTGAAAAAAATATTCAGAAAAAAAGTCATCATTGCACGTCGTCCAAGTTTAGAAAACGACAAGCGTAGCAAGGAGTTTTCTAATGGATAAGAAACATCCGATGTCACTATAAACGTTTTAAATGATAGTACCATTGATTGACAGAATTTAAATTAAATATGTGTTTTATCGTTTATTACCATTAATTAATTAAATTTGTGTATTCGCGAATTCCACACATCACATAACCTCAAAACTATCTCGTCGAAAATTTGACACTAACAGCTCTGAATTTCAGTGCCAACCTTGAAAAATTAACTCATAACAGCACTCAGCGAGCCCTAACCGCACGCATATGAGTGCTGCTATGAGTCCATTACATAATATCATAACAAATATATATATATATATATATATATATATATATATAAAAAATATCATAACAATTCGCGATTGAAATGTTTACGTTTCATTGATTATTTTATTAAAAGTCATGCTTGACATTTATCAAATTATTACTTTTTTTATAAATCTAAGTAAATTATTAATTTATATTGTAGGTAAAACTTTGTACGATACACGTATCGTAAAATACTCATACGTACCTAATTGTTATTTTTTAATGTGGTTTTACTATAATCTCGCATATTGAGAATTGGGACTCCCTAGACTAGGGCCACATAGTCACCTTGCGCCTAGGGCCACAAGTAATGTAAACGCGCCCCTGTACATATTTTATTCTTTTTGAAATACAATTGTACATAAAATATATAAAATTGTTATTTTTTCGTTTAACTCCCGCTAATCCGGAATTTTCTGATAATCCGGCGGTTGTCTGGTCCCATATGTGTCAGATTATCAAGATTATACTGTACTACATAATATGATATAATTTAAATTAAAAGGGTTCGGAACTGATGAAATGGGTGAAAAAATGGAAAGAGTAATGAAGAATGGTAAAATGGTATACCAGTTTATTTTTATTATATTCAGCCTTTAGGTAAGTAAATTAAAAAATAGATATAGAATTAGTTTTGTTTATACAAGATAAAGCAGGAATAGGCAAGATTAGGCAAGATTGGATAAAGCTAAACAAGACTACACAAGGCTAAAGAGTATTAAAACAGATGCGACAAGACTAAAGAAAACTTAATAATATAAGATCGGATAAGATTATACATAATATAAAACAAAGCTTTGACAAAACCACTTTCAATCATTGTTCTTGATACTATCTAATGTCACTATTTACCAAAATCTAGGTTAGGTTAGGTTAGCACTAGGTTATTACACAGGTTATTAGGTTATTACTAGGTTAAACGCGAGAGAAATATGAATAAAAACAAATTTTCTTTCAAACACGACTGACAAACATGACGAAGCACAGTATGAATATCGGTGCCGATAAATCTCACAACATGCCAAGCGACGTCAAGCTTAGATTCGACCAATGATGCGTTTCGCAAATTTGAATTTCGCTCGTATATTTTGGACTTTTTGATTAAAATTTATTGGAATTAAGTACAAACTAGTTTTTTTTTAACTAACAAACTTAATAAAAGACATCAACACTAACAACTATACAATAATAAAAACAAAAACCAAGTCAGCAGAGAGCGTACGCGTAAGCGATGGAATTTGACAAGGCGACAGTATGAGCCCGGCATAAGGAAGTGCTAAAGATACATACAAGTGTGTTAACTTCGCACATAACCAGTCCGCATGATATGGAAGAAGCCTCCACTCTACTTCAGGAGGCTATAATAAATTCTTATCATAACAGCTGTTCTCAATTGAAGGGAACCAGGAAACGAGAAGTTACCTGGTGGAGCAAGGAACTTGAACAGAAGAAAAACAAAACGAGAAAGCTCTACAATAGAGCTAAAAAGACAGGGATGTGGACCGAATATACGGCTACACTCACTGATTATAACAAATCTGTACGGAGGGCTAAAAGGGAGTCCTAGAGGAAGATGTGTCAGGATGTCGAAAGTACATCTGAAACAGCAAGACTCCAGAGACTTCTGATAAAGAACCCATTAAATCCGGTTGGTACTATTAGAGGACCAAACGGAAAACACACAACCAGCGGGAAAGAAACTATGGAAGTTCTACTCCAAGCTCACTTCCCAGGTTCCTATGTGATCGACCCAACAATGGATAATCCTGACTGTCATGCTGTACGCTCTCAAACAAGAGGGACGAGGTGTGACTGGCAGGTGTCCAAGAGGGTTGTCACATATGGAAGAATTGAATGGGCCATAAATACCTTTGGCCCATACAAAGCAGCTGGCCCGGACGGTGTCTTCCCCGCCCTTCTGTGGCAGGGGAGGGAAACGCTGGTGCCAATACTGATCAAGCTATACAGGGCAAGTCTGGCATCAGGCTATGTGCCAACTCCCTGGAGGCAAGTAAAAGTGGTATTTATATAAAAAGCCGGGCGTCTAGATTACACCCAGGCTAAAGCGTATAGACCAATAAGTCTAACCTCCTTTCTATTGAAGACGTTAGAAAAACTGGTTGAAAAGCATCTGAGGGAGACCTGCCTGTTAGACAGGCCCCTACACTCTAATCAGCATGCCTATCAACCAGGAAAATCATGTGAATCTGCTCTACACCAATTAGTGGTTAGAATAGATAACACACTAGAAAACAAGGAATTGGCGCTTGGTACCTTCCTTGATATCGAAGGTGCGTTTGACAACACCTCCTTCGATAGTATAGCCTATGCAGCCCGCAGCCATGGTGCAAATAAAATATCAACCAGATGGATTAGGTCCATGCTACAGGGTAGAAATGTTGAGGCTACAGTAGCAGGTGACACAATGAGGGTGGCTGTCATCAAGGGGTGTCCTCAGGGTGGGGTCCTATCTCCACTGCTTTGGGATAGGGTTGTTGATAGCCTGCTTGTGCCACTAAATAATAAAGGATTTTACACCCAAGGCTATGCGGATGACATAGTCATTCTCATCAGGGGTAAATTTCCCTCTATAATAGCAACGCTTATGCAAGAAGCACTGAACGAGGTGGAGAGTTGGTGCAGGGGGGTCGACCTTCGGGTCAATCCCCAAAAATCCACTCTAGTACCATTCACTAGAATGAGAAAAACGGATGGGCTAAAGCCCCCAATTTTCTATAACGAGCATCTAAAGGTGAGTGATGAAGTCAAGTATCTAGGTGTAATCCTGGATGCCAAACTGACTTGGAATCAACACCTTAAGAAAGCTACCAACAAGTGTAAAATGGCACTTATGATGACCAAAAGAACACTTGGAAAAACATGGGGACTGAAACCCAGCATGATATACTGGATACTGGCTATACACTATGGTAGTGAGACCCATTTTGACATATGGCTTCACAGTATGGTGGACCAACGTGAAGCAACAACAGGCCATCAAAGAACTCTCCTATGTTCAAAGACTAGCCTATTTAGCAATTACGGGAACGATGAAAACCGCCCCAACTGCTGCTCTGGAGGTGATCCTAGGCCTTCCTCCCCTGGATATGTTTATCATGGGCGAGGCAAGGATGGGAGCTTTCAGATGCTTATGCAATGGCACATGGGAACCTCTGCCGAGGTCAGGACACACCATGGTAACGAATGTCATATCAGAACCGTACTTCAATATAGAGGTGGATTCGATGCCCTTCGAAACACATCTACGATGGACAGAAGGCAATCAAATAACCACTTGCCGAGGAGGACTGGACTAGTATACAGACGACTCCAAGAAGGACAGTGGTACTGGTGCAGGAATCTATGGACTGTCCCTGGGGTGCAGCTTATCTGTACCCCTGGTGACACATGCCACAGCATTCCAAGCAGAAATACACGCTATCATGGCCTGTGCCCGTGAAAATTTGAGAATGGACTACAAAAGTAAAAACATCCGCATTTTTACGGACAGTCAGGCTGCGATTAATGCTCTAGCGTGTCACGAAATCAAATCCAAGACAGTTTGGAACTGTCTTCAGGACCTAAAAGCCCTGGCAAAGCATAACAAGATCACACTCGCTTGGGTGCCTAGCCACACAGGACTGGTGGGTAACGAAATGGCGGATAAGCTAGTAAAAGATGGAGCCTGCAAGGCAAACATCATTGCTGAAAGCAGACCCTACATTACAAAGACCACGACCCGAAATAAAATCTGTAAATGGGTAGCAACAAAGGACCGTCTACAGTCGGTCAATTTGAATGGTCTGACACACAGCAAACGAATGGTAGCTAAACCATCGGAAACTCTAACTGCTGAAATCCTGCAACTGCTAAGGAATCAGATCGCAATTGTGGTAGGCCTACTTAAAGGACACTGCCCTCTACGAGAATACCTGCATAAAATGGGTATCTGGAAAGATGAAAATTTATGCAGGTTATGCTATGAGGAGGACGAAACCACCGCCCATATAATCTTCCACTGTGAAGCAATTGCACGTAGGAGACACAAGCTTGATATTACAACTGAAAGAGTCCCCGTGATAAACATGGCACATAGAATCCTGGACCAAATAGACGGACTGGATCTATTTGCATGAACAAAACAATATGGGGAAATACAATAGGCCAATGGGCCGCAGTGTTTTAAGAGCTAACCCCCCTGGACCCACATTGGTTAGAGAAAAAAAAATGAGCCCGGCCCTATTAAACCTAATAATGGACAACATAATAACGAGTGTGAAAAACCTCAAAGCGGGATATCGGATGGGAAACCAGTCCTTCAACATACTGTGTTACGCGGATGACGCTGTATTAATAGCTGACAATGAAGCAATGAAGCAGCAAAGAGATACAACCTTGATATCTCCCATCAAAAAACCAAGTGCATGGTAGCCAGCAACCAGATGCAAATTAGAACTCGACAATAAGGTGATAGAGCAGGTGATGTGCTTTACCTACCTTGGAGTAGAGATCTCAAGCGACAGAGACCTCAAACTAGAGGTACGAGCAGCAGCGAACAAGGCTCAACGAATATCTGACGCACTAAATAACATAATCTGGAGAAACAAACACATATCGCAATTAAGTAAAATCCGAATATTCAAGACAGCAGCAAAGCTAATATTCACATATGCGGCTGAAACAATGGCCGACACATCGCTGAGAACGACCGAAATACAGACCCTGAGAGCAATAAGAGGAGTCACATTAAGAGACCATGTCAGGAGCTCTAAGATCAGAGCTGACCTACAAATCCAGGACGTCGTGCGCTGGGCATGCGCCCGTCGAAGATACTGGCGGGATCACGTGGAACGCATGGCGCCACACCGAATCGGGGCCATGACACTGGGCCATAACTGGGCCATGACACAAAAACCCAACAGAACGAGACCCCCTGGAAAACCACCGAAGAGATGGACAGACTCCTGGACTTCCAAATCGCAGGAGGTGTAATGTCAAGACCATAAGGTATCGTGTGTAAAAAAATCAAGTAAATTTAAATCACTTTCCTATTTCTTATTACAATTTTGTAGACCTCACAAACATTTTTAAATTACAACAAAACTTGTTAAGTATACATAGTAATGTAATTTCTATGTAAACCTAAAATCATATGTATACTTGAAATTATGTGGCATACTAACAATAAGCGTTATTAAGACCAGCGTCTACCAAATTGTGTGTTGCGAGAGTTTCCAGGTCCTCTGCGAAAATTCAAGTAAAAATATTTAAACTAATTACCAAATTTGGGTTTATTTCAGCTGAAATAATATTAAATTGTAAATACAAAATCTAATTTTATAACAATGAATCGTTACGAATGAATGATGTATTTTCCTAGAAAAGGATAAGCGAGCTGGTCTTAACTATTTCAAAACTTATTCAACTATTATTCAACACATTAAATTGATAGTTTCATTACTAATACGTTTCCAAGAGAATGTCGCTTAATAAAGTGTGCAAGTTCTAATTCAATTGCCCATGTAATCTCTAAAACTGACAATTCCATTGATAAGAAAATCATTCGATCAATTTTGCAAATTGAAATATTTTCAAAATAATAATATTATCAATATTCATGATTGTTATTGTCCTTTTTGCTTGTTATTGCAAAATATTTGAAAGGAAATAGAGCTGCAGAGAAACTTTCACCTTCTCATCTTCTGTCAGAACTTAAATTGGTTTAATTATCCCAGGCATCTGCAGCTTACAATTAGTCAAGACCGCGGGCCGGTAAACAAATATCCGAAATTATCGGACCGAAATTATAATTCGCATTTATCAGGGACAATGTAATAACTTTAAAAGTTGATATAGTTTGGTCGTATTTTAACAAAAAACTTACGAAGTTCGTTGTGAAGTTTAAATAGTCTAGCCAAAACTTTTCCTCGGAGTAGCAAACGTACCACACAGTCCGATGTCATTTCTATACAGATCATACAGATCACAAAAAAAACCCGAATTTATGGCTCTTGATTTAATAATGTATGTCTAAGTAATACATTGATTCATGTTTGGCAATAGAATCACTCGTTTTCTAAACTTGCGTATATAACCGATATCTTTGAGCAGCTGAATGAATTGAATAAAATATGAAATAGCGAAGCTGAAATAATCTGACGGGTTCCGACAAATTTAAAAATACGCTGGAACTTTGGTAAAAAGAGTTATAAATGGCTCAAGAGGCCATGGTTAAATATAAACAATAAAATATGGATCTGACTCCGTCGAGTGTTTAAGTTTATTGCAAGAGGAATTTAATCAGTGTTTATTCACATTCAATACGGGGCAATACAATTAGAAATCCTATTTCAGCCAATGCCGAAAATTCAATACAACCACTTTCGCTTCAAATTCGAGAGGAATTTATAGAATTGAGGAACAACGAACGCTGAAACTTAACTTGAGTGAAATGCCAATAGCTGATCTCTGAATCTAAGAAAAAAGAATATCCGCAAACTTCTGAAAAAATTCATTTTTGCTCATTTTGTTGCACATATATATGTTCTACGACGTACTTATGCGAGAAAAGTTTTTCGATACTGGTTCCAATTAAAAAATGACAAACGATCGTGTTTAAGGTGCCTTAAACACCATGAACTTCTTGTAACATTTCTAATATAAAGCCTTATATGAAACGTATATGTCCATCAAAACAAGTTCAAATATCTCATTAATAAATTAGTTATTATGTTTCAATTGACATTCATTAAATAAGCGTAGCAAAATACACAACAACAAACATTCAATTTAAATTTAAAGAAGAAAATATTCTTGTTCTTGTGTGGGTGAACAAATCAAGTAGCTTTATATAAAACTTAATAAAATTGAATACCTACATACATAGAGCTATTTTATTGTATTCTTATTTAGTACAAACATATATATATATATATATATATATATATAATCCGCGAAAACCTCAAATACAACATATATATATATATATATATATATATATATATATATATATATATATATATATATATATATATATATATATGTATTATATATACTTGCTTAACAGACTAGACACACGACAGACAAGACTACATTGTCTGTCTTGTCCTCTCTGTCTAGTATAGTCTGTCTAGCTTTATTTGGTCTATTAGGTATTTCCTAGTCTTGACTAGTCTTGTCCTCTCTTGTCCAGTCATGTCCAGTCTTGTCCAGGCTTATCCAGTCTTGTCTGGCCTTGTCCAGTCTTGTCTGGTCTTGTGCAGTCTTGTCCAGTCTTGTCCAGTATTGTCCAGTCTAGTACAGTCTTGTCCAGAATTGTCCAGTCCAGTTGTACGGTCTTGCACGGTCTTGTCTAGTGTTGCAATAAAAACCAGGACTGGACATCTGTGCTACTGGACATCTGGCTGGATTATCGAACCATTAGCGTACATTTAGCGAACATTTCAAAACGTGCCCTTTGTCCCACGTTTTGGATAAATGCAATAGTTTTATAGTTTGTCCAGAAACTAAGGGTTTTTATTACCACGCTAAAATCTACCTCCCCCAAACATATTAGAAAACGTGCGAAGACCTATAAATACCTTCTTATAGAGATTAACCAGAGGACCAGACATTTTCAGTGATTTAGAGAATTTAAGCCTCGATTCTTCATGGGAGGAACCAAGAAAATTCAATCTCCCCCTTATTTGAATTAGAGGGATGCTTTAACCCCTCTTACAGATATATTATACTACGAATGGTATAAATACCATTTCCCAGTTGTCAGTAAGAAGTAAGAGAAAAGAGAGTAGAGTGGTAAGCTATAAGTTCTTAAGTCTTAAGATATTTCGTTGTATTGTTTAATTAAATTGTTAAAACCAACTCGACTATTGTTCGACAAACTACGTGCCTTGCGAATCCCGGTGAACATTACATTACAAGATCCCGAGATATTTAGATATATCTCAACATCTCAGTGTTGTCTACAGTTGTCTAGTCCTGTCTAGTCTAGTCTTGTCTTGTCTAGTCTTGTTTATCTAGTCTTATGTGCTTAGTATTGTCTGCCTAGTCTTGCCTGTCTAGTCTTGTCTATCTAATCTTATATGTCTAGTCTTGTCTGTCTAGTAGGCAGCCACACACCACTAATCGGCACGGGTCGGGTGGTGTCCGTTTGAAAAAAATCTTGTCTGTGTGTCTAGTTTAGTATGCCTAGTCTTGTCTATATAGTCTTGTCTGTATAGTCTTGTCTGTCTAGTCTTGTCTGTCTAGTCTTGTCTGTCTAGTCCTGTCTGTCTAGTCTTGTCTGTCTAGTCTTGTCTGTCTAGTCTTGTCTGTCTAGACTTGTCTGTCTAGTCTTGTCTGTCTAGTCTTGTCTGTCTAGTCTTGTCTGTCTAGTCTTGTATGTCTAGTCTTGTCTGTCTAGTCTTGTCTGTCTAGTCTTGTCTGTCTAGTCTCGTCTGTCTAGTCTTGTCTGTCTAGTCTTGTCTGTCTAGTCTTGTCTGTCTAGTCTTGTCTGTATAGTCTTGTCTGTCTAGTCTTGTCTGTCTAGTCTTGTCTGTCTAGTCTTGTCTATCTAGTCTTGTATGTCTAGTTTTGTCTGTCTAGTCTTGTCTGTCTAGTCTTGTCTGTCTAGTCTTGTCTGTCTAGTCTTGTCTGTCTATTCTTGTCTGCCTAGTCTTGTCTGTTTAGTCTTGTCTGTCTAGTCTTGTCTGTCTAGTTTTGTCTGTCTAGTCTTGTCTGTCTAGTCTTGTCTGTCTAGTCTTGTCTGTCTAGTCTTGTCTGTCTAGTCTTGTCTGTCTAGTCTTGTCTGTCTAGTCTTGTCCGTCTAGTCTTGTCTGTCTAGTCTTGTCTGTCTAGTCTTGTCTGTCTAGTCTTGTCTGTCTAGTCTTGTCTGTCTAGTCTTGTCTGTCTAGTCTTGTCTGTCTAGTCTTGTCTGTCTAGTCTTGCCTGTCTAGTCTTGACTGTCTAGTCTTGTCTGTCTAGTCTTGTCTGTCTAGTCTTGTCTGTCTAGTCTTGTCTGTCTAGTCTTGTCTGTCTAGTCTTGTCTGTCTAGTCTTGTCTGTCT
The DNA here is from genome assembly GCA_944588485.1 of Phosphuga atrata. Lineage (NCBI taxonomy): Eukaryota > Metazoa > Arthropoda > Insecta > Coleoptera > Silphidae > Phosphuga > Phosphuga atrata. Next base: position 35,393,142 of record OX155893.1, read on the forward strand.
AGTCTTGTCTGTCTAGTCTTGTCTGTCTAGTCTTGTCTGTCTAGTCTTGTCTGTCTAGTCTTGTCTGTCTAGTCTTGTCTGTCTAGTCTTGTCTGTCTAGTCTTGTCTGTCTAGTCTTGTCTGTCTAGTATTGTCTGTCTAGTCTTGTCTGTCTAGTCTTGTCTGTCTAGTCTTGTCTGTCTAGTCTTGTCTGTCTAGTCTTGTCTGTCTAGTCTTGTCTGTCTAGTCTTGTCTGTCTAGTCTTTTCTGTCTAGTCTTGTCTGTCTAGTCTTGTCTGTCTAGTCTTGTCTGTCTAGTCTTGTCTGTCTAGTCTTGTCTGTCTAGTCTTGTCTGTCTAGTCTTGTCTGTCTAGTCTTGTCTGTCTAGTCTTGTCTGTCTAGTCTTGTCTGTCTAGTCTTGTCTGTCTAGTCTTGTCTGTCTAGTCTTGTCTGTCTAGTCTTGTCTGTCTAGTCTTGTCTGTCTAGTCTTGTCTGTCTAGTCTTGTCTGTCTAGTCTTGTCTGTCTAGTCTTGTCTGTCTAGTCTTGTCTGTCTAGTCTTGTCTGTCTAGTCTTGTCTGTCTAGTCTTGTCTGTCTAGTCTTGTCTGTCTAGTCTTGTCTGTCTAGTCTTGTCTGTCTAGTCTTGTCTGTCTAGTCTTGTCTGTCTAGTCTTGTCTGTCTAGTCTTGTCTGTCTAGTCTTGTCTGTCTAGTCTTGTCTGTCTAGTCTTGTCTGTCTAGTCTTGTCTGTCTAGTCTTGTCTGTCTAGTCTTGTCTGTCTAGTCTTGTCTGTCTAGTCTTGTCTGTCTAGTCTGTCTAGTCTTGTCTGTCTAGTCTTGTCTGTCTAGTCTTGTCTGTCTAGTCTTGTCTGTCTAGTCTTGTCTGTCTTGGCTTGTCTGTCTAGTCTTGTCTGTCTATTCTTGTCTGTCTAGTCTTGTCTGTCTAGTCTTGTCTGTCTAGTCTTGCCTGTCTAGTCTGTCTGTCTAGTCTTGTCTGTCTAGTCTGTCTGTCTAGTCTTGTCTGTCTAGTCTTGCCTGTCTAGTCTGTCTGTCTAGTCTTGTCTGTCTAGTCTGTCTGTCTAGTCTTGTCTGTCTAGTCTTGTCTGTCTAGTCTTGTCTGTCTAGTCTTGTCTGTCTTGGCTTGTCTGTCCAGTCTTGTCGGTCTAGTCTTGTGTGTCTAGTCTTGTGTGTCTCTAGTGTGTCTAAAAATATAAAAATTATCATTTTGTTAGAATGCATAACTGATAAATATTATTTCTAAACTTCTATGCAAAAAATACCGCTCTTATCATAAACGCTGTTTAGTTTGCGTCCTCCAAACTAAAAATTTAAAAAAACCAAAAGATAGTGAACATTCACAAAATGATTGCAACTAGCAAGCACAAGCGAACTCGCGATATGTATATATAGCAATGTGCGAAAGGTGTCTGAAATCAGTCGATCGTCAGACGTTAAGATGTTGACATTCTCTTTTGCGGTTGCGGTTCTGCTTGTGGGATCGGCGAAGGCTTTATCGCCGCCGTTGCCTAATTCTTGCGAAAGTGATGTGTATTGTTACGGGGACTTGTTGCACACGGTGCAGATGGCCAGAGTTTTCCAGGACTCTAAGTCATTTGTCGACATGAAAATGAAATTCGACAAGGCCGTAATTTTGGAGCGTTTCGCTAAATTTATGGAGGACAATCAAAGGAATCCCTCCAAGGAGAAGGTAAATAATAAATTCGATTTAATAGTGATTGGTATGAAAAAGTTATTTTTATTTAAAATTTAAACTTGAAGACAAAGGGTATAGCCGGATTTATATATGAAGTTGAAATGGAGTTTTCTCTTCGCACTTTGGGGATAGTTTTGGTACCAAATAAAAATAATTCAGTCAAAATTTGAGGTTTTTATCTCGAGCCCTTATCGAGATATTAAAAAAACCTGGTTTTTGGATTTAATTTTTTTCCATAGTAAAATTGAATATTAAAAAACGCAAAATTAATTTTTTTCGCAATACTTGCTTTACTTCGAAGCCGATTTTTAAGAAAAGAAATTAAACTTAAATCATTTTTTTTACCGTATTTTTGAAGTGTCAGCCGCCAAATTTTGTCAGAAAATGTGTTCTGTACTCCTTTATACTCAGGAATTTTTTCAATTTTTTTTTGATGTGGTGGAACAGTCTGAAAAAAAATTTTTCCAATCGATTCAGACAATTATCTTCTCTTTTCTCGTGTTAAAAAAATACATAAAAAAATATGTGTCGCCTACATTTTACACTACCCCAAATAACTAAAAGAAATCCTAATACATTAAAACCAAATCATGCAAAATACATTTGAAAAAATCTTAATGTCACTCAAGCTCATTCATTTTTTTTATTTAAATTAAAAACTGGGAAATCGAACTTTGCAATATCTTCCATTTTTGGTTTGGCCCGTGAACAAATGGTATCTGACTACTGTGATGAAGTGATGAACTCATTTGAAAACGACGTTTTGCCATTGAATTTTGGAATTGACGCTGTCAGAGAAACTTTACTTTCTAATACAAACATAGCTAGAAAATAATATGTAGTTACTAAAAAAGATTATATTATCGTAGTAGATCGATGCTTTCGTAATATAACAGAAAATTTAGAACAACTAGAATTTAAAGGGAAAAAAGCTCTTAAAGGGAAACGGAAAAAAAGGGAAACAATCAGCTTACTACAGTCGAGTCAAATCAATCCCGTTTTGTTACCAAAGTCCGTTGGGTAGTTGAAGCAGTTCATGGTAATATCAAGCAAAAGTTCATGCTTCTAGATCATAAACTAAACAATAAACTACTCCCTAAAACTTGAATGAAATCTCTGGAAAAAGAATAAAATGTATGGTATTAGACGATATTGTTATGATTGTGCTAATGGAAGGCGTACTATTGGATGTTGCTCTCACATTGCAGCGATTATATATTATCTTTCCCATGCTCGATATTTGGGTAAAATAATAAGACAGAAAACTGTCATACTTTGGCCATATCATGAGAAACAGCAACAGATATAGGCTACTTCAACTCATCATGCAGGGAAAAATCGAGGGGAAGAGGTCACAGGGAAGACGACGGATCTCCTGGTTGAAGAATCTGCGACAATGGACCGGAAGAACATCGGTTGACTTGTTCAGATCGGCTGTGGATCGAATCCGATGGGCCATATTGATCGCCAACGTCCACTGAGGATATGGCACAATAAGAAGAAGAAGAATAAGACCTGCCGAAATATTAAGACCTGTCGTCTGTTTATATAAAAAAATGTTAACGTTGATTAACTGACTGACGTATTCTTTCAGTCAAAAACTACTTTCTATGTATTTTTCTAGCAATACCCTCCATAATCTGTAAATTCAGCAGTTTATTTTTTTATATAAAATTATTCTGAATATTAAAATGTAAACTCCTAGGCGGAAAGACCTACTGATCGATAGCCTTTTGTAAAAGTTTGTTTTCAATAAACATTTCTTCTTCTTCTAGCAATAATAAAATATGTTTATTGAAATTTATGATCGTTTTTAATTTTTTTCACATTTTTCCACCACATCAAAAAAATTGAAAAAAATCTTGAGTATAAAGGAGTACAGAAGACATTTTCTGAAATTTGGTAAATGACACTTTTAAAAATACGGTTAAAAAAAATGATTTTATTTTTATTTCTTTTCTTAAAAATTGGCTTTCGATCTGGGAATCATAAGGAAACATTTGTATCATGCCTTTCACTTGTAAGTATTGGGAAAAAATAGGCGCTTATTAGATTTAAATTTTACTATGGGGAAAAATAAAATAGAAAAAATAGGTTTTTGAATATCTCAATAACGGCTTGAGATAAAGCGCTCAAATTTTGTTTTTATTTTGGTACCAAAAGGATCCCCAAAGTACGAAAAGAAAACTCCGCGGGGGCAAATTCCATATACATATCCGGCTATACCCTTTTGATTGATTACATGATTACATTAGATTTATGTGACCCATATTAAATTGATTTTTGAAAATAAATAAATTTATTTAATTAACTTATACAAAAGGGCAGAAGGACCTTGTGATTGATAGTCCTTTGTATAAAGTATACAATAATATTATCTCTCTTATACACAATACAAAATATGATTTACTGCGCGAACTACTTAAAATGTTATGAATAAAAACAAATCTTGCTAAAAACTGAATTGGACAAAAAAATTGCTGTTTCTTTTCATTTAATTTAATACATTTAGTTCTACTCATTTCCCGATATTTTTTTGTTTCTTCGAAACGGTAAATTAAAATTTTATTCGACAATTTCGGGAACCCTGAGTAATCAAAAATTTAAAACAAAATTAAATTTATAGAGTGGGAATTGTAAAAAATTTAAAAGAACTTCTACTCGTTTCAAAAATAGGGTAGGAATATATACATACATAATAGGAAGTATTTTAGAGACGGACAAGTCAGGAAATTATCTTTCAACTACTTTGTCGATCCTAATAATGAGTGATTGTAAACTTTGATGATAATGGCAAATCTTCGGTAACAGTAGATTGTAAATCGACCGTACACCGACTGACAGAAAATCACTTATTGTTAGTAACAATTTTTTTTTTGGGAAGTTTATTTCTCTGGAAGTTTTATTTAAAAAAAAAATCAAAATTTCGTTTCAGAATTTTAGTTTCTGAATATTCCTAATTAGGGAGACTTGTAGGTAGCAATCTATTAAAATATAGATCAGCATACAATTGGTGGGGGGCATAAGTAAACTTAATTAGAACTACACAACACAATTTTTTACATATAAAATAATAGATAATTGATAACAATCGTTCAATTTAAATAACAATGCAGTTAAATTTAAGAAAATTCAAAAAACGTATTGTGTAAAATTATATATAATCTCTCAAATTATACACACTAATAATAGGGTAACTAAATACTTAGCCTTATTAAAAGATGGAAATATTTTCAATAGCTTAATATTTCTCGCCTAACAATAAAAATTAAAATAAATACAAATATTGGAAAATATTAAAATGCAAATACAATTTGTGCTCAATTTATCATAATTATATCAAATTTTACGGCATAATTAATTAATGTATTTGACAATTTTAATACAATCCTCTCGTATGTCTAATATTTGTAACTGATTTCCATATAGGAATATTATTATGTACTATTACTAGCTATATTCCGCTTATTAAAACTTACTATACTAAACTATATTTCTTTCCCTTGCAATCTATTTCCATAATCTGGCTAGAGGCTAAAAATGAGGGATACTTATATTTAAAAAAAAACTGGAGATGTTAGAGACGTGAAAATTGGTATTTAAATTTTTCTCTAAAAATGAAGAAACCTTCAACTAGACATCGCCACAAGTTCATAATATGGGAAAAGATATTGAAACCTTAAGTAAACAAATTCTCAATAGATTTGAGTTTTATAATTATATATAACTATGAATATTATTATTATTATAAAATGATTATATTGTATTTTTAAAAGGACGATTTATGTATAAACAAAGCATAATCAATTTATCATAACTCAACAAAACTAAATTTTACTTATCTTCATCAATACAATTTTTTGATTCTCCAGAAATAGTGGTGAGCCAATTCTAGTTGAAAAATCATTCAAAGTTGAAATCCTAAATGCCATGCGTATGGTTTACAATCGTTTACAATCGTACACTATATTTTGATCAAGTAGTTACCTTTTATAAAATTTATATCGCTACATTTTTCTCTTATGGCTGTTAAGTGCGCCTTGAACCTCATTTAAGTCAACCTTTATCTGAATTGACTAAACCAGGGATGGGGAACCTGCGGCCTTTTTAATTTTCCTTTGCGGTCTTTGACCGAACTGTCATATACCGTCTTAGTTTCACACAAAACTTACGGGAACTCTTACGGGAAGAACTCGTGGAATTGATATCTAAAACATTTTTAAAGAAAAATGCCTGGAATCCGGACTAAATACTGATAACTTAGTGAATGTGTGCACTGACGGTGCACCTTCGATGAAAGGATCATGGGAAGGTTTTGTTTCATTGCTGAAAAAGACAATTGAAGAATAGAACATTTCATTTCGCTGTAAATGGCACCAACAAAATATTTGTACTAAATCCGCTACATTAATCAATACTCTTATTAAGATTGTTTACTTTATACGTGCAAATACGACTCGACATCGTTAATTTCAAAATATGCTTATGTCTGATGATGAAACATATAGTGTAGATTTGCCACTCAGAAGTACGTTGGCTATCAAAAGAACAAGTATTACTCAAAGTTTTAAGTTTACGAAAAGACATTTTGAGGTTTTATGAGGTACAACAGCAATGCGAATTGTTGGATGACGAATTTTGTAGAAATTCTGCATTTTTTGTATGATTTCATAATAAAAATATTTAAATATTTCTTTGCAAGTCAGAACAAAACTTATATATTTTTCAAAAGTCTCTTCCCTCAATCACAAATTTCTGAAGAACATTTTTCACACCTAGTTAAGATTATAATTCTACAATTGAATTGTTGAAGGTTTTATGATTTTGAAAAAAATATTATGATGAAATTAGCGTACGAACAACATTTACAATTAGTTGACATAGAAGACACCTAGTGAAATACAAATGAAATTGTTTGTGATATGTGAAGATTATAAAAAATATTTTGGATGACAAAAAAAAAACGTAGTAGAAATGTGGAAAAAAAAGCAGTTGAATATCCAAAGTTACGTCAACATGCTCATCAATTCCTTTCTTGCTTTGGAACTACATACTGCTCTGAACTTTTTCATACTTTTATTTTACACAAATTAAGAACTAATTAAGGACCCAGATAACTAATGCCCATTTAGAAGACCAATTGAAGTTAAAAGTTATAAAGTTGAAAGTCAATTTTCACTTTCTTTCCAATAAGAAAACAAACTCAAAGACCCCATTTAATTACTGGCAGACTATTCAGTTGTAAAAGTGGTCATAGTCTTTTTGTTAGTTTTACTTATATTATTTGTTTAAAACAAAAAGTTTTATACGTAATAATAAATTTATATTTTAATAACAATTTACGATATTAACTTAAAACAAACGGAACACAGCCTGAATATATAAATATATTCAACCTTTCCGGAGCTCTATAAGAATTATTGAGTCTTTTACGACTTCGAAAACAAATCTCAAATGAAATTTGTAAGTTATTCAATAGCTTTCAGTCCACCTTAGTGGCACTCAACAAAAACCATAAAAATAACATTTCTTTCCGATACCCCAAGTGGATAGCCATCTGTGGACGCGTTTCGAGATTTATCTCTCATCAGCACAGCTTTGCTTCCATGAACAATAATTTGTAAACCAATTTGTATATAATTTGTAATAAAAACAATTTGTGTTCATGGAAGCAAAGCTGTGCTGATGAGAGGTAAATCTCGAAATGCGTCCACAGATGGCTATCCACTTAGTGTATCGCAAAGACATGATCTTGAAAACAATGCTATTTTTATGGATTTTGATGAGTGCCACGAAAGTGGACTGAAAGCAATAGAATAACTTACAAATTTCATGTGAGATTTGTTTTGGTAGTCCTAAAAAGACTCAATAACTGTTATAGAGCTCCGGAAAGGCTGAATATATTTATATATTCAGGCTGTGTTCCGTTTGTTTTAAGTTTGTATGATTTTCTATAACGTAGGATGGTTTCACTAATTCTATTTACGATACTGTTTCATATACTGACTCATTTGTATCTAGTAGTGTAAAATATAAGTGGGGATATATTTCACATAAAAGACTAAATGGTAGGTATGCGACCTCTGTATTATACCCGATATTTAAGGTAGCCTTCCACGATAAAAGGTTCCCCACCCCTGGGCTAGACTATGTGGAATGTTCCATAACCTTTTTCAATTTAGTCTGAATCAACTGCCCTAAAGTAAGTTGCTTTTATTTGAAATGATACATTATAAAATAAGATAAGCACGAGAATATGAGCGAATGGTGAAACCAAATTACGTTAGAAATACACTTTTTTTCTAAAAGTGTAGTTAATATCTCAAAATAAAGTAGAAAAACAACTTTCAACAAAGTAAATAAACTTATTGCAACGTTATCTAAATTGATATTATGTTGAGATATTATTATCAAACTTTTTCAATTAATAATATAGTTTATTTTTGATTAATTAGGTTGAATCAGAATTTATTTACTTTAGTTATATTAAGTGTTCAATATAATGCGCAGTATTCGCATTCAATAACGACTTTTTTTATATTTTACTAAAAAAAATTAATACTTTTTTTCCATAAACTGTTAAAATTTTTTTTACTAAAATATAAAAAAAGTCGTTATTGAATGCGAATACACATACTAACAATTAAAAAAAAAACTAAATTCTAGGTATATACACGGTATGTGCAACTTTAGCCGGACTTAGCTCGCCATTTAAAGAATTTTTTAATTTAAAATATTTAATGGACACTGTCAGTATATATATATATATATATATATATATATATATATATATATATATATATATATATATATATATATATATATATATATATATATATATATATATATATATATATATATATATATATGTATATATGTCGTATCATATAGTGAAATCAGTCTGATTGTGTACAATTGAGCCGTTGTCGGCAGTTCGTGTAGTTCGTCTAGTTCAGGGGTCTCCAAACTACGGCTCGAGGGCCACATCCGGCCCGCGGACAGATTTTGTTCGGCCCGCGGAGAGCTAGCATACTTGAAAACTCCTTTTAGAGAACATATTTTTTATAGCAAATTAAATTTAGTTTACTGAAGTATTCTAATTTTATGTTGAATAATTATTAATATGACATCTACATTGATATGGTCATGTTATATACATGGTTTATTGTTATTGTTTTTGTGGTAAGTTGGATAAAGAAACACAGAATTGTAATGAGTAAAGACATGTATAATATGCAGAAAATTTAACTTCAGTATATAATAACTAACAAATTATTGAAATGAATCCAACTAACATTTTATACATTTTAAATAAAAACATAACTTATAGATAAACATAACAATAGTTTGTAGTTGTGGACTAATTTTACTTGTACCAATTATTAAAAGAGATTTAAGATGCTCATCAGTTAATTTAGATCTGTAAACATTTTTTGTGTACTTCATTTTGGAGTCTTCTCACACAAATAAGTAGTACCAAAAACAGAAAACAGCCCACGAGCAAATTTATGCAAATTATCAAATTGTGTCAGTGGAAGACTCTTATAAAATTCCAACAAAGATGTGTTTTGATATTTGTTCTTAATTATATCACTGCACTGTAGATCAATCATTTCCATTTGAAGTTCCGGGGCTAGGGTTTCAATGTCAGTATCAAAAGGATTCTGAAAAATCTTAATTTGATTCGCAATGGCATCAAAGTCCGAGAAACAAGTATCAAAATTTATTTTCAAAGCACTCAAAGTTTCGATTGCAAAATCGATAGGAAACTCAGTCTAAGTGGTGTGGCTGAATATTTCACATGTTTTAAAATGTGAAAAACATTTACTTCGTAGTTGTGATTGAAACAGTATCAATTTTTTCCGGAATGATTTTATATTAGTGTATAAATCAGGAAGATGCTGGTTTTCTCCTTGCAATCTCAAATTCAGTTCGTTCACATGTTTTGTCAAATCAACATAGAATGCTAACTTCCACAGCCATGCGTTGTTTTGTAATTCAGTAAGAGGGCGATGCTTTTCATTCAAAAAAATTTCGATCACTGCTCGAAGTTCAAAAAAGCGCTGAAGGACTTTCCCACAACTAAGCCAACGTACGGCAGTATGATAAGGTAAGTCATTTTCTCCAATCTCTTCAATAAATTGTCAGAATTGTCGGTGATTCAGCCCAAAAGATCTGATAAAATTAACAGTTGATATAACTGGTTTCAGAACTTCAGACATATCCAAACATTTTCCGCACAAATACTGTTGATGAATGATACAATGTAAGACTAATGGTTTTGAACCACCGTCATTTTCTACAGCCTTTGACACAAGAGCGACCACTCCTTTATCTTTCCCACTCAGGTTTTTGCCTCCATCAGTTGTAATACATTTCAAGTTTTTCCATCGAAGGTTCTTTTGATTAATGGCCATTTCAACTCCTTCAACTCCAAAATATATGTACCAGTAGTTGTGCCATGAATACTATACATATCAAGAAGTTCTTCATGCACTTCATAGCTTTTATCTACTCCTCGAATATAAATCAACACCTGATCAGTATCTGACACATCCGTTGACTCATCCAAGGCCAAAGAAAACCACTCAACATGTCCATTTTTGTCGAACAGTTGAGAGGATATATTTTCAGCGATGTTTTCTACCCTTCGAGCCCCAGTGTTTGCTGACATACTGACAGTTTTTAATAAATTTACCTTTTCAGGGCACATTTCTTCGGCTACTGCAATTATGCATTCTTTGATCATTTCTCCATCGGTGAATGGTTTTCCACATTTTGCAATTTCAAGAGCCACACGAAAGCTGGCACGAGTTGCAGCCTCTTGTTCAGCTTTGAATTTTGTAAATGAAGATTGCTGCGATTTCAATCCGCGCTTCATAGCTTCGAATTTTTCTGTCCGCAAACTTCCTGTATATTTTGAGTAATTTTGAAAATGTTTTGTTTCATAATGACGTTTAATGTTATATTCCTTGAGAAAGGCTATGCTTTCATTGCAAATCAAACATAGCGCCTTGTTACTGGACTCAATTACGAAATACTGAATGTTCCACTGATCTATGAATTTTCTGCATTCACACACACAAAAAATCACACACAAAAGCAACAATTCAAATCAAAATACTGACATACATACAAAATACTACAAAGTACAAAATACTACAAAGATGTCTTAAACTTAAACACGCACAAACACGTTTTAAGGAGGTACGCACTATTTTATTTCACAACAGTGTCATAGGAACTGACTTGTGGTTGCGCTACTAGCCTTCTTATATCTTCTAATTACTACCATCTAGAAGTGAGTGGAAGACACCAGAACTTTCTCGAACCAACGAGATTATTCTGTACGTGCTATTAGCGCCATCTGTTAGCGATAGAAGGTACTACCTATTTCCGCTTGTGTCCACCAGATATCGTGTCGCGTTACTCCTCATGGCTCGTGGTCTACGACTAATCTAGAAATTACAGATAATGACAGGAAAATTAATAATATGCAGTGTTGCCGTTTTGCGGACTTTAGTCCGATTTGCAGCCTTTTTTAAACGTTGCGTACTTTTTCGGACTTTTTTTTCATCAGTGCACTATTTCACTTTTTACCACCGGCAACAATGATAATATGGTTTTGTCCCTCGGAACTTACTATAGTAATCAGTATGGCCCTAAGGCTGGAAATTTTGGAGACCCCTGGTCTAGTTCGTGAAGCTCATGAATTGCGGTTTAACTAGGATTTAAACTTCTTACTTACCTACTTACCGATTCGACGTTTCAAAAAATACCTAAGTGCAGTCAGCTGATAGTATAAATCTACTTGTCTTAATTATCTGATCAATTAATAAAGATATAAAGAAACATATGTGAGGTGGTTTCATGAACTACCTATAGTTCATTTTTTTTAAGAATGCAGTACAGGGAAGATAGGGCTTATTTGACCTTGTTCTCTGATTGGCTTAAATCGAGGAGAAGTTCACACGGACGATATTTAGTTCTCCATCTCTCTCTTTTGACATACATTTGCAGTCACAGGCGTAGAATTTAGTAATATGTAATTAAATGAATACAATACTACCAATTATTTCTAAATATAATTAATTATACTACGGATAATAAGTACTATATGATAGAATAATGTTTTATATATAATTTAATATTCAATTTTAAATTTAGACATAAAAAAATTAAATAAATCCAAGTATATTTTTTTCGTACGCCAATGCCAATGTTCAGCTGTTAGTTGTCAATGGCTGCCATGTCAATTCACAATTGTCATTTGATCTCTGTATCATTTTGTTTTCGTGAGTTTTTTCTCCATTTATTTGTTTCTATTTTATTACTATTGTTGCCATTTGGTGTATTTAATAGATATTCAATCAAACCATTAATAAATTACCAATTTTATATTCAAGTAACTATATTTGTATTTAGCGCCAAATTTTGTAACTAGATTGAACATTTGTCATAGTGTTAATCAGGTATCCAGTTACTGCATTCTTAAAAAAATGGACTATAGTCATATCGAAAAAGAATTCACGAACTGGGAAATTATTCAAAGACTCGGTTTTACACAATCTGACGGATTTCACAATATCACAACGACATCTCCGTTGCCTATAGAATATCAAGATATAATTTAATTGATATCGAAGGGCGTGATACAGTGGTGACAAAATCATTTTTGTCATTGTCATACTTTTTGCTTTCTGAAGGTCATTAATGTTTTTTCAAATGGGAACATCTTTATTTTTATTAAGGCGTTACAGCTGATATTCAGGCGAATCGAACGACCAATGATATCTTCTTCTTCTTCTTCGTTTTAGGCAATTTTGCTTGTTCTAGTTCGATATCATTCAGAAGCTGTCTTTCCATCTCTTACTGGGGCGTCCAACACTTCTCCTACCTTGGGGTTGGCTGTCTCGTGCTATATTTACTAAACTTTCATTTTCCATTCTTGACACGTGGCTATCCCATTCCTGTCGTCTGGCGTTTACCCATTGCGTTATTGGTTGTATTTTCCATGTTTCTCGTATGTTGTCGTTATATTCTGTCTGGCCTGACGGAATATTGGTTAATCGAGAATATGCTCCGAAAAATTGTGCACCAGCGTTATACCTAACCTAACCTAAGATATCATGACCTTGAAATTATTTTTCACCGTAAAAATACACGTGTAAAAACCTGAAATCGTGATGGGATTGACAATAAGTATATCCGAATAATGTAATTAAACTTTTTGTGTAGAAAATTTATTGTAACAAATGTTCGAAGTAATGGCCATTAATCTCGACACATTTTTGAAGAAGTCGGATGCATTGAGCCTCGAATATTTTATGGTGTTATAGCGGCGCAGACTTGTGATTTGTACTTCGTCGTCGGAACATAATGGTAGACACAATTCTTTATAGCTCCCCATATAAAGAAATCAATTGGCGTTAAATTCGGCGAACGAACAAACAAAGGGATTACTATACCTCTCCCAATCCAGCGTCCGAGAAATTTTCGGTTTAACACTGTTCCGGCTATAACTGCCAAATGAGCTCTACAGCCATCATGTTGATATCACATACGGCATCGCTGAGCTATAACAGGATAGCTTGCAGCAATTCCCCAGAAGTATTATTAAAAAAATACACCTATTTCCGTCTATGAAAAATGGTCTAATAAACTGGTCATCAATTATGCCACAGCCCACATTAACACTCCAAGGACGCTGTTGCACAATTTGTTAACCAATATTCCGAATAACCAAGATGCATTTAAAGACGGAAGACGGAACCCTATTTCCGAAATCGGCACCATGAAGGTCCTGATGCAAGGAAATATGGTAGGTACAGAAAAATATTATGACATATATAAAATTTTCTTAAAACACTCGCTTTGGAAATTATCGCTCAATTTGCAGACTACTTAATTGCTACTGCAGCCAGAACGGCAATATCTGATTCTTCGCATGTTTTAGTCTTGCGACGTTTGCTTGCGAGAGGCTTAACGCTGCCTGTTTGATGCCGGGTTTACAATAAACTTAATGTAACGCGACGCAACCTGATGTGAAGTGATTTTTACGTTAAGGTATGTTATATACCAGTCCAACCAGTCGATCGCGATCTACTGGTCGATCGCGGCGTGATTTTGAGTAGATCTTTAGTTTTCTCATGCTTCTATGTACTTAAAAATACATTTCGATAAATATAAAGTAAAAATTAAAACACGCTTCTCGCACACTTAATACACACAATGTTATGTCTTATGAAACTGTCTTTAAAATAATCAATTCTTTAAGTGGAAGTTCAGAGACTTTTGTTTAGATTATAAAATGAGAATAATGATAACGAACTTTTGCTGCATACTAATGTGCGTTTTTACTTGAAAAACAGCTTTTAAATGGCAATGTTATGCATTTTCTCGAAATTTTCTGCACTCCATTACCCCAGACCCACCACTGGCCCGCTGCGCGTTTTGGTCGATATTAGCAACAATATATACCAAAAAGTAGATCGCCAGTACAAAAAGGTTGGACAGACCTGTTATATACCACAACGTGCCGCAAAACAGCTTGTGTGAACAGTGACATTTGACAGCCATGAGGGAATAAATGAATAACTCGATCGAAACATCGACGGGAAGGATAATTTATGAGAGGATAACGTTGTGCATAAAATTCCTGCGCTTGCAAACAATTTCTGCTGGTCTCCCCATAAATGAGAATCATTTACACTATCTCTGTTTGACTGTACAACACCATTTTCGTTACGGTTGGATAAGGTTATTATCGTTCATCATACTTTGGATGGTTACACGTCAAATGATTTCAAGATCACGATATCATTGGTCGTTGATTCGTAGGAATATCAAATTCAAATTCAAATTCAAAATTTATTAACTTCAGATATACATACATACATATCAGACATGTCAATAAAAGAGTAAAAGTAGTAACACTAATTTCGCATTAACATTCATTTTCAAAAAACTCCTTAATACTATAATAGCATTTTGCTATTAAAAGCGTTTTAAGACGTCTTCTGAATATACTATAATTAGTTTGCTCTTTAACAAGTGTTGGAATACGATTATAAATTTGTATACCCATGCGATCAGGTGCTCCTTTACAGATGGTAAGATTGCTTTTTACAGGTCTTAGATTAGGGCAATTTCGTGTATTGTCCGCATATCGATCATCCCTAGCACCAATTAAATGCCTATTTTTATGGATATAACAGGCTAGCTCCCATATATATATATATATATATATATATATATATATATATATATATATATATATATATATATATATATATATATATATATATATATATAAATATATATATATATATATATATATATATATATATATATATATAAACATGGTACAGTTAGAATATTTAACTTTCTGAAATATGATCTGCAAGATGTGGTAGCTGCAATATCCGAGATTGCTCTTAAGACCCTTCTTTAGCGTTAGAGATACCCGTTGAGAATGTGAGGAAATTCCCCATACTTGAATACCATAAGCCATGATCGACTGAACTTCGGCATGGTAAACGCTTAGGAGATCAGAGTTCATCTAGAGTTTTCCATAACGTTTTTGGTTTATTAGCGGAGTTATCTAATTTCTTTTCATAATATTTTTCCTAGTAGTAAGTAATGGATTTTGGTGACATTTCTTCTTCACGGTGTAAAAGACTTAATATGGGATATTTCTTTTGCATGCTATACAAGTCTTTTAAGTTCCTGCTTGACTGTTCAACCTCTTTAGTTATCCACGATGATGGTTTAATCTTAATTTTTTTAATTGGACATAATTTAAATATATAATATTGCAGCAGTTGAATGAATGCAGCGGTCTTTTGTTCGCAATCCTTTATGTTATAAATTTCAGACCAAGATTCCCTCTGAAGAGTTTGTTTCAGCTGTAGCTTGTTGGAGGCACAAAAGTTTCTAATATAGAAATAGTCTTGTTTACATTTTTTACGCTTCAGGACATATAGGGGTATAGCAATCAACATACATTTATGATCCGATATAATGGTATCATCGACCGTAACAATGGCAGGAAGATTTCTCCTCGCAAAAAGATTATCGATGGAACTTTTTACCTTTAAGTTCTTGTTACCCTAGTGGGCACCCTTACTTTATGATCTAGGCCATAAGAATGCAACATGTTTATCAGATTATCTTTTTCTTTGGAGTCTCCTAGAATATTGATATTGAAGTCGCCAACTACAAAAATGTTTTCGCACTTGTGAAATATTGAATCAAGTAACTCTTCGAAGCTAAGCATAAATGCATAGATACTTCCAGCAGGTGGTCTATATATAACAACTATAATTATTTTATTTAAGCCTGTCCATAGAGTTCCATACCACTCCACACATTTCAATTTGTTTTTCCGCCGATTTTCCCGCTATATCCAGTATAGTGCTAACTACTTACAAATGATTCTTTTATCCAAATAGCTGCGTCACCACCAATGGATTTAGATCTATTAAATGAAGTGACTAGTTTGTAATTGGATATATTCGTATATTGTATTATTTCATCCGTTAGCCAGGTTTCTGCTAAGCAAATGAAATAGGGCATATTCTCGGCCATTAGAACATCAAATTGAAGAAGTTTTTTCTGAATACTTTGGACATTTGGACATAAGAAGAATATCAAATTTTCAAGACATTTATTCTCATTTAAAAGGCAATTGTTTTTCTTTGGAGAGTATGGCACCCCTTATTTCGTTTTAAAATCGCAGATTAGTTTCGATCCCTCACTTCTTGACGGTTTAAGAAAAAACGTCTGATTCTGGTGTACAGTGGCCAGGTTTCCGGGTTTTGCACCTCTTTTAATTTATCAAAGGGTAAAGATACTTTAAATGATGAATATTCTTGTGGGTACTTTGAAGCTAGATTAATACATCGGACGTCGTTTAATTGTTTATCATTAAGATATTTGGTAAAATCTTCTTCGGTTAACTTAGGGTCCAGACGGTATACGTGAAGATGCGGTATGCGGTATACGTGATGATTTCTTCGCCGCTTTAACTACAGTATTGTCCACGTTAGAACCAATTATATATGTCTTATTTTTATTTTGAATTTGCCATTTTGCAGACTCTCCGATTTCTGAATCGAGCAGATTGTTGATATTGTTTTGGCGCATCAATGGCGATAATTTCTTTCTCTGCCATATCGCGCCGCGAATGCGATATGTTATCGGCAATAGCTGGTACAGGACACTCTTCGATTCCAGATATAGGTGAGTTAATCGGCCTATCCACCGTATATTTGACGGGATTTGACTCTAATTTCTCGTTAGTTTTCTTTAATTCGTTGATTTGATCGGATAGCTCAGAAATCAACAATTTTAGCGGTTCTATCTGGGTTGTAATCTGTGTTTCATCAGACGACTTCACATACTCTGCTAATTCCTCGTTACTACACTTCTTTTATCTGTTCCAATTCGCCATTTAAAGTACGTAAGGGCTCCATATGTTTTTTATTAAACCCGATAAGAGATTTTCATACTCGGAACTCTGCAGAAAAGTACTCAAAATGTCGAATTGCTTTTCCGAAGGGATATTCGATCTCAATTGCCTAGACATATTTACAACTTTTATGGGACTTTAACACTTTAAAAAAGACAACTTTAAAAACTCTGAACAATAACTTTATAATCTATAGACACTTTAAAAACTTTAAAAACTATAACTTATTTATAATAACTTTATAACCATAACTTTATTAACTGACTGGGTACTCGCACGTCCACTCTCACTGAACGTTGATTCGCTATCAGTCTGTTTAAGGCACGTCTTTAAATATTGCTTTGAAATCGGATATTTCTTGTAGTTCAATTAGTTTTTTTTTTTTCCATTTATAAAGAAAGTGGAGCTTCTTCCATGTCGACAACATCATTATCATCAACATCATCAAAAAATGCATGACAGAATCAATTTGTCTTTATTAGTTCTTATTTAAGTTTTCAATTTGTTGACGTAAAATGCAGTACAATACAAACAAATCTTCAGTATCTATTTTCTTACATCCCAATTCCAATTTGATTCTACTGACCACACCTAAATTAGGCCCAATAATAGCTGGAACAATAACGTACAGATTATTTTAAATAAGTAGAGATTCCACTTACCTTCTTCCAAGTCCAGGCTATACACTCAACTTATAATATAAAAACTTTATTAAAAATGAAACCTTGAAAGCCAAATGTCAACACACTCAGACCAGATTACCAAAAGTCTAGTCTAGATAAATAAGGCTAATTCTACTCTATAGAATCGGACTAGATTATTAAAAACCTAGAGGATTCCTTGAAGACCAAGTCCTGTGTATACATTCAAATTTGATTATTAAAAATCTAACTTGAAGACCAAGTTTAGTGTACATACGGAGACTAGATTATTAAAAGATCTGGTCTTGATGAAACTTTGAAGGCAAAGTGGAATGTAGCCACTCAGATTAGTTTATCAATAGTCTAGTCTAGATGAACCGTTGACCAAGTCTATTCTACATAATGAGACTAGATTATTAAAAGTCTACTCCCGTTGAAACCTCGAAGACCAAGTCTAGTATACACACTCAAACTATATTATTAAAAGTCTAGTTTAGATCAAACCTTGACGACCAAGTTTAGTCTACATACAGAGATTAGTCTAAAAGTCTCAAAAGTCTAGTCTAGATGAAATCTTGAAAACCATGTCTAGTTTACACACTTGGATTAGATGTAGGATAAAAATTAACCCGATTTTATTCAGTTTTACCTAAGTACTGTTCAATTCTTTGGATATGGATCATTAGAGCATTTAACGAGTTAGTGAATAATTAGCAAGTTAGTGTTTGTATGTATAATAAATAAATAACTATTTTTATTATTAGTGAAAAATATAAAATAATGTTGAATACAATATATCTATTTTGTGTTTTTAAGGTTTAATAAGACGTAAAAAAGGTTTACGGGGCTGCAGAGTTTGATAAAATCAAATTAAGGGCCAGCCCGCTAGTTGTACTTTGAATCAATCATTTCATATACGGCTAACAAACTATTTATCTTTTGTTTACATCGCCTCGATTTGAACGTTTCGGTTCAACCTATCAATAATACTACGTTATAAGTCAAGGCTTCCCAGTGTACATTCAACTTGTATAATTATTTACTAAATATCATTTATAAATAAATATTACCGAAAAGCATTTAAATTATACATTAAAAAATACACCGAAAAAAGTCCATTAAATTATGTAATAATATCTGTTTGGACATTTAAAATATACGAAAACCTGTATATTTATGTTCTTTAATATTCTATAATCTTATTAAATTTGATTAAACGAAATTACTTATAAAGTTATTGAGAACATAAAAATAGAGAGAAGATAGAGCGAACATAAGAATAGAGATTATAAAAATAGAAAGCATTCAAAGTAAACAGGAAACACTCATCCTTTCCTTACATTTGACAATTAATTTATACTTTTATATTATTATATATTATATTATATTTATAATAAGGGCAAAAATGATGTAATAATAATAATATTATATTTATAAAATGGAAATCTTTGTAGATTAAAAACTTTTCGAAATATAATCGCTAAATATTTTTTCTCAGTTTCTAACAATAAAATTGTTTTCAATTAATTATTTAGACAATTGAAACATCTCTTACAACTATAAATAAATCTATAGAACCAAAGAAACGTGTATTGAAGCAAATTAAAATTAACATAAATGACGACGTCAAATTTCCAGCAGGAAAAAAATCACAACACCATTGCTAAAAAATATACAAAGCTTTGTCTGTTAATTTTCTTAATAATAATTCTTACGTAATTGTAGATTTCTATTCAGATAAAATGCGAATTCTACCAATTTAAAAATCATTACGAGATAATATTAAGAATTTATTATTTTTTTATTACGATTATTATATTATAAGCATTTTTTACACGATTCAAGGTGGAATTCAGAGACTCGTGCTTTAAAGTATTTTTTCTAATAGTCTTTATAATCCGCAAACCATTTTAAATGATCATTAATTCGTGAATAACTTTTAAACAAAACTATCGATACATTTTTTTTCCAATCGCTAATTTGCTTCATTATAATAATTTGTTGCAATATCATTTTACCATCATTATTTATTTACTAGTTTGACATTTACATTAAAGAGATTGTACGAAACACTAATTTTCTATTTCTTGTTCGTCTTTATTTAATTGGCATATTATGGTATAATTAGGTGGTACATTTTTTATTGTTTATAATTGGACGTTACATAACATTATCTGATCAACGAATGCAATACCAACAATATTATTTAATAAAACTTA
Source organism: Phosphuga atrata (assembly GCA_944588485.1). NCBI lineage: Eukaryota > Metazoa > Arthropoda > Insecta > Coleoptera > Silphidae > Phosphuga > Phosphuga atrata. The sequence continues at coordinate 35,413,162 of OX155893.1, forward strand.
CATTTTGTTTTTAATTTATTCTCGGTTAAGCTTGTTTATACGCATACTACTACACAAGTCTAGCAAAACTAAACAGACGGGCAATACTTGTTCTTTGCCATTTGACCTACATAATATACACTTTAGTATGAGAGAAGTTAGGACATGACCTAGTAATATTTGCCAAGCCTCGAGCTGTCTGACTCGAGTATAGCTCTTTATTGTATGTTTTACATCCAGTTAATAATAGGGTTTCAAACATAAACCTCCATACTTGACACTCTAAACTAGAGAAATAAAATTTAACGAACAAGACTACACGGACAAGACTAGATAGATAAGACTAGACGGACGAGACTAAATGAATAAGACTAGACGGACAAGACCAAACGGACAAGACTAGTCGGATAAGACTAGTCGGACAGGGCTAGATGAACAAGACTAAATGCACAAAACGAACAAGACTAAATACAAAAGACTTTTTTTTTAGTGGGCGTGAAAAATTTGTTAAAGTTTGGTCCAATGTGGATACCGGGTTATTAACACTGTGGCCCAGCCTATTGTATTTTTCCCACATTTTTAGGGTTCCGTACCGAAAACGGAACCCTTATAGGATCACTTTGTTGTCCGTCTGTCTGTCTGTCTGTCTGTCCGTCTGTCTGTCAAGGTCATTTTTCTCAGGAACACGAAGAGGTAACAAGTTGAAATTTGTATCAAATACTCGGGTCTGCGGTCTCTTTCAGCTGTGAAAAAATCAAACTTGTAAGTCAACGCGATCAAGAGATATGACCGTTTATGTCGCATATTTTGCGATTTCAGAAGGGAATCAAAACCTATAGGGTACTTCCCGTTGACCTAGAATCATGAAATTTGGCAAGAGGCGGTGTCTTACAGCACATTCTCGGAAAAATCTGAAAACCGTAAATATGTAGTTTAATTACAAGAAAAATGCGAATTTACTATTAGAAACTTATGAAAATACACTAATGTGTTGCGTGGTATTGTCAGGCACCAGAAGCATATGGGTTGCATACAGTTAGTTCCTCCTCGGTTATGTCCTCCTCGATTAGGTCCGAAGGTTAAAAAATATGTGTCGGCAACAAGCTGTTTATTCTGAATTTTCGTAATTTTCGTACGTACGCTCTATATACATAATATATACAGGGTATATATTATGTCTAAATTTTGCTTGTTTATAACCGACATGCGACATACTCAAGTCTCGTAACATCCTGTATATATTATATTTCGTCTAATTTTTCTTTATAATCTACATATACTTAAATCACGTACGCCCTATATTTTTTTGGTAGTCAATTACCAAAAACAGTCAATTGAACAACTGAATGTTAAGAGTATCGAAATAGATCTATAAATAGTTAATATATTAGTTTATATTAGATCTAGAAATAGTTAGATCTTAATATAAGTTAGTGAAAAAATGTAATACTAAAATAAAGTTTTAAAGTTTAAAAATATTCGCGTTATTTAAAAAAAAATACCTTGTGTACCTTTATACAGGGTATATAGGTATACAGGCAAAATTTAGCAGTAAAAGCAAGTAGTGAAGTTCCAGAACCCCTAAACACTCATAGTGAATGAGGGATGTATGGTAATAAAATATTGGGTAGAATTCCATCGTACGACAGCGACATCTTGAGGTTATGCTTGCAGCGGTACTAAGATGGTCGTGATTTCAGGAGGGCCACTTGTCAAGTTAACTGAATGTGCTTGCTACGTCTTCCACAAAAAAAACCTTACTTACAAGTTTGTACGGAACCCTCGGTGCGCGAGTCACAACTCGCACTTGGCCGGTTTTTTTTTCTCTTTATAGGCTCACAAACCTCGGTGTTATTTAAAGTGGCGTTTATTAATTACACATTTGTCCGCTGGTACAAATGCAGCAGACACTCGCTTCCGGGATCGAGCCCGGGACCTCCAGATTGACCTCTGAGGTCTGTGAAAAAACTGCTTCGGTTTTTTCTTAGGTCTTTGGTTTTAAGGGGCTATCCCTCCTTCAGTCATAGCGTCCATTTTATGTTTCCAGCTGACGTTATCGGATCCATTTCGGCTTTTAGTATCCACTTGGCGTTGCTCCGCTATCGCATATTTCGCATTTCTTCAGGGTGGGCAACCCGGACGGTTAGTGCTGCTCTGGTTGAAAATGCTTCTGCCTATACGGGGAATCAAACCCCGGTCTCAAGCTTGTCAGGCGGATATGTTGCCACACTACCGAGGAGGACACATCAAACTAGACTAGACAGACAAAACTAGACTAATATAACGAGACAAACAAGACTAGATAGTCAAGACTTGACAAACAAAACATGACAAGACTAGACCGACTAGACAGAGAAGGCTAGGTAGAAAAGGCTCAGCAGTCAATTCTATACAAACAATAATATATATTAAATAGTATTTGTAACTACGTAGCTTGTCAAATATTTTTGTTATATTTACATTTTAAGTTATTTAAGTAATCTGAAGTAGATACAACAAGGTCAGTAGTAGGAATGAAAGGCCAGCAAATAACTTATTTGGTTAAATGTACGCGAAATTAACATTTTTAAATTAAAAAATCTATATGCCTTGATTACTACGAGCAAATGTTAACTATAATATTGATTAACACAAATTAACTCGAAGCGCAATTGATGAATGAGTTTCTAAAGTCAATATCATCCTTTAGAAAATGTTATACATAAAATTTTCAAATAATTACCGACCTTTATGTATTATACCATATATATAAATTTCTTATGGCTACTATAAAATGTGTGTCAACAATAAAAAATATTTTTTTTTTTTATGTATGTATTTTCTATATGTTGTTTTGTTACAGGTGTCAATATTCGTAAAAGAGAATTTCGAGAAAGGAGCAGAGTTGGAAGATTGGACGCCGCCTGATTACAATCCGAACCCGAAATTCTTGGGGGAGCTGGAGGACGTGGACCACAGGGAGTTCGCGACCCATTTGGTTTCGATTTGGCCGAATTTATCGCGCACCATCAAAGAGGAGGTTTTCAGCAACAGCGAACGATATTCCTTAATACCCGTGCCGAACGGCTTCGTCGTTCCAGGCGGCAGATTCCTTGAGACTTACTATTGGGACACTTATTGGATACTTAGAGGATTGTTGATCAGCGAAATGCACGAGACTGCCAAAGGGATGCTCGAGAATTTCATCACACTAATTAAAAGGTATAATATTTACTTATCTAATAATTTAAAATAAAATTTAATTAATAAAAAATTTTATAAAAATTTAAATTAAGTTAATATTTATATATACTATAATTAATTTAATATTTAAGTTAATAATATTTACTTAACATATCTTATACAATATTTAATATAAATGTGTTTCATTCTAACAAGATTTGCAATCTTTCGTCATATTGTATTTTATTCAGTTATAACTGGTTTTCTACGCGAAAGTATACTAAACAGACATTTGTTGCAAAGGTGTCCAAATATTGACTAATATTTTAATTTTTAATAATCACATTTTTAAACACATTTTTTGATAACGCTCTTACGATGTTGGAAGTAAAGAACGTGAAACTCTTACACATTAGACGTACAGTTTTTTATTTTGTTATTTCAGTATTTTAAAATGTAGATATATATCTTGAGGGAATTTGAAATTTTAAAAAATAAAACTAATTTAAAAAATATTTTCATAATAAAAAAATTCGGAGTATTTAAATCATGGGTGTCCAAGTTTTTGTATCTCATTGCCACATTGTCAATAAGTCATGAAGTTTTGGGTCGCAAGTATATTGCCATAGCTTAAGAACTAAACAAAACTTTATTTAAAGACGGAACACAGCTTGAATATATAAATATACTCAACTTTTCCGGAGATCTATAATACTAATGAGTCTTTTTAGGACTACCAAAAACAAATGTGTGAAATTTGTCAGTTATCCTATAGCTTGCAGAAGCTCTATAGCTTTCAAAATTTCACACGAGATGTGTTTTTGGTAGTCCTAAAAAACTCATTAGTATCATAGAGCTCCGGAAAGGTTGAGTATATTTATATATTCAAGCTGTGTTCCGTCTTTATTAAGTTTATCTGATTATCTATAATATTGTATGGTTACCAATTCAAAGCTTTATTTAATATCACTTCCTCATACACACATTTCCAAATATTTGGAAATATTACCTTTCCACTCAAAAATAAATGTATACAAGTTTACGGATTTGTGAAACTTCCTTATTTGTATATTCCACAAAAAAAAATTAAATTGTCGGTTGAACTCCCCTGATTTAAATGATTTTGGCGACTAATTCACATCACCTTGCTACGAGATATCTAACACTTTCAAAATATCGTGTTTCCTATATCTGTATGGTTTTATTCGCAGTGAGACATACTGCATACTGTCTTGTTAAAAGCATATATCTTCCACATCCATATCAACAATTTTATACAACAAAGAATTGGAAACCATCCCACGATATCGATTTTCGTTCACGGTATCGGCCTTTCGATTTCAATTTTTGGAGAAGTAACAAACCGTGACTCGTTGGGAATGCATACAATCAGTTTTAGTTTTTCCAGCTACCGCTATAGAAAGCATTTGGGACATCAAATGACTAAACAGGCAAGACTAGACTAACATGACTAGACAAACAAGACCGTGAGATTTTTAATACATAATCAACTTGAAGATCTTCCAAAACACATTTTACGAACGCCCGATGGCTTGCATGATCTTATTGTTTTAATGCTTATATCAACTGAATCTGTTAAGCTTCCAAATGCAAAAGCTTTTGTGAACAAAAATCGTTGGAGAAAGATTTTTTTTTTTTAGAACTTGAAATTAGTCCAAATGCTGCCAAAAGTTTTGAATTCTTCATACAAAATTGAATTTCTTCCCGTACTAAAATTCAGTTGACAAAACAGCTTACTCCACAAGACCATTCACACCGCCGAGCACTTGCAAATCAAAAAATACAGCTTGCTGAAGATAACCCTGATTTTTATAAATAGGCGTCACCTTGGACCTTAGTTTATCGAGGATGAATAATACTAGAAAATGATACTGTCATATGATTGAAAATCGGTTGAATTCTGAATAGCATGCTTTGTTTTATCTTCACATCGCATACATTCAAAGCAACAATCTAATTAATCTATGAATCATCTCTATATTGAGTATATCTTACTTATAAAAATATTGACCCCCACGGTTGCCAAATTTAAAAGTCTAACTTTCTATGGGATACGTTAAGAGCAAGATGTATACCAGGGGTGTACAAACTTTTTTTCAATCCGAGCGATCTGTTTTTTGAACTATAGATAGCGGTCTATCAACATTGTATGTGTTAAGTGGTCATAAGAAAAATAGTATATTAAAAAACGAGTTCAATAAATGTTTAGAAAACGACGAGCGTAGCGACGGGTTTTCTAATGGACAAGAACGAAAATAGCCTTATGAACGAGTTTTTTATACTATTTTCAATTTTGCGCCCTTTTATGCCATTTCTAAATAAAAAAATCGCCGATACATATTGAGAAAATTGTATCGCACTCGACCAGCAATTAACGAATTGATTGCCGAGCCATTAACGAATGAGTGTTTTAATGAGTTCATTATATACGCAAAATAGAAAATAGTATACATATTATGCAACTAGGGCGGTAAGTTGTCAATTGTCGCTCGAGAGGGCAATTGACAATACCACACGAGTTGCAGATTATATTTTTTATTGGGATCCAGGGGCCATTCAAAAAAATAGAAACAGAAATGAAGAATTTGCATTTTCAATTATCTCCGGTAGTGTGGATTCGTCATAAGAACTTTTATCAGTCTCCGGTATCACCATCGAATGTACACTCATTTTAAAACGTTTTCTTTAATTTATATTTTGTAATGAAAAAAAATTCTGTCACTTTCACGTCACTTTTTTAATATCGAGGTTTTGATTGTGTTTATTTTATTTATTCAATTGTTTTTTTTAATGTATCAGCGATTTTTATTGAATATTTGCGTGCGTTACCCAAGTTATGTGGCAATACAACCAAAAACAGCCATTTCATTCATCAAGGCGTCAAGGTAGAACTTATCCCGCATGAGTAATAAAATAGTAATTTAAAGCCAAAAATAAGATTAAATTAAAAATAAAACATATATAGTACTGATTTTATAAAATCTGTCACACGGCTTATCTCATCTCTGTCCGTCCCGCGCATCAGAGATGTAACGAATATTCGTATTCGCAGTTGCATCCGCGAATATTCGAATATTTCTTGACAATCGCATGTACAAAATTAATGCGAATATTTTGCATGCACATCAGATAATTCTTTAATTTACTCTTATTTTGAAATTGAAATGATCAACTTTTATGAAACTAAATATATTTATAAATAACCACAAAGTATATTGTATATAAACTTTATCTTTATTGCTATTGTCTACGGTGGTTTGGATTTGTATATACCATATACATTTAATTTAGTTTAATTTCCTTGTTCATTCGTTTTTTGTCTCAAGGTGTTTCTATCTTCTGCCCGTACTTCCGCTTCCCTTGTGCTTAAGCCTTTTTATTTTAGTATTTCATCCAATTCTTTATCCCACTCTTTGCTAGGTCTTCCTCTTCGTCTTTTACCAGCTTGTTCTGTCTGTTCTGTGTAGCCTTTTAGATGCCCCCATCTCAGTTGTACCTTTTGTATGTACTACCTCGCCCTTTCTACTGTTGGTTCGTCCCATATTCTTTTCTCCTTCAAGTCTATTTCGATATGGTATATAAATAAGCCCAGCACCACTAAACATTCGCTGGCTCGGAACACCCGTTGGTGGTGTGACTATATAATTGACTATATAAACTATAACGCATGTGCAGATGGTAATTCACTTAATTTAAATACAAAGAAATGATCTTAAAAACAATGTAATTTGTCTAGTGTTTGTTAGTGACATGAAAATGTACTGGGGCTAGTAATACCATGCAAGCGTCTGTTGTAGAATTCAGTATCCTGTGTAGTATTAGTCAGGAGTTTCAACATGAGATTAGTTTCAACATGAGATTAAATATATTTATACATTCAAGCTATATTTCGTCTTTAATTAGTTTGAAACTTCAATTTACTTATAAAATGGAAATTTCCGGGTGACTACTTGGCCCTGTCCTTGACGTACCCTTTCCAGGGACGTCGAGCTAAATAAGTAAAATAAAAATAAAACTTAATAATAAAAAAATTAAATTTCACTAATTCCACTTTTTTTAAACCAAGCGATAAAACAGAAGCGTGAAAACCCCAACTGACGATCTGTCGATTGATGATTTTGATGATGTCGATTGATCGATCTGACGATTTTAATCCTCGCTGTAGGAACAAGAAGACCTACTTCTGCTTGTTCACTTTCCACCATGTTCGAGAGGGTCGACGTCACTTGCCACTCGTTTTTCCGCTAAATATTCTGTAATAGTTTTTCGGATAAAAAGCTGATCGTGATTTTGGTGACTAGGGAGAGGAATATCATCTTCTCCATCATTATCACTCCATCCATTAGTAAAATCATCGTGTCGCTCAAAGATACACCTTTATTGTTTACGGAATCTTGAGTTTCATGCAATCTGCCATTGAAAAAACGTAATTTTGAAGGTGGCTCTATTTGAATGTCTTCAAGCAAATCCAAAATATGCTGTGGGACTAACGTGGCCATACGTCCCGATTTTGACGGGACAGTCCCGCTTTCAGGCTGTTTGTACTGCTGTCCCCAGCGAGGGCAAAAACGTCCCGCTTTTGCTGCTAGGGAGGTATCTACTTATTAAGGTGTAAACGCGTGACCGAAGCGGCGGGCGACGAAAGAGAGAGAGAGCTGATGACGCGCGAAAGCGTGATAACTGCTGCACTCACTCATTAAACAACCAAAGGCGGAGCTTTAAGTTCTAAGTTGCCATTGTGCCATAACAAAAATGCCCAAACGCCAGTGTACAGTGTACCTTTAATATTATTTTGCAAAACAAGTATCCGTTTATAAAACAAAGGAGTGGTACATCTACAGCAAACGTTACATGCGAAAAATGTGGTACTGATTTTAGTATTAGCAAACGGTATCAAAAAAACATATATAATCGAAAAAAAAAACAGGCTTTCCGATGAAGCTACGGCATCAAGCTCGTCAATGGTTACGTTTTTTAAAAGAACCGATTTTCCTACTTCTAAAGATTTGCATATAGCTGCAGCGGAGAGTGCGTAGACGTTTCATACTGTGCAAGAAAATCACAGCTTTCGCTCAAATGACAGTGCTTCTTATTTAATTCAAACATGTTTTGAGCAAAATTTTATATGTGCTCATAAAATATCTCAGGCTTTTGTTTTATATGTGTTGGCCTCTAGGACAAACGATAAATTGAAAGAAGACCTTCGCGAAGCACACTGCATTACTTTATTAAAAAATGCTTCAAACCTTGGCTCGATAAAATTATTTTTTTTATTAAGAGTTTTAATCCGCTATTTTTACCATAAGAAGGCGTCAAAGTCAAGGTTTTAGTGTTTCAAGAACAGCCAGGTGAAACATTATTTAACGGAAGTATTGTCTTGCAATAATGAATAAGATTTGTTTTTAATTTTGTAGAGATAATACAAACTAATCAAAGTAATAGAATTTTGGTGGAGAGAATATAAAGAGGATTAATAACAAACAAATGAAATCACAAAAAAAGAGGATCAAGAACAAATCACACGGAATACAGCTCATTGGTTTTGGATGTGTAGTCTCCCTGTTGACTTCGAATGCATCATGAAAATTTATTCTTTTTTCTACATCTACAGCGTTCTAGTAGAAGCTTTGAAAGAGTTCTGTGATTCAACTGACACAGAGTATCAGAAACTGCAGGGCTACAATAAAACACGGGGCTTGCGTTGATGCCAGCGCTTGAGAGAGTGATAATCGAGAGAGTAGCATCGACAAATGCCCAAATATTTTGAAAATATATTTCGAAAATCCCAGTTCTGAATTTTTTGTATGCACAGGCAGCGAGTTTCCACTAAGCCATGTGAAAAATCGAGGGACAATATGTGTCTGAAATTGATCCGAGATAACCTGGCACCTGGAGAATTGGCTTTTTTTCCTCGCATTGTCCAAAATGATTTAGTAAACTTACAGATCAGCAGAATGTTAAAACTAAAGTGTCTTAGCAGGAATACGACTGCTCCGTATTCCTGCTGGTATCAATTTAACGCAGAACTAGAAGTGTTAGAATGGGTAAATTTGTCAAAAATACCCACGTGGGAAGAAGTACAGAATGTCATGGATTTGCTAAACACACAGGAATTTATTAGCAGCACGCAAGATATGGAAGTGTTCGACAAGTTTTCGCTAATTTTAAACTACATTAGAGATGAAAAATCACTAGCTGGAATGCTGAGAATGCTCCTGCTGAAAACCGGTGGGAGGAATTATTCCAGTATTTCAGTGCTAGCAACCTTAACTGTACAAATTTTCGTATAATTATTGAGTACGCTATGTGTCTCCCGGGATTTAACGCACCAGTCGAAAGAGGTTTCTCTCTAATAAATAAAATATGGACAAGTGACAAAACGGAGTAAGTGTCGCAGTATTGAAAGCCATTTCGATTACCAAGACTTACATCGACAAATCATCGAATGAGCTTGATTGTTACTTAGGGTTAATCTTTTTTTCCTAATACACGTTAGTAAAATACCAAAAATGTTTTTTTTTTTAAATAAATGGTCACGTTATGATGACACGTTCTTTAGTCGAAGTTTTTTTTTAATTTTACTTTATATATTGGATCAATAAAGGTTGATGTTACAAACAATATTTCATTTTCTAAAGCTGAAAATTTGCTAATTTGCTAAATTCAAAACGGCTATCGTCTCACCAATGTGTTCATCTAATGAATCAAGATCATTAAGAATTCTTTCCAAAGTGATTAAGGGAATTACTGATGATATAGAAACATTGGCCGCATTGAATTCTTTGGTTACTTCTTCAAATCGTTCTATATATAGTAAAGCCATACATTTTTCAATGAAAACAAAGAAGCTCTAATATATAAATACGCTCTAATATATAAAAGGTGCTGATCCATCTAGTTGCATACTCTTGTATAATCTTGAGGGGTAGAATTGGGGAATCCATCCTACGTTATAGATAATCATACAAACTTAAAACAAACGGAAAACAGCCTGAATATATAAATATATTCAGCCGTTCCGCAACTCTATAACAATTACTGAGTCTTTTTAGGACTACCAAAACAAATCTCATGTGAAATTGAAAGTTATTCTATAGCTTTCAGTCACCTTCGTGACTCTCAACAAAAACCATGTGGTGTTTATGGTTAGATGTTTTTAATTTTGACATTTTGTGAGAGATACATGATGTTCAATCAACAACCTGCAAAGTTCAAGTCTCTCTCACAAAATGTCAAAATTAAAAACATCTAACCATAAACATCACATGGGTTTTCAAGTAAGTAATTTTCAAATTGTTGTTCATGGATGCCAAGCTGTGCTGATGAGAGATACATCTTAAGGGGTGTTTGATTAAGCCACTTCTGTAAAGTTCACAGCTCGTCTTGAGCAGTATTCTAATGATTCAAATGTGTTTCCATCTTCTTGCATTTTGTTATGGCAGCCACAACAGTTTATTGAGCTTTCATCGCGTCTTTTAACAAGTCCTAAATCTTATGTGAGGCACAGTCGATGTATTGATCATTTAATAAGGAAACACCTTTTTTCATGTTTGTGCCTCCATCCCGAATTAGACATTTTACTTTTTCTTTAGGTATTTCCCATGACGACAACATACCTTCAAGTTTACAGTCAATATTTTCTCCGGTATGGCTGTCATTGAACACATCTACATTTAACGCTATCACTTTTCTTACGAATTCTTCTGTAATCCCATGGCAAGTAAGACTCAGTAGTTAAACCCTAGAACAAAAATCTGACCAAATTTCACTAGTAAATAACATTTTAGACAATGCTCTTTAGTAATTCGTAGATTTTCTGGCTCACTTTGCCATATAATCCATCGCAGATGAAAGTAAAATACTGACTAGACTTTAAATTATACGATTTATGATTCCAACAGATTCCACGAAACTAAATAGCAAGTCTTCCATCGCAATCATTTCGCTTATTGATTTATCAACTGCCAAGGACCTCACAGATTCTTGAAGTGACATCTGTTTAATGTCAGATTTAGTACTTTCGTGGGAAGATGATGCTTGATGATGATGATTTCGTGGGAAGATGAAGTGCAATTCTATTAATTCCAACTTCCAGCCTGCTTACATTTCTCGCATTTTTCAATTCAGCAAACTCGGTTTTATGCATTGACTTCAAATGATTTCTAATAGCTGTTGTAGTTCAACCTTTTCGAGAATATTTATTGTTACAGAGCTTGCATCTAGCTCGTTCAGCATCGCAAAGTATGAAATAAGTCCATATTTCACTAGAAGTATAAACTAATCTACTCATTAATATCAATGTGTACATGTTAGACAGGCGGGCGACTAGGAATAGTGACGCGGTCGAAGCATTGGTCACTCCCGATGTATATTAATAAACCACAAATGTTGCAAAAGTAGAATTATACTTTCTCTTAGGACTCCCTATATAATGATAGAATCCCATGTATTTTTGTCTTTAAATGCAAATATAACATATTAGACTACATCGTTTCTGGTAAATAAATACTAATTTCTTTTCCAAATCGGTAAATCTAAAACTTGAACCGATACAGAGAAAACTACTTTACATTTAGTTTTTCATCACTTCATTTCATCATCACTAGAATTTTAAAATAAATTAATTAATTTTGAATTGTTAATCTACTTAAATTAATTCTACATATAGAAAATAAGTTCAAAACTGATTAATGTAAAAGGTTTTAACTCAAACACACTTGTAACTTTGACTAATTGAGGGCAAATTATCTGTATAACTTTTAAAGCTAAATTATGTCTGGATAAATATTTGAACGATCTTTAAATGTCATTTAAATTCAACAAATTTATAATCTATATGGTAGTAAAAGTGTAATCATAATAAAAGTGTAACTTTGTGTAATTACTTACTACGAATGGCATATTTTTGACGCGTAAGTAAAACTAATATTAGTTATTCGCATGCGCGTCCGTCTTGTTTAAAAGGCGGGGATATGAAACTTTCGGGCACATTTTGTTATTTTCACTGGATATACGTCAAAAAAGTGCCCTAAAAACATAACCAAATTGACGCTTGCGTGTAAAAAAATTTCAACTATGAAAAGGTCTATTAAACAATTATCACGAATTTAATAAATTATTTCAAAATAAAAACCCTGTTGTCACTTGTCACAGTAAATTCGTCACTTTATTACTCGCCGGCTTAAAAGTACTTTTATACCTTCTCAACAAAATATATTGTTTGATTGAAGTTATTTTGTTAATAACATTATTGTAGTATTAGAAACACGGCAGAATAGGTCTCAACGTTTATTGCTTAAATAAATTTGCTCATTTTCTTTCCATTTATTTTGAAATGCAAACAATTATTTCCCTAATAATTTTTTTTTTAAATTACCTAACCTAACCCTAACCTATCAGAACATTTATTTTCCTAATTACTATTTCTTTCTAAATTTATAATATTTTTATTTTCTAGATTTGGTTTCATTCCAAACGGAGCAAGAGTCTATTACCTCCGCCGTTCCCAGCCCCCACTTTTTGTACCGATGGTCTACCAATACATCGAAGCCACCAACAATTTGCCCTGGCTCAAGGATAATATTAAATACCTAGAAAAAGAACTCAACTTCTGGCAGAAGCACAGCATGATCAAAGTTAGATTACACGGAAAATCCTATAATCTTGCAAGATATATGCCAAAAAGCCGTGGTCCACGTCCGGAATCTTACAGAGAAGACTTCGAAACAGCCTCAAGTTTCCCGGAAAATGAAAGAGATAGGGTTTACGTGGATTTGAAAGGAGGCGCAGAAAGTGGATGGGATTTCAGCACTAGATGGCTTTATGACTCCGAAGGTGGAGTCACCTCAAATTTGACCAACATTTATACTAGGCGGACACTTCCAGTTGATCTTAATAGTTTCTTGTATCTTTCGTACGTTGAAATTTCAAAGCTTTATAATCTTATAGGTGATAAAAATAATTCTTGTATTTGGGCACGTAAAGCTAGAGATCTTAAAACTGCTATTCAAGCTGTATTCTGGAACGAAAAACAAGGTACTTGGTTCGATTATGACCTTGGCCTGAAAATCCATAGGGAATATTTTTTCCCTTCGAATTTAGCACCTTTGTGGGCAAAAGCCTTCGATACCAACGACACTAAAATAGCAGACAGAATCGTTGAGTACTTAGAAAACCAAAGTATTTTCGAGTTTTTGGGTGGTACTCCAGCTTCACTCACCCACAGTGGTGAACAGTGGGATTTCCCTAATGCCTGGCCGCCACTTCAAGATATTATGGTACAAGGATTATATAATGGTGGATCGGTAAAGTCTAAGGAACGAGCTCTAAATTTGGCCAAATTGTGGATTAATGCTAACATGGTGGGGTACAACCAAACAGGGGAAATGTTTGAAAAATATGATGCTGTTAATGTTGGTGGATATGGCGGAGGAGGAGAGTATACAGTACAAAGTGGTTTTGGATGGACGAATGGCGTTTGTTTAGAACTTTTGTATAAGTTTTTCAGGAAAGCGGCTTAAAAGTATTATAAATTATTTGTTTTGTTTTAAGTTTTAATTATTAAATTATAGTATAATTATTATTTTTTATTGTAACTATTATTTGAATAATGTAGTGAAAACAGGACAACTAACAGCATTTTTCTCTGGCTAGTCGTAATATAACGAAAGGATTTCAAAGTCCTTCGAAAATTTGTCATAATACCTATGAAAATGAAAAGTTGTCTAAATAATTGCCTGTTAGAAAAACACATTCGTGCAAAAACAAAAATATGCACATTTCTTTGTATTACAATGATCATAATTAACCAACGTTTCTAATCGCGATGTTTAGATTGAATTTAACGTTTAATTCGTACCTACATGTCATAACATAATTAAAGAAATTAAATTATGTATTCAAACCCGTAAACATGTACGCCACATTATGTATTACCACATCTGTAAAGAATGAAAAGCTGCGTCATTTCACGATCTCAAAGAACTTGTCGGCGAAGGAACGATTAGTAAAACACCAAACCGAGGTCGGCCTCGTAGTCTACAGAGTTAGAACGAGAATTACAACTCTGAAGGTCCCGGGAGCGAGTGCCGGCCGCATTTGTATCAGAAGAAAAATGTGTAACTATTTGTAATTAATTATTAGTGATTTGTAAGTCATTAATATGTGATTATTTAACTTAAATAACACCTAGATTTCTGGGTCAATGAAATGAAAAATGTGGGCAAAATACAATAGGCCACTTAGCCGCAGTGTTTGAAGGGTATTTTGATGATGAGCGTCGCCGCGTCGGGGGACTGCTATGTGAAGAAGTATAATTAGTTATACCTACATAGGTATAAAGAATAGAAAATACCTAATAGTTTCAAATTTCACGCATGAACTTAGATGTATCAATCTATCTTACAAGGTCTATTAAGTTCTTGCAGAGTTTCGATATGGTATGCGTTCTCTTCAACAGCACCGTGCCGTGTCGGTGTCAAAGAGAACGGGCGGACACGTGAGAGCAGACGTCGTTGACAATTGTGTTTATTTTGTGAATTTTTCGGAGTAAATTAATCAAGACTGAAAACTAAACGATTGGATATTGTTTGTGTTACTTACGTACATTGCTTACACATAGTAGGTCCTTGTATAATCAATACTATATCATTAGCAATCCTCTTTTAATTTCTTTGTATTCTGGTTTTATTATTCGATTTACCTAGCAGTCCCCAGACTCGACGACGCTCATCATCAAAATATTAATAGGAACTTTTAATGAAGTTTAAAGAGCAAGAGAGAATTTTTTTAATTTTTTGAGTTTTTTTGTGTCGGGGGTTACTTTAAATTTTTAATTTAATTTTATTATTCTAACTTTTTTTCATTAATAATTCGTTTGTAAATACGTGTTTAATGTTACCTCCTTGAAATTTCGTTCGTAAAAACGATTGGTGGGGATTATTTACAAAAAAGATTAAGTTTTGTCAAGTAGCAAATAAGTGATCATCAATCGCCTGAACAGATCTTCATAAACTATAGCTAAGAACCTTCTCGATCACGTCAGCTTTCAAATGCACGTTTGGATATACGGCACTAGACAAACATTTGTGTCAAATTGGTTGCAGATTAATTTTGTCAAGTAGGAAATGAGCTGAGGGTCATCAAACGCATGAACAAATCTTCATAAATTATAGCTAAGAACCTCCTCGATCACGTCAGCTTTCAGAAAAAAAAACCATCAAACTCGGTCCGTTCGTTTTGAGCTACGATTCCACAAACAGCCACATATACGAACAAACGGACAGACGGACAGACATATACGTCAAACTTATAACTCCCTTCTTTTTGTGTCGGGGGTTAAAAAACGAGAGTTTCTTTAAAGCTGATATCAATCAATCAATCAAAATTAAATTTATTTCTTAAACGATGTACACTAGAATACATATATGATAGAGTAAAAAATGAAATTAATGTAACACAATGGAATAATCAAAACAGAAATCAAAAAGATACATTAATTTAAAAATTCCTGAAGAAAATAAAGAGTATCTTAATAGAACGGATTTCAACGTCTTCTTCAAGTTTCTGCATGACACTTCATCTCTAAGACTATTTGGTAGCTTGTTGTAGTTTTTGTAGGAAACTCCAAGGATTGTTGTAGATTCACTGCAGCATTGTAAATTACACTTAGGAGTAAAGTTTCGTACATCCTCTTATGAAGTGATGGTGGTGGATATCCATGGTACTGCTCAACCCTAACTTCATTTTGTGGATGAAGCAAGCTATCTCCAAGATGTATAGACTAGTGACTGTTAGTATGTTTAGTCCTTGGAAATGTGGTCTGCAAGTGGCTGTAGAAGAAATACCCACAAGAGAGCGTATGGCATTTTTTGTGCCTTAAACACAAAGTCTATTTTACTAGAGGTTCCAAACGCTAAAATTCCATTTGTTAAAATTGACTCAATCTCAGCATGATATAAATTTAGAAGATCATGTGGGTTAAGAATTTTTCGTTACGCTCGAATAAAGAAAGCCTTACTGTTAATTTTCTTTCATAATGTATCCACTGCCATGCTCCAAGTCAGGAACTCGTCAAAATATAATCCCTGGAATCTTGTTGCTTTCGTTCTCTGAAGGTTAAAACCATCGATCGTTAAGTTAAAATTCTCCGCTTATTGACTTCGCTGTGTTTGGAAAATAATGTATTCAGTTTTATCCTTCTTTGGGAATAGTTTGTTCATCGAGAACCAAACCATCATTTTGGATAAAACATTGTTGGGTTCAATTTCATTCTCGGTCGTTGAGTTTCTGGACATAATGAAAGTTGAGTCATCAGCATATAAAATACATCGGTATAGGTAGTTCTGCATAAATGAGACTAAGTCCGCTGTATACAAGGTGGGTCATTGAAAACGAAACAGAGGAATTTTCGGATAGTTTAGGATAGATGAATTGTCAAAAAACGCTCAAACTTTAGCAGCCAAGATCTCCTGCCTGGAAGTACCAAAAGACGAAATGGTATGCAAATACCATTTTGAGAAAAAGTACACAGCGATGTGTAGTAGTAAAGCCAAGTGAAGCGACGAATCCTCACATACTACATAGAGCAATGTGCTATCAAGTACCATACGGATGGTTCGAAGACAAAATAAGGTACTGGTGCAGGAGTGTTTCGACCTAGTACCAAATACTTTGAATCTATGGGAATCTACACAAGTATCTTCCAAGCAGAGGTACATGCAATTGAAATGCCTAAAGGAAGGTAAAGGAAGCTAAAGGAAGGTGAGAGATGCAGATTATGTGGCTCAGCAAAGCAAACCCCCAAAAAGCAGCAAAACCCCCAAAAGACTGCGGAGCACTGCTCGTAAGAGACAAATATACCTTGGGGCCCGCTGATTGAACGAGGAGGCGTTGCAGTCCTTGAATCCACCCAGATCCTGGAATTATTAAAGGAATCAGTGTGCTTGAAATTCTTAAAGAAATCAGACTTGTGGAGGCGCTCTAAATGGGTAAGTATACCAACGATTAGAGTTAGTGGGAGGGTACAATATATGTATGAAGGTCGCAGTACAAGTCACTACCGAAACCTATAAATCTACATTCTATGTGGAGATGCCACCAACGTTCTTAATGTTGGTTGTAACGTTATGTGGAGATGCTATAAACGTACGTTGAGCTATGGCTCAATTCCGATTACCAATAAACGATATTTGGTTCCAGCAAGATGGTGCAAGGCCTCATGTATCCAACATATCGATGGGAGTGTTATGAGAGTTCTTTCCTGATCGTCCGATTTTCCAGCGCATAGATCAGTTGTGACCTCGCTCTCCGGATTTGTCGGCTTTGGATTATTTCTGGGGGTCATGTTAAATCTAAGTTTATCAGAACCCTAGAACCCTGTAAGACTTAAAACATTTATTCGTCAAGCTATTGGTGAGATGTCGCCAGAAATATGCCGGCGTGCAATGCGTCCATTGTTGCATCGATCTCAGTCATGCAACGAAGCAAGCGGAGGTCATCTAATCGATGTTATTATCAATAATTAATAATTTAAAATTAAGGATTAAGCATTTAACTTGTTATTAAACTTTAGATTTTATTATAAAATGTTCAACAAAATATTTGGTAACTTTGGTAAAATTTGGTAAACCCAACTTATTTCGTTTAATTTTAATTTCAGTTTAAAATAGACTGAAAGACACTCTTAATTTGTCACCCTTAATTATATGTTTTTTGACCAGTTACACAACACAAATTACAAATGAGCTGAAAAACTGGCTTTAGAAAAAACTATTTTACATTTTCAGTAAACGATTTGTAGATGGTTTAGAGTGTAGTCTGTGAGTGAGAATTTTCTTTATAGGTGGTGTGTTTATTAGAGTAT
Source organism: Phosphuga atrata (assembly GCA_944588485.1). NCBI lineage: Eukaryota > Metazoa > Arthropoda > Insecta > Coleoptera > Silphidae > Phosphuga > Phosphuga atrata. The sequence goes on from OX155893.1 coordinate 35,431,187, forward strand.
ATACAGAGTATGTATTTTTTAAATATGGAGGATCAATGAATGTACAAGGGGGACACCTTTACAAGAAAATTTCTATCCAAATCACTTAACCCCTTCGCGCTGGTACCACAACCCCTAAAATTTTAATTTGGCACGGTAGGGTAAGTGAAACCTCATTTGAAAGCCCTTTTTGCCCTGAATCTGAAACGGTTAACATTTTCCAAATTTATCGATTCGTTGTCGAGATTATCTAATTTCAAGTTATGAACGCGTTCTTCGATTATGTCGTTGAAAGGAAGTTCAATTGTTCAATCTGTCCTTGCAAAAACTGCAAAAGTGAGGTTTTAAAAAAACACAATTCAACGCCAGAAAATATTTTTATTAGTCGTTAACCAATGCTCAAATTGTGCGTATAATTGTTCTAGGAATGTTGGTTACAGTGACCAATTTCTTCGTACTCAGAGTTGGGTCTGCAGTGACTTGTCCCAAAATTACAGTAGCCTCATTTCTCACTAGGAGTTCACGTTAAGGGTTCCGTTTTTTATTGGCTACTGAACGTGTTTTTTTTAATTTCGTGACCTACTTACTCTAACACGTATTTTCGGGATGCTCTTAATCGGGATGCTCTTGAATCTTAAATAAGTCTGCTGTACAACTGCCGTTCGCACCATTTTCATTCAAATTCAACGACATTCATTTCATTTCAACGACATAAACGAAAAATGCGTTCATAACTTGAAATTAAATAATATAACTTGAAATAAACAATACATAACTTGATATAAACAAATCGATAGATTTAGAAAATGTTAGCCGTTTAGTATTTAGGTCTAAACTTGCTTTCACATGAGGTGTAACTTACCCCAACGTGCCAGCAAGAATGAGTTAAGTTATTTGGTTACAAATTTTCTTGTAAAAGGTGTCCCCTCACAAACAAAGTTGACGCGACCGAGAGTTTTATGAGAAACTATCCGAAAACCCCTCTGTTTCGTTTTCAATGGCCCACCTGGTATAATAGGAATAGAATTGGAAATAGGAATAGAATAGAATAATTAAAAAATTGACAGATCTAACTATTGCTTTTAAAACAAACAACCAAACTCGGGGGGTTTATAGGCTAATTTGTGAAGATTGTGATAAAGTCTACATAGGACAGACAGGGCGGCCATTTGGTATCAGGATAGAAGAACACGATAGAAGTCTCAAAAAAGTCTCGAAAGTACATTTCCAAGAAAACTGACTCTTCTTTTGCCAACCATTGCATAGAAAACAACCACAAATTTAATAATAAATTCGATATATTACACACAGAAATAAAAAGTAAAAAACTCAACTTATTAGAAAGTTTAGAAATTAACAAATATAATAAAAAAGGCATCATCTTAAATGACCAAATAGATCTAAATAATTCTCCCCTACTAAACCTAAATCTGTAATAACCACCCCCCTTGTCAAATGTTTTTTTCATGTATATATAAGAAGCTTGTTTTTTCTATATATCATCACCATGAAGCCACACGGAAAAAAGTACACTCTAAAAATTTCAGTTTAAATAGTAGCAGCGGCCTTACGAATACAAATTTGAAAAGATTTGCAGTCGCATACTGTAATTTTTAAAACTTATTAACTAATAATAGCGGAAACTGTAATTTAAAAAAAAAGCAATTGTTAGTTTTTACAGTTTCAGATTTGTAAGGCCGATGCTACTATTTCAACTGTAATTTTTAGAGTGTACTTTTTTCCGTGCACAGTGTGGTGAAACATATGTAGTATCATACAAATAAATTTTGAAATGTAATAGGAATAGAGTGGGAGTCAGAACACTTCCAGCGGCTCTGATATACCTGTTTCAATATTTGAGGTGACTTTTACTTATTGTCTCCTGTTTAATAGTTAGAATTGTATTAAGTTACACACATCTTTCCACGAATACTTTATATAGTTTATTAAGTTTAATAGTTTATAAGTTAAAGGTGACTTTTGTCACCGTGACTGTTTTTTCACTGTTGTTCGGTCTATGAATATCTATGGAGATGCGCGCACGAACAAGCCCGTGACAAAACTGTCATCGCAACGCTAGGTTTCAATGGTTTCAATAGACGCGCGCGAACTAAAGACAAAATTGTCATTCTCCGAGTCATCCTTCATTTGCATTCCGACTATCGACACCGTAGCACACAAAAATGGCGTCAACGTCTTCTCAAAACGTGACGGTGCATGAAGACTACATTGATAATGATGTGCTTATAGAAGAGGTGGAAAAAAGGCAGCAGTTTTCGATAAAAAAAGTCTTTCTTCAGTTGGGACAGACAATATCATGTTCGTATTTTTGTATATTTATGCAGGTCCTAAATTATTCAACTGTATTTAACCTGTATTCGGAGAAAATCTTCAAAGAAGCGCTCAAAGACACCAGCGAAGGCATCAAGATGAATGGGGAGCTTATAAACAACATCCGATACGCCGACGATACCATCGTACTTGCTAGCAATTTGGAAAGCTTACAAGAACTAATGACCAAGATTCACACCACTAGCTCGGAATATGGCCTCAAGCTCAACAAGAGCAAAACAAAACACATGCGAAGAAGCCGAAATGCTTCAGATCCCAGTGTATTGATGCTAGAAGGAGAGATCATCGAACGAGTAGAGAAGTACCCTTACCTGGGAACTACCCTTACTTGTCAACGACAACTGGGAGCACTCCGTAGAGTTGAACTGCAGAATAGAGAAGGCTAGAGCGGCATTTAATAAACTCAAAACAATGCTATGCAGCAGCGACCTGACATTACAACTAAAGGTCCGAATGGTCAGGTGTTACGTTTTCTCTGTTCTGTTGTACGGCGCAGAAGCATGGACGCTAACGGAAGCAACAGAAAGGAAGATAGAGGTGTTCGAGGCTCTGGGTATATTGAAAGCTGCTCCGCATATGCTGGCGGGATCACATTACGAATGAGCTGGTAATGCAAAGAATAGGCACGGAGAGGCAAGTTCTGAGCACAATCAAGAAGATAAAAACTGGCTATATGGGCCATATAATGAGAAACCAGAAATACCGCTTACTACAGCTGGTTCTGCAAGGAAGAGTAGATGGACACAGAGGACCAGGTAGAAGAAGAAACTCGTGGCTAGGAAACCTGAAGCAGTGGTTCTCGCTCACTTCGACACAACTTTTCAGACAGGCTGTAGATAGAACGGAAATTGCTATGTTGATCGCCAACATCCCGAAGGGATAAGGCACGCAAAGAAGAAGAAGAAGAAGAATGCAGGTCATAAAGTAGTTCATCAAAACTTCCAACACTCATTCTAAAATATTGAAAAAATTACTTTGGATGTTGTCGAAGTTTATAAAATATATTGTCTCTTCGAAATCCATATATACAAATGACACTTGGATTTAAAAATAGTTTGGTGACTGTCATCTTTCGTGAGCGCACTCCACTTTGGTGACGTGAAGTGACAGTGACAAACAAAATTTTGTCGCCGTGACAAAAGTCACTCCTGCGCGCTAGCTCTAAAAGTTGCGGGTCAGACACAATCGAAAGCCTTCGATAGAACGGCGAAAGTGCCCATGGGATCATTTGCAGTATCTACTTCATTTAGAAGTTGAATGTACAACTTGGAAATTGCTGTGGCTGTAGCTTTGCCCTTACGAAATCCATGTAGTTCTATGGGAATTAGATTATATTTATAGATAACTGAATTTAGGCGGCTGAGAATGTTATATTCTAAAATGTTGGATAAGGTGGAGAGAATAGTAATCGGCCTGTAGTTGTTAAGTTTTATCGCCTTTCTTAAATTCAGGAATTACGATGGCCGTCTTTAAAACCTCTGGAAACGCTTCAGCATCAATAGCGGCATTAATAATGTGCGTTCAAATTTTTGGTATTTCATCCGGACCAGCAGATGACTTATTTCTGAGATAGTGATCGATTAAACCAAATATTTCTTGTTCAGAGACTTCCAGCTCAGACGACAAATCAGGAAGAAATCCATCTTCGCACGTATGTACGTACTTACAGGCGGCCCTGAACCTTCAGCAGGGGTCCGATGTTACTGGAGTAATATCCTTTAATTCGAAGTGATTTGAAACGGCCTAGTTATAATTAACGATTTCGCATACTGGAATTTGATCCTTCGGCATTGTATTACGACCCTTTAGGAGTTCTATGTTTCTCTTTTCATATAACTTTCAAATTTGATGTACCTATTGATGTTATGAAATCCATACATACACGATAAAAAATGATTAATTGAAACAACTTTAATGAAATCATACAATTTTTATTAAAAAATTCCTCTTTAGCGCAAAAACATTTCGAATTTCTTTGGTACATTATACAACTACATATATATATTAACAACACAAAATATCCAGATAACAATATTTTCTTTAATATACAGTATGTGCAACCTTAAAATCTATCTTCTTCTATACAATGTTATAGAAAACCTTTCAACCCAAAACACAAAATAACATAAACTTCAGATAATAACTACAATAGCAACAAACCTATTTTTACGAACAATTTGGATTACAAAAACAATTATCTTGGTACTATACCAACATAAGTAAATTAACTTCTACTTGGTTCTTTTCGGGTCTATGTCCACTTATGGCTATTTAATGCGTTGCTAAGATAACATGTACAGAGTAAATTTTGTTCTTCTGTGTTTTGTCGGAAAGGACAAAATTCACAATTTCGAGGAAAAAAAAAAACAAAGTCGAATCTAAATCGGCAAGCATTAAATTTTCTTAAGATACTTTTTTTCCAGTTTATTTTCTTTTCTCGTATGCTCCAAGCTCTCAAACGAAATAAATTAGTATAGGATTCTTAAAAATTAAATAATACTTTAAAATTACACTTTTAAGTAATAATTAAAAATAACATTTTCTTTCTCGCCTCTTTTATCTCCTACTCATCTCATTTCTATCTTATCTTTATTAACTTTCTTAACTTCTTATCTGTTATCACAGCAAAACAATATGTGAATATTAAATAAAATCAATTGCCGAGATATAAATAATCAACAGGCGAAAATAAATAGCCTGTTGTTATTATAATTTAAAAGAAAAGGATTTAGTGGATTAAGTTCGGGTCTCTTCGGCGGTTGGTGTTGTCAGGAGCGAAGCAACAGGTGGTGACGCCTCTTTTCCACTTTCAACTTTAACTCCTACCAGTTGATTAGCAGAGGGTGTGCCTAAACTAGACGCATGACTACTTGAACGGGAATGACTTCCTCCAACAGGCGTTTGAACTTGGGGTGTAGGAGGACTCTTAACTCCTATTAAAAACGAAAACATTTTTTTTAATATCCAGTAATGTTAAATAATTACAATAGTGACAACATTATAGTAACACTTTTTCTTTGAAAAATAAATTTTTTCAATGTTCACCTGTTTGCACGTTTCGCATCTGCATGTGATATTTGTAAATGTTTTCTGTAGACTCGACTACTCCTTGGGTTAAATTTAAGCTCCGCCCCCTGACTCCAGTTTCCTTGGTTTTAGGCGACCACCAATTGACGAACGTTCCAACCACAGGAACTTGTCTTAAAATGCCCTCTTGCCACAATCTTTCCTCATTTTCTTTCTGCAGATCCAAGGTTGCCGTCTCAATACCTGGTTCGAGATAATATTAAATATTTGATATCAATGGACAAATATGCTTAAATTTACCTTTTTTTACGATTTCGCTCATCGAATCTAAAACCCTTGAATTTTCTTCAACAGATTGTCCAACTCGAATGACTAAATTGATGAGTTCATCTACGTCTGATTGTGGTGTGAGCATACCAAATCTCACGCACATTAACCCATCTGTGCCTTCACCAAGAGAAAAGGCAGAATCTGTTGACCTTAAAGAATCAACGAGTGCCATATTCAAATTATTTAATTCCTCCTTGGCTTGATCCGTTAACAATTCTTCCCAACCTTCTGGAGCATACCGCACACCACCCAAACCTAACCATAAAATAATAATAAAAAAAAATTGCACAATCCAAACTATTTCGTATTTACCTGCCCATTCGGGTAGTTCTACAATTTTGAGAACAGGAGAAGCGTCAATAAGTTTGACGAAGGTTTCTTTATGCTGAATGGTCGCTCGAAGAATAATCAGTTGTTGCTCAAGGCATTGGACGAAAGATTCGTTATCTGCCATAGAAGGTTGCTGACCATTTGTGGATTCAAATGGACAAAACCGGAGGACTACACCTGTGCCCTCATGCTCACATATGTCAATAGGTACCTAAATTCGATAATAACAAGTGTTAGTGCTTAATGTGTAATAGAATTTATAAAGTACCTGTGGCGCATCTAGTTGTAAAATTTGACCAAGCCAAGAGTTAAGTTTGTCATAATAGGCAGGAATTCTGCCTAATGTTTCACCTTCTTTAAGTTCAGGCATAAATTGGAAGACAACGCTGCAAGCTGTGGTTTCAAATAATAACTACAAATAGAGAAAACACAACAAATAATAGTATATTAAAGAACGAGTTCAATAAGCGCGATTTTTCAGCACGCGTCCATGTTTAGAAAACGACGAGCGTGGCGAGGAGTTTTCTAATGGACAAGTGCGAAAAACAATATATGAACAAGTTTTTTATACTGTTTTTCTATTTTGCGCTCTTTTATGCCATTTTTAAATAACAAAATCGCCGATACATATTGAGAAAATTGTATCGGCGATCCATTAACGAACCCATATGAGTACATTTTACACCCACTTTAATGATTTCATTATAGACTCAAAATAGAAAAATTATCTTAAACAATCAAATCAAGAATTACGTAATTTAAACTTTACTACTTATTTATACTTACAGGTATGGTTGTAGGTTTCGATATTAATTCAGAAACAGTATATGTTCCACTTTCACCACCAGGTTTTTGACTCTAAAAAACATGAAACCTAAAATTATTTTCGCTTTAGAATGTTTGTTACTTTCTCTTACCAAAACTCTCACTTGTCTATAACAGTCAACAGCAGCCCAAAGTCTCTCACTTGATAAGAAATTATCCCTAATCCTAGCGTGTACACCCTCCCTACCTAAAGCTTGAAGCCCCGCCCACAGAGGTAAAGCAAAAATCCTCCTTCCTTGATGGTCATTGGTTAAACCAGCAATCATAGGCAATGTACTTTCTCTACTTGCACCTAACTGCCTTTGTCTACCCTCAGCTACGTTACTTTTATCCCACAGCCTGTACAAAGTTATCATAGGCAAGCCTGGAAGACCAAGCCAGTTACCTAGGGGAAGGGTAAAACTGTCAGCGATTGCTGGTTGATGGCCGTTAAGGGGCTGTAGTGGCAGAGCCAACGCGGCTAAGCTGTGACCACGTAGGTGAAGCCAAACATCATGAGTTCGGCAGAGTTCTTGTAAGCGGGGAATGTTGTCTAGGTGGCCTGTTATTGGAGTTCCTGCGTCAGCTATCAAGACTAGAGGGGTACGACCCGCGGCTATATCCTCAGCTAACATTTTTTGAAGACTAGATACATCCATAGTAAATTGTGAACCTAACAGGAAAAACAATATAAATGGCATTAGTTTCATAGTTTTAACATCTTATAGTGACAATTACATTTGACAATATAATTTGACAGTTGTCAGTGAGAATTAACAGTTATTATTTAAACACATTCAAACATTTTATAGAAATTTTTCTAAGCATAATATCAAAATAAAGGCATGACATTTGCACCTTTTTAATCAATAATTCTTTGACTAACCAAAATGTGTGTTGACAGGTACAGGTCTGACACATGAGAGTGGTAGTCCCAACTGTCTGCAAAGATGTTGTACAACGCCCAATGGAGAAGCTACGCTGCTATAGATTGTGGGCGGAGCCGCAGTGAAAGCCAACGCCCCATCCTCCAGATACCTTGGGTATTTATAATGCAACATCATACGTGTAACCCTAACCAAACCTTCCAACTGGTCATCATGATAAAAAGCAGCAGAATCCAAAAACCTTGAAAATATAATATACATAATCTAGTTAAATTGCACTAAATTAATTATTTTTTTTATATCCTCCTGAGGCCACGTCCATTAAAATGGACATATTAGTTTTGAAACGTTTTAGAGTCAAATTCGTTTCTGTCGGACTAAAACCCGGCAGTCCATTGAAATAGACGTACATAAGGTGCCATTCTATCGGTGTATTGGGGTGCAAAGCTAGTTCGCGTCCGTAGTAGAACATAAACTGCATAAACTGGCAGCCTGATTATAATTTTTGATCTCCTGGCTACATACATCACAATGGCTAAGAAAAATTGGACCCTCAGTCCGAATTTGCCAGTTGAACATTGAAGGAATAAGCAGAGCTAAATGCCGACATATTATGTGATGTGTGCCATACGATAAAAAAATAAATAAAATCGGTGTATTGACCAAGTGGGGTTACTTGTAACTAGTTGATCAGCTGTTAAAGTGTGACGGAAATGAGTGCATTCGGTAAGGCAACATTTGATGTCCACTTTGAGACATATTTTTGAAAATTCAAAAGCAAATCTTTGGATGCAGAGGCAGAGAGGTTTAATCTTACAATGCATTTCTATTCATTTCACAACAATTTATATACCCTACACTCGGAATTAATTCATGTACATTTAAATGGACTACAAATCAATATTTTTTTTTATTTAGCAATATTTGACAATAGAACCCACCTTCGACCTGAAGAACATGAAGCAGAATTGCTAAAATGTTTGGAAAATTAAGATATCGAGCGATACGAGGACGAAGAAACTAATTCCGATTCTGAAAATGAGAATTTTGAAAATAATGAAAACTTTGCTGAAAGTCCAGAGAAACAACCTGAAGAGGAAGCTTCTGCCGCCTCTAGTTCGGATTCCGATCCAGAATTTAACATTCCTCTAATTAATTTGGAAGCCCTTTATGGACGAAACTTCTCGAAAAAATCTGACAGATATAACAGACCACAATTTGATACACAAGCTCCTACTGATACTGATAGACACTTGGAGCGAAAAGATTGGTAAATCTCAGAATACATGGCAATGTATCTTGAAGTCAATTTAAAATATCTTTTGGAGCACGATAAATCCAACAATTTGGTGACAGATGAAGTAAGGAAATTCTTTGGAATTTCCATCTTGATGTCTGATCCTAAGTTTCCTCAGATTAGAATGTATTCGACCGCCTCAACGCGAGTGAAGCGTATAGGCACTAGTAAGGCTCAAAAAAAGGTTTTTTGCTATTAGAAGCAATTTGAAAGTTTTCATAGATAATGACATACCGGAAAATACAAAAAAGGATAAACTGTGAGGAAACTTTCCATCATGATGGAAATTCCTTGGAATGTCTGGTCTCAGTTTCCTCATATTAGAATGTATTGAACCGCCTCAACGCGAGTGGAGCTGATCGTCACAAGTAAGGCTCGCAAAAGATTTTTTGCTATTAGAAGCCATTTGAAAGTTGACATACCGGAGAATACAAAAAAGATAAACTGTGGAATATCACACCGCTTGCAGGCAGAATTCGAAATGGTTGTTTATCTTTCTATCGCCGACCGATAGTAGCTGTTGATGAGCAGATGATCTCTTTTACAACGTAATAATGTGTGCAACGTGTATGCAACGTTAACCCTTTATTACCTGACGGTACTTTCAAGTCAACCGCATATTTTTTCTTGTAACTTTAAAATATGGTATTCGGTTTGCCTCCACGCCTGACAGTACGTTAGAGTATTTAATCCCCCAATTTTACATATTGCGTCATCATTCTGTTAGTAACGAGTGCTTCACAATAGGAATTAAGTTGCTAGCGAGAGCGTGGTCGCATTAATTCGTTAGCAGCTTAGTTTTATCAATTTTTTTGTTTATATTTTCTGCTCTAAACATGTAACAAATAGTTTTATCCTACTTTTTGATATATTATTTTGATATATGGCCTTAACGGGTTAAGCAGTTTGTAAGGGGCAGGTTTGGCTGAGGACTTAAAACTTTTCGTAGGTAGATACCTCGCCCTAACATAATAAAGAGTTACAATGAATTCATGGGGGAAATTGAACCTGTCATTTCGAAGAGGGTCCATAAGTCCATGAATTAAAACTTTTCAGAATCAACAAAAATATGTTTTTTGTTAAAAAAGTCATTGACGCTGAAGATACTGAATATAGAGTTTGTTGAATAAAAAACATATACGCACTCTTTCGCACTGTACTCTTTTCGCATGGAATATGTAAAACGCTTCAATGAATAAATTGTCGTAAAAAAGTGATATTTCAAAAAAGTGTGACTCGTGCACTTTTCGAAATGACCGGTTCAATTGATTTAGTAGACAGGATGATAAGTTACTCAGAGCATGTGATGTATATGACCATGTGATCCATGCCCAGGAAAAAAAAACAAGCTCAGGCAAAAAAACAGATATACTAGTGGAACGACGAAATTGCACGTACAAGGACAGAGTGTATAAATAATAGAAGGAAATACCAAAGAGCAAGAAGTAGACATAGTGAAGACGACAAGCTTGTTACTATACAGAAGTACGCGGCCACAAAAAAAGAACCAAAAATAAACAAATCTAAAAGGGATCACTGGGCAAAGCTGTGCAAGGACATAGACGAGAATGTATGGGGGGAAGCATATAGGATCACTCAAAGACATGTAAAAGTACGCCACGCCTCCAGCTTCCAGCACAGAAAATACACGAGATAGTAGGAGTTCTCTTCCCAACACACGACACGCCACAGGGGAAACAGCCGACAATCTATACTACCGTAGAATTCATAGAAGGCAAACGGAAAACCTGCAATCGACTTCGTACTGGGCTTCGACACACTCTGGAACGTGATGTACGATGGAGTGCTCAAAATGACACAACCCGAAGGAATAACCACTATTGGATTTGCAGATGACCTCAATAGTCGCAACAGCAAATACAGAAAAGAGCCTGATGCAGAAAGCAAATATAGCGGTCGAAAAAATAAACAAATGGATGACAAGTAAGAGGTTAAAACTTGTGCCTGAAAAAAGCCGTGCTCTGAACGGTTAAAGACAATTGTCACCGATATCCTTTATGATCCAAGAGACGAAGATCAAATCCAAGGAATGGGTAAAATATCTGGGAATCGTCATGGAAAGAGTATTAAACTTCTCGGCTTACATAAGCTAGGCTGCTTCAAAAGCTACAAAAACCGCACTAGAAAAACTGATGCCAAACTACAGAAATGAGGTCCAAAATGCAGCAAACACAGGTTGTTTTGATCATTGGCCCACTCCAACGTGCTGTACGGGGCTCCTGTGTGGGCCAATGCACTGGCAGATAAAAGAAGCGACAACTGGCCATGGTACAAAGAAATATGGCACTGCGGGTTTGCAGTGCATACAGGACCGTAGGTAGAGACGCAGCCCTCGTAATCGCCGTCATCGTCCCCATCGAGCTAACTGCGCAAGAACGCAAGTCTTGCTACCTAGCAGGCCGAGACAAAGGAACAGGCAGGCAAAATACGCGTAAGGAATGGCAAAGAAAAGGGAAGCATACAGAAAGGGGACAATGGACTAGGATTATTAATCCCGGACCCAATCAAATGGAAAGACAGAAAGCACGCAGCACCCAACTTCCACCCGACACAGATACTCACGGGACATGGAACTTTCAAGGACTATTTACACAGCATTAGCAGAGCAAGAGAAGCACAGGGTGACTACTCGAAAAGGGCGACGGCTTGTACCACACACTATTCGCCTGCGACAGATGGGAACGCAAACGAGCAACGATAATGAAGGACGGACTGCTAGAACCAGAAACGATAATAGAACACATGTTAAGAACAGAAAAAAAGTGGGACAACGCGATCAAAGCGATAAAAGACATAATGACCTAAAAGGAGGAAGACGCAGTAATGCGAAGAGCGGGGCCGGGGTGTCTTGTTCTATGTTCTTTATTACCTTTTTCGATATTTAGCCACTTTGGGCCACGCTTAATAACAACAACAGTATATTTATAATGATTAATGTAAAATACATTAAATACATTATTTCTCCTTTCCAGTTTCTTTCTTCCTTTTCTCCCAGTATTTTTTCATCATTTCGCGTTATCTTTTCTGTCTTTCAGGGTCCTATTTCGTGCCCCTCATCTCTGTCTCTCTTGCCGGGAAATCGCCGTAGGTTCTTATCTTCTCTCTTACTGTGTTTCTCTCGTTCATGTCCTCTTCCGTTATTCCCATCAATGCTAGGTCTTTTTCCACTTCCATGATCCATTTCCCTTAGTCTCTTAGGATTTTCCAGGCCATAAAGATTCTTTTGAGGAGCCTGTCATTACTCATTCAGATTATGTGTGCATAAAAGGATGCTCTACGCTTTCTCATGGCAGTTGATAGTCGTTCTGTTTGTTTACTGCTATATAGATCCTCGTTGCTTCTGAGCCTCCAAGACTCGCCCACTTTTACTCGTCCTAGAATTTTCCTTAGATTTCTTCTTTCTCAGTTTTCTATTTTTTCTATCCAGCCTACTTGATCTAGCGTTAAACATTATGTGGAATATAGTACTTTTGGTTTAAGCACTGTATTTAGACGTCTTATCTTCGCGTTTATGGAGATTCTTGCTATAAACACCTTTGCATAAAAAGTATGCTCTATTTAACTTTAAGACCCTATTGTCGTATGCTTCTTTGTCGTTTCCATTTGGTGCTATTATTTCTCCTAAATACTTTCTGGACACGGCCAATTTCTCCGTACCTAGTTTTAATTTTTCTCTGTGCCGACTTTTTTTCTGTAGTGAAATACTTTGTCTTTTCAAAAGATGTATGTAGGCCAATTTTCTTCACGATTTCTATGAGTTATGAGTATAAGTTTTCGAATATTACTATATCGTCTGCAAAGGCCAAGCAGTCCACTGTAATGGGTTTTCCTGTGTATTTATCTTTATTTAGCTTTACGCCTTGAAAGTTTTTCCCTCCTATCTTCATTCTCCATTCTCTGATGACCTTTTCCAGCGCACAGTTAAACAGCAATGATGAAAGCCGTCTCCTTGCCTAAGTCCCGCTTTAATTTTGATTAGTCTCGATAGCAGTCCCTTAAATTTCACCTTGGAATATGTGACGGTAAGAGTTGCTTCTATTAGTTTACGTGTTTTGATGTCCAATCCCATGTTCTACAAGCTTTTTGGAAATCTACGAATATTGTTACCAATTTTTTTCCGATTGATGTGTAGTGTTTTTGTATCATTTTGAGAAGCCTCTTCGTACCCCCCGATTTGGCCATCTAGTTGCGCCTCTGCCCTTTTTAATATCACTTTGGATAGTATCTTATATACTACCGGTAGTAGAGATTCGTCGATAGTTATTTACGTTTGTAAATTTTTGTCTCCTTTCTTATGTATTGGTTGTATTATTGCTTCTTGCCACTCCCCTGGGATCTCTTCTTCCTCCTAAATCTTCTTGATCATCCTACAGATGTTTTCTACCATCCTCTGGTTCCTATTATTATTATATAATACATATATTTTAGTCTTAATAAAAACAAACAAAAAGGATGGTAAGTTACTACAGAATGTCTGTAGTAACACAGAAACTTATTAGAACAAAGAAATGGAGACTAGGACGGTGCAAACGATTTTGCAATTGATTGATTTAGCGATAGCCAACTCGTGGATTTTATATCGCGAGGATAGAGAAAAACTGGGTGATTACTTCCTTGGTGGAGAAATGGGAAAGAAAATAACGAAATTTTTTTGCTGCATATTTTGTTGTTTCGATTTACTCAAGAAACAATCCTGTAGGCTACGCTGCATCGACACGTTCAACCCCAACAATACAAGTAATGAAGCATTTAACGAAATTAAGTAAAGTGAAAAATTCAATTCAACAGTTCAAAAAAAATTCAACAATTGCAATTTTTATTGCGAAACATGTAACACATGTATGTATTACCGCCGGACGTAATTGTTTTTATGATTACCATATCTCTGTACAAAAAATTACTAACTAATACAAATTATAAACTAATACGGATTTTTTTTTTCGTTTACCTACATAATAATTTTGACTTAACTACGCTCCGACGTGCATTAAAATGGACAAATTTTTTTTCAAAAAACCTTATCTTAAAGAATCTCAATTAAATAATTTAAGATTTTTTACGCATAGGGAAAGTTTCATGCATTTCTGTCTACCCGTCATCAGAGGGGCCTCAGGAGGATATACTTTTTTATTTATTTTACTTTTTACAGATTTTTTCATTTCATTCTGTTTCATTTTCTCCCGAATGCTTTTCCCTGGGGGAAACAAACAGCCGTTTTGTTCAAAAAACTTATTAACGTTGGCCTAAATTTACAGTTTCATAAATTGTATCTCTTAAATGGAATTATCCATAGAAAAACTGTTATCACATTGGTACTAAACATAGAAAACCTTCTTTACTAATATGTAATTTGATAAATAATAATTACGAAAAAAAAAATTTTTATTACTCATGCGTTAAAAGTATAATCTGGCGCATGTTTTTTAGTACGAGAAATGCCACTTTTGGTAGTATTGCCACGTAACTTGGGTAACGCATGCAAATATTCAATATCGCTAGGTTACATTAAAAATAACAATTAAATAAATAAAATAAATTATTTGTGTATTTGACCATCTTGAAGTTTTAATATTTTGTTTTGTTATTTTATACTTTATTTACGTCAAGAAGACTAATAATTACTATTATTACCAACTAGTTTCGGCTCTTTATTACTAAAAATTATCCATCATCAGGGTAAAACATGAACTTTTATATATGAAAATAAAAACTAAAACTATTATATATTACTACCTCTGTTCCAGAATAAGTGAGCTATTTCAATTTTTATTGAAATTTATTGAACTGTAATAACATTTTTTTTAATTTCAATTATAAACATATAGTATTTCGTACTACGCTACGAACATAGGATGTTTTTTTTATTAAGTTGACGTTTGCTAATAGTAGTACTAGTGATAATCAGTTTGACTTGATTTTTGACACCAGCTACAATCTCAGTTTTTGTTTAAAAATTCTTGAAAGAGTTGGGGTTAGCGAAAAAATGCCAAAACCTAATTTAAAACATATGTCTAAAGAAAAACTTCGTAGGAAAGTGCAGTCAGTTTCCGCTTAGTATCAATTGCAACACCGATGTCATTAATACTGCCAAAGAATTGCAGAATTCACTTTTAACCACTAGTAAATATGTTCAGTTCATAATAATTGTACTTTATTAATGTGTTGTATCAGAATAATTCATTCAAAATGTTTCCATTGATGAAGTTCTTAAATTTTTTTAATAGCTCACTTATTTTGGAATTTCTAAAAAGGTTAAATAGCTCACTTATTGTGGAACGGAGGTTAGTATATAGTTTTAGTTTTTATTTTCATATATAAAAGTTCATGTTTTACCCTGATGACTAATTTTTAATAATAAAGAGCCGAAACTAGTTGGTAATAATAGTAATTATTAACTTTTTGAAGTAAATAAAGTATAAAATAACAAAACAAAAAATAAAATAAACACAATCAATACGTTGATATTAAAAAAGTAACGTGAAAGTGAGAGAAATTTTGTTCATTACAAAATTAAAATTAAAGAAAACGTTTTAAAATGAGTGTAAATTCTATGATGATACCGGAAACTGAGAAGAGTCCTAATGACGAATCCACACCACCGGAGACAATTGAAAAAGCAAATCATTCATTTTTTATTCAATTTTTTTTTATGGCACCTGGATCCCAAACTTGTAAGATAGGGTATGTATCGCATGAGTAATAAAAAATATTGTTTGTAACCTGTTTGTAATTGCTTTCTTGAGCGAATGTGCGACTCACTTCGTTCATGCACTCAATTACCCTCTCGTGTCAACCATAATTGACAACCTACCGCCCTAGTTACAAAATATACTATTGGAGCATTAAGGTTGATTCCCATATGCGCGACACTCAGCTACGCGACGTCGTGCGATATCGCATGTCAAATAATGATTAGTCGCGTAGCTGTCGCGTGGCCATAGTGAGAACGTGCCCATTTAAAACAATGTAATCATTATTTGACAGGCGATGTCGCGTGACGTCGGCCTATTCATCATACACATCAAACCAAAATATTATATATTATATTAATATGTATTTATTAAAACACTATATTTTATGTTCGAATATCCTACTGTTGAATTACAAACTTTTCACAAACAGTCACATTTTTTCATTATTAGCTAATTAACTAAACATTAGTTTACATCAAGGTAATATATTTTCTGTTATTATGAAATAATTATTTAAATAATCCTTATCTATATGGTCTATTGTTTTTTATTTAGCACGTATTCTAAAACGTGGCAAAGTAAGAATATTGTGAAAGCGAGAATAATATCAATGCAATTGCACTGTAAATTCTTATCAAGCTAAAAAGAAAATACGAATATTTTTCGTTATCTGTCGATAACATGCAACATGTGTCGAGCAGCTCATTATCCGTATTATATTTATTTTTTCAGTAATTTGAATGTCGCAATGCTTAGAATTAATGAGAAAAAACCTATTTCTGTACACTCAGGATTTTTGCCAAACAGTCTACCTACACAAGAAAACTACGTCAACGGCTTCTAAAAACTCAATATGAACAGTGACAAAACAAATAAATAATATTTTATCAACAAACAAAACACATAGTAATTTTTAAGTTTTATATATAATATGACTTAATGGTCAATATCAATCAAACAGTATATTAGAAGACTATCTAGTCATACAGACAGTAGTCAATTTGATAGAGAAGCTAGTTAAGCTGGAAAAAGAAGAACCAATATAAAAAAGACAATAATTAGAAATTTGCTTCTCCAGTATTCAAAGAAAACTAAAGAAATGCTTTTTCTGTCTAATGGTCTAGTTTTGTCTGCTTACTACAGTTTGTTTAGTTTGTATTTCATAAATAGTAGGGTAAAGTGTGTAGTTATTGACCCTCAGATAGTTATTGACACATTGCAGTAAAAATGAACAAAATAAGTTTAAACTGCTTCAATAGCTGTTTTATGGAGCTCTTTAATAAGAATGTCGACGGTCCCTAGCTACATAAAGACATCAAAAACCGAGGTTTACAGAAGAGCGTTATTTATGTTCAAACCGCTCAAGAAATAATTATATGTACAATTATAAATTATTTTTTTTCTGTAATGTTTTATTAGCTTTAGGAACTTTATAATAACTTTACATATTTCTTTTTTTATATTTTGTTGGAAAAACTGATAAATGACTGTTTCTACGCTGATATTAAAATAAAAGCATGTCCGACATGTCTATGATACCTTTATATACTCAGGAATGAAGAAAACAGTTTATAATATAGAATTTAAATAAAAAATAGAAATAGATATCCGCATCTACGACACTTATTCGTCGTAAATGTAATACTTGTTCTCATATACGATATGTAAATGACGTTAAATACGTAATATTAACAAAATATAAATATACAGGTATGTGCATATGGAAAATCTAAAGCCAATTGTGCAATAAAAAAAATGCCATTTTTGACATGGCTTTATGTACGTCGATACGGGACCGTCGATTTGTCCTCTACCAAGTGGGCCAATAATTATTGGAAAACTGTGCCAAGTATCATCAATAGCTATTAATCAAGGCCAATAGCTATTTTCTGAAAAAAAAATTGTCTGTATTTTGGAAAATGGTTCTACAAATTTGCAAATTTGCTTTTTATGTAGTTCTAGATTGACTATAGTTTTAAAATGCTTATAAAATATCCTGAATTAAATTAATTGTCTTGTGGGACCCTGAGAAATCAAGTAAGAAACAAGTAATTCTTGCTTAGGTGGGCCAATGGCTATACATGTAATCCTATAATGACCTAGTGCATTAGTTTTCTAGCAACAGCCTATGAGTTGCAGCTTTGAATACCAATGCGGGTAATTCTTCTAAAAGCACTTTTAGAATTTGGAAACAGAATATTGTTAACATTCATTCAGTTAAAATGGGAAGTAACTTTTTAGGTTTTATGTAATACCTGGATATTGAACACTACATTAGAAGCCCTAATCAAGATTATCAACCCTGAAGTTTCTAAATATCATTAGGCCTCTTAGTGTTGGTGATACTAGCTGTATTGTTTAATACAAAGCAAGAATCAACTGCTAATGTTACAAGAATTGTATGTCTAATCCAGTCTTCTTCATCTACTCCTATATTTGCAATTTCGTAAAGGTAACTTTTGTTGTATTATATCCAAAAATCATATTAACTTTTTTGTATTATATTAATATTTACCCAAACATTTGACTCAACCATCTGGTAACGTCGGTAGAAAACCGTGTGCTCAGTTTTTGCAAACTTGGTTTCTCCAAAGCTCCACAATATGCAGCCAAGCTATGACTGGCGACAACCAGCCTCGCAACTGGATCTAAAATAGGCAAGGCAGCTGCACTTTCTCCATCTTCTTCACTCAAGACCAAGCCCTGAATAGTTTGGAGAATCTCTTCAGACTCTCGTCTTACTAAGCCTAAGAAAACTGTTGACGATTGTTCAGGTACTGGAACACCTTCGGCAACTTTCTCCAGGCGACTGACTATTTGTGAAGCTTCAATGGCTATTTCCCCCAAGGAAGGCTAGAAAGAAGAACATGTTTTATTTGGAATAGTAGAATAAATGAAAGAAGTTGATGATGGTAAATAAACTTAAAGTAAACTGAAAACACTTGTGAGACTGAGAAGTTAACCATTTTTTCCCCAATGTGGATAAAGGGTCTATTTTTCCGGCCCTACAAACACTGCGGCCATGTCATAATCAGTAGTGTTACAGCCTTACAGACTTTCTCCAACCTCGTCCGCCATCCTTTCCGGTCTCTGGCACGGACCTTCCGGTCAGCTGCACCAATTTTTCTAGCATCCTCAGAAACGCCATCTTTCCATCTCAGCCTTGGTCTCCCTCTGCCTCTACTGCCGGTTGGTATGGCCTCAAAGTTTCTTCGCATTGGCACGTTGTTTTCATAGCGTGCTACATGTCCTGCCCATCTTAACCTGCCAATCTTGCTTGTTGTTATTGTGTCTCTGTTTCCTGACCCTCTGTATAAGTTATAAAGCTGAAAATTATAACTTCTTTTCCAGACGTTATCCTCTTGGACAGCACCATAAATCTTTGTTAGGATATTTCGTTCAAATGATGATAGTAACGTCTCATCTGCTTTTGTTAGGGTCCATGTTTCCAAGCCATAGATTAAAACTGGTACAATTAATGTCTTATAGATTCTGATATTTGTGCTTCTTGAAAGGCTGGATTTACGTAAGTATTTTGAGAGCCCAAAATAACAGCGATTGGCAAGCATTATGCGCCTTTTTATTTCTTTGCTGACATCATTACTCGGGTTTATCAAGGCTCCTAGATATACGAACTCATCCACTACTGCGATGTTATATTCTCCAATTGTGATATTTTGACGCGCGTCTCTCGCCCTGCGTTCTTTTGTGGCAGCCATAAACTTTGTCTTACTTGCATTAATTTGTAGTCCCATATTTCTTGCGACATTCTCAAAATTTACAAAGACTTCTTTTGCTTTTCGATGAGTTCTAGTGGTCAGGTCCATGTCGTCTCTGTATGCCTGCGCCTGTGATGACTTATTAAAGATAGTACCTCTAGTATCCAGTTCTGCATCTCGAACTACTTTTTCTAGTGCTATGTTAAACAGGAGACACACCTGCGCGTCACCCTGCCTCACGCCTACAGTTGTTTCGAATGAATCTGAGGTTTCATTCTGTATTTTTAAGTGGCACAAAACTTGTGACATTGTCGTTTTTGTCAATTCAATTAAGGTTTTTGGTATATGTAGCTCATTCATAGCTTGGTATAACTTTGGTCTTAGAACGCTATCATAAGCTGCCTTAAAGTCAATGAAAAGGTGGAACATGTCGATATTGTATTCGTAGCACTTCTCGAGCATCTGGCGTAGTACGAAAATCTGGTCTGTTGTCGATCGGCCATGTGGCCTATTGTATTTTTCCACATTTTTGATGATTCATCCATTGGATGGTTGTTCTTATACTGAGGGAGTGTATGAGAAATATGCCAGTTGCTTTCTCCCTTTGCAATGATGGTTCAAAGAAATCTGGCTCCATTTATCATTTCTAATGATAGGCTTGGTAGATTACTTAACCCCCTAATCACCACCCCTCATCTTTTTTTGAAGTGGTACCATTGCTGCCCCTTATCATTGATATGGTACCAGTACAAGGTTGTTAAAAGTTGCTACCTCCCTTTTCAATGTCTATGAAATGGTCCCAAAGATTACATAATCCCCTATGATTGCAAGGTTTGAAATGGTTGTGTCTGTATAAATTGTCTCTCTGTAAAGTTGGTACGTTAGTAGTCACATTTGTTTTATTCGAGAAATGCGGTCGGACATCGCTGAGATTGAACTCAGTACCTCAAAAGAGAAGGTTTTAAAAAACCCGTTTCAGATTGTACCATGCAGCTCGATAGCGCTTCGTTCATTTATCTGCGAGTAATGCCGATCGACGAGTATCGCTTGTACGCGAAGAGCGCGATCGCGCTGCGTGGCGCTAAAACGGTTAAACAAGTAGAAATATCAGTATCCTTTTACAATTTATTTAGTGTATGGCTCTTTTCACAGCTCTTTCACACAAGTCTCCCAACTTATGAGTTTTTTGAGATACAATTTTTATTTCTGATAACAACAATTTTTATTTCTGTTTTTTTGCTTTGCTTTGCGTATCAAGATAAAATTCAAGTTAAAAGTCTGTTAACCCTTACGCAAGTCGTGCTTTTCTAAAAGTCGTGCCCTGTGTACGGGGTGATGAGGGGTAGTGCTTTTACTCTTTGCGTATAAATAATAATTACTTACTCTTTGCGTATAAATACGGTTCACGTAGTCTGTTCCATATTAAGTACAATTGTATTTTCCTATTATTGATCTTTATTATTGATATTTTATTGATACTTCTATTGATCTTTTATTGATCTATTATTGTCTTTCCCATATTAAGTACAAAAAAAAACGCTTGCGGATTTATCCGGTTCCCGTACACAGGGCACGAAAATATTTTACGGCTTTATCCGGTTCCCGTAGCGAAAGGGTTAAGAATCAACTGCTAATTCAGACTTGAACTGCTATTCATTCTGGTCTTAAAATATTTATTTATAACCATTTATGTCAATACATTTTTAAGTTTACTTAAATATCTTAAAATAATAATATTATGTTAGAACAAATTGATTAAGTTTATGGATGATTCCAACTGCTACTTGACAATTAATAATTATTTTCAGAAAGTATTTGTCAAGTATGAATTCAAGTAATAGCTTGGAGCTTTCCATATTGGACAAATTTTTACTGAGGTTTATTAAAGTTAAAGAAAGCTAAATCAAAATGGACAAAAATCAGTGAATATGTTATTCCATTCAGCCTTTCTCCACCACCAATGCAATGCGAGCATCCTCAATGCGAGTAATTTTATATATGCTTTTATTATTATTATTATCGATAATTCCGCTTTAAGGAAAGCGCTAAAACACAATCAATTAACATGTAATTTTTTCTGCCTTCTTCTTTCTGCCCAGAAACCTCTCATATATTCACTGTGTTTCTTCTGCATCTCTTCTGTCCACTTCTTTCCTATTTTCTTCTCTTTGGGAGTTTTCTCAAACTTGTTTGTTTTCTGATTTTTTCTCTGTATTTTTTCCTGTCGGTTATGTCTTCTGTAGAAATGTTGAGTTTCTTGAGGTCTTCCAAGGTTTCCTTTACCCAGTTGGTTTTCACTGTATTAGTCATCACTATGTTAAAAATTTTCTTGGTCAGTCTGTTTTCATTCATCCTATATATGTGTCCATAGAATTTTGCCCTTCTTTTCCTAATGTTGTTTGTAATCGTCTGTCCGTTCGTACAGTTCTTTTGTTGGTCTCTTTATCCAGATCCCGTCTTTCTGAACTGGCCCATAGATCTTTCTTAGTATTTTCCTCTCTTGTTTTTCTAAATCCTTGATTTTCGTTCGTTCCTTGATTACTGTTGTTTTTGAGGCATACAAGGCCTCTGGTAGAACTACTGTATTGTAGTGTCTTAGTTTAGCATTGATAGAGATACTCCTTTTGTTGTAGTGGTTCCATGTAAGTCTGTATGCTTGTTGTAGTTTTTTTATCCTTTCTTCATTGGATATTGTGTTCAGTCCTGTTTTCTGTATAATCTCTCCCAGCTATTTGAAACTGTCTACTTGTTTTGTCTTTCCATACTTAGTTATAAGTGGGTGTCTGTCTGTGGATTTTGTGTCCATGTACTGTGTTTTTTCGTAGCAGATTTGTAGCCCTGCTTTGGATGAGATTTCGTAGAGTGTCTCTAGAGCTACTTTGGCTTCTTTTCTACTATTTGTTATGATGGCTATATCATCAGTGAATGCCAAACATTTTGTGTTGACGATTCTATCCTTGTGTCTCCCCATCTTTCACCACTGTCTCCTTTTTCCCATGTCCTGATTATTTTCTCTAAAACTGAATTAAATAGAATGGGTGAGAGGCCATCTCCCTGTCTCACTCATGTCTTGATTTCAAATGGTTCCGATACCTCTCCCATAAACTTCAATTTTGATGTGGTATTTGTTAGTGTTTCTTGGATTAGATTTCTGGTCTTTTTGTCCACCTTCATTTCTTCCAGTGTGTTGAAGAGTGTTTTTCTATCTATGGCCTTCGTCGTAGGCCTTCATGAAGTCGACGAATACAGTGGTGTTCCTGGTCTTTCTCGTTGTTAGTATTGTTCTTAAGCACCATATCTGTTCACTGCATGATCTTCCTTTCCTGAACTGTTCTTCATATTCTCCTATCTGTGGGTCCATCTGAGGTTCTAGCCGATTTAACAGGGATTTGTACAGAATTTTGTATGTCACAGGTAGTAATGATATTCCTCAGTAGTTATTAGGGTCCGTTTTGTCTCCTTTCTTGTGGAGGGGGTGTATTAGGACTAACTTCCATTCTTTTGGTATTTTTCCTGTTTACCAGATGTTTTTGATGATTCTGTGTATTTTAGGTGTAATGTTTTCATGATCTAGCTTCCAGATTTCCGAAATCAGTCCATCTTCTCCAGGTGCTCTGTTATTTTTCAGTGATTTTATTATGTTCACAATTTCTTGTAGAGTGTGGGGGTTTGCAATCCAGGTTAGGTTCTGGCTTTTCGAACTGTAGTTTCTGTGTTGGTTTTTCACAGTTGAGTAGTGTGTCAAAGTATTTTGCTAATATTTCACAGTTCTTTTTAGGGTTTGTCTCCAATGATCCGTCTTGTCTTTTGAAGCATAAGCTCGGTGGTTGATATCCTGTCATATTTTCCCTGAATATTCTGTACAAATTTTGTGTGTTGTTTTTGTTGAAGTCCACTTCTATCTCCTTCAACATGTTGTTTTCATAATCTCTTTTTTCTCAGTGGATAATTTTGGAGGAGGCCTTCTGTATCTTGTTAAATTCTTCCCATTTTTCGGGTGTTCTGTGGCTGTTAAATTTTTTCCAGGCTTGACTTTTGTCTTCTATAGCTCTGTTGCATGCAATGTTCCACCATTTGTGTTTCCTTTTTCTAGGTGGTTGCCCCAATTTTAACAATTCTTTCATTTTTCCTGACAGTTCTGTCCAATTGTTACTCCCAATTTTCTTAATTTTTTCTGTAATTTCTTTCTTGTTTAATTGTAGGTACTCTGGATCTGATCTGAAAGTTCTGTTTGTTCTCTTGATTTGTCTGTAGGGTATAAATTTCACTTTGATTTGTAGGAGATGATGATCGGATTCGAAAAATCCTTTCCTTGTCCTAACATTCATAATTTCTCTGGTATTTTTCTTGGATGTCGCTATGTGGTCAATGCGAAATTCTCCTAGGGCATTGTTGGGAGATTTCCAAGTCTGTAGTTTGTAGTGTGTTTTCTGGAATTGCGTTGACATGATTTCCTTATTTATAGTACAGTGTAATCTTGATAATCTGCTCTGTCTTTTCTTTACACTACCCCGAGCCAGATATAAACCTCGGGCACATAAGGAACAAAGTCAAAAACAACTCCCATCCAGTGTTCTTGGAAAAAGGTCTGACCAACACAGCTTTAAACTCTGAAAACTTGATTGATGATTCTGACCTAACTAACTCCACTCTAAAACTGTCTTACTATCTGATCTAAGTTCTTACATTTTGTTTTGTATGTATACATTTACCTATATAGATACATATTTTATTCTTTCTGAAATACAATTATATATAAAATATGTAAAATTGTTGTTGTTTTGTTTTTACCTGATAAACCAGCAGTTGTATGGTCCCATATGTGTCGGATTATCAAGATTATACTGTACATGTTTTTATTGTAAACTAAATAATAAAATTAAAAACGATTGTGTTTTGAGGACCCAGATTAAAGGCAATTCAATTTATTTTTAAAATTTATTCGTCATAAGAGTAATTTGAGTTACGAGCTCCTTCAAAAAACAAATCAAACTTATAAGTTGAGGTAATTATTAGAAATATGTATATTGATTTCAGTATCAATGTAGAATTAGTAACCTATTGATTAATATTGAGTAAATAATTTAATTGAATTGCGAATTGTTTGTTTCTATAGAAACGTCTAATGAAAATTGTTTGTCTCTTGGGATAGGCAGGTCATTGGCCTGATTTTTTTGGGGCTCAGATGTTAAACTTACATTTCTTATATTTGGGGCTGCCGTGGGAGCTTTAGTTAGTTCCATGTTGATCGCTGTCTCCGTTTTCGGAATGTTTTTGTCCTGCGGCGTAGTCGCCATCGTGGCACACACGAATGCGATAAACTGCGAGACAACTCAACTGTCAGTTTGACAGTTGACACTACTATTTGACAGTGGGGAAAAACATGACACAAGTATTGAAAAGTTACTAAATTAGTTTTTTTTTTATTATAGTTTATTTTTAAACTTTGATTATGATAAATTCTTAATAAATTAATTTAAATTATATCATAAACCAGTAATTTCAAATTTTGGATCACTAGCGAAATATGCCACACGTTTTTCAGCGCTTCCGTGGAAGAATTGTAAATCATTCAGTGGCGGGAACACAGTTTGTGGAAAAGAACTAGAGGCAGCTCCGTTTGCAACTCAACATCTATTGGATAGTTTTGCGCATTCGCATTGTAACACAAGGACATAGGCGTCGTGTAAAATAATTTGAATACATTTTGAGAAAGGTATACTTAGCCAAAATAATAATCTATATAAATATATTCGTTACGGCAACTATGGACCACGTTTGACAGTTTTTACAATATTGTTTGTCCTCACTCTCCGGGAATATCTTTTTATCCTCTCTCCCACTTCCTTCTTCTGTTCCTCCGTGTAAGATCTTCCTTTTCTCACTGACAATTCCCCTGTCTCCTGGAAACCTGTAAACTCCTTAATTAGTCGCCTAAATCTCTCTCTGTCCATTACGTCTTCTTTTTCACCCCTATCCGATCCAAGTCCAATCTCACTTCCCGAAACCATTTCGGCTCCGTCTTCCTCTCCCTGAAGAATTCAAAAATCCTCTTCGTCAGTCTGGTACTGTTCATCCTTACTAAGTGCCCATAAAACTGTATTCTCCTTTTTCTCATTTGGGCTACAATTCCTTATGTCTTCAGGTATAATTCTTTGTTAGGTTTTAGTCTCCTCTCTCCATCTTTGCTATTTGGGCCTAAGATTCTTCTGGCCCGCTCTTTGATGGCATCCTTATCGGACCCATTGTCCTGTAATTTTTCTCCCAAATACTTAAAACACTTATCTCGCTTTATCTTGGATTCTCTCAACTCCAAGTGGAGAGGAGCGTCTTTGATGTTAGTCATGAAGACAGTCTTTTCAAAAGAAATTTGAAGCCCAGTCTTCTTGGCTATCATCTGGAGTTCTTCCGTTCTTTTTATCGCTGTTTCAACACCGGTAGTGAGTATCACAACATCGTCGGCGAATGCCAAACAATCCGTTCTTATACTTTCTTTACCTCTCCGTAACCTGAAAGCCTCTTTATCCGAAATTCCCTTTGTCCATTCTCGAATAACTTTTTCCAAGACGCAGTTGAATAATATTGGCGAAAGCCCGTCGCCTTGTCTTACGCCAGGTTTGATTTCGAAAGGCTCTGACAACTCGCCCCGGAACTTTATTTTGGAGAAAGTATTGCTAATCGTCTGTTGAATTAGATTCCTCGTCCTGTTGTCCACTCCAAATTCTTCGAGAATTGCCAATATGGTTTTTCGGTCAATGGAGTCATGGGTCTTTTCGAAGTCCACAAAGACGGCGACATATTTATTCTGTCCCAACATCCTGCACTTTATAATATTCCGCAGGATGAAGATTTGATCCGCGCAAGATCTTCCTTTCCGAAAACCTGCTTAGTATTCACCCAATTCAGAATCCAATAACCCTTCTCATTCTTGTTAGTAACGCTCTCGATAAAATCTTGTAAGGAACTGAAACAAGAGAGATGCCTCTATAATTATTAACGTCCATCTTGTCACCTTTTTTATGAAGGGGATGGATCAAAGCCATTTGCCAGTCAGCAGGGATCCTCTCAGTTAGCCATATATTCTCAAGTAACCGAGTGAAAGATTTGACTCCCGCAGATCCGAGTTGTAGGAGTTCAGTGACGATACCATCTGCACCAGGAGCTTTGTTTGCCTTAAGTCCTTGAATAATCCGGAAAATTTCGTCTTCATCAGAAGGCAATGAATTGGGGGATGATATATGGTGGTTCCATTTTCAGGTGTTATTGCGGACCATCACTGTTAAGCAGTGAGTCGAAATATCTGGCAAGAATGTCACAGTTTTGCTTAACGGTCATTCCTATCGTCCCTTCTTCATTCTTGAAGCCCATTCCAGGTGCCTGATAACTCCTTAAGCGCGATTTGAACGTCCGATAAAAGTTCCGTGTATTGTTCATTTGGATATCTTCTTGCGTTTTCTTTAGTTGATCTTGTTCATATTGTCTCTTAGTCCTTCTGAAAGTCCGGGCTGTAGGCTGTAGGTTCGGAAGATTAATAGATCATCATCTCGTTTCGTTGAGCTCCATTTTTTCCATGCCTCTTTCCGGCGTATCGATTTTCTCGATTTGTCTGAGCAATCGTTTTTCCAGCAGCACCTTGGATCTTGTCTCGGATTACATCCCAATTTCCTTTAAAGCAATAATGTAATAATATTTATTCTTATTTTGAATTGAGAGGTTGCCCGAGAGGTTTTGTCTAGCTCTAATATGACCTAATCTAACTACTTTATTTTGCTATCATAGTTGTTAGAAAGTGTAACTCGCGCTGTCGTGCGATATGTGGTCTAAAATTATCTGCTTTATACAACCTAATCTTTACACTTTATTTTGAGACGAGTAATTCGTGCAGTACCAAACTTTGTACCCACCACTGTGTCTTTTACGTTAGTACAATTTGCACCATGGAGGCGCCATTAGTTACGGAACTGTCTCTACTTCTAATCCGCATTCTTTTCACGGAATTTCTTAACAAACGTTGAGGTTAGTAAGAAACACTGTATGACCAATTTTTCTTACGGAATCTCTTTAAGGTAACCAAAATGGAATTTTCTCAGCAAATCATAAGGAAGAATGGATCGGAGGGTAGAATGGTTGAGTGGTTGATGAATATTGGTATGTTAGCTAATAGGTATGTGTGCATTCAATGTGGAAGAGATATGAAATTGGTGGAAAATAAGAGAAAATGTGATGGATGTATATGGAGGTGTTACAAGAGAATTGGTGGGCATGATAAGGACGTATGTAGGAATATAAGGAAGGGCTCGTGGTTTGAGAACAGTAGGTTGCCTCTTGAGAAAATAATGTTATTAACATATATGTGGGTGAAAAATAGTAATCACGAAACTATTTTGTTAGAATGTGATGTTTCCTCTAAGACCGCAACTGATTGGAAACAATTTTGTAGAGAGGTGTGTACAGACATATGTGTCAGAAGAAAGGGAACACTTGGAGGAAGTGGAGTGGTTGTTGAAATTGTGGAAAGCAAGCTTGGGAAAAGAAAGTCTAATAAAGGGAAGCATGTACAGGGAAAATTCGTTTTTGTTGGGATTGAATGTGGAACAAGTAAATGTGTTATGAAAGTCGTGAATAAACGAAACAAGAGTGTGTTTCTGCAAATAATAAAAGATCATATAAAACCGGGAACAACAATCATCTCTGACTGCTGGAAAGCCCATGATTGTCTGCAGGATGAAAGATTCAAGGAACTGACAGTGAACCATTCTATAGAATTTAAAAATAGTGACACTGATGAGCACACCAATAGCAAGGGTACATGGAGTGCCATCAAAAAAACATTGCCTAAATACAGTGTAAAAGATGAGTTTGAATATTTATGTGAATATGTATGGAGGAGGCAACATAAATCAAATGACCAGATGGTCGATTTTGTTGAAGCCATCAAGGTGGTTTATAAACCTGCAGAAGCTGATCCTCCTTTATAGAAATTTGTATATTTTAAATAACTGCTTCAATTACATTGATAATACTCTCACATTTTAGTTATCAACATTTTGTTTTCCCGAGGACAGTTTCCAAATTAAGTCAATGAAGCCACTATGGGAATTTAAAAAAATAAATTTTTTTCCCGTATTCAACTTACTTACTACAATGGTTCGATTCAGAATAAAAGTTTTTGTGTTTGCAATGTATGTTAAAGTTTTGTTTATGTCTTCTGTAGCTCTCTCCATAGATATTTTCCTATATTTTTAATTAAATTTTGTTATTTGTTACAAACATTTCTTATTAGTAATTACTATTTTTCTTTCAATTTGATCCAATCCAATTAGATATACAGTGGTACCTCGACTTACGACATATTGTCTGTCAGCTAAATTTTTGCTTTGAGTTGTTAGCTGCAATTCAAATTATGACTCAGTTAGGCCGAGGCCGCACTACGGTTTTTTCCCGCTAGCGGTAACCGCTGTAACCGCGAAACCGCTCGAGAAACACACAATACGCTATGGGAAAAATCAGTCGCGGGCAAAAACCGCAAATTTTTAATCGATTAAAAACCGCGGCGGTTTAGCCGTAGTGCGGCCTAGGCCTTACTTGAGTCACAAAATCACGAGATTAAAAATCGCGGCGGTTTAACCGTAGTGCTGCCTAGGTCTTACTTGACTCTCAAAATCACGCGATTAGAAACCGCGGCAGTTTAGCCGCTTGACCAAGGCCAAGGTTTTAAAACCAACAAATGTTATTTCTTCTCGTCTTACGTCGTCGCACTACGGCTAAACCGCCGCGGTTTTTAATCGCGTGATTTTGTGACTCAAGTAAGCTAATACAAGCAACCTCACTTGCGGTTTTTTCCAGCGACTGTTTATCCTATAGCGTACTGCGTATTTCTCGAGCGTTTTAGCGGTTACCGCTCGCGACCTCACTTGCGTTTTTTTCCCGTCAAATCAATTATAGCCGAGGTCGCACTACGGTTTTTTCCCGCGAGCGGTAACCGCTATACCTCTCCGCGAAACCGCCCGAGAAACATACAGGACGCTATGGGAAAAATCAGTCGCGGGAAAAAACCGCGAGCCCGCTTGTATTAGCTTACTTGAGTCACAAAATCACGCGATTAAAAACCGCGACGGTTTAGCCGTAGTGCGGCCTAGGCCTTACTTGAGTCACAAAATCACGCGAGTAAAAACCGCGGCGGTTGAGCCGTAGTGCGGCCTAGGCCGCACTACGTTTTTTTCCCGCGACCGGTAACCGCGAAACCGCTCGAGAAACACAGTACGCTATGGGAAAAAATCAGTCGCGGGGAAAAACCGCAAGTGAGGCTGCTTGTATTAGCTAACTTGCGTCACAAAATCACGCGATTAGAAACCGCGACGGTTTAGCCGTAGTGCGGTCTAGGCCGCACACTACATACTGATTTTAATAGCGAACTGTGTGCTTCTCGAGCGGTTTCGCGGTTTCCAGGGCCGTCTAACCTATGGGAGGCCCTGGGCACATTACGATAATGGGGCCCCTATTACCTCGACAGATAACTATTTTGTTAGAATAGGCCAAGAAAGTAGATAAGAAAAGTTGTAGATTTTTTTTATTTCTTTATAGTCACATTAAATGAATAGATATAATATAATCCACAGAAGTAACTCTTTTAGATTAACTCACAGGTTAGTGCTTAAAAATCTATGTTGATTGAAGAGGTACCCTTCTAGATTTGAGATGGGCAATATCGTTAATCACTTGTTCAAAATCTATGTTTTTGAGCATATTATTCCTTGGTTCTTTAAGGCTCCATAATTAGGACACGATTTTGAGACGCGAATTTTCAAAATTATGTCTTGGTTCCTCAAGGCTCCATAATTAGGACACGATTTTGAGACGCGAATTTTCAAAATTATGTCCTCAAAGCTGCATAATTAGGACACGATTTTGAGAAGGGAATTTTCAAATTTATATTTTGGTTCCTCAAGGTTCCATGATTAGGACACGATTTTGAAACTCCAATTTTCAGAATTTTGTCTTGGATCCTCATGACATCACAACTAAAACACGATTTTGAAATGCGAATTTTGAAAATTTTGTCTTGGTTCCTGAAGGCACTACAACTAAGACACGATTTTGAAACGCGAATTTTCAAAATTTTGTCTTGGTTCCTCAAGGCTCCATAATTAGAACATGATTTTGAGACGCGAATTTTCAAAATTTTGTCTTGGTTCCTCAAGGCACCACAACTAAGACACGATTTTGAAACGCGAATTTTCAAAATTTTGTCTCTTCTTTCTTCAAGGCACCATAATTAGGACACGAAAGTTTTTCACCGCAACTTTTTTTGGCTCACCGCAAATATTTTTGAAGTACTTAAATTGGTTTGTCTGTCAAAATTTTGGTAAATTCCTCAGAAAATTTGCCGGTGCACAAATTCAAAACTAAATAAAATATTTTGGAAATTCTTCCAATTCATTTAATTCATCCTTTTTCTCAATTTCAGTGTCTTCTAATGCCATTATTTTATCAAATGCCTTTTTCATATTCTTTTCGTTCGCACTATTGGATATAAACTGCTTTTAATTGCAAACATTTCCAAAATCTCATGAACTCATATTCTTCTAACAATTGGAGCATAAGGTCTTTCCTTTAAAGTCTCTTCGTGGCCTCAATAACACCTTGGTCCATTGACTGGGCAATACATGTAACATTCGGAATGGACCTCAGCGATAAACTGACTCATTTTTTATTCTTTTCAATTTTGAGAAGGACATTCCCATACCATGCTTAAAAAAAATCTGTAAGTATGAGATTTCTACATTTGGAAATGTATCTTTAATTTTGTTTTCTTTCAAAAGATGATATATTTCCAATGTACTATTATTTCCTTCATTTTCAATATATTTGCAACTCTTCTGTTAAATACAGACAGTCCATTCCCAACTCTTTCTTGTTAATAGCTTTCAGCCAATTCTTTGCAACTTTTTCTCAACTCAGCGGAAACGTTTTCAGAACGTTTTTTTCGTTTCAGAGTTTTCAAGCGAAAAAATAAACCAAAACATTAACTAATGTTCTTATATGAACTTAAACACTGTTTTAGGTGAACGCTCAGGGTATCAACTATGGGAGAAACGTCGTTAGACATTGAATTTCTCTTTTCCATTCAGTTGGACTGACGGCGCAGAGCTGTCAAAAATAATCTGGCGTGAGCTTCTACGTTTTGTTCTTTGAGATAGGTCCTTGTAGTCAGATTCATTATCGATTATATTGATTTTTCCAAATGAAATATGTTTTTCGGTAATAAATATCGGTTATCGTTTCGTGATCTGGCAGGAACCGGGGGCCCCCTACGATTGCGGGGCCCTGGGCACGTGCCCCGAGTGCCCAGTGGGAAAGAGGGCCCTGGCGGTTACCGCTCGCGGGAAAAAACCGTAGTGTGCCTCGGCCTAATAGCGTAGTGCAGAGGTTCTCAAACTGGGTGCCGCGGGCGTATGCCTGGGGTGCCGCAGCAATAATCAAGATATGTAAAAAAATGTAAATAGAAGAATAGAATAGAAAATGTAGAATTATGCACAATTGGCTAAAATCTGGGTCTTTAAAACGGAAAGATGATGCACGCCACTCGTGACGCTGAAAGAGCAACATGGTTTCATGGCAATCTAAGGATGCTGATAGCAGGAAAATTTAAAGGTGCACGCCATTGGCGCTTTCATCGCCATCTGCTACCGCATGTGGTCGACTATAGTGAATTGTAAATGTGCTGCCAGATTATGCCAATGAAATCGCTATAGAAAGCGTTGCATAGCAATACGGTTTTTGAAAGAATATCACATTCAAATCCAATTCTGTGTGAATGAACGAAGGCGGTAGAGTAATATTTACATGACCACATGACCTCATTTTGGATCTGGAGTTCACGCGTATGTGATATCTTGATTTATCTGCCGCTTCGCGGTGTGCAACCCAGTCTAACCTGGGCTTAAACAACGGTCCCTCTCACATTGTCCTATATTAGATCGAGAGTTTCAAATCTAATCTGGGTTAAACCAACGGTCCTTGCCACATCCTAATTTGGATCCTTCGTTTTAGTCACAAAAGTAAAAAATACCCCTTCTTTGAATTTTGTTTCTTAATTTATATGGGTTTAACTGGAGAACGCGATTGGAGGTTTTCAAAAAAATTTCAATGTCAATTTCAATAGACATATGCGCTATCTAAAACTGAAAGATTTTTTAATGTATCTGTAGCATTTTTTCAAAATATAGTTATTTAAATATCTTACCATCTGGGCCGCTTTGAATTTGAGGGGCGGCGATTGGCGCGAGATCAAATATTTTACAAAATACACAAGGGGATTTGATAGAATGATTCTTTCTCTACAAATGTGTAAAATTGTGTTTATTGTTCTACGTAGTGTGAAACTTACTAAAATATTTTTTTAACAATCGCTAATTCCAACCAAAATTGAACTCGAAAATATCAAAATATTTAAAAATAGCGAAAAAATGTATTAACCCTTCATAGATTTGAATGAAACTTTTACTGAATATGGGTATCCACCAGAAGTACCCGCTGACCGAATTTGAAAGCTCCGCCCAGAATGGGGGCAGCGTGGCAAATTACGACCGGGATCTCCGTATGTACTTTGTCCGTGTCTCCGTATAAATAAGTATTCTTTGCAAATTTTGTAAAATCGTTCGATTTGGTCACAAAAGTAAAAAATATAAAATACAAAATTTTTTGCAAGGCTTCTCTGAATTTCGATTTTCAATTTACATGGGTTTGAATGGAGAACGCGGTAAGAAGTTTGCAAATAAATTTATTCTGCAAAAACGGTTCTCTTTGCAAAAATGAACATGACAAACTTAGTGTAGTGTACTTAGTGTGTGCTTCTCGAGTTATATAGCGGTTAACCGCTCGTTGGAAAAAAACGTAGTGCTGCCTCGGCTTTAGCCCTTGGCCGCACTACGGCTAAACCGCCGCGGTTTTTAATCGCGTGATTTTGTGACTCACGTAAGGTATACAGGCGGCCTCACTTGCGGTAATTTCCCGCGACTGATTTGTGTTTCTGAGCGTACTGTGTGTTTCTCGAGCGGTTGCGCGGTTATCGCTCGCGGAAAAAAAAACGTAGTGCGGCCTCGGCCTTAGGCCTACGCCGCTCCTTCTTCTGGTGGTTCCTATCCGTTCCGGAACCTACCATCTGGACTGTGTTGTTCCTGTCACTTGCAGCTCGAAATAATTCAGTAGATGTTTTTGAGGTCCATGCTGTGAGAGTTTTAACCAGGATATTCTTGGTTTTGAACACAGCCATTATGTGTTACTAGAAAAATCCATATGGATCTTGAATGCAGTAGTTTCTCATTGCTTTCTGCATTCTCATGCCGTTGACCAACTAGTAGCTCATCCGCCTTCAGGGGCAATTTCTCACCCCTAGGACAAGAGAGTGCCCAAACTTCCATCCACTTTTCCACCCTTCGAAGAGGTTGCTAGAATAGGTTGGAAGTGGATCTCCTTATGCCGGGAGATATTGGGTCCCTGTATTCGTTAGCCATTTGAGTATGTAACTATCAACGTTACATAATGTCAACGAGTGAATGACTCAAAAAGTAATTTATGTAACTATACACCGGAGTAGTGCCTAGGCCGCACTACTTCTAAACCGCCGCGGTTTTTAATCGCGTGATTTTGTGACTCAAGTAAGCTAATACAAGCGGCCTCACATGCGGTTTTTTCTCTCGATTGATTTTTACCATAGCGTACTATTCCTCGAGCGGTTTCGCGGTTATAGCGGTTACCGCTCGCGGGAGAAAACCGTAGTTCGGCCTAAGGCCTAGGCCGCACTACGGCTACACCTCCGCTGTTTTTAATCACGTGATTTTGTAACTCAAGTAATCTAATACAAGCGGCCTCACTTGCGGTTTTTCACCGCGACTGATTCTTCCCATAGCGTACTGTGTGTTTGTCGAGCGGTTTCGCGGTTATAGCGGTTACCGCTCGCGGGAAAAAAACCGTAGTGCGGCCTCGGCCTTAGACAGGTTTTTGGACAAGATGACATGTTAATATCCAATAGTAAAGGAATTAAGTCATGAGCGATTTTCGCCCCTAATTCACACTTATAGTTATTTTCGGAATGTATTTACCAAGTATCAATACAACCGATTGGGGGCGGGGTTTGAGCTTTTCACATTGGACAGGTTTTTACTGAGAATCTCTGTAGATGAAATTGGAGAAAAGGTGAATAAGATCTGAATCTTATTTTGTTCAGCCTTTGAATAAGATTGAATGAGTGAATGGGATTATAAGTTGAATTAAGTTCAGCCTCCACCTCTGCCAGCATCTTCAAGTACACATATCTGCTTCCATCATCATCATCATAGGCGCTGCAACTCTGTTTGGGTCTTGGCCTCCTCCAGTTTTAGACTCCAGAATTTTTGGTTCTGTGCAGAAGTAGACCAGCTCTAAATACCCATTGCATCCTTTTCACCCCACGTTCCCAGCATAGAGTTGGCCTTGCAGAGATCACTTCCAGGTGGCTTTGGTAGTAGCGACAAGGGAGTATTTACAGTGTACTCTGCTGGCCAGTGGCTGACGTGTCCCACCCATCAGTGTCTGTCTAGTTTGATCTATTAGATGATATTGGCATCCTCAATCTGCTCATGTTCATTTTCTCGGAAGACTACCTTAAGGTAGTGTCAATGTCGCTGCGCTCGAATTGCGCCTCATACATTTCCATAGTGCATAATACTATCGCTATGTCGCGGCGGCTTTGACGCTGCGTTAGTGACGCCAGAACCGCTTTGCTCGGAAGTCTACCTTTATAATGGCGTCTACAGAGAGGTATAACCCAACAAAGTACCTTCCTTTTGAAAACCCCCAGAATCACCTCATCTTTCTTTAACATGGTCCAGGTTTCTGTCCCATATATTGCAACTGGTAGGATTAAGGTCTTGAAGATGGTAAGATTAGAGCTTTTGGTTAGATTACAGAAGGTTAGCAGTTTACATAACATGCAAAAGCATCTGCTGGTGCTGACTATTCTTCGTTGGATTTTCTGGCTTAGATATGGCTGATGTGGCCAACCAGCCATATCTGCTTTACCTTGCTATCATTTTATGCTTAATAAAACCAGTTTATTGCAGTAATTTTGTTATACAGGGTGTTTCAAAAAGAATATACGTATTTCACATACATATCTTCCTTACCTTATGTCGGCTTTGACGCTGTGTTAGTGACGGTCAGGAAGATATGTATGTGAAATACGTATATCCTGAAAATCCAACAAAGAATAGTCAGCACCAGCAGATGCTTCCACGTGTTACGTAAACTGCTAACCTTCTGTAATCTAACCAAAAGCTCTAATCTTACCATCTCCAAGACCTTAATCCTACCAGTTGCAATATATGGGACAGAAACCTGGACCATGGATCCTTCCTTAATATATTATAATATGAAATATGAAACTTTTCACACATATGTACCACACATTTGTACATATGAACATGAACCTCTCAAGTTTAGATTACAGATGTTCAATATGTCCTCCATCAGCAACACGAACAATATCACATTGATTTTCAAATATTCCTCCCATACTTGGGCAAGCATGTCCTTCGTCACTGATGTTATGGCAGTACAGATCCAGTTCTTCCACTCTTCCAGGCTCTGTGGAAGTAGTGGTACATAAACATTGTCTTTAATGAAACCCCACAGGAAGAAGTCACACGGTGTCAATCCAGTGACCATGGAGCCCAGCTGAACATGCTAAGTCGTTAGCTCCTTGACAACCCATCCATTTCATTTATTGATAAACTTGGAGACTCCAATGAGTAGGTGCGCCATCTTGTTGAAAAATTAAGTTGTCTTCATGCAGCCTTGGAACCAATGAGTTTTGTAACATAGTGAGATACTGCTGACCGTTAACTGTGTTTCCATCAAAGAAGAATGGGCCATAAACAGAAGATCAGGATATCGCACAAAACACATTGACTTTGGTCCAATCTCGTACATGTATGGGAGGAATTTGAGTATTGGTGTGATATTGTTCGTGTCATCCATCAGTGACACGAACAATATCACACCAATACTTAAATTCCTCCCATACATGTACGAGATTGGACCAAAGTCAATGTGTTTTGTGCGATATCCTGATCTTCTGTTTATGGCCCATTCTTCTTTGATTGAACATCTGGGCAGATTGAACATCTGTAATCTAAACTTGAGAGGTTTGTAAATATGTGTGTAAAGTTTCATATTCGTATGTCTTAAAGTTCAATAAATATATGCATGCGTATATTCTTTTTGAAACACTGTATTATGCTTTTATAGAATATTCCTTATTTATAAGTACGTTTTTTTATTTAAAAACAAATGGTTGTATCCCCAAAAATACAACAATCTAGAGCGGATTAATGGCATTTCAATGAACAAAATTGATTTGACATATGAGTAATTTAAGTTATTAGTTTCGTCACCGAACGTATTCAACTTGTGAGTCGAAGTACCAGATAGATACTTGTCTCTGGAAGTACCACTGCATGTAAAAAAATAAAATATAATTTTTAAACAATTTGACATTTATATCAGCTGTTTAAGAAGTAACAACTGTTAAGTAGTAATATCCCCTAACTTTTATTAAAACTTTAAAATCATAATATCTTATTTTATTCAAAACACGCTTGTCAAACTTGAAGGTTTCCTCATAATAATGTAAATAATTTATTATTTTAAGCTGCTGTGCTAATAAAAACTCATTAAATATAGCGCACGCGTGAATACGAGCGGTGACAGGTGCGTCCAGGCTGCGTCTGTCGGATTGCTTCAAAGACAAATGTTCTTCCGATCGGTAGAGTAATACCTATATTAATCATATTACCATTCAATCGAAACGAAATATAAATTGTGCCTGCAATCATAAGAAGGTTACTGGATAATGAGCGGCGACGAATGCTGTGTGCACCTGGAGGATTTCAAGTCGGACGATATAAAAACTTTCAGGATTTTGCATGCTGTTTTCGTCGTCTGCACAGACGAAGAATCTAAACAAACCAAGGTAAAATAATATATTAATAGTATTATTATTTATTATTAACTGTTAAACCTGTTTTGACGTTTTGTGTTTTGACATGCAAAAATAATGGTTGCTATGGCAACAAAACAGTGTACCATGGTTGTAACCTATTTGACAATTCTAAACAAACGTAACCATAACAATAGAAGATCTTTATATAAAAGCAGCTATTGTTTGACAATTCAGTTATTTTTTTTATATTTTTGACATTTATATTTATTTGATATGATCTGTTTTATGCAGTACTTGGTCTTAATTGGAACTTGGTCATAATATTTAATCTTGTGGAAGTACTGCAGTATTTACACTGTATTGAAAAATTCACTATGTTTTAACCATAATTAATTGTACTTAAGTATGAATTACCACATAGTAATGGTCTCAACCATCCTATTCATTAAGGGGCCTACAGACGATCAACATGGTTGGTCAAATGCAGTGTTGCAGTGTTTGTTGAACGTCTGTTGTTGAATGCAGGTTGGATGGTTCAGGCTTGTTCCAACCTGCCTACAGACGTTCAACAAACACTTCAACACTACATTTGACCAACCATGTTGGTCAACCATGTTGATCGTCTGTAGGCCCCTTTACTGCAGTATTGTCTAGAGGTTTGTCCATAATGCTATTTAAGTCCTCTCATTGCAGGATTTAAATTATTACATTTGTATTTTCTAATAATTAACCCTTTAACTTGTAGTTAAAGGGTCGAGTTAATTTAAATGGCTAAACAGGCCAAACTGTGCATACTTGAGATAATTCGAGAGGCGTATTTTATGCTGCTATAATTTTTCACACTAGAATATAATTTGAGAATAAAAAATAATTATTTTTAAAGAGTTTTTTAATTGAAAATAGTTAGAAAAGAGTTATTTTGTGATTACAGAAAATAATATTGTGTATATTGGATATTTTTACAATATGCATGTTTTCTCATTTTCATGTTATTATTTTATTTTGTTATATTTTGGTAAAATATATATTGAAAAATGAGCAATTCAGAATTTAAATACTCAAATTTGTTGGAAAGTGGCTCAGAAGAAAGTGATAATTATAGTAGTGATTCTGAGATAGTTCAGAAGAAGATATAGTCATTACATACACTGCTGAAGATATAGTCATTGATTGGAAGGATATAAGCAATGTCCAACCAAATCCATTTCCTCATAGGTTTCCATTTGTTGCTGTTTCTTGTATCAATTTTTCTTTTGGGAGGACAATTTTGATATACTAGCATATTTTAAATTATTTTTTCTTGATGTACTGTTTTTCCAAAATTGATGAAAATGTAAAGATTTCAAAGTATAAAAGGAAATTTACATTTTTGTAATAAGAAACATTTGACCAAAATTCTCATCCCAACCCAAAACTTTATAAAAGT
This sequence comes from Phosphuga atrata, assembly GCA_944588485.1. Taxonomy (NCBI): domain Eukaryota; kingdom Metazoa; phylum Arthropoda; class Insecta; order Coleoptera; family Silphidae; genus Phosphuga; species Phosphuga atrata. The sequence goes on from OX155893.1 coordinate 35,470,034, forward strand.
CCTCTGGCAAACTAAACTCTGACTCTGACAGACTAAACTAGAACTTTTATTATTTTAAGAAATAATAAAAGTTCTAGTTTATATCTACCAGAACGAGATTTAATAATTGATGGATGTCTAATTCTTTATAAAGGTCAATTAAGTGGGGTCCAGTATATACCACTAAAAAGATCGAGGTTTGGAATAAAATTATTTTTGTTGTGCAATTCCCAAAGTGGTTATCTGTTTTCATTTATTATTATTTGTTACAGGCCAACTAAGGACCACATCAAGATAACTATTTATTTCTTTTTTTGTTCCTCTTCCTCCAACACTTTCATTTTCTCAGAATGAGCTTTTTTCTCTCATCTGACCATTTGTTTTCCTGTTTGTTTTAGCTTCCTGAAAACCTCTGAATTTCTTGACTTCTTGTCTGAATTTGTCTCTGTTGAGCAAGGTCTCCAGTTTAATCTGCATTTCTTCTAAGTCCTTTTTTGTCTTGCCTCCTTATCCATTATCATTGTCTGTTTTCCTGTTCTGGAAGAACGTATAGATCTTCTTTGTCAATCTGTCCCCCTCCATTCTCTCTAGATGTCCATAGAGTGTAACACGTCTTTTCCTGATCTCGTCTGTTATTTTAGGGCAGAATGAGTACACTTCCTTATTTGGTCTCAAAACCCAATTGCCATCTTTGTTTGGGTATGGACCTAATATTTTTCGTAGAATTCTTCTTTCCATCTTTTCCAAATCTTCCAATGCCATTTTGCATCCAGTTAAAAGTAGTGTTTCTGTAGTGTTTCTGATTTTAACTGCTTCTTTTTCACTTTTTATGTTTATATTTTCACCAAAATATTTAAAGTTGTCACTTCTCTTGATGTTGCCATATTTGGTTTTTAAATTTGTTGGTGGGTTACTTTCATTGGTCATGTATTCCGTTTTCTCGAAAGATACTTGTAGACCTGCCTTCTCAGCTGATTCGTTCAGAAGTTCTAGTCTTTTCTTTGGATTCCCTAAGGCTTCATCTATTATTATAAGATCGTCTGCAAAGGCCAAACAATTTATTGCTTCTTTTGATCTACCCATCTTTATGTAGTTATTAACTTTTTGTTTTTCTTCCACCATTTTCCATTCTCTTATAACTTTTTCCAGCACACAGTTGAATAATAATGGTGACAAACCGTCTCCTTGTCAGACTTCTGATACAATTTGGAAGGGATTAGAGGTTGCTCCAAGGAATTTAACTGTAGATACCATGTTTGTAAGAGTTTGTTTATTTATTTCCAGAGTTTTCCTATCTACTGCAAATTCCTTCAGGGTTTTGAGGAGGGAGTCTCTGTCTATTGAATCATATGTTTTTTTAAAATCGACAAATATTAGCACTATCTTTTTATTTGATATTTTCATGTACTTAATGATTTGTTTAAGGTTTAGAATTTGCTCTGGACAGGATCTATTACTCCTAAATCCAGCTTGATATTCTCCAATTTGTTTGTCTAGTTCAGGATTTAGTATGTCCAGAAGAGCTTTCAATAATATTTTGTATTCCAAGGGTAGTAATGAAATTCCTCTGTAATTATTTATATCTGTTTGTCCCCTTTTTTATTAAGTGGGTGAATTAATGCCAACCTTCCAGTTTTCTGGAATTGATTCAGTGTTCCAGACCTTATCTTGTTTTTCTTTTATAATTGTGGCACGTAGATCTCCACTAGCTTTTAGAATTTCTGCTGTGAGGCCATCTTCACCTGGGGCTTTGTTGTGTTTTAATTGTTTGATATAACTTTATATATATATATATATATATATATATATATATATATATATATATATATATATATATAGCATATCGATGCTTGGTGGTTTAGAATTTTCATTTTGAGTATTATCATGGAATTCTAGTTGTATCAGTTTTTCACCGAAGTGCAAGTATGCCATTATCTTTCCTGAAGCATAGCGACTGTGGAACGTAACCAGACATACAGTTCTTGAATGTCTTGTAGTAGTCTCTTGTGTTATATTTTTTAAAATGCTCTTTTATATTATTAAGTTGCTCCTTTTCTTTTCACCTCTTTTGTGCCCTAATAATTTTATCTGCTCCCTTCTTCTCAAATTGATAGATTTTCCAATTACTGCTAGTTTTCCTGCTATACCAGTTGTTACAGGCTTGCTTTTTTAGTGTAAGGGCTTCTTCACATTTATTATTCCGCCCTCTTTGCTTTCTTCTGTGTTTTCATTTATTATATACACAGGGACAGTAATAACTGACAAATATTAAGATCTGCTGGTTACTTCCCAAATTGTTGTGTTGTTGCTACAACCACTTTTAGACCAAGGCTACTGTTTCGCATATGGGACTGTAAGGAAGAATAGGAAAGATGTACGAAAATTTATTAAAAAAAAAAATTGAAAAAGTGTAAAATAATGGCTGCTTGACATGCAAAAGTGATGATATTGAAGTGGCAAGATAAAAGAGATATTTGTTTGCTATCTACAGTGCATAACATCGAAAAGGCAACTACAAACAATATGTTTTTTTTTTAATAGCAATTCGAGAAGAAAGATGAAATAGTTGATGTACTTAAAGATTGCAAAATTTAGCTCTTTGCTGCAAATTGGATCAAAATCTAAACTTTAAAATAAGAATTTTGATTACTTTTTAATTTTTTTTGCCAAGACAATGTTTTAAATTGTGTTTACATAAAGAAATTTTTTTTTGGCCGTAATTAATCAATCTTGAATCTAATTTACAAGGGGAACTTCCGACGTCTGGACCACGGATTTTCTTCAAACTTTGTACACTTTTAGTAGTCCATTAGGACGACATAATGCAAGTAGTAAGGCGTACTATTTCTGCATTTTCGAGAAAATTGCAATTTTCTCTCCGAAATTTTCCGCGTCGAATATATACATTTGCGTTGCGTCAACGTGTATAAAATGGCGTTGGCCGAGGTTAAGTCCAAGTTTCGTAATTGCTGGATCGGTGGATCTAGTCTGGTCCATCTAGTCTAGATCTAATCCTAGAAATTACTGCATTTTCAAGTCATGGAGTGCGAGGAGAACACTTGTCTACTATACATGATTATTTGTTGAGAATAAAGCTGACAAGTGTAGAAGCTGAAAGGGACTTTTCGGCCACTGGCTATATTTGTTGCTCTATTAGAAGCTGGGTGGCAGTTGACAAAATTAACACAGTATATTATTCAGTAATCCGGCGCTCTGCAGAAACACGTGTACAAAACCTATACATATACATACATATTTTATCTACGACCACTATTGTAAATGCTCATTATTTTACAGTTCGTGGACTGTGTAAATACATCATAACACACACATATGCAACAATCCGTGATTAATGTTATGTAATAATTGAAAAACACCCATGAGCGTTTGGTTTACGATTCGTTGATTGTTTGAGAGCTGCACGTTGATACTATTTTTAAATATAGTACTCCGTGATTTCGGAACAATCATTATACGTCACATCATTCACATAGAAGCTGTCAGTCATTTCATTTTTCACGTTTAAATCTAACGAAAACTACAAATAAGTACTAAATAAAATGGTTTGTAATCATTATGAATGTATTTATTTTCATTTCTATCAAGTTAAATAAGGTGTTACATCAAACATATTTTGCTTATTAAACAGAAACAAATTAGTGTGGTCGTAGACAAAGTATAGTACATGACTCAAGTTGTAAGGCAATTACATACTCGCGGAATTACTCAATCCCCGCTACGCGGGTCGTGCGTAACTGTTCCGCTCGTACGTAATATGCTTCTTACAACTCTGTCACGTAATATACTATTATTCTTTCTGAAATACAATTGCAATCCCTATCAGTGATGCAAATGACGATCCAGTTGGAGTTCTTGATGCTCAGTGAGGAGAGCGTCAGAATCATCAGTATCTGATGGCATGCTAAGGTCCATAGTGCATCAACCAGCACTGCTCTCCTACACACATACATATTTACTACACTCTTTCTAATAATACTGAATACAAATGAGGTATTAATTTTCATCAATCAATTATAAAATAACCTGCAAAGAAACCTCGCCTAAAATACTGGCTTCCCATCCACCTTAAAAACTGTAAGCGCTCCCTCCACTTGTGTCTAAGATCCAGATACCAAGCATAAGTGTAGGCAGGGGAAGAGGTCAAGTCCACTAGGAATTACTCATTTTGAATTTCTTCTTTGGCGTTGTGTAGTTGATTTATAAAATTGTTTCAAATTTGATCTCAGTATCTGTATGTGCATAAAGTTATCTTGTGTGAAACCGCAATTTTCAAAAAATGGAACTGATATTCTTGGAAAAAATGTGCTGGGTTTTTTACACATCAAATTTTTAAATCTTGCAAATTATTGTTCATCATAAGATTCTCACTAAACTCAATATTTCTGTTGTTATAAATGTCATATTAAATGTCTTGTTGCCTCAAATTGACATTGAATAGCTCTTGTATGTGAAGAGTACTTTTTTAGAACATTTTGACATACATACCAGTATCTTTGGACAGATGTTCATACTTTCAAACCCATTCTACATTACTGTAAATACTGTTAATTGCTGTAAATACTGTTCCACACATTACAATGACAATTGATTTTTCGAACATTTTCTTATTGACAGACCTAGATTATTTGTAAAAAATGTTTGTTGTTTATAAGTCAATTGTAATATTTTGTTTCAGTTGAAAAATGCATTCTGTCATGTTTGTAAACGTCTGGGGCCAAATTTACATGCTTGCCTCCATTGCATCTTCTTTGGTTGTCATAAACATGCCAGAGAACATGGTAAAGGTGCCAAACATTGCTTTTCAATGGAATTAGCCTATGGACAAGTATACTGTAGTAAATGTAATGACTATGTGTATGATACTGAACTTGATGATATTGCAATGACCAACAAACTGAATGCAATGAAATGCAGCAAAAGGTAAAAAATAAATTGATAATGTTTCCTACATTAAATAGAATAACTTTTATTCACTTTCATTGTTTTCTTAGATTATTAAGTTGGACTTCTTGGGAGCCTTCAGACGAAGACAGGGAAATTATGAATTTGAATCCAAAAAGAATTTGTATCACTCCTGATTCTGTTATTGGACTGCGAGGACTACTTAACCTAGGCTCCACATGTTTCATGAACTGCATTGTTCAAGCCCTCATGCACACACCACTTCTTCGAGACTACTTCTTAAGTGAAAGACACAAATGTAAAGGCCTACCTGGAACTTGTCTAGTCTGTGAACTATCTCGTCTATTCCAAGTAAAAAATAATTAAGTAAAATAATAAACTTAAATCAATATAAAATAATGTACATTTATTACATGTTAAATAGCAAGAAAAAATGATAACATTTTTTTAATCTTGTACGTAAGGCCGAGACCGCACTACGGTTTTTTCCAGCGAGCGTTTAGCCGCTTTAACCGCAAATCCGCTCGAGTAACACACACTACGCTATTAAAATCAGTCGCGTAAAAAAACCGCAAGTGAGGCCGCTTGTATTAGCTTACTTGAGTCACAAAATCACACGATTAAAAACCGCGGCGGTTTAGCCGTAGCGCGGCCTAGGCCTTAGCTTACTTGACTCACAAAATCACACGATTAAAAACCGGTGCAGTTTAGCCGTATGCGGCCTAGGCCTTAGTAATATGATATTATGAGTAATATGATAGTACAATATTCAAAAAGCACTAAACTGTTAACTAGATTTTTTGATTGCAAGGTTTATTTTTTGTCTTATTGACTAGACTAGTTTGCTGACAATAGTATTTGCTATATGTTTTTAATTTTAGGAATTTTATAAAGGTCAAAGAGTTCCATTGGCATTGAATAAATTATTGCATATGATATGGACCCATGCTCAGCATTTGGCAGGGTATGAACAACAAGATGCTCATGAATTTTTCATTGCAACTTTGGATGTTTTACATCAGCATTGTTCTGCTGCAATGACTCCTCCCCATGCAATATCATCATCAAAAGCCCCGTGTAATTGTATAATCGATCAAATATTCACTGGTGGGCTTCAATCAGATGTGGTATGCCAAAAATGCAAGTAAGAGAGACTTGAATAGTTTCTTATTTCATTTTTGGTAAAATATGATTTTTATAGTGGGGTGTCAACAACAATTGACCCCATTTGGGATTTTTCTTTGGACTTGGGGCCAGTCACCTTGGGTGGAAGACCTCCATCTTCTTTAATTGATTGCCTGGAAAGGTTTACTAGGGCGGAACATTTGGGTCCAAATGCCAAAATTATGTGCTCAAATTGCAAATCTTACCAAGAATCCACCAAGCAACTTACTATGAAAACACTTCCAATTGTTGTTAGCTTCCACCTGAAACGCATCCAACATTCCAAAGAAGTAACATTTTATTGTTTGTTACAACAATTATGATTCTTAATGAACTAATAATGTTTTCTTTTCAGATGGAGACAAAAATTTCTACTTTGATTTCGTTCCCTGAAATGCTTGACATGACTCCGTTTATGAGTAGAGATAAGAATTCTGTTAGCTATCCAATTCCATCTGATAACAGATATTCTTTGTTTGCTGTTATCAATCATTTGGGCAATTCAATTAATGCAGGACATTATACAGCCTATGTAAGGCAACAGAGAGATTATTGGTATAAATGTGATGATCATGTAATTACAAGAACAAATTTGAAAGAAGTTTTGGATTCTGAAGGGTAAGATTCAAAAACAGTTACTAGTTATTTAAAATTTATGTTGGTTGCAACTAACATTAAAAATCTTCCAATATTCTCCTGTTAATATTTTATGATCATTTTTAAGGTATTTGCTATTTTATCATAAACATATGTTGGGATATGAATGAAGAAGATAATGGAGAAAACTTCGATGTATTGTGTTCAATGCTTAATTGATTTATATTGTGTAACAACTATTTTTATGTATATACTTGTAGTTGGTGATTGATTCATAGTGACTTCTTGTTCCTTATGATACTATTTTGTCGATTTGATATTTTTATAAATTTTAAAATATTTATCATATTCAATGTAATTAAATATTTTACGATAGAAAACACTTTATTGAGTATACACAACTTTTTGTTAAAATAAAATTTCAAATTTTAAATTGTTTCTTATTTAATGTAGACCCACTGAAATATATACTAACTGGAACGATCGCTGGGCTCTATGCTTATACGGGTAGAGAGAGAGGTCCCAAGGGGAGACCACCCTCCTTGTGTTTGAGAGAGAGAGGATGACTTGAATTCGAGAGTGGAAGGATGTGGTACAGTCAGAGCGAAAAGCTAGTTGTATCAAACCAAATCAGGTATTTATCCACACTATGTCAATACACAATATTAAAACTAATAATGTGTTGTCATGTGCTACTAGTATTATATATATAAAAAATTTCTTTTTGTATTATATATTACATGTATAAAATAATATAGATATATTTATAATATACATTAGCTTTTTTTCTAAGACTGTACTAGATGAAGACAGAGCGATACGAGGGCTCCCCTTGGGACCTCTCTCTCTACCCGCACAAACTTCGAAGCCAGCGCTCGTTTCAGTTAGTATATATTTCAGTGTGTAGACCAGACACATATCTAAATGATGTTGGCAAACAAATGTTTGTATCTGTCATAATATAACTTAATTTGTAATTGTATTTTAAATAATGTTTTCTAACGTAATTTTTAATAGATTTCTTTCAAGAAACATTAAATTTGTCAGATATAAACACAAAGAATCGAATTTGGTAAGAATTTTAAGGCTTATTTTGTATATTTCTATGAATTATTTATAAGATACTTTTTTAACCTAAAAGAAAATTATAATGCATTCAAAACTTGATTACTCGAAATCATCGTTTCCTATCCTATCTATAGTCGCTAAATAGATAAATCAATGTTGAACAAATTTCTGTTCAGCTTTGGGTTTTGACTACATGTAAAATAAACAAGTGTATTGCTTGTTTTAACTCTACTCTGAAGCACAACCTTTATATTATTAGGTTGTTACACATGAAATGTATGATTTCAAAGTGAAAGTTTGTTTTATTATATCTCATCCAAGAAAGAGTGTAATTAATAATGTAAGGGTGCATACTTTAAACCAGGCCTGGGCAAATAGTGGCCCGCAGGCCTTATGTGGCCCACTCCGACCTATTATGCAGTCCATGAAACTTCTTTGCAACATTTAATGCCAACTCACTGCTAAAAGTGGGTAAACTGAAACATTTGACTGATTCACTAACACGACACAACATAATACTGACAGCAGTACAGGAAACCAGATTTACGAACGAACATGCCTTCGAGTCCCAAGGCTACAGAATCCTCAAAGGAAAAGTGGGTCAGCGAGTAATGAAGAACGTACCCTACTTAGGTACAGGATTTATAATCAGTCACAGGATGCTGGATTCAGTCACCGACTTCACCTCCCTGAGTAGTCGTCTGTCCATCCTCTCTCTCAAATGCGCAAACAAGGGCTACGTATAGTCAATGTGGGTCAATGGACAACAGACGCAATCCAGACAGAACTGATAAATTTTGGGAAGACTTAGAAGATATTATCTCTAAACTTCCAGAGAGGCTCACCGTTATACTGCTTGGTGACTTCAATTCTCAATTGGGAAGAGAGAAAAAATACAGAAACATAGTGGGCAATTATCCGGCGCATAAGCGAACCAACCACAATGGAGAACGAATAGTGGATCTGTGTAGGACTTTTGGGTTGATCATGAAATCTACAGCCTTCAAACACTTGCCAAGGAAGCAGAAGACTTGGATTTCACCTAATACCCACCTGGGTGAATTCCAGATAGATCATGTGGCCATTTCACGAAAATCTCAAAAGGAAACAAAACGTGAATGTACTAAGAAGCGCCAATCTGGACTCAGACTACTACCTCTCAAAGATCAAAATAAGACTCCAGCCTAGAAACACTAGATTACACAGAACCTCCAAAATGGTAAGATTTGACGTCGAGCGACTCAAAAACAGTCAAGAACTAAGTTAGAGACTGAACAACACAGACCTAAACAACTGAACCAACTGAAGGAGACTCTTGTCAAGGCGGCCAATGAACTCACCCCTTGCGCTAGAAAAAACTGAAGACTGTGACAATGCAATAGCCCAAAGACAGATAGCCTAGGTGAAGTGGAATTCTAAAAAGACCAAGGAAAATTGGCATAAATTTTTGGAACAAAGAAAGGTTACAGCCAAGATAATTCGAAGAACCAAATGAACCTTCACACAACACCAACTAATCCAAATCGAAGAGAGCTTTGCTAAGAATAATTGCAGAGATTTCTTTGGAACGTTTAAGCAGGCACTCAGAAAATACGCTCCACCAAGCCTCCGCTTCAGAGACTCACAAGGCAAACTGGCTTATAATGACAAGTACTGCCACCCTTTGGCTCAGTACTTTAAAAATCTACTCAACTGTGACCCACCCAGCGAAGACTTCGACTATGAACAAACCACACCAAACCCGGACTCGCTTCCCCCTTCATTGGAAGAAGTTGGCCAGATCATGCAACTCCTTATGAATAATAAGGCAGCTGGAGAGGACTCTATCGTTGCTGAACTGTGGAAAGGTGCTGGAAACAATGCCGTGCTCAAGCTAACCGAGATCATCCAGGACATCTCGGAAACAGAGATGGTAGTTTCTCTGTTTCCGAGATGATGATTTGAAATCAGCTCTGATCCATCCGCTTCACAAAAAGGGAGATTTTACGGATCTAAACAACTACCGTGGAATTTCTCTCGTCCCGGTAACATACAAGATTCTCTCGTAGGCGTTACAAATAAGGGCAGAAATTCAGTTGGATAGTCAACTGGGAGAATACCAGGGGGGCTTCAGGAAGACCCGATCCTGTGTTGAACAGATTCTCAATCTTAAAACTGTACTTGCATTCTCCAAGATGAGAAACCGCAAGGTGGTCGTCACCTTTGTTGATTTTAGGAAGGCCTTAGATTCCATTGATAGAGAAACGCTTAACAAAGTACTCCAGGAACTAGCACTAGACAACAAAATTCTCTTGAGATGGCAACAATGCAGGTAAACTGCCTCAGAAAACAGGCTGCCAAAGTGGGTCTTCAAGTGTCGCTGGAGAAAACAGAATTCTTCACCAACATCAGAGAAGCAAACAGAGAGATGATACTAGAACGGAAACATCAAGAGGACTGAGAAATTTAAGTACGAGGGGCAAGTAAAAAATAAGGTTGCCACATTTTTTTCAGGTGTAAGGCATTTTTTATTGCAATAAATATGTATACAATCTGAAAGCTTGTATTTTAAACTATTTTTCTACATAGTCGCTAGATCTTTCAACGCATTTTTCCTGACGAGTTTTCCACTTCTGAAAACCCGCTTCGAAGAACTCCGCCGCTAGGCCGCGGATGTACTTGGTGACCGCTTCCTTCACCTCTTCATCTGTACTGAAGCGTTGTTCACCCAAGTGTTGCTTCAATTTCGGAAACAAGTGGAAGTCGCTGGGAGCAAGATCAGGGCTGTAGGGGGCATGATCAAGCAATTTCCAGCCGAATTTGTCCAGTAGAGCGGTGGTCTGTCGAGAGACATGCGGTCGCGCGTTGTCGTGGTGCAACCTAACGCCCTTGCTCAGTCTTCCTCTCCGGCGATTTTGGATGGCTCTTTTGAGTTTCGTTAACGTCTCGCAGTACCTGTCCGAATGTATTGTGGTCCCTTTAGGCATAAACTCGGTAAGCAAGACGCCTTTTCGGTCCCAAAACACCGTAGCCATCACTTTTCCTGCGGACAGCGTCTTCGGCCTCGGCGACCCGGGACGGCGCCAATGTTGCGAGTCTTCTTTTGTTTCCGGAGTGACGTAGTGACACCACGTTTCATCTCCCGTAACAATGGAGTCCAAGAATTCTTCGGTATTCTCGGCGCATTCTCGAAGAAACCCCTCGGCACACTTGACGCGATTGTCTTTGTGCGTTTCTGAAAGCATGTGCGGGACCCACCGCGAACACACTTTGTGATAACCAAGTTTTTTGGTCAAAATGTTGTCGATGGTTTTTTCACAAACCTCCGGAACCTGATCAGCCAGCTTCCGAAGCGTTACTCTTCGATCCTCGAGGAGAATGCGCTCAATCTTCGCCACGACTTCGTCGGGCACCGATGGCCTCCCGCTCCTTTGCTCGTCGTGAACGTCTGTGCGTCCTTCGGAGAACTCCCTGCACCATTTGCGGACGTGTTGGACGCTGATGCAAGCTTTGCCATAAACTTCTTCCAACTATCTATGAATTTCAATAGGTGTAAGCTTCTTCGCGTTTAAAAATCGAATCACTGAACGGATTTCACACCTGGCGGTGACGGCGATTGCGGGCTCAATCGCGGATGGCTGTTAGGCCGGCACTAAGCTTCGCAATGATCTTCCAGGTAGTTGGAAAGGAGTGGGGGGGATCAACAATGAAGGTGGTGTTGCCGGATTTCGCCTAGTATCTCGCGCGGCGAGTGTACAGCGTTGGGAACCTTATTTTTTACTTGCCCCTCGTATCTCGGCGAATGGATTGAACCCAACTTATCAGAAAGAGCATCATTATCCAAGAGAGTCAGCAAGTTAGAACTAGCCTATCGGCTGACTAAGAACACTTACAATAAGAAATGCCTGTCACGCAACCTGAAACTTAAGCACTACACATCAGTCTTACGACCAAAAGCCCTGTATGCCATGGAGTGTCTTTCCTTGAACTGAAGGGGTCGAATAGAGAAATTGGAAATCAGAGAGAGGAGAATCCTCAGGAAGATCCTGGGCCCTGTAAAGGAAGATGGGGAATTCCAAAGACAACTGAGTGAACCAAACTCTGAGCTCTACGAACATATTGAGCTCTGACTGTGCAAGGAAAAGAAGGGTAGCTTTCTATGGCCATGTTGCAAGATTGCCTCCAAACTGACTAACAAAGCGTCTGTTCACCTTCTGGCAAAACAAGAAGCTTTGTACCACTTGGTTGACAGGGACTGAGAAGGATATTAAAGAACTGGGAATAACAGATCTCAAAAACAGACAGTCTGTGAGACGCACCCTGAAGGAAGTCCGTGGATTTCAGGAAAAACCTTGAAGGAACGGTACCCCCTGGACAGAAGAGAGAGGAGTTACACCGGCAGAAGATGCTACAATACTGGGCAAAGCCCAACAGTTGAACAAGCGTGGTCCAAAGTAGGCCTATTCGAAAGAAGAAGAAGAAGAGCAAAATAAGCTGTTTTTTTTTTGTGTCCTACCAAAATATTACTTCACTGAGAAAACAATTACAAATTTATATATACATGATTAATGAATGATCTTGATTCATATTCCAACATAAACAAAACTACAAAAAAACTTGACAACATATCCATGGCATGCTTATTGGCATGGTATGTTTACCATGCCTGATGTTTACTTTATTATCTAACTGCCACTATTTTATAGATACTGCACATTTAAGATTGTTCTCTAAGAATATTTCGTTTTACAAGCAGTATGAGAAAACCTAACAATATTGATGTCGCTAAGCGAGTATATATGCAACGCTCGTGGTATACAGATAAATATTAAAATAAAAAAATTATATTGCAGCCCAAGGTCAAATTTTCATATGTAATGTGGCCCAAAAGATTTGCCTACCCCTGCTTATAGCCATCTCTCGATTTACATGATATTGAATTTACACAGGATTTTTTTTTTAAATTCGATTAAAAGTTACCTAAGTTAATTTTAATAACGGATGAAAAAGTCAGTTATAGATTTATCCAGAAATGAATCTACCATCTTAATCGAAAGATGAATGTATCTAAAAAAATTTGCTAATTAATATCTGCAGCAAGTCTGCGTGATAAAATTGTGGCATTTTCAATTGCTCGTAGGAAATTAAAAAATTTTCCTTGTGAGTGGTCCAATGCCTGAAAGCAATGGTAGGGAGTCCGGAAAGTTGTTTGAAAACAATTTGTTCGAAAGAACAATGGTTAAATGGAATTTTATACCAAATATTTTATTAAATCACTGAAAGAACACTTTAAACATATATGATAATATTAAAGATAAATACTATTTATATATTTTACGTGTTAAATGTTACATTATTCTTATTGTTTAACAATTAAGAAAGGAACATATGAAGGAATATTCCAACAAAAGTCCATTCAAACAAAGTTCCATTTGAACAAATTTTCATTCGAATAAAATTCCATTCGAACAAGTTACCATTTGAACATTTTTCTTTTGAACGAAATTCTTTCAAACAAATTACTTTCGAATAAATTTCATTTGAACAATTTTTCTGTCACCAATGGTAGTCACATAGCTCTTGTAGTTTGAGCAATGTTATTCATGAAAAATGTGGTTGAATATCGTTTTAGGATTGGCCAATTTTTTTTTTATTTTAGTTTATTTGCATTAAAATTTTACATTATTTTATTTTGTTGGCCTTTGGGGTACTTTCTGAATTGATTTACTTTGTGCAACAAGATCAACCAAAAGAATTCTTTGACCACTTTCAACCCCAGTTCTGTGAGATGTAGCATGGTCAGCGTTCAAGAATTTGGATTATAGATTTGGTGGTGAATTGTACTGCGACCTTCATAGATCTATTGTTCCTCACCCTCTTCTAAATGTTGGTATACTTACCCATTTAGAGCGCCTCCTCTAGTCTTGATTCATCTAGGAATTTCAGCATTTGAGTGGGATTCAAGGACTGCAACTCCTCGGTGTTCAGGCTGTGGGCCCCAAGGTACATTTGTCTCTTGTGGAGCAGTGCTTCGCAGTCTTTGAGCGGATGTATGGAGGTTTCTTCTACTGAACCACAGAATCTGCATCTGTCCTAGAATTTGCATCTTCCTCTAGGCCTAGGTTACTTTTCTTATAAGTCTTCTAAGTCTTCAGTGTCCTGTCTGGACTTCTGTCCGAATTCTAAGCTTGTTCCGGTTTAGTTTCAGGCAAGCTTTTTGTTCTTTTCTGGTTAAAAGATCCCAGTATTACTTTTGATTGTCTTAGCCCTGGATGTTCTTTCCAGTGTTTCATCCTTCTTGTCCTTCATCGTTCTCTTATTTCTTTATTTAAATTTTTGTTGATGGTGTTCATACTCATACCACAAAAGGTTTCCGGACCTATAGAGGGATTTCTAGATCCCTTATTTGCTAGGTTGATAGGCTTCTTCATTTCCAACTATACCAGTGTGTACTACCCAGTGTACCCAGTATAGCGTTACTTTATCTTCTCTACCGAGCTGTTTAAAGATATTTTTAAAGATCATATATGCCAGGATCTATCATAGCTGTTAGGAACATGTGGGAGAGACCCAGTTTGGCTTTCGGAATGCGCTCGGAACGAGAGAAGCCACCTTCACAGTTCAAGTCATGATACAGAGAAGTAGAGACATGGGACGAGATGTACATGTTTGTTTCATTGATTTCGCCAAAGTGTTTGACACCATCTCAATGAGATGGTCATCAATGTATCATGTTGTACATTGAACCATATGTTACAGAAAACTGGCATAGATAAGAGTGTAAGAGTGATTTAAGAATTATCACACACCTGTATTGACTAAAGTGGACATTATCTCGCAAGAAGTATGCATCCAGAGAGGCGTGAGGCAAGGTTGTATCTCTTGTTCAACATATACTCTGAGAAAATTTTCCATGCAAGCATTAAATGCAAACATATTAAGATGAATGGCGAAAACATCAATAACATAAGATACACTGATGATATGATCATAGTAGTAAACACGTTAGAGAGCCTACAGAGTATAATGAACAAGGTCAAAACCACAAGTAAATGGTATGGACTCAGATTAAACACGCCAAAGACAAAATACATGGTGATATCTAAAAACAAGGGCCCACACCAAGATACACTAATACTTAGCAATGAACGCGTTGAGAGAGTAAAGAAATATGTCTACCTGGGTACCCTCATAAATGACGACTGAGATTACTCCAAAGAAATTCGTGCAAGAATAGAACAGGCCAGATCTCCTTTCTATAAACTAAAGAAAATGTTCTTCTCCAGCAACTTGTCACTTCTCCTTAAAATTCGAATGGTACGGTGCTATATCATGCCTGTTCTCCTATATGGCGTGGAGGCCTGGAGACTGACAGAGGCGACGCAAAAAAGGCTGGAGGATTTCGAGTTTTGGATATATAGACGCATCTTGCGCATATCATGGATCCATCATATCACAAATGAAGAAGTACTCCAACAAATTGGTAAAAATAAAGAACTTCTCAACATCGTCAAAGAAAGGAAGCTGCAATACTTATTAGGGCATAAATGTGAAATGACTAATATCGCATATTGCAATTAAACCAAAGATGGGAGAAGAGGACCAAGCCGACGACGTAACTCCTGGCTTAAGAACTTACACCAGTGGTTTGGCCTTCAACTGTTCATCAAGCAGTTGATAAAGCCAAGATTGCCATGCTCGCAAACATCCACAATGGATAGGGTACTCTAAGAAGAAAAAAAGCTTGTTTAGCTTTCCCACACAGTCAAATACCAGTTTGGATCTGATGGTGTATGAGCCAATGGCCTTGATGGCTGCTTGGCTATCTGACAGGATAGTAATTCTTTTTTTGCGATAATTCCTGTCGAGGTTAAATTGTGTGCATCTTTCGATTGCAAGGGTAGATTTCCATGGATTCAAACTCCTGCACCAGTACCTTCCTTTGTCTTTGAACCATCCGTATACCACTTGATAGCATGGGATTCAAAGAAATCAACAAAGCAAATAACATAAAAAAAACTTTTTCTTTTTGCATTGAACATTACTCACATTTCTTCAGTGTCTCTCATATACTTTCTGGTGTCTTTCTCCTTACTTTCTATAAACTTCTGAACAATGGTGTGTCCCTCTTTTCAAGCCTTCTTAGATTTTGTTCTCCATCATGTTGTACACATTAAAAGTCCTTCGAGTGGTATGCTCAATGTTCGTTCTTTCTACAATCCAGTTTGGGCATGCAAAAAGCATCTGGTTTACATCATCTATCTCATCGCTGTAGTTCGCTACCTCACAGCCATCCCCTGACAAAGCTTGCGTTAAAAAATAGTCTGTTTCACAATAGTCCTTTCTTGTCCTTTTTGCTATATCTGGAATTAAAAACCAGTCCAGCGTCCATATGTTGCGCTATTCCATTTTTCTTGCCATCTTATCAAATTTTCTCTGGCTTTTAGTTTTCCTCTCCTGTTGCATGTTCCTCATCTTTCTTTAATTTGGAGCTGTATTGGAGGAATTCCTGCTATAACTCGTACCCCTTCCACTAATATTGTCCTGTATGAATATATATATATATATATATATATATATATATATATATATATATATATATATATATATATATATATATATTCATATCCTGTATAAATCTAATACACAACAGACACAGTTCTAGTAAGGCTCAGAATTTTTGTTTTAGTTTATGTCATGATATGGAAAGCTGGGGCACCATACAAAAGGTGGTACTGGACCACGCTGAGAATTAATTTTCGTTTGGATCCTTTGGGTTCGTCAATGTTTGGTAGAAGCTAACAAGAGCATTTGCCGTTTTTTCGTTCTCTGGGTAATTTTGGTTTCGTAATGGGATTACTCCCAGATATTTTACTGCTGTAGTAGGAGTTCCCGTAAAACCCTTGGGATTAGAAGTAATTGGGGATATCGTTCGTTTAATTCTAAAAATTACTGCCTCTGTGCACTCTGGACAGTTGAGTTCTCTTGGTAGTCCCATATTAGCTGAATCCATTAGGATGGATTCTTTTTACGGTTACTACCATCGCCACGTCGCACACTGGGCCAGAATCGAGAAACCTGATAAAAAATTAAAAGATAAAAGTTCTAATTTGTTGGTTCCAATGATTGGGTTTTGTATTAGAAGTGTTTCTACATCTATTCTGATAAAAATAACCCGCTTTAATCTTTACTCTATGGGTTTTAAGTACGGTCGAAATCACCACTCGAGTATTTGGCGCTACGCTGAGCACATATTGAAAATTCACTACGCTTGAAGTGCATATAACTTTTTTTCAAAGTGATTCTGTTAAAATTCGTGAAATGTCAAATGATACTGAAGGTATGAATATATATGAAGGTACTATGAGGTAGAATATTTTAGTGTAAAATTATAGTATTTAAAAAATATCTTCATGTGTTTAAAAAGTTGCAAAACATTGCCCGTGAATACTACTTTTCCTTGCATTAAAATTTAATAAATCATGAAAATAAAAAAGAAAATAAAGATAGTGAAACAATGAATCAAAATTGCAGTGAATTGTTTGCGATTTTTTTGGTGCCCTGTGACGTGAATGGACACGTATTCGCGCGCGTTATAACGCGCCTCTTTGTAGTTTCTATTACTTTCTTCATACTTCGTTCCAAGCCTTTTCAGATTCTCATAGATTCTCCATCATGTTGTACGCATTAAAAGTCCTTCCAGTAGTATGCTCGATGATCGCTCTTTCTACTATCCAGTTTGGACATGAAGAGAGCGTCTGGTTTACATCATCTCCGTCCCCGCAGTAATTACAGTGGTCCTTGTCCTCTCTCCTGCAGTCAGACATAATAAAAACACTCACCATCTTGTATTCATAATTTTGTTTTACAAAAATTCGTGACTGGCAACCTCGAAAAACCTCTTATAGTACTTTGGAGAAAATATCACATTTTTGGGGATATCAACCATTTTGGATCAGCCATTTTGTTTTTGAAAAATTTGATATCGGATTTGTCATTAGCGTCCTCGAAAACCCATATACCAAATTTCTTGAAGATTCAACTTCTATTGACATCAACTTCTATTTATCAGATTTTTTTTGGATTCTGGCTCACTGTGCGTCGTTAGCCATTCCATTTCAGGTTATTCCCTTCGGCATTTCGCTTTTCAGCAGATCATAATAGTTCAAGACAATGTTCAAGACTGATTCCTGTGGGTTATGCTAGGTGGCTCAAAAGTCATCATTTGATATTCTAAAGCTACCTAGAAATGGTATAGAGCACTAGCCTATAGTACTGTCCAAAACTATTTATATAGTTGAACTGCTCGAAGCGTTCACACAGTATATATATATCACAATATATATATATATATATATATATATATATATATTATATATATATATATATATATATATATATATATATATATAAATTGTATATAAAATTGTAATAAATTATAAATAATAAATAAAAAAACTAATAAATAAGAAAATTTATAGTCAAAAGCTACACATGGTATAGAAAACTAGTGTATAGTCCTGCTATAGTTTGACTATAGCTGTGTGAACGCTTCGAGCAGTTCAACTATATAAATAGTTTTGGACAGTACTATAGGCTAGTGCTCTATACCATTTCTAGGTAGCTTTAGAATATCAAATGATGACTTTTGAGCCACCTAGCATAACCCACAGGAATCAGTCTTGAACATTGTCTTGAACTATTATGATCTGCTGAAAAGCGAAATGCCGAAGGGAATAACCTGAAATGGAATGGCTAACGACGCACAGTGAGCCAGAATCCAAAAAAAACCTGATAAATAGAAGTTGATGTCAATAGAAGTTGAATCTTCAAGAAATTTGGTATATGGGTTTTCGAGGACGCTAATGACAAATCCGATATCAAATTTTTCAAAAACAAAATGGCTGATCCAAAATGGTTGATGTCCCCAAAAATGTGATATTTTCTCCAAAGTACTATAAGAGGTTGTTTTTCGAGGTTGCCAGTCACGAATTTTTGTAAAACAAAATTATGAATACAAGATGGTGAGTGTTTTTATTATGTCTGACTGCAGGAGAGAGGACAAGGACCACTGTAATTACTGCGGGGACGGAGATGATGTAAACCAGACGCTCTCTTCATGTCCAAACTGGATAGTAGAAAGAGCGATCATCGAGCATACTACTGGAAGGACTTTTAATGCGTACAACATGATGGAGAATCTATGAGAATCTGAAAAGGCTTGGAACGAAGTATGAAGAAAGTAATAGAAACTACAAAGAGGCGCGTTATAACGCGCGCGAATACGTGTCCATTCACGTCACAGGGCACCAAAAAAATCGCAAACAATTCACTGCAATTTTGATTCATTGTTTCACTATCTTTATTTTCTTTTTTATTTTCATGATTTATTAAATTTTAATGCAAGGAAAAGTAGTATTCACGGGCAATGTTTTGCAACTTTTTAAACACATGAAGATATTTTTTAAATACTATAATTTTACACTAAAATATTCTACCTCATAGTACCTTCATATAGATTCATACCTTCAGTATCATTTGACATTTCACGAATTTTAACAGAATCACTTTGAAAAAAAGTTATATGCACTTCAAGCGTAGTGAATTTTCAATATGTGCTCAGCGTAGCGCGAAATACTCGAGTGGTGATTTCGACCGTACTTAAAACCCATAGAGTAAAGATTAAAGCGGGTTATTTTTATCAGAATAGATGTAGAAACACTTCTAATACAAAACCCAATCATTGGAACCAACAAATTAGAACTTTTATCTTTTAATTTTTTATCAGGTTTCTCGATTCTGGCCCAGTGTGCGACGTGGCGATGGTAGTAACCGTAAAAAGAATCCATCCTAATGGATTAAGCTAATATGGGACTACCAAGAGAACTCAACTGTCCAGAGTGCACAGAGGCAGTAATTTTTAGAATTAAACGAACGATATCCCCAATTACTTCTAATCCCAAGGGTTTTACGGGAACTCCTACTACAGCAGTAAAATATCTGGGAGTAATCCCATTACGAAACCAAAATTACCCAGAGAACGAAAAAACGGCAAATGCTCTTGTTAGCTTCTACCAAACATTGACGAACAAAAAGGATCCAAACGAAAATTAATTCTCAGCGTGGTCCAGTACCACCTTTTGTATGGTGCCCCAGCTTTCCATATCATGACATAAACTAAAACAAAAATTCTGAGCCTTACTAGAACTGTGTCTGTTGTGTATTAGATTTATACAGGATATGAATATATACATATATATGTATATATATATATATATATATATATATATATATATATATATATATATATATATATATATATATATATATTTTCATACAGGACAATATCAGTGGAAGGGGTACGAGTTATAGCAGGAATTCCTCCAATACAGCTCCAAATTAGCTGAGCACTAGCCTATAGTACTGTCCAAAACTATTTATATAGTTGAACTGCTCGAAGCGTTCACACAGCTATAGTCAAACTATAGCAGGACTATACACTAGTTTTCTATACCATGTGTAGCTTTTGACTATAAATTTTCTTATTTATTAGTTTTTTTATTTATTATTTATAATTTATTACAATTTTATATACAATTTATTTTATTACAATATATATATATATATATATATATATATATATATATATATATATATAATATATATATATATATATATATATATATATATTTTCATATATCAGTAGATATTAGTTCACTTATGGTCATTACTAAATTACTAATGGTCATTTATATACTCAATTTAATTATTGTTCTACCTTTGTAAAATATGTATGTTGTATGTATATATTTTTTATTTCTTTATTAAAGGTTCAAAGTAAGAAGAAAACGGGAACATACAAAGCTCTTGAACATTTTGATGATTTCTATAAACAAGTGTATGCATCAAAGTGGTCTCAAATTCGCAAAGCCCTTTTGGGCAAACAAAAATACATAGCAGTTGTTAATAATTACTCTGATTGTGAAGAAACCTGCCAAGTATTAGAAAGTCGTGGAGCTATCAATGTCCGCAAACTTTTCCAAGTTGAAGAACAAAATTTAAAGGAAAACTACGAAAAGAATCGAAACAAAATCCAAATGGAAAAAGTGTTTAAAATGGACAAAGACATACAGAAAAGAATTGAGGCTGAAGATGAAGTCACTAAAGATTTTTCTCTACAAAAAGGCTTAGATGAAGCTGAATATGACACTAGCAGAATTATTTATGCAGGAAATGTAGAAGCTATGGGTAACTTACATGAATTTATTCCAGCTACCAAAATCAAAGGAAAAGAAGATTTTGTCCTCGAATCTGAACATTTTAAATTCCTTCCAAAATCCAAAGAATTTCCACTACAAATCGAAAGGGAATACGACCTCCACTTCCCTGAACATTTAAACGCCTATTGCTACGAAGAAGAAAATCATACAGACTTTCCTCAACCCAAAAAAGGATCAACTGGAGTTTTAAGTTATTACCTCATGGATGGTGGTTCACTTTTACCTGTATTAGCTTTAGGACTTAAACCTGGAGATAGATTTTTAGACATGTGTTCTGCTCCTGGTGGTAAGAGTCTATTAGCTGTACAAACTTTGTATCCTGAAGTTATTGTTTGTAATGATTCAAGTATTTCAAGGACTAATAGAATTAATCGAGTTTTGGGACAATATTTGTATGACGTGAATGAAAAATGGTTTAAAACAGGGAAAATCAAGATTATTTGTCATGATGGAAGATATATGGTTGGAGAAGCATTTGATAGGATTTTGGTCAGTATTACCTATTTATCTCAAAGTAGCTAACTAAAGCTGTTAATTTTCATTAGCTAGCTTTAGATAGAGAAAGGAACGATAAATGTACATGGATTTTCATCAAACTATATATTTTATTTGTTTGTAGGTTGATGTGCCTTGTACAACAGATAGGCATTCAGTAAAAGAAGATGAAAACAACATTTTCAGATCGGATAGAATCAAGGAGAGATTGAAGTTGCCTGAACTGCAGTGCGAACTTCTTTATAATGCCCTAAGTCTGGTCAAAGTTGGTGGAGTCGTTGTTTACTCAACTTGCTCGTTAAGTCCGATTCAAAATGATGGAGTTGTCCATATGGCCTTGAAAAGAGTTTGGGAAGAAACAAAATTGGAATTTATTGTCAAGTAAATATATTTTTATAGCATTTATTATATATATTTTATAGCATTTATTATATATATTTATACCATTCATGATTATAATAGTATTATTTACAATTGGTCACGAGCAAAATTGGGCGCACGAACGAAGTGAGTGCCCACATTCGCTCGAGAGGGCAATTGACAATACCGCCCGTGTTGCAGATAATATTTTTTATTTCTCATGCGAGGGGACATATCTTACAAGTGTGGGATCCAGGCGCCATAAATAAAATAGAATAATAAAATTTTTTGATTTTTCAATTGTCTCCGGTGGTGTGGATTCGTCATAAGAACTCTCATCAGTCTCTGGCATCACCATAGAATTTATACTCATTTTAAAACGTTTTATTTTAATTTTGTAATGAAAAAAAATTCTCACTTTCAGGTAACTTTTTTTAAATTGAGGTCTTGATTATGTTTTTTATTAATGTAATTTAGCGATATTGAATATTTGCGTGTGTTACACAAGTTATGTGGTAATACAGCACAAAATGGCATTTGTCGCATTAAAAAACGTTCGCACTAAAAAGATAGTAAAGGTAGTATAAAAGATAGTACTTTAAAGGTGCTCACAGACCGGCGCGAAAGTTTCGTTGCCGCTACGGTTGCGATATCGCGCGGACCGATTGATACGGCGACTTATGCACATGTTCAGAACAACAAGCGCAATTTTCGGCTTGTTGGTCTGAACAAGTACATAAGCCGCCGTATCAATCGGTCCGCTGCTATATCGCAGCGGTCGCGGCAACGAAACTTTCGCCCCGGTCTGTGAGATCCTTTAACGCATGAGTAATAAAAAATCTTGTATTCTAATTTTAATTCATTTGATATACTTTTGCTAAGCCTTTTCTCTTATGTCAATACCTTTGGTGCAGAAAGAATGCTAGGGATCATTGGATAGTTTTGATATAAGGGATTACATATTAATTACTGTTCTTAACTATATTTTGTTTTTCGTAGGGATTTGAGTGTTTGTTTGAAGCAAGGAAAGTATGTTTATAAAATGGCTAGTTCAAAATTAATGAAATATGGAAATTTGGTTTTGCCAAGTGTTGGGCAAAATTTTGGTCCAACGTATTTTTGTAAGTTGGAGAGGATTAAGTAAGTAACACTGTTGTAATCTTTTTGTAAATATATTTTTAGTAAAAGAAGAAAAAACGTTTAATTATTCTTAAAATTGTAACAATTTCAGTTTCACACTCAAATCTGCACTATTTGAAAACCTTTTTATCTTTAACCTATAACCGGTAACAAGCGGTCTCACAGGCCGAGAGCCGTCGGCGAAACATCATTTCACCCCCTTCCTCGTGCTTCCTTTGCTATAGCGCCTGAGTAGCTTCTACTTTAGTTGCGTTTACGGTCCACACTGTAGAGAGGGTTAGTTGCGTCCTATAGTCCCAAATCGGCAAATTACAACAATTTAAAGTTCGACTTACGTAACTTTTTAACGTAATTTTGCTATATTTTTCTTGTCGTATTTTTATAGTTATTACCAGTTATTACTTGCAATGAATAATTCCGGACCTCCAAAAAAGAAGCGTCGGGAATCGGGAATGTAGGGCCAAAAACAAGCAAAGGGCTTAAAAATCCTCTAAATGAAGAATGGTACACTGGGCACAGGAAGACTCAAGTGGATCGGAAGGCGAAAATGTTCCCGAAAACTTAGTCCCGGAGCAAAGTGATCATGACTCGGAAACTGAAGCAAGTATTTCTGAAAATGTTGAACTAATTTAGGAGAATTAGCCTTCAGAAGGTAACAGAGATGATGAATCTTTATCAAGAGTAGTTAAATGTTTCTATGGCAAAAATCGGTTCAAGTGGGCAAAACATTCGCCAAATAGAGCTGCGAATAGACCAACATAATATGATAGCTTATATGCCCGAGTCGAGGTTGAATGTACATGATGAAAGAGATCCCTTTTCTCTGTGGAAGAAAATAATGACTCCAGATATTTTAAAAGAAATTTTGAAGTGGACAAATGTGAAAATTCGCTCAAACTCAAATTAAAGTACAGCAGAGAAAATCGTCTTGAATTACAAGATTTAGATATGATAGAATATAAGTTAAGCGCATGCGCGTCCGCCATGTTTAAAAGGCGGGAATATGAAAGTTTCGGGCACAATTTGTTATTTTCACTGGTTATACGTCACGAAGTGCTCGAAAAACATGGCGGAAATTGACGTATGCGCACAAAAAAAATTTCAACTATGAAAAGGTCTATTGCATGCGTTCCTTGGTGTTCCCATGTTAATACTGTGTTCAAGTCCAAACACGAAGGTTATGAGTACCGATTTGCAATCGATGGGACAGATATAGACATTTTTAGATCAGTTCTGTCACAGAAAAGGTTTCTGAATCTGTTACAATGCTTATGGTTTGATAATGGGGCAGACCGAGAAGAAAGAAAACAGAGTGATAACCTAGCTGCAATTTACAACATATTTGGAATATTTGTGAAAAACTGCCAAATCCTATACAACATCGCTTTCAGAGCCAAACAAACCATCCAAGTACGCTTTGAAGATGATGTGTATGTGAGATGCTAGACTAAGTATTCTATAATGACTATATTTACGATGGAAAAGGTCTAATGGTGAAACTTTGACAAACGAAGAAAAGAAGTTTTTGATTTCATCACAAGCACTGATTCGTTTGACGAAACTCATTCAATGTAGTAACCGCAATTTTACGTTCGACAATTGGTTCACATCGATTGAATTGGTAGACGCACTGAAACAGTTTGTAGGTACTCTTAAACTAATGAGAAATTCTCAAACAGTTCTTGCCATCTAAATCAAGATATGTGGGATCTAAAATCTACGGATTTTCCAATCCAATGACTGATTTCTCGCGTGCTCAAGAAAAATTGTGAGCCTATTCATGAAAATACAGGCAAACCTGAAATTATTGCCTATTACAACTGGACAAAAGGAGGCGTTGACGAGATAGATAAAAAAATGCTCTAAATGCTTCCAACAATGGCGGCACCGCTAGGAGAAGTGTGTGGAGTCCGAAGGAGACTACTTTGAAGGTGATTAGGTTTCCAACGCTCTAGGTATGGCAGTTTTTTTTTACCGGCTAAAGGTCGGTTACTTTTCTAACAGACCACGTAATTAACTTAACTTTATGGTTATATTTTTTCGAATGTTGGATATAAGTACATACAGTGAACGCACATGTTTTATATTAAGCTAATGGTGCCAATACTATTGATCGAGAACCGTTCATAAAAATATTCGCCAGAAACGTGGTATTACAACCAGGGATGTTATGGAGCTTCGTAACCGTAACCGAAACTATCTGATATCCGAAATAAAAATGTATCCGTAACCGTAATCGAATCCGATATAAAAGTTTCGAATAATTTCGGAAAATTTTGATTAATATTATATGTTGTAATAATTCCTATAAATATATTTCAATATCCAACAGAAATTATATAATAGAAAAAACTAATATATTTGTTTTTGTTTATTATAATTTTGATTTTGCATTTTTACGTAGATAAAACTTAAAAATGATAATTACTTATATGACATATGAAATAAATTCAAATTGTTTACCAATTAGTATTCTACTTTTGCAATTCCTTAGAAATCTAATATCCGTAACCGAAACTATCGGATAATCCGAAAAAAATTCATATCCGTAACCGTATCCGAAACCGGTATAATATTATTCCAATATCCGTATCCAGATCCGAAATTTCATATCCATAACATCTCTGATTACAACACATTCAGCGCCGAGTTTATTCATTCCACGCGATATACGAATCAACTTGCGCGTATTTTGGATTCTGATTTGTAACAAGAACCAAAAACACGGAAAACCTGTGACATTTATCCTCCTAAAATAAATCGTAAATTTAATTACCAATGTCATTCGTGTAAAAAACATGTGTGCTTGCAGTGTGCGAAACAATTATGCCCTGACTGCCAATAAAAATAACCAAAGTTTGACCATTGCCAGTTTTGTAAAATCATACCTGTGATTAGTGCATTATTTCTTTCTGTACTGATTAGTGTGTTAACTTTATGGAAAAAAGCTATAATATTATGCTATATAGCTATAGCTACACTATATTATTATTGCTATAATTATAACTACACTATATTATTTTTGCTATAATATTATATAATATATTATAATATTATATAATAATATTAGTTTATTTAATATTTTTTATTTGTAATTGTTGATCTCATCTCTAGTCTTCTTAAAGGAAACTACATACCTTGTAATAGCAAGTTCATAATTAAAAATTATATTTAGAGTTCATTTGTTAGGTATTATATCTTTTCATATGTTATTAAATTGTTTTTAACTGCGGTAAGCTATCCTATCAAATTTCTAAGTTGTACACCAGATACGGCAGCGGCCTCTCAGGCCGTTCGACACCAGAATATACTGCTTTTAATCTTTAAACAATTTTTGGTACAATGTGCTAATGTCAGCAATCTTCAACAAATATATTATGAATCTGTACATAAATTGTTTAATAGAGGAAAGATCATAAATATGCATAATATTAAGAAGGTTCGAACTAGGGATGTTGCGGATAGATATTTTTTCATATCTGCGGATGCGGATATTTGAAGGCTCACATCCGCGGATGCGGATCTTTAGATATTTCATAAAAAACTATATGGATGGAGAAGTTTGTTTTTACATTGTAAAAACGTATTCAAAAACCATTAGCCCAAAACCGTTTCCACACACGTAGCGGTCATAAAGAGCTTTAAAACGCACTTAAAAATCATTCATGACCAGATGTTGGGATCTATTGATAGCTTTTCCGTAATCTTAATCCTTAAAAAACCTGCAGAAACTAAAATTGAATTTATTATGTTACAGACCACAATAAAAATTAAATCCGCATGAACATTGGCAATGATTATTGCGGATGCAGATGTCCAAATCTATGCGGAAGCTCCGCATTTGCGGATGCGAATATTCGCAACTTCCCTAGTTCTAACTATTACCCATATATTGATAAGCTAGCATACACATTTGAACCTCAAGGAAGTCGCTAATGCACCACAGTAGAAGGCTAGATTTCCATTGTATACCGATTACTTTTAAAGGACCTTATAGGCGGTTCTCGTGGTGTGATTACAAATTCTCTTCAATGGTTTGTTTAGTTACTCCAATATGAATCCTCCTGAAACACTTATTTTAGAAAATGGAAACAGTTGTATTTAGTTTGATTATACAATATATTTGATTTGTATGTAAAAGTGAGCATATTACACATAAACTTGAATACACAAATAATAATCAAATTAAACGAAATATATTCAAATATATAAACATTTGATTGTTTTTATATATAAAAAAGAAAAACATTTACAATAATTTCTCATTACATCATTATTTTTTTCTAGATACTTCTTAACACATAATTAAAAAAAAATCACAATTTATCCATTTCATTGCAACAGAATGAAAAATATTTTACAACAAATTCAACTTAATATAAAACAAAATATTAAACGCTAATGAGCAATTAAACATTAATTAAAATAATTGACAATATTTACAAATGTTAAATATAAAAAACCATTAAAACGCAGACAAGTATCTCCAAAAATTATAAAAATAAATGTAAAATCCGTTTCCTTTGATCACAAAAAATTTTATGTTTCCAATTCCAATCACATTTACTTAAGTTTATTTACGTTACATATTTGAACTCATTATGTGGTTATTGTTAAATTTATGTTAGAAATTTGTACCAAAAACTCAATCAAAAACATATATTTTGCGATTATTGTTTTTTGAGGATTATATTTTTGCTGTTATTTTGATTTTTGGTTAAAAGTGGTCGACTTTAACTGCCACACTATTGGCTGCGTGGTTGGAAGGGAGGAGAATATTGTCCCAGTCTGTACATATGTCTGTCTCCGAGTCCGTCGCTTTCAGACTTATTCCTAGACTTGGCAGAGTGTTGGCATAGTGCGGTATGTGCAAGACTACTGGCTTCAAAAATTCAATACCTAAAAACAAAATAAGAATTATTAACAATGTTCACATTTCAATGCAATTTTTAATACAAAATTAAGCACAAAACGTAGTTGTGAAGAATTTTTTTTTGTTACATAGGAAGGCAGAATTTTTTTTTATAAGAAAGTTGTAATTCGAAAAATAACTATGGCAATTAAAAAAAAAATCGAAAAAAAAATATTGACCGGTCGAAAAAGACTAGAAAGCCAAAATGTCTCTAGCCCTGTTTATGAAATCTTGTCTTTCTAGTCCCGTTAATCTAAATAAGGACACATGGGGAGACGCGTTTCAAATTATTAGAAGAAACCTGAAAATTCGGCCACAAGATCTTCATATGAGTATAGGAGGAGAATGTCAGGTAGCGGACGTACTATTCTCGAAATATACACCCTTTGACTGGGTACAACCTGAAGTCTACATATTCCCCCTTTACGGGAGAGGTACTATCGCTGGTGAGCAAACGTATAAGAAATGACAGAACACCGCGTCCCGATGGCATACCACCCGAGATTGTCAAGTTAACCGCTAGACATCAACATAAATTTGTCTTAGACGTAATGAATAGGTTGTTAACTGCCGGGAACTTCCCAGTTAGATGGAAGCGGGCAAGACTCTCACTAATCAAAAAAGGAAATAAACCGATAGGAGATCCCACATCCTATAGACCTATCTACCTATGTGTCTGGTAAACTACTAGAGCAGTTCTTCCTACTAAGGCTAAAAGGAGAGCTCGAGACGAGAGGCGGATTGTCCGAGAACCAACATGGGTTTATAGAAAGTAGATGGCTCCAAAAAGGACAATGAAACTGGCGCAGGAATCTACGGATCTCGTCCCTAAGGTACAGCTTATCTGTGCCCCTGGGATCATATACCACAGCATCCCAAGCGGAAATACATGCCATCGCGATCTGTGCTCGT
This sequence comes from Phosphuga atrata, assembly GCA_944588485.1. Classification (NCBI taxonomy): domain Eukaryota; kingdom Metazoa; phylum Arthropoda; class Insecta; order Coleoptera; family Silphidae; genus Phosphuga; species Phosphuga atrata. The sequence continues at coordinate 35,498,843 of OX155893.1, forward strand.
CAAAATCTAAGGATGGACTACAAAAGTAGAAACATCCGCATTTTCACGGACGGTCAGGCTGCTATAAATGCCTTAGCGTGCCATGAAATTATATCTAAAACAACTAGGAGCTGCCTCCAGAACCTCAAGGCTCTGGCAAGACACAACAAGGTCACACTTGCATGGGTACTGAGCCTTAAGGGACTGGTAGGTAGCATACCACCCGAGATTGTCAAGTTAACCACTAGACATCAACATAAATTTGTCTTAGACGTAATGAATAGGTTGTTAACTGCCGGGAACTTCCCAGTTAGATGGAAGCGGGCAAGACTCTCACTAATCAAAAAAGGAAATAAAACGATAGGAGATACCACATCCTATAGACCTATCTACCTATGTGTCTGGTAAACTACTAGAGCAGTTGTTCCTACTAAGGCTAAAAGGAGAGCTCGAGACGAGAGGCGGATTGTCCGAGAACCAACATGGGTTTAGAGAAAGTAGATGGCTCCAAAAAGGACAATGGAACTGGCGCAGGAATCTACGGATCTCGTCCCTAAGGTACAGCTTATCTGTGCCCCTGGGATCATATACCACAGCATCCCAAGCGGAAATACATGCCATCGCGATCTGTGCTCGCCAAAATCTAAGGATGGACTACAAAAGTAGAAACATCCGCATTTTCACGGACGGTCAGGCTGCTATAAATGCCTTAGCGTGCCATGAAATTATATCTAAAACAACTTGGAGCTGCCTCCAGAACCTCAAGGCTCTGGCAAGGCACAACAAGGTCACACTTGCATGGGTACTGAGCCATAAGGGACTGGTAGGAAACGAAATGACGGACAAGTTAGCAAATGATGGTTCTAACAAAACAAACATCAGTGCTAGCAGGGACTCATACATTACCAAAACCATAGCCTGTAACAAAATCTGTAAATGGATAGCTACTAAGCACCAGCTACAATGGGATAAAACAAATGGTCAGAAACATAGCAAACGTATGCTAAAAAATGTATCGGTTCTTTTAACTGCTGAACTTCTGCAATTGACAAGGAAGCAGATCACAATTATGGCCTACCTACTTACAGGTCACTGCCTTCTACGAAAACTGTCTTGTGAAGCAATTGCACATAGGAGACGCAAGCTTAGCATTACAGCATATGAGATCCCCGTGAAGAATATGGCACATAGACTCCTAATACAGGGGCTGGATCTATTTGCATGAATGGATCATTGTGGGGAAATATAAGGCCGCAGTTTTTTTTAGGACTTACCCCCTGGACCCACAATGGTCGTTAAAAAAAGTAGATCTACCATCAATGCCTTAAGCGGTGTCCTGGAGATCGCAGAAAAGGCTAAAAGCGAAACCCAGACAACCAGACACATGTGTGCCCTGCTAACACTAGACGTTAGAAATGCCTTTAATAGCGCACCCTGGAAGCATATCATGGTCAGTTTGACAAGAAGGGGCCATAGCCATATCTGTTGCGCATGTTAAGAAGCTACCTCAGCTGTCGAAGCATTATATTGAAAGGAGACCAAAAAAGAAGAGTGACAAGTCAACAGCCTCGTCCCACAAGGTTTGATACTAGACCCCACCTTGTGGAACGTGCTAAATGTCGAAGTACTTACAATGAGGCTGCCCTTGGGGGTCATCGTAATCGGCTTCGCAGACGATATCGTACGAGTTGTCACAGCAAGAACAAAGAAAGGGTTACTACGAAAGGCAAATCAAGCAACAGAAATGGTCAGCGCGTGGATGAAATCGAAGAACCTGAGCCTAGCTCCAGAAAAAAATCAGGCGGTCCTCCTCACAGGCCTAAAACAACTTTAAGCCCCTTAAAATTTGAAGTGGAAGAGGCAATAATATCACCGAAAGAAACTCTCAAATACCTCGGAGTAGTGGTTGATAAAACGCTATCCTTCATGGCGCACATAACCGAAGCGGCAGGAAAGGGAATGAGAACACTAGCAGGAATCCAGCAACTCATGCCAAAAGTAGGGGGAGCAAAGAGCAGCTCTCGAAAAATACTCAGTTGCGTAGTCCAGTCTACTATGTTGTATGGAGCTCCAATATGGTCGAAAGAACTAGAGAAAAATCGAAATCTCCACCAACTCACAAACCGATCCGCGGAAATTGGCACTACTTACATGTAGCGCTTACCAGACGTTCTCAGGAGAGGCCGCCTAAGTCATCTCGGGAATACCCCCATAGACCTGCTAGCAACAGAGCCAAAAAAGTTGCACGACACAAACTATTGCAAGCAGAAAAACAAACGCCAGGAAAGAGTTTATCTAGGAATGGCAAAAAGATGGCAGCTAAGCTACAAAAGACAGTGGACCCAAGTGTTAAGGGACCCTCACAGTGTGAAATTTTCAAAAATCGTTTTTTTTTCATTATCCCGATAGTATACACTGTTATAAACATTCTCCCCAATTTTTAAATCGAAATTCGAATTATTTCGGTCGCTACAGCCTTTCTTAGAAAAAGGGATTGGAGTATCTGGCGCTCACTCCAAACTTTAAACGCGTTTTTTCGAAATGGTGTTTTTCAAAACGGTCTCCACTCTCAAAGGAACAGTTTTCAAGCTAACCCCTTGTTTGGACTGAACAATGCAATTTGGACTGAACATTCTTCACGTCATTATTTATGTTCCTATTGAAGCTTTTTTTTAAATCTTCCAATTTCTTTTTTACGAATAATTGTCAAAAAAATAGGCTGAATTCGATACCTTTTTGTCAAACCGCCGCCATTTTTTTTAAATTCCATAAAAAAAAGAACATAGAGGCTTTCCTACAGATTAATAATCTTCTTGTTATTTTTGTATCATATCAAAATTACGTCCGTTATAATGGAGACGATACTATTTTTCGAGGTATCACACTGTGAGGGTCCCTTAATCCCAAATATATAGTCTTGGATAAATAGAAAATTCGACGAAACTAGTTACTACCTTACTCAGTTACTGACTGACCACGGTAGCTTTAGGGATTATCTATTCAAATTGGCAGGACAACAGATAACCTATCTGTTTACTGCGGGGAAACAGATAGCGTAAACCACACTATCTTTGATTGCTGGAGGTGGCAAACGGAAACAGAATCGAAATCTATTGAAAAAATCATCAATCCATTAGCGCCAGAACAATAATCCCACACATGTTAAAGGGAAAAACAAACAGGAACAATATAATGGATTAATTATAATATTAATAAGAGAAAAATAAAACGATGAGTAGTCCAAAAAGGGAAAAAAGGAGAGAAAAGAAAAAAAAAACAAACATGTAGACCAGATTATGTGACAAGCGGATCCAGAATGTACAGATGTGATTCCAAGGGGGCTACTTGCCTGGAGAAGTTAAACTCCAGCTACGCCCCCACAAAAATAGCCCTGTCTGTTTAGTCTTGTCTATATAATACTGTCTGTTTAGCCTTGTCTATCTAGTCCTGTCTATTTGGTTTATAATAATATATTTTTAGTAGTATAATTTAGACTTACCTTGAGGGCCGCACATGACTAAAGGTGACAGCATAGTTTCACCTGTAAAACACAAGAACGCCAATATAGCCCAAAAACGATGTTTAAATAAATTAATTAAAATTTGTATGTACACTGGTAATTCTCAAATCACACAAAGCTAGATCACAACCAATTTTATTATCTAAACTAAACACAAAAAGGTTTTATATATGCTAAAAACAGATTCGTTTTGTATAAAATTCCTCCACCAATAAATATTAATGAAATGATTATGATTGTGAGCATGCTTTGAGGGATGATTTTTTTTTTTGGGGGAGAAAGTAAATACCGTTTTCGAGATCCAGCGGTGGAGCATTTTCGCACAATCTCGGATCAGTAATCACGAAATAGATTTCTTGCTTCACCCCTTCTGGAATTGCGTTTTGAGGGATCTCCAACGAAACTCCCCAATAATGATTCACCAAATTGGCACCCCTATAATCCACAATAGCCGAAGTCACATCCCTCTCATTCGCTTGAACATAATCACAGTTCCTATTAAAATCACGCCGGGAAATCTCGTTTTCGGGAATTCTCTCTTCTGGAATCATCTTTTTGGCCTGTTTGTTCGGATCTCTGTATTTGGAGAGAAGTTTTCGGAAGAATTTTGGCGTGCTCAGTCCGTCTGTTTTCTGATGTTTGAATGATTGGGTTTTTGTGAGTTTTCGGGATGGTTTAGTGTTAGTAGTTGTCGGGCTCGGTGTGTGGTTATTTGCTAGATTAGGTTGCGATCCATAAAAAGCATTGTAATCCTCTCCCCTTCAAAAAATTAGAAAAAAATATTGTTTTTTGTTGATTGATTTGTAACAATTTTTGTACAACAAATTCTTAGTTTTGTTAATTTTCGAAAATCATACGAAATTATAAAAAACGCATGCGAGAGAACAAATAATAATAAATACAATATTTTTTTAATAATTTTTGTTAATTTGCAGATGGTATGACTTATGGTCGATAGCCTTCTCATAATGTTAATGCAAAATTATATATAAAAAAAGACTAAATACGAAAATACAAGACCAGTGTACATACATTCGAACTACCTGATTTGTCGCTGTGATTTTCGAATCTATATCTAGTAATAGAGATTTTAAAAACTAACAATAAAAAGTGAATATTTCAATTCTCTCTCTCTCTTTGCAAAATAGTAAATATTCACAAACAAGTTACACATTATTCATTCATTTTCAAATTTCAGATGATAAATTTGTCTAAATTTTAACTATTTTACAAAATCTAAATTACAAATGACAAATAAACTTTCTTTGACTTATTGATATGTTCTGGCAGATTTAGAAAACTTGTTACTCTTCAATCATTTATTGACATTTATTTGCCAGGAACATATTTTACAAGAACTCTATCTTATGTTTGTAAAATTATCTATATGTCTACTTATCTGTCTTATCTAGTTTAGTGGTCGCCAACTTAATAACTAATATCAGGGATGCATCCCATACCGATATGGAGGCGATATTGTTCGTTTTCCGATATATGGGAATCGGCGATATTAATTTGTCAACACATTTTAAATTCCGCGCTATAACCATCCATCGTGTAAACGCGCCATCCCCGCACTTAATTGGTTTATGTAAACGCGGATTAATTTATCTACGCACGGGGAATCCCCGCGTTTTACGAGTTTCAGTGCAAGCTTCTTTGCCTAGTATAAAGTGCAAGGTAGAACTCACAACGGAAAATGGATAATGATGGATGAGATGGTGAACATTTTACGTTGTTGCGGGTTACAAAATCGATTAGTAAAGCCACAGCTGTATTATTCGACGCTATTCCGTTAAATAACAGTCTCCGAAAAGTGCTACAAAAAAACCAAGACACAGACAATCGGTCTTTTGCAAGAGCGAATATATCGAAACTTATAAACTTCGTTATAAACTTCGAACATTTCATAAACAATCTACTATTAGTATTGCAAAAAGATTATATATAAGATTATATTTATCCACAAGATGTGGGATATGAAGCGTTTGTGAAAATATTATTGAAGAGACTGAAGAAGTTGAGTCTCTCTCTCTTTTTTGACCACAGATTCTCTCAAAGAAGAACTAGAGAGATATTTGAGATCTGCCAATATATCAAAAGCAACAAATCCACAAATTTGAAAAAATGGCACAAAAATATTTCAGTTTCCAAATGAGTTATGTGGCATTTGAAAGGCTATTCTCAACGGCAGATCTCATCCAAACAGACTTAAGAAATCGACTTTCACCTAACCTAATAATTTAAGAATGTTGTATTATTAATTTCTTATCTGAACTTAAATTGATATTTTGTTTAATTATATTTAAAAAAAACGAAAAAAAAACGTTTCGGTTTTACCCATTCTAAATTATCATTTAAATCAATAACCTGCTAAGTTCATGTCTCTCTCACGAAATGTCAAATTAAAAATGTCTAACCCTAATCATCCACATGGGTTTCAAGTAAGTGGTTTACAAATTGTTGTTCATAAAAGGAAAGCTGTACTGATGAGAGATAAATCTCGAAACGTGTCTACAGATGGCTATCCACTTAAGGTATCAGAAGGACATGATCTTAAAAAACAATGTTATTTTTATGGTTTTTGTTGAGTGCCACGAAGGTGGACCGAAGCTATAAAATAACTGACAAATTTCACATGAGATTTGTTTTTGGTAGTTCTAAAAAGTCTCATTAGTATTATAGAGCTACATATAGGTTGAATATATTTATATATTCGGGATGTGTTCCGACTTTATTAAGTTTAATATTTTATTAAATTACAATTTTCAAAAATTCGTTAGTTAACATCCTAAATAAATACTACATAAGTAAATAATGTCGTCTGTTTCAATATTTTCTATCACAAACCTACAGCTTTTTACACGTTTTGAAGCCACTGTCTGCATCGGTAATAGCTTATATTTTTGGGTTATTTCACACTTGCAAGCGATCAATTTATTGTTTTTTCTCTAGTAGCATCGGACCTCAAGTGTCTGCATCGGTATCGTCGATTTTTTTTATAAATATCGGATTCGGTATCGTATTGGCAAAAGTGCGCATCGATGCATCCCTACCTAATGTACTGTTACAAAGTGAATCGCGGATTTGGGGATGTGGTGTTAGAATCGCGGATTGTAGTTTTTCGTCCGAAGGGCCATTGATAAATTTGAGATGAATGACAACAACAAGAAAAAAATACGGAAACGTTCGGTTTTGTGTCGAATTCGTGCTCTTTTTTGGATCTGAATTCGTTGAATGTGTTTACTTACTAACTAAAACTACCCTCTTAGGGGAGGCGACCAATAAGAACATTGCATCCTTGAAAGGGTCTTGACATATACCTTTAGCTAAACCTAAAGATAAAGATCTATCTAATTAATGTGTGCCTAGTGTTGCTTTACTATTACTTCTTTTTTCATGTGACTTAATCTGACATATGCATCCATATTTGGACATTTTTTATTTACAACATATACCTAATACTTTTTAAACTGGATGTTTTCCAAAAAATAATTTTTATATTGAAACTGGCAAGGTTTTTTTAATTAGTCCAAACATTTTTCTTTTCACAGCGACAAATCATGAACATCAAATTCCTAACTAATTCCAAACTCATGAACATCTAATTCTTACCTTAAGTTATGGTGGACCGGTTTTCTGTACAACTCAAACGCTGAGCCCCTCTGTTCCCTAGACCCCTGCAAATCGACAATGTTGTGTCTATCCGGGGGCCGGGTGTCTAAAATATCTCCACCCTCCATCCCATACTGAACTTCTTGCTGAGAAATCGGCGCGATTTCGCTCCTCGAAGCGTAAGAAATGCTAGTGTGTCTTCGAGATTCATATGGCGGGGCCATGTCGTAATGGCCATGCATATTGGCATTATAACGAACGGCAGTCTCTGTATGCCAGGCGGTGTTTTGATTTTGTGGCATGTTGTAATAGTAATTGTGGTTGTTTGGATTTAACGGTGGTGAACGTTGATCCTACAATACAAAGATTTATTTTACATATAAAACTATATACGTGTTAATAATATTCATTTTAAATCTAGTTTTCTGGGTTACATAGCTATCGGGATTAGGACTTCTATTTCCTTAGTTAATAATTTAAGAGAATTTTCGAAAAACGAATTGATTTTTTTTGCTATTTCTTACGAATTCTTGATGGTTAGGTTGATTTCACGAATTTTATGTATCGTTTGCCTAATGGATTTATCTTGTTAGTATCTCTAATACGAGATATATTCACAAAATAACCGAACTTTTTTAAATTCATTCATTCATTTCCGAAACCGAGACACCATTGTTTGTATTCAGGCCCTTCCTTTCCAATAGTTGGCAGCGTCTATCGCCCTGTCATTTGCCACAATTAGGTCCTCCATCGTGCGTGCCTCTCCCATGTTGGGACATCTAAGAAGGTGGCTGTCGTCATCCACAGGCATTCTCCAACTCATCCTGTTCGATTTCCAGCGCGTCATTCCTCTCCTTAGTCTGTTCATCTGATTTCCATGTCGCGTATGGTAAAAGTTTTCCCGGTGGCAGCTCCTCTCTGGGCAGGTTTGGGTGTTGTTCTTTCCACAGTTCTATGCGGCGTTGTTTTGGGCATATCTGCAGTTGTATCTTGCATATGTTGGAAAAAGCTCTTCCTTGATTTAAGTCGTTGCTTTTCTGGTTGTTTCTTCGTGTAGAGGGTGCCGCCTATCTCCGATCTGCTTCTGGCGCTCTGCTTCGGATGCTACTTTGCGTCTGAAGTGTGCTGGGGCAATTCCAGATAGACGGTACATCTTCTCGATAGGTGTCGGTCTCGGATAGGTGTCGGATAGGTGTCAAAGAGCAAGAGCCGACGTACGCATCGCATCAGGCTGCGCTCGTCATGTCGTGCCAGTGAACTTCCGGATGATATTATTCCTAGCACAAACTTTGGCATTTGTATTCTGGCAATGTTTTTGGAAAGATAGTGTGCGGTCCAGTGTTACGCCCAGGTACTTTGGAGTGTCGCATGTTGTGAGTTCTTGTTCTCTCCATGTGATTTGCAGCTTCTAGCGTGCGTTCTTATTTTTCAGGTGAAATGCACATACCTGGGTTTTGCTGGGGTTTGGCTTCAACTGGTTTATGTCGTGTACTGTGCCATATTTTCTGAGGCTGTAGTTAGTTTATTCTCGACTTCTTCGAAGCTTTTCCCCTGTGCGGCAATGGCTGTGTCGTGTGTGACGTGTCTGTTGGTCGGTTGGTTGGTCATTTGTGTATACGTTGAAAAGCATAAGAGCCAGTACACTTCCCTGTGGTCGGATGTTCCTTAGGTCTCTCCATCGACTCCTTTTTCCCTGCAGTGTAACATAGAAGCGCCTGTTCTGCAACACAGTTTTCATGAGACCAGCTAGGCGATAGTCCTTGGTGAGATGTATGATTGAAGAGAAATTATATTTTCTCACAGAACCCTTCCTCTGGTATTTTGCTTTTGTCTACTTTACCAGATATGCGATTCAGTATCAATCTTTCGAAGACCTTAAAGAGATGACATAGTAATGATATAGGTCGAAAGCTTTTCGGTTCTGCAGGATCCTCTTCCGGTTTCAACAGCGCTACTACTCGAGCCTTCCTCCACATTTTTAGGATTTGCAACTTGCACAGCAGTTCATTAAGTTGGTGATCCATGCAATGGTTGCAATTCCAAAATGTTTTATTTGTTCTGTTCTTAGATCATCTAGTCCTCTAGTCTTGTTATTTTTTAAGCTATTAATGGCATAGTTTCGTTGTCTGGATCCCTTTGTATTTGTGTTTTGGGGGCCCTTCTTTGGGTTTTCCCGTTCATTAACTGTTGGTCTGCGATCTGGTCTGGAGTGACCAGTGTCAGGTTCGGATTAGCACTTGTGGGGTCGTTGCTAAGATTTTTGATAAGTTTCCAGGTACGTCGGCTGTTCCGCTTCATATCCAGATGTTCCATCATCGTTCGCCACTTATCGGAGTTTGTTCTAGAGATTGCTTGCATCAGATCTTCGCCCGTATTTATGGTATCCTCAGAGAAGGGGTCGTCCTGATATGGGGTTATGTACCTCTTCTTTAACAGGTCTGCGGATTCTGGAGTAAGACCTGGTATGTATGCATTCGGTTCTGCATCCCCTTGGGATGTGTTCTTGATAGTTTCTTGACGATGTCGATGAAAGCATCATAGTTTTCGGGCTTTGCTTCCAGGGAGGTGATCTCGTGGCCCAGGTTAACTGCAAACACATCTTGCCTTTCTGAAATGAAATCGCCTTTTGATGGGAACACTTTCTGGCCTTACTGCTGCGTAGATTGCGCATGCGATGGAGCGATTCTGTGTCTTTGGGAGTGGGTATTGTACATGTTTTGTTGATAGGGGAACAAGTTTGTCCGAGACAAAAATGTTATCCGGGTTATATCTAAATTTAAGTTATCCAGCCTCTTCTCCAGCGACCGCTATTGAAAGACGGAGGCAGCTTGGGGTCGTGTATCAGGTGCAACTTCATGTGCTCTGCCCAGTATTTCATTCCATTATTAATTTTACAGATCATTGGTCCTTCTCTCCTTCAAGGTACTCCCCTCCCTATTATATTAACACAATTTTCCCAGCGGTGTTTCATTTTCACGGTGCAATCCCGTATAACTTCATTTAAGATAGGCTTCAAGGTCTGTGACAGATTTGCTTTGATGTCACCAATACTCTGAAAACGACGTCCAGAAATAGCCAGTAGCCAGTAAGGAGGATGCGCTCTCGCATCCTCCTTACTCTCCTCCTTATTCTCATCCGAGAACCATCAGATTTTTGTCACAAAACTGATAAAACAAAGTTGAGTGTGCGGGCGCATGGTCGTGGGGCAAGAATCATGAGTTTTCTCATCACAATTCTGGTCTCTTTTTGCAATTTTTTTTCACGTAACCGTTGCAAAACGCCTTGATAAAACACTTTTCTGTTAATTTTTTTTTTCCAGTTTCAAGCAAAATTTTACGCATTCGATGTTCCAGAAAATCGCACATTTAAAAAAAACCTAACCACGTTCCAATCAAATAAGGCTCGCTACACGTACCGTGTGAATGTGTCCGGCGCCGGCCCGGCACCGGGTAGAGGGGGTGGTGTATAGTCTAGCATGGAGGAGTTCAGACGTGCCGGGTGAGTCCATCCGGCGCCGGGCCGACTCATTTTGTCGGGTTGTCACCGGCCGGCCCCCACTGACGGTCCGATTGCCGGGTACCGGCTCGGCTATGGTGGGCTATGGAAGTGAATTGAACCTTGCACACATGCCGGTCCGGCAGTCTACCGTCTTCACTTGTCGAGTGCAGTTCTATTTAAAATTGTATATTATTTATTTTGTATTATTTAATTAATTGACGCTGAAGAACGTCCTTCAATTTGTAATGTAATTCATAGAAAGAAGGGAAGGACATTCGAAAATAATTGAAGAATTTATCGTCATGTTATTGTAATTCCTTAAACAATGTAAAAAATGCCCCAACAAGAGGTCTTGCTAAAACCATCGGGTGCACCCAATGTTTTCTTTGCTTTTTTTTCTTGCGAAGTAACCGCCGATAAAGTAACCACATACAAATAACCCTTTCGCGATCCATTTTGTATTGAAGTCAATTAAATACACTGCTTGTAGGTCGACCTCGTGGGCCACCGGGACGGTTCCGTACAAACCCATCAGGCATGTGTGCCGGACCGGTGCCAACCCGGTGCCGGACCGGTTCCGGTCACATCCACACGGTACGTGCGTAGCTAGCCTAACAATATCATGAAAACTAAACAAGACACCAACAATTCAAAAACACGCGGTTACAATAGAAGGTTAGGTAATTCAAAATGTTCGTGAAAACATGTTCAAAATTCAAAAAGGTGGTTACTTAATTCAAAATATTCGGTTATTTTCTGAACTAACCTCGTATATTATTTATATTCATTTTTCAAATTTGATATAAAAACAAATTCTTACCACTGGATTGCTATGACTCTTGCCGTGTTGATAGTGGAGTGGTGGTTGCATCACACCGTCGTTCGGGCCGAAATTGCCTTGCCCCTTGTAAGGTGGTTTATAATTTTTCGGTTTTGGTGGTGGTATTGGTTTGTAGGTGTTAGGACCATTCTGTCCTCCATTTTCGAATCCTTGGTTGTTGTTTGGAAGGATTTGTGGGGGTGGCTGGTTTTTGATTGGAGAATGATGATGGTTTTGGGGCTGGTGAATGCTCAAATGGGATTGGGAGAGATCTTGGTGGGACGATCTTGTGTATTCTTGAGCAGAAGTGTTATTTCGACTAGAACAAATAATGAGAATTGATTATTAAATTTTACTAAAATAGTCAAATTTTATTAAACAATTTCTTATAAATTGTATAAATACTATTTAAGAAAAAAACATTGATTTCATCATTCTTTTGTACTTAGCATTATAGCATTTTGTTAAACTATGTTTCTTACATAAAATTAGAAATTAGGTTTATTATTATGCGAATTTTCCATATTACAAGAAAAGAATTAAGAATTCTGCATTAATATTTTCCTGCACTTTCGTTCCACCATATCAGGTTATAGTGTTTTTTAGCTATTCACATGGTCTCTCGTTGCACGAAAGTGCAGGAAACCAAATCGTACTTGTAATTATATTTATTTATATTATAAGTCATAAGTGAATTCCAACATAGGAATTTCTTTTCTTATGTTTCTTATATTTATGGTTAAATAATTAATAATCTTACCTATATTTACTATAATCAGTCTTTGTCTCAATATGTTGTTTGGTTGGAATGCCTTGTTTGCCTGGAGATCTGGTATACCTAGATATTTTTAGACAATATTATTTATGTATAATGTTTAGTAGTTTAACTGATTTGCGATTCCTACCTATACATATCCAATCTTTCTCTTTCACTTCCCCTCTGCATCATTTGGTCCATGGCACCCAAATCCTTCTCCATTTCTCCTCGAGAATTCCTCGGACTAGCTTCGTTTTCTTGCGGATTTCCATTCGAAGGTACGCCAGTATACTTCAAGTCTAACTTTGAGCCGAGTCGGTCGTGACGGTGACCCGCACTGTTCTGTTGCTCCCATCTGGGATTGTACTTAGACGGACTGTTGCTCTGAACTCCCGGACCAGCCGGATCGATCTTAGACAGTGTCGTTTTGAGGTCGTCGTGAGCGTTCGGAATTATTCTGGAAGAATGCTTTGGGTTTGGGTTGTTGAAGGAGTCGTAGCTTGACAAAGAGTCCTGAAAAAGAATTACATTTAAAGCTGGTTCTAGTTTAAAGCTGGATCGTAGTTTTACTTACAGATTTGGAATTCTGGCTCCTCTCCAACGATGCAATTTTATTGTTAAAATTTGGATTATCTGGATTCATTTGCTCATTTTCATTACTTTGGCCAGCTTTCGTTCCAAATAGTCGTTCGTGTGCAGATCTTCTAAAAAGAAATAAAGCTATCAATTCCACTTCTTTATCTATATCATTGAATTGCCCATTAGACACAGTGTATTTGTTTATAATTTAATTTGGTTTAATATTGGTTACCATTGTAGTATAAATATTTGTGTTTGCCAGTTTTAAATTTAAATTAAATTTAGTGTGAACCTTAACTTTAATGAATCTATCAATGAAATATTGATTCTATTATTTATTATTATGAATTTATAAATTTATCAACCAAGTCAACAATAGACTAGACTAAAAGTGTTTTTAATATCAAATAAAGCGTTCGTTATCGATGCCGATGTAAAATCCTTCTTGAGAATCACGAAGTTGCCTGAAATTTGGCTAAAGGATCAAGAGGAATAGGAATAAGATCGACAATATGTCATTTAAAACAAGTTGACGCCGGCGCTCTGTTTTCTTTTAGGCTAGCGGGCGGGCGGTGTACCACCGGTGGTATACGCCGCCGTTAACGTGTTAATAAATTGTTTGTTTAGCATGAAAGCTTTTGAAATTTTTAATGCCTTCTTATCTATTCCAGTTATTTCTTTATGATATTCTTATTTGTTTAATCCCATCTACTCTAATCTACTATATAACATTACACAATCATATATACTAGCATTATTTACTTCTTGTGTTTTAAGTGTTTTATCACCTTTTGAGATTTGTCTGTTTGTAGAAAAATATTTCAGAACAGAAAAAATAATTCTGTGTGGATGTAGCGTCCATCTTGTTCTACTGATTTGGGTAAGTTTGGGTAAACAAAAAATATTTCAGAAAAATCAGAATGTTGATTGACTTGTTAACCAAATACTCTAATCATATAGAAAAGAAATCTTACTTCTTATTGCATCTTACCCATTCGAATTTTTGGTTGGCGTTCCTTGACCCAAAGGGGGAGGTTTAACAGCCCTATCGACCCTCGGTGGTAAATCCGGTGCAGTTCCATATATATGATCCTTCGGACTTCTCCTAGGACTCTGCTCACTAATACTATGCCCCTTAAAATGCCCGTGCAAACTGCTAGTTTGCCTTTTATGCGAAATATTCTTATTGTTGAAATCGCGCTGTTCGTTATTGTTGGGAAACTCGGAGTTCTGGGCTTTCGGATATTCGCTTTTGTCGAAACTTTGGCTTCCCGTGTGATTGTATGGCTTGTTGTACGACGACTGGTCATTATTGTTGGTGTGATCCTGAGTTGTTGGGGATAGGTAAGGGATGTCTTTGTTCGTTGGGGTTGTTGGGCTTTGGGGTTCTGATGAGGATTGTGTGTTGAATCCATATCTTGAATCATATGTAGGCTAAATACAAAAGAATAGATATTAGTTAATCTTACTACTTAATGAGGCTAGTCCTGTATGTTTACTTCAATGCGCTTCGTTTTATTTGTCTCTTCTATCTGTCTAGTCCATCTCTCTAAGTCTATATATCCTAATATAATAATCTTAGCTTAATAGTTAATAATAGTTTTTAGTATTCCTAGTTCTTAGTCTCTCTAATCTTATATGTCTAGATTTCTCTCTAAATTTGGATGTCACGTATTGTTTATCTTGTTATGTTAGGTTAGTTTAAGTAAGGTTAGGTAAGTCCAATTTTGGATGTCTTGAGTTGTTTATCTTGTTAGTTCAGTCTTGCCTGCTTAGTCTTACAATTAGTAATCTTGCCTATCCACTGTTTTTTGTCTAATCTTGTCCGCCTAGCCTTTATAATTTTGCTTGTCAAGCTTAGCTATTCTAGTTTTGTCCGTCTATACTTGTTTGTCTAATCTAAGATGTTCAGTTTTGTCTGGCAAATCTTGTCTTGTAGACTTATTTGTTTAATCTCGTATGTCTAGTCTCCGCGTAATTTTGGCTACGTTTTCTTATTTGTCTAGTTTTACCTGCCTTGTCTTGATTGGCAAATTAATTTATTCTTAGTATATGCACAATATAATCTTACAATACAATCATAAGTTTTGTTTTTATAAACTAGTGTTTTTCAGTGATGTTTGTTAAATTATGAGTTATTGCAGCAATTAGCGAAGAATATCTATGCAATTTTGAAACGAATAATTTCTACCTGATAAGGTGGTAAAACGTCGGTGGTGCTATTGTCAGCCATGACAACGCTCGGATCTGAACTAGCTTTGGTTAGTCTGCCACCTGTAGCTGATCCCGTGGTGGAAAGGCCGGGTGATAGCGGAGGTCCTGGACTATGCTCTAAATCGCTTTCGGGCGAACTAGCGTATGATAATCGCAAAGATGACATTGGAAAGAGGAAATCATCGGACAGGCACTCTTCGGGCTACAATAGCATATATACAAAACATAAAATAATAAATGGAAACGATTTCGTTGATCTTGTATTAATTCATTAATGGAATGTTTGTGAATGTTTTAAGTTTTATTAACATATTATTATTAATATTTTAACACATGATTAGATGTGGTCGCTTTATGGGTCGATTACTGTTAAAAATTAGTGCTCAAAGCAAAGAATTATTTTGTTTAATAGATTCAGGTGATTCTATCATGCAATTTAGAACTAGTCTAGTGTATAATCCTTTATCTATAATATAACTTTCCGTCTTGAGTCTAGACCAGCCCAATCCCTGATGGTCTGCTTATTTGTAAATTTCATTTTATACTATTTTTTCTTGTCAAACTCTCGGCGGATCGAGTAAGAAGAAAAACAATTTGGAAATCGATTAATGGATATGTTCTAAGGAAAAAGCATATCATACATACATAAAAGCGGTATCAATACGCGTATACACGAGGTCTGTAAATTAAGTAATCAGATTGAAGGTAAATCACATGTTCGCCACCAATACACAAGGTAACATATACATTGTAAGCAACTGAATGTAAATTTTCCAAGTCACCCATCCCAAGTGTTACTAGATCCAACACTACGTTGTCAGTCTCATTACTTAATTTACACACCTCGTATGAATTCACGCAGATCGAAGACTTACTTGAAGATAAGAGAGATTTAGTTCTTGTTGTTTAACATATAATAAGAAATGAAAATAATATCCATATTTATGAAATGTCTAAGTTTATAGATAATAAGTTGTTGAACTAAAATTGGTTTGTGTTCACGAATTTAATTTTTGAAAAAAATCTAAATTTTTTGAGCTGAATTTAATGAGATATTTGAAATATATGAAATAATTTAGCTATACTCAAACCCGCGAGAGAATGCAGCTGAACTGTGCCGAGGTATGAGGGACAAGCGACGCGCCGAGGTACGAACAGGTTAGTTTGAGTCAGGAAATATGCGTCAGTTTTTCAAACACGACAATCAAACACCGCGCAGTCGCGCACTCAAAATAATGTGGGTATATGCGCAGAACAGTGCTAATCTAGTCGAGACGAGATGCATTCTCTCGCCGGTACGAGTATAGATATAGTAAAAAAATAAGTTTAGATAAAGGACTAATGAAATATTACAAGGGATTGTTGCATATTCACACTTGACTAGTTATAAAAACAATTCAAATCATATTGTAGTGACCACAAGTTTGTTATGAATTTTAGTAATTGTAGTTTTAACTTTAGTTTATGATCATTTATTGAAACTAGGTAATATTACACAATAACAATCACATATAAAACTAGTGATGAACCTTAACAAAACTAATTTATTTTTAATATTGGCGAAACCATACTAATTATAGATACAATCATAGAAACTTATTAAGGACCAAATATAGCTTGAATATAAAAATATATTCGATCTGTTCATAGCTCTTTCAATTTATTTCAATTTAAATTTTTTCACTTCATTTAAATAGAAAGAAATGTTCTTAAAATAATGTTATTTGTCTAGTGCTGTTAGTGACATGAAAATATACTGGGACTAGTAATAACATGCAAATGTCTGTTGCATAATTCAATATACCGTGTGATATTGACCGGGAAGTAGTTGTTTCAACATGAGGTTTGTTCATAGTCTTAATAAGATTTAATTTAATAGAGCTACGAACAGGTTGAATATATTTATATATTCAAGCTATATTTCGTTTTTAATAAGTTTGTATAATTTATTTTTGACGGTCTACTATGGTTTACTCTTATTTAGCATTAGCTTGTCTTTGGGATCGTCCAATAATCACGTGAAGCTCGATGGTGCGGAGGGGGTTTGTGAAGAATCACGAAATATCACGAGGGGGGCCAGGGGGTTGTAGTAAGATATCACGTGTATTTATTTTTTCGTTGTACGCGCGATTTTTAAACCGAAAAGCTGCGTGCGACCAAAAAAATACACGTGATTTTGGGTAGGGGGGGTGGTTTAGCCTTAAACCTCACCACGTATCACCATGGGGGAGGGGGGGCTTAAAAAGTTGTTAAAAAACATCACGTGATTAATGGACGACCCCTTTCCTAGACTAATAGTTTTATATAGTAATTTGTTTTCTGTTGCTACTATTGTCTAACCTGGTCCAGTTTTATATTGATAAAATGTATATAATCTTATTTGTTTTCCTAAACATTTCTAATTTTCCAGTCTTGTTTGACTTTCTTATCAAGTTTACGTAGCCTAATGTTGTCTAGTATAGCTATGTGTTATACTCTATATAAACATAGCACACAGTACTAGACATAGCCATACTTTTTTTATGCGGACGTATTAAGCACTAGAGCTAGCTTATCAAGTGGCCCCCTTGGAATTCAGGAACATCCGCGGTACCACTTTTTGCATGTTCTCAGGATACCGTTGTCTTTGTTATGTCACGCATTTGTTGTCTTACATCCCCCATTTCACATAAGGGGTTATTATACACGATTTCACTTAGGGGTTCAGGCATTTTGTTAGATTGGTTTATTCCTGGCTCTCTGTCGCTTCTGTCGGCACGCTTCTTATCACATCATCCGTTGCTGTCCAGTTGTCTTCGGACTTTAACATGACCTCCAACAGTGTCTGCTCCTAGTTCTGTATTTGTCTTCGCTGTCCAGTCGTCCCTCTCTGAAATCCACCTTTCACATTCAAAGACCGTGTGCGCCACATTTCGGTTTTGTCTATAGTAAACACACAAGCTGTCAAAGGCTCTGCAGGTACTCTTTGAAGCATCCGTGGCCGCTGAACGCTTGGGTGAGATAATAGTTCATCTCCCCATATTTTCGTTCTTAACAAATTCCCACTTGTGGGATTAATAATTTTGTCCACTGTCCGTTTGTACAACATGTCCAGTGCTTTTGCCACTCCTGGAAAATAGTTTCTGTCTTCTGCCCGCTGTTCTGCTTTTTGTACAGTTCTGTTCATTCTTTTATCAAGAGTTCAATGGGTGTTACCTGCAATCCTGCAATCACGGGCATTGCATCCGTTGAGACTGTCTTGTATGCACTGAACATAAGTGCCAGTTTTCTCTGCAGCTTATTCTTAATGGTGACCAGCTTATTCTTAATGGTCTCTTTCTCGACTGCGTTTGCCCAGACCGGGACACCATAGAGCATTGCCGAGTGAGCGACTAAGTATAATATCTTTCTCTTGCTACTTTTTGGACCGCTTACATTGAACATCATCTTTTCCAGTGTTGCTGTTACCTTGAGGACTTTCGTCGCTGCTCGCATTATAAAAGCAAAGCTAGATATTTAACTGCCTCCTTGGGCGTTATGATTATGCCTATGGCCTCAAATGCAGCTTCCGTTTTTTCAGGGGCCAGCCTTAAGCGCTTTTTCTTTATCTATTTATCAACATGTGCAGTCGCCCTATTTGCACGTTTCATTACTCTCTCCTCGTCCTTTCCTGCTACTACCAGAGCAATATCATCAGCAAAACCTATTATCTGAACACCTTCTGATAGCTTTAGCCTAAGGACTCCATTGTACAGGATGTTCGACAATGTAGGACCCTTTACTGAGCCCTGTGGAACACCGCGGTACACTTCTCGCTCCGCGACTTCACTGCCTGCTTCGATTATGATCTTACGATCATGTAGATAACTATGCAGTAGGTTCCCCATACCTACAAGCCTCTCTCACTAGCCTCATTCATAATGTCTTTCCATGCTGCTGTATTGAAAGCATTCTTGTAATGAACACACTAATCTTTCTTGTGTCAGTCAATTTCAAACCAAATCAATTCTGTAAAGAACACAATCTAGTTATTAGCAATACTCTATTCAAGCTTCCCCCTCGTCGTCTATATACATGGAAATCACCAGCTGACACATCAGGCAACATAATTAGAAACCAAATAAATTATATGACTGTCCCAGAAAGGTTTCGTAATGCAGTCTAGTCAGTAAGAACGTATCCTGGAACTGACATTAACCTCGACCACAATCGAGTTGTATGTAGAATAGAGATCAAACTAGAGAGTATCGACAGGCAATCCTTAAGTAAAACAGTTGATATAAGAAATCTCCACAAACCTGAAGTCAAACAAAAGGTGCAGGAATTCATCAGTAAAGTCTTTACTGAAATTGACGGTCAAACCGACGACAACTTAGAAAATTGGAACAAACTTAAAGAAGCTATTCAAACATTATGCCCAGAACTTCTTAATAGAGAAAACACACAGAGAAAAGAATGGATGACCGACGAAATTCTAGAATTGATGGAGGAAAGGAGAACTTATAAAGGCAAATATCAACAGAAATACCTTGAAAGAAATACCTTGCGCATAAACTCATCAAGGAGAAGATAAGAGAGGCCAAGGAAGCATACCTGTCAGAAAAGTGCAATGAAATCGAAGAATACGAGAAGAAGTACGATTATCACAATATGCATAAGAAGATCAAAGAGCTTACATCGAAGAAAAACTTAATCGCCAATCAACCAGCCTTCTGAATAAGAATGGAATATTAAAAACAGAAGTAGAAGACCTACTAGCTATCTGGAAGCAATACATCGAAGAGCTGTTTAATGATGCGCGACCCGACAATCATAACCCAGATGAGGTCACAGCTGGGCTAACAATCATGAAGAGCGAACTTGAGAGAGCCATTATGTCTATGACAAATAATAAAACTCCAGGTCCAGATAGTAGTCACGTTGAGATAGTTAAAACTACTTGTGAGACAATTTCGAGCTTCCTCGATATGATAACGAAGCTATTCAACGAAATCTACGACTCAGGCGTAGTATCTGATGATAGGATGCGCTCGACATTTATCGCCATACGAAAGAAACCAAATGTAAAAACTTTCGACCAACATCGACTAATAAGCTTAATTAATCACTTAACTAAGATCTTTAAGTGCTATAGAACAGAATCTACGCAAAATGCGTCTCTGAGGTTGATGATTCGCAATTCGGTGTTCGTAATGCACTTGGCACGAGAGACGCCATATTTGCCTTGCAAGTTTTAATCCAACGCTGCAGAGACACAAATAAAGATCTACATCTGCTTCGTTGACTTTGCAAAGGCGTTCGATACTGTCAACCACAAACTTCTCATACCCATTCTAAAGAAGGTAGGTCTCGACAGTAAAGATATAAGAATGATGGCCAACCTCTACTAGGGACAAACTATGGGTGTGAAATTAGGTAACTCCTCTACTGAAAAGGTGGAAATAAAGAAAGGTGTACGCCAGGAATATCTCCTGTTCAACTCCCCTCCTGTTCAACAGATATACAGAGGAAATCTTCAGAGAAGCATTACACGACGCTGATGTGGGCATAAAACTAAATGGTGAACCCATCAACAACATTCGTTATGCTGATGATACTGCAATACTTACCAGCAGTATCGAAGAACTTCAACATCTACTGAGAAAGATCCAAGCCATCCGTGAACAGTACGGTTTGAAGTTCAATCTTTCAAAAACAAAATGGATGGATATCAGTAAACGACATCAACAAGCAGAACAGCTGATACTTAACACCGAACCAGTAGAGCAGGTCGAGAAACATTGCTATCTTGGATCATTAGTAAACTCTCAATGGGACCAGTCTATAGAAATAAGATCAAGAATTGCAAAAGCGAGAACAGCGTTTTACAACTTGAAGTCATTATTTACTAGCAAAGATATATTTTTGAAGGCAAAAAACAAATTACTTAGCTAATTTGATTTTTGCTACATATTTTCTATGCTTTTATATGGGGTAGAAGCATGGACAACGACGGACCGAATAATGAAGAAACTGGAGGCTTCCGAAATGTGGGTATACCGTCGCATTTTACGAATATCGTGGACCGATCACGTCACCAATGAGGAGGTTGTCCGCAGAGTCGGCAAACAGAGAGAAATCTGATTCACTGTTAAAATCTCTGTTAAAATATCGTATCCTGCAACTCATCTTACAGGGCACAACAGACAGCAAAAGAGAACCGGGTAGACGAAGACATTCATGATTGCATAATCTGCGTGAATGGTACGGGCTCACTTCAGAAGAACACAATGGTCGATAGTACGATGGGTTTTCTATGGGCTTGTCCCCTTTTCTACGTAGGACTAGCCTAGCTCTCTTCCAGATGTTCTGGAAGTTTCCATCCGCCAAAATGTTATTCATGATATTTAGAATATAATCAGGGCATCTTTTGACAGCTATTTTAATGGCTTCTGGTGGCAGTGCGAGACATAGCTATACTAGACAGCATTAGGCTACGCAATAGTAGACTAGACATATTTAATTTAAGTAAAGTCTCATAATTTTATCTAATGTAATCTAGTTTCGTTTCGTATCTCGTATAATCTTGCTTAACATCAATTTGGTGTAATCCTTTGGAATAATCAATTCTAGTTATATTTAGTTTTGTCTGCCTATTCTAAGTATGCTTAGTCTAATACTCACTATTCTAGATACATTTAATGTAGTATTGTCCAGTTTGATAGTCAAGTCTAATTCGGTTCTGTCTAGTCTAGTACTCTCTATTCTGAGCATCTTCCTGACATCTACTGACCTGATCATCCTGAGCATCTACTGACCAGTCTACTTCAACTTCTGTTTGATTTATCCAATCTCATCTCTTACCTATATTACAATATTTAACCTTGTTATACCTTGTCTAATTTAGTCTTCCTTAATGTTGTTTAATCTAAAATTTGTCTAATTCTATTTGATTTTCTTAAACTTAATTGATCCTACCAAATCTTGATATTCTAACCAGTTCTTGAATAGCTTTGTCTAATAGAATGTAGTATTATTGTGTATATCTAATGTATATCTAATATACATATTGTGTTTAATTAATCTAGTAGTATATGCAAATGCCCTGATGAAAATGAAGTGTCGGTAATGCGTCTACGAAGTGTCGTCAAAGTGTCAGGGAAATGTCTTTTGGTCAAATGTCACTGAAATTTGAACAAGTTTCGTTGAAGCGATTTTCTGGTGACGTGTCGTCGAAGTACTGACATACGCGCAATCAAAGTATCAGTGAAGTGTCGTTGAACTGTTTTATTATGAAGTGTCGGGGAAGTATTTACATTTGTGCCGCTCGACACTTTGTTTGTCTCAGAAACACTTCATTGCACTTCGACGACACTTCACTTTGTATCCGTTGCACTTAGATGACACTTCGTTGTATTTCGGCGACACTTCATACGTCACTTCATTTTCACTAATTTGAATATTCTGTTGAATTTAGCTTCATTTAACTCATATCTAATTATACATTAATATTAAACCTAGTATCAATAAAAGCCAGAATCTGAATTTGCTATTACATAGAAAAAACAGCATGCAAAAAAGTTGTTTTAAATATCTCCCAGACATTCTTCCTGGATCGGCAACGATCTAACGTTAAAGTTAATCGGACTAGCGTTAAGGTTCTGCGGATCGTAACTAGCCGTGAACTTTTTAAGCGTGCCGCCGACTTGCTCGCAATCATAATAAATAGGTTCAGTGTCCAAACACATGCTACTGCTAATACTATTTATACACTCTTTCACATCCTTGTACTGCAGATTCTCATCACACTTATTATTATTAGTATAGAAAACATTTTTACAATTGTTATTATTATAGAAAAATGGTAAACTACTTGCATATGACTGATTTTGGTATATACTTGGAATTATTGATTGCTGATAGGTCGAACTGTACAAACTACTTTGGCTAGGCGAATAGTAGGATTCGATCGGTGGGTAGTGGGTTTTGTTCAGGGATTCGGGGCTTCCATACATCGAGACGGGAGCTTTGCGGTAAGGTCTGGATTTCCTGTACTGGGATGGCAAAGAACGGCAGGTTTTCGGTCTGAGAAAGGGGAAATAGATGTCGGAAAATATGTCTAGTCCGTGCTGAAAAGAAAGAGTTTTGTTTTTATAACACACCATCACCGTATTTTGCGCCTATCACCCAGGGTTAGTTGGAAGAAATCTAGGTAATAAATATACCTAGTTGGATTTGCTATCACCAGAAGAGTTTTGTTAGTAAAAATATTTTCCTTTATAACTATACTACTTGGATTCGATGTTCTGTTACTAACTACACTAAAAGGAAATAATTTTGATTGTCTTCTTGACAACTAGTAAGTAGTATAGACAAGTAATATCCATATTTTTTTAAATATTTTTTCTACGTAGATTTTTCGTAGAAAATATCAGATATTTTTACTATTAAGAAAATTATTATATTATCTACATAATTTAAACAATACACACGTTCTAAATAATCTAGATAAGCATTTTATTACCTCACGTTAATTTAATACGTATCTATATAGATAATTTTTAATGACAATACTGAATAAAATGAACGAGGCCTAGATCAATTAGGTAAGGCAAGAATGGACTAGAATAGAGAAAAGTAGTCTAGATTAGACATCCATTACGGAATTTGCGATACCAGGGTAGCGCATACTAAAATCCAAAGTGGAATAGGAAGTTTAATGAGTCTGGATTATACAGTAGTTGATAGATTTAATTAAAACTAGACAAGCATACAAATTGTCTCAAAATTATTTAAATCATCTTAATAAGACAAGTTAAAACTAGGAATGTCTAGCAAAAACATGACAAGATAATAATCATCAAAAAAGGCTAGATAGACTAACTGAGGCTCAAAGGTTTAGATTCGACTAGAGAGAATTAAAGAAGACGAACACTAAACATGGCTAGATAAGAATAAATAAAACTATGTAAAACTAAATAAGTCTACTAAATAAGGACCATTTACAAGACTATAAAACATTAGGTACGTCCAGACAAGCCTAAGACTAATTGTAAGACAAGAAGAGAAAAGATTAGTCTACAGTCTTAAGACTGTATTAAACTGGATAAGACTTATCTCATGTCGTCTAATCTTTTCTGGTATTGTCTAATTATGTTGTTTTATTTAGACTCTGTAATTGCTGTCTCATCATTTTTTGTCTAATTTTTGGAGCCTTATCTAGATGGGACTAGTGAAAATTATGTGGAATTATTATTATATTAGACTAGATATGACAAATGATTAGATAAGACTAACTTAAGCAAAACTGTTCAAGACTTGAAACAGCTAGATAAGACTGACAAGACTAGATATGATAATATTAAACAAGATTTGGTAAGATTGGGCACGACCAAACGAAACTAAACAAAGCGAGACATGACTACGTAAGACTAGGCAAGACCAGATAGGACTAGAGAAGTTTAAATAAGTCTGGACAAGATTAAACAAGACGAGTCAAGACCAGACAGAACAAAACAAGACAAGGCTGGACAAGACTAGTCAAGAAGAAACAAGACGAAATAAGAAAAGACAAGGCTAGACAAAACTAGACAAGACTAGACAAGACTAGACTAGACAAGACTAGACAAGACTAGACAAGACTAGACAAGACTAGACAAGACTAGACAAGACTAGACAAGACTAGACAAGACTAGACAAGACTAGACAAGACTAGACAAGACTAGACAAGACTAGACAAGACTAGACAAGACTAGACAAGACTAGACAAGACTAGACAAGACTAGACAAGACTAGACAAGACTAGACAAGACTAGACAAGACTAGACAAGACTAGACAAGACTAGACAAGACTAGACAAGACTAGACAAGACTAGACAAGACTAGACAAGACTAGACAAGACTAGACAAGACTAGACAAGACTAGACAAGACTAGACAAGACTAGACAAGACTAGACAAGACTAGACAAGACTAGACAAGACTAGACAAGACTAGACAAGACTAGACAAGACTAGACAAGACTAGACAAGACTAGACAAGACTAGACAAGACTAGACAAGACTAGACAAGACTAGACAAGACTAGACAAGACTAGACAAGACTAGACAAGACTAGACAAGACTAGACAAGATTAGACAAGACTAGACAAGACTAGACAAGACTAGACAAGACTAGACAAGACTAGACAAGACTAGACAAGACTAGACTAGACAAGACTAGACAAGACTAGACAAGACTAGACAAGACTAGACAAGACTAGACAAGACTAGACAAGACTAGACAAGACTAGACAAGACTAGACAAGACTAGACAAGACTAGACAAGACTAGACAAGACTAGTCAAGACTAGTCAAGACTAGACAAGACTAGACAAGACTAGACAAGGCTAGACAAGACTAGACAAGACTAGACAAGACTCGACAAGACTAGACAAGACTGGACAAGACTGGACAAGACTGGACAAGATTGGACAAGACTGGGCAAGACTGGACAAGACTGGACAAGACTAGACAAGACTAGACAAGACTAGACAAGACTAGACAAGACTAGACAAGACTAGACAAGACTAGACAAGACTAGACAAGACTAGACAAGACTAGACAAGACTAGACAAGACTAGACAAGACTAGACAAGACTAGACAAGACTAGACAAGACTAGACAAGACTAGACTAGACAAGACTAGACAAGACTAGACAAGACTAGACAAGACTAGACAAGACTAGACAAGACTAGACAAGACTAGACAAGACTAGGCAAGACTAGACAAGACTAGACAAAACTAGACAAGACTAGGCACGACTAGGCAAGTCTAGGCAAGACTTGGAAAGACTCGGCAAGACTGGACAAGACTGGACAACACTGGACAAGACTGGACCGGACTGTGGACAAGACTGGACAAGACTATGGACAAAACTGGACAAGACTGTTGACTTAACAAGACTGTGGACAAGACTGGACCATACTGTGGAGAAGACTGGACAAGACTGTGAACAATATTGGACAAGACTGGACAAGACTGCACAAGACTGGAAAAGACTGCACGAAACTGGACAAGATTGGACAAGACTGGCCTGGACTGAACAAGACTGGACAAGAGTGGACAAGACTGGACAAGATTGGACAAGACTGGACAGGACTGGACAAGACTGGGGACAAGACTTGGGACAAGACTTGACAAGACTGGACAAGACTTGACAAGACTAGGCTAGACTAGGTTAGACTATGCTAGACAAGACAAGACTAGACAAGACTGGACAAGAGTGGACAAGACCGGACCAGGCTGGACAAGACTGGGAACAAGACATAGAAGGCATACACGCCAACTATTTCGGCTTCAGAAGCGGAAAATCTACACTGGAAGTGATCAGAAAAGTTCTGGAAAAGGCCAACGAAATTGAACAGAAAGCTACCAAGAACAGAGAGGTATGTGCACTCGTAACACTGGACATCAGAAAGTCCTTTAACTCGGCACCTTGGAAAGGCATAATTGATACATTGACAACGAGAAATATCAGCTAATACCTCCTAAACATAATTAAATCCTATTTAACAGAGAGATACGTGGAACAGGGGGCGAGAACAAAAATGAACGAATCCAATAGTACCACAAGGATCGGTACTTGGCCAACACTGTGGTATGTTTTCTACGATAATATCTTGAGACTAAAAATGGAAAGCGGTGTGACCACAGTAGCCTAAGCAGAGGAACTTGCATTAGTCGTGTTCGCAAGGAGCAGCGAAAATTTTAAAGAGAAAGTAAAACAAAATCACAATTACAGAACAACTCGACGAAATGGGCATAAAATTAGCTGCCGAAAAAACAGAAATGGTCATTCTCGCAGCCCGCAGGAAAGTCACCAAACTGGAGGCACAAATAAACGGGGAAACAATAAAATCCAGAAAATCGTTAAAATATTTGGGTCTCTGCCTAGACAAGGATATACGAATGACCGAACATGAAAGAAACACACGAATGAAAGAACACCTGCACGAAAACCACAAACACCCTCAATGTTCTCGCCAGGATAGTGCCAAATGTTAATGGCCCCACAACAAATAAATGAAAAATATTAGCATCCGTATTTTCCTCCATCATCCTCAATGGAGCTTCAGTGTGGACGAGCGCGTTAAAATATAAACACCCATGTTGCTAAACATATGTTGCTAAACTACAAAAAGAAAAGAACTGTCTCTACAGAGGCTGTGCTGGCTATGGCCGGGAGCCCCCTCCCCATAAAACTCCTCGTGTTAAAACGTTGCCAGCTGCACTAGAAACGAACGGCCAACAGAAAGGAAGCGAAGGAGGACTTGATATCATCATGGTAGGACCTGTGGAAAAAGTACGATGGCTGGACCAAAATGTTCATCAAAAAATGTCAGAGCATGGTGCGAGAAGCACTGGGGCGTGGTAGACCACAAGCGGAAACATCTCGGAATTGCTAGTCACGAGCGAGTAGGGCTGGAGATTAGCTACCAACATGTTGAGGAACATGATGTCCCAAGAAACGAGAGAACAAAGAGAAATGCTAAGCAGAGATAATTGATTAAAAAAATAAATGATTCATCTCTGATGGAATGACAAAACTGGGGCGGAACAAAGTCGCCCGGGCTGTACATCCTGAAGGAATGCGCGAGCGATACCGGGGTGGCGCATACTAAAGGCAAGTGAAAGAGGGGGTTTAGTGAGTGAGAGTCTCACACGCAGGTTGATAGAGCTTTCCCAAACCACAATAGAAAAAAAGATCTAGACAAAGTTAGAAAAGGCACTAAAAGGCTTTAAAAGACTAGGGAAGACTAGGCGAGACTATAAAAAGCTAGAGTAGTAAAAATAGGAGAAAAATAGGAGAGATTGTCCAAAACAAAAGGAAGGAAGTATTGTGTGATGTAGTCTAATCTGTTCTGGTTTCGTCTAATCCCGTCCAGTCTTATTCAGATCTATCGAAACGTGATAAATTTTCCTTTATATGCTTTTGTCTAGTTTTTCAAAATTATATATATTTATACTTTTATCTACGACCACTATTGTAAATGTCCACTATTGTACAGTTTGTGGATTATGCAAATACATCATAACATACAAGTGTGTAACAGTCAGCGATTAATGATAAGTTATGATTGATAACACACACGTGCGTTTGGTTTAAGATTCGTTGATTGGTTGAGAGCTGCGAGACGTGTTCATACGTTAAGCGCCTCCCGTGCCACAATCAACCAAAACTAACGAAAATTAACATTGGGTAGATTGGGTTGCCTATACCTATGAACATTCTTATTCCATTTTAACCCAAACAAGTACTAAATAATAACGTATGCAAACATTAAGAATGTATTTCTTTTCATTTCTTTCAAGTTAAATAATGTCGACGAACAGTTATATTATGAAAATACAACTTATTGTTTATTATAATGTTAAATAGTGATAATTAAATAAACAAAACCTAATAAGAAATAAATTTGTTACATCAAACATATTTTTCTTATTAAACAAAAACAAGTTAGTGTGGTCGTAGATAAAGTATAGTACATAACTCGAGTTGTAAGGCAATTACGTCCTCGTTGAATTACGCACTGCCCGCTGCGCGGGTCGGGCGTAACTGTTCCGCTAGTACGTAATATGACAACGTAACTTACAACTCTCGTTACGTAATATACTATTAATTGGTTTTACGTATTAAACGAGATATTACCTTATCGTCTCGATATATGATATATATAAACTAAATTTTCTGTTGTCTAATACCTATTTAGTTATGTCTATTTTACTAACTCATGCTGATGATGTAGTTTTTGTAAGTAGATAATATAAAGTCTAACATAAATCTAGCGTGTGTAACCTTGTCGTGTGTATCTTTGTATAATCTTGTAAAATTTTGTTGTTTTGGCTGTTTTTCATTAATTTCCCTAGTATAGTTTACTTGTTACAATTTGTATTCTGTCTTAATATTATATCTTTTTTTTTAATAATATATTATCTTAATATCTTATAATGATCTAAATATCAAACTCTAAGATAGTAATCTCTTTTTGCTTACTTTAATTCTTTCTTACTTTTTAATTCTTTCTCCACTGGACCATATAACATTGGACAATATAACATGTCCTATAACATTTTCTATATAGTAAAAATATCCAATACTTTGTTTTGTTTGATTTCTATATATTATGGAAATATTTTTTCATTTTCGTCGAAATTTGTTACCTACCTTGCTCTCGCTCATCCAAAGAGCTCCGCTTTGCTGTTTGTCGATGATTTCGCGCACTTTTCTGTACCAATTGTCCGTATTATCGTTCAACGTAATATTGGAACTAAATATATGACTCCAGACTTTGTCTAATTTTTGGCATTGCTCCAACAGTTTTTTCGAACTTTTATGAGCCGATCTACATAAAAAACACAAACATAACAACAAATAATAATAAAATCGGATTCTTAGCTGATAAAAATAATCTTT
The DNA here is from genome assembly GCA_944588485.1 of Phosphuga atrata. Taxonomy (NCBI): domain Eukaryota; kingdom Metazoa; phylum Arthropoda; class Insecta; order Coleoptera; family Silphidae; genus Phosphuga; species Phosphuga atrata. Next base: position 35,528,237 of record OX155893.1, read on the forward strand.
ATACGAAAAAAATGTAGTTTAAGATTCGAGAACTAAACGATATTTGATCTAAACATCGACAGATAAAAAAAAAAAAAAATTTTAGATTGACAAAAGTCAATTTAACAGTTTTGCATTGAACTTTATATTTTTGCAATCAATCTTGACTTAAAATATGATTAATTAAATTTTTAATTAATAATATAAATTTTTAATTTAAATTTTTTTAGAAAATATTCCTATTCCTTTCGCCCATATGTCTGTAATTATATTTAAACAATAACGACAACAATAAATTATCTTTCGAATAAAGTCAATACCAAGACCATTACCACGATTTTTTGGGATTTATTTCATTTTAATATCCTATAACTCTAAAAAACACCCTTTATATATACCTCTAAAACAAACGTCATTTATGTGAAAAACATAGTAAAACATAGTAAAAAGGACATCCAGTAAATGAAGATATTTAAAGGTAGACTTCCGAGAAAAGCGCAAATGGCTCTGGAGTCACTAAAACAGCGATACTGACGCGACGACATAACGATAGTATTATGCACTATGGAAACGTATGAGGCGCAATTCGAGCGGAGCGACACAGACGCACTGACGCTGAGCGTATCAGTGTCGCTGCGCTCGAATGGCACCTTATACGTTTCCATAGTGCATAGTACTATCGCTATGTCGCCGCGTCAGTATCGCTGCGTTAGTGACGCCAGAGCCGCTTTGCTCGGAAGTCTACCTTAACTCCACTGATTATTATGAAAAACTGAAATGATGTCTTATCTTTCTGCTGTATGAATCCTGAAGTTTTTGAATATTGGTTATGAATAAATTACATTAACTCATTAAATAATATTTGCATAAAGGTAGACGTCTGAACAAAGCGGCTCAGGCGTCACTAACGCAGCGGTACTGACGCGGCGACATAGCGATAGTATTATGCACTATGGAAATGTATGAGACGCCATTCAAACGCGGCGACAGTGAGCGCGTCAATATCTCCAAATGGCGCCTTATACATTTCCATAGTACATAATACTATCGCTATGTTGCCGCGTCAGTTTCGCTGCGTTAGTGACGCCCGAGCCGCTTTCTTAACGAGATTGTATAAATTTATATAGTAAAGATTATATTATAATAATTATAAGATTATATTTGTTGCACTAATTTGACTGCAAAAATGTCATAACTGAATGCAAAAAAGTGAAATTGGCTTGCAAAGAAAAAAAGTTAATATATAAATTGAAATTTGTTATTATTTATTAAGAATGAAATTAAATCGTCCGGTTTGGGTTTAAATTTTGTAATCTCTTATCCGTTTTTAAGCTAAACCTAAATAACTTTTATTTGAAAATATTGAAAAGTTACTGTTATTGTTAGTCCAATTGGTTTTAAAAATAACTTGAATAAAACTAAAACGAAAAACTTACTTTGGTAAACCTTGTCTTAATTGTTTGATAACAATTTTGGTCTCCGCCTTGAAAAAGACAACGATCGGATAAAGCTGCGCGTAATTTAATCTTTCGACCGCATTCGGTGTGATATCCAGTAACGCGTGTTTTCCGGTCGAAATCACTTCACGAATCGCCGACAATTTGATAATATTCGACGACGCCTTACTCGACTTACCATCGTCCACGTTACTATCTAACTCTGAAAATCCATAAATATTCAACGAAACAATCCCAAAAGAAGGAAATATTAGAGAAAAAAAATTAAAGAGTTTTCTTTTCTATGTAACTTACGAGGGGATATAAATTTATCGGGGAAATCTTTAATGAGTTTTTCTCTAGCCACGTCAGCAATCGGACCGAAGAGAATGACAGGTCTAGTGAAACCCGGATGCTTCAAAATGACGCGCTCGTACGCCGGAAATTTGGATACGGTATCAGAGAACAGAATATCGTCCCAGTGCTCCTAGACAAAACACAAAAGAGAAATATTGTGCTGTAGTGTACAGAAAAATTATTTACAAAAGTGACCTAGGCAGTGCCCAAAACAAACTCACTCAAATTATAAAACTCGCTATTTTTTACCTTTCCTAAACTCTTCGATCTCCTGTTAGAACTTCTCCTTCTTCTGAAGAAACTGCCTCTGCTTTCATTCGCAGACATCTCTTTCTTCGTCGCGTTAAACTGAGCCGTTGCCAACTCCTCCGCCCTAGCCTTATTTGGTATTATCCCTTTTTGGACCTCCTGATTATTTCTACCTGCAACAAAAAAACCCAAACAAAACCCAAATAAACCTTCCAGTTTCTTTTAAACCAACATACCGATTCTGTAAACCTGCCAGCAACCAACTACTCCATTGTACAAAGTGTCGATGACGTGGAAAATGTCTCCAGATCTGAATGACATTTCTCCTTTAGCTGGGTTTTCGTAATGGAAATGTGTCTTGATATAGAAACTATCGCCTTTTTGGGATGCTACGATGCTGTCGTATTCTTCTTTGCAGAATTGGACAATCAACTCGATGCGATCTTGAAGACTTAAAAGGAATAACACAGCTTCTTCTCTAGTCACACCTGTCATATCCATATCATTCACCTAAATAAAGTATGTTAGCATGAATAAAATTAAGTATCCTCACCGTATGTATTTAGTCTGACTCTAGTATTGCTTGACTGTCTATACAATAATTATTTAATATAAAAGTCTTACTTTTAGTATTTTATCTCCAGGTTGAAGACCTTGCAAAGAAGCTGGACTACCTGGTTGCACAGCAGTAACAAAAATACCGACAAAATTTCCGCCAGTTAACCTTATCCCGACCGAACCTTCTTTATGGAATGTAATAAATCTAGCATCCGGTCTGCAAAAAAACGTCAATTAGCAAATTTTATTTTGCAAAATCATTTAAAACAAACATCGGTTGTTTAGATTTCTGAATAATCGGATCTTCATCATAAATCTGCCTTCTGCTGCTATAATAATCTTCGGCTCTGGGCGGTGGAGGTCTTGGCGGTTCATCAATGCCACCTTTGGAGCGACCGTAGATCCCATGAGGATTTCTGTTATCGATCGGGTCGTTGATTGGCCCGCGAGAACGTCCTCTTGGGGCTAAATTGCTTTTGTCTTCAGGAAGGGAATTTGGACCACTACCCGGTTCTTTGTCGTCGAAACCGTTGGTGTTTAAATTTGGGTTTCTCGTTGGTGGTTGCACATATAAATTTTGATTGGAATAACTTTGACCAGATGTCAGAAAATCATCACCTAAAGAAAAGTTTCATAATCAAATTTGATAAACCCGCAAAATTAAATGAAACAATTAAAAAATCAAACATTTATTTAATTTTATCTACAAATCATTCAACCTCTTATTTCCCGTTATTAAAATGGATTAGTAATTCTGTTATTATCATTCTACTTACCTTTATAAAAATTGTTGACTGCGCCAGTGGTACTAACAGAGCTCTGTGTTTGATGAGACACATTTGAATTAACATTAAATTCCCTTAACACACAAAAATGCAACTTGTCCTTCGTCCCATCAATAATCTTCTTAGCCTCCTTCAAACTCATCAAATCATTACAATTAGTGTTATTAATCTTGGTGATAAAATCACCCTCGTTCAAAACTTGATTGGTGTTTAGTAATTGGTCTCTAGCCTTGGAGGAAATTTCTTTGATAAAGAGTTTGCATCCCAGGACGATGCCGAAATCTTCTTTTTTGGAGTTTTTGGTAAGAGTGACTTTGGGCGAAAGTGGATTGATTCCTAAAGCGGCCAACGGGGGGCCAGTGTAACTAGGAGTTAGACTGTGACTGTGTTGGTGTTGAGTAGTTCTTCGTTTTACGACTAGCACCACCGTATCGCCTGAATCCCTTAAAACTTGAACGGCTGTCGCGTAATCCACATTTTGTAAGGAGATTCCGTTCACGGAGATTATTCTATCATTAACTCTAAAAAAAAATAAAAATAATTAAAATTATTTATTTTAAGCGCTGAGGAAAGATTTACTTGAAATTAGATTTATGTCCTAACTATATTTACTTACTGTAGCATTCGTTCTGCTGGTCCTGAGGCTAAGACATCGCTGACGGCAATTGAGGGATCTCCGGAGGCAAAGTGAGGATTGTCTCTTCCTCCGGACACCGCTATGCCGAAGCCATAGCCAGGCACTCTTGTTACCGTGATCTGTTTGTATTCCCATCCTCTTTCCTGAAAAAAAAAATATTATTTATTAGCCAATAGATTTTCCTTTTTTTTCAAGCTGATTTATTTATGTTGTCTCGAGTATTAGTTCTTGGTTTTGCTTGATACATTATATTCGTTAGCTTTTCAATAAATTCTTCACACATATTTTATCACATACAATTATTACTAATACAATTTATTACAAATAAATAAAACTAAACGAAGGATTAAGCAAGTTTAGACAAAAGCTCAAAAAATTTAAAAGATTTGAGTTTTGTTCATATATAAGTTTAGCTAATCTTATCCATTGTCATTCTTCGTCTTTTTCTTTTTAACTTAAGTTTTATTTACTTATTTACATTTATTAACTTAACTTTTATTACTTTAACTTTTCTTCTTAAGTCTTGAAGGATTTTGTTAAATTGTTTGTACAAATCGTGAAGTTAAATCAAGCTTATACAAAATAAATCAAAATAATAGTTATTTATTATACAAGCGGATAAAATTATCTCGCGAATTTAAATCGCGATGTAACAATCCGCTCGTTAAACCTTAATTTTATCCGCGAGTGTAATGCAAACTTTTATTCAATTTTGCTTTTCATTTAATAAGTTAAATTCAACAAGTTCCACTTTCCATGTTTTTTTTTTACAAGATGTCGTGCGACCATGATTGTATTGTTGTCATGACATCTATAAAATTGTTGATTCGTACGTCAAAATTTTGTTAATCATAAATGGATTCTATGCGGAAATTCAATTGCGAAATAACTGAAGAAATCAAGAGGTTTATACAAAAAAAAGGAAAATTAGTGTTGTGATTGGCGATCAAAAAAGAACATCAGCGAAATCAACATTTAAGGATATGTATACCCTATTGGAGCCCGCAAGTAAGTTATTTTGATGTGTTGCCATGAATATTTTATTTCACTAGTGATACAAAATTTTTATTTCACTAGTGAATAATAAACCACTGTTTTACTGAACCGTATCCAAGAAATTAAACATGACTTTATAAGGAAAAATTAAATAAAATATTTTATTAGATTTAACACATCTTAATTTTATCCATATGTATAAAAAATAACTATCATTTTATTCAAATTTTTGTTTAGATAACACAAGCCAACGATAAAAAAGCTTTTCCCATAATTTTAACAAATTCCTGTGTAATTTTGTGTGCTGATTCACAAAAAAGTAGACGTATCATCCAGCAGTTTCTCACATTTCAATATTAAGTAAAAAATTGGTTTATTGCTGTGATATTGACAGTCTAATGAATGCATTTGGCATTGGTTATAAAAAGGAAGATTGGAGACTTTTTATACTCATCAAAAACAAGTTTAAAAGGTGTATTATTATATAATGGAAATACTTATGCTTCATTGCCTGATGCTCATACAGTTCATATGAAGGAAACTTAGTAAAATCTTTATATAATTCTAAAGAAAATTACCAACTTATTACAGCGGAACACAGCTTGAATATAAATATATTCAACCTTTCCGACGCTCTATAATATTATTAGGTTTTTAAGACTATAAAACAAATCTCATGTTGAAAAACAACAGATATTTTTGTTATTCACTAGGACTCGTGACATTTTCAAGACAAGAAACTAGATAAATAACATTGTTTTTAGGGTTCCGTTGTTACCAATAAGGAACCCTTAAATTTTCGATATATCCGTCCGTCTGTCCGTAGTTTAGCTCGGAGACTATTAGAAATATAAAAAATGGCATGGATATACAGATTAGTTACGCCGACAAAGTTGCAAAATAAAATCTTGAAAAAAAGTGGGGACGCTCTACACTCCTCTACACTTAAAGTGGGGACGTTTTTCTTCTCGTCTACCCCATGGTGTGGGGTGTCGATGGATAGATCGTTCAAAAGTAATGCAGGTTTATGAAAACAATGTTTCTATTAAGAGATCCGTTTGTGAAATATGAAGCTTTAAAGTGCTATTTTTTGTTAGAGTCAAGTGAAAACCACGTGTTGGGCTAGCATAGATTAGTTTCACCCTATATTCTATTGCAGAATATTAACTATAACTCATGGTTAGACTCTGTGTCGAGATTTTAAAATTGTTTCCATGCTCCTTGGTTAACAAAAGGGATTTACAAAGTTTCCATGTTTTATACGTGAGTGGGACAGCAGAGCAAGGGATCAACATTGGTCTAAAAAACAATGGCCCATAAGAAAAACTTTGAGACCTGGCAAGAAGAACATTTTGTATAAAACTTTAGTTGATCCCAAGAAGATTGTTCTACCACCACTACACATAAAGTTGATGCTAACGAAACAATTAGTAAAAGCTTTGCCTAAAACTGGTGATTGTTTTAAATATTTGTGTGGAAAATTTGATCATTTATCAGAAGCTATACTGAAAGACGTGATTTTCCTTGAGCCTGATATTCGTAAATTGATGTTCGATTCCAACTTCAAAGCAACAATGACTAAAAAGGAATAGAAGGCTTGGATATCATTAGTTGTGACGTAAAGTTTTTGGATAATATGAAAGCACCTAGCTATAAACTTATCGTATCATACATGATAAACAAATTTAAAACTCTTGGTTGTCTGATGAACTTTAAAGTTCACTTCATGCACAACATCTTGACTTTTTTCCTGAAAACTTAGGTGATATGAGTGAAGAGCAAGGGGAACGAACGGTTTCATCAGGACCTAAAAGAGATGGAGAAACGATACCAGGGACGGTCGTATATCAAAATAATGGATGATTACTGTTGGTCACTTCACAAAGAACAACAAAATGCATCACATCGGCGAAAAGGCTATGCAAGGAACTTTTTTTAAGGCTATTACCATTTAATATTCACATTTTAGGCCTAGGCCGCACTACGGTTAAACCACCGCGGTTGTTAATCGTGTGATTCTGTGGGTGTAGTAAGGTAATACAAGCGGCCTCACTTGCGGTTTTTTTACGCGGCTGATTTTAATATTTTTCTTTATATTACTCAAAAGATATTTAATATTTCAAAACATAGCTGACCTGAATTAAATAGACTGTGCTCTAGTTAGTCATATTATAAAAACAAACATATTAGCGATAATTCTAATTTTCGGAATTGAAGGACGAAGAAAAAACGTTAGAAGAAGGCGGATGATGAGTCTCTCGATGTCGTCGTGGGTCGCGTTGGAAATGTTCATGTTGAAAAAGAAGATCAAGATCAGCTTATTGTCCTCCGTCATCTTCTCCTGTTTTTCCAGTTCGGCCGCTTTGTGCAGGCCATAGTAGATTTTGCACATGCAGTAATGGCTGACTATGAAGAAGGGCAGACTTATGCCGTGCCTGAACGCCACGGACATCAGCTCACGCGGAAACTGCATGATGTATTTCCGCAAGTAGGGACTTCCGATCGATCCGATGGCTGCATAAGCGAGGACTAGTTGATAGCGAATGCTGAGGACTCGAGGGTACGTAGACGGAGACTGGCAATGCAGATAGGTGAATCCTATCAGGGGAATCGTACAGACATCAAATAAAATCACACACCAGAACACCTATCCACACTAGAATTATATTCTTGCATCTATCTATCTGTGACGTGCAAAAGCTAATTGTAAATATTGGAATGTTGATGATTATCAAGGCGACGTCGATTGTTGTCGATTGAAGCGATGTCGAAATTGGCGAGACTAAGAGCCAATAGACCACTTCAGCAGTTTTGGTCTTTTTGATCATGTGACCGTCCATGTGCTCCAAGAACTGTTTCTGGTAGATGTTGTCGAAGGAGAAATTGTTACTGGCAAAGTTCAAAATCCTTTTTTGCCAGCAGTTGAAACGGTAGAAAAAGGCATAATGGATGATGAGTCTCTCGATGTCGTCGTAGGTCGCGTAGCAAATGTTGGACCCGTGGCGGAAGGGCTCCACAGTACAGGAGATCAAGATCAGCTGATAAATCCCTCCGATCATTAACACCAGGGAAATCACGCAGAGTTTCCCGGTTTACACTGGAACCATCTCTTATTCCACGGCATTTCTGATTTGTTGATGGATGTGTCACGTAGTGTGTGCTTCTTGAACGGTTTCGCAGTTATAGCTGCTAACCGCTCGTTGGAAAAACCGTAGTGCGGCCTTGGCCTTAGTAATTTTCTATTATTGTAACAGAATCTAAAATTGTAACTAGAAAAAATATGAATTTTTAATTTTTATAGATCAATTTTTTTCATACTTTTTGAAATATATAATCGATCCCATATTGTGAGAGAATAGTGGATGATAGGAATAAAACTAATATCAAATACGGTTTCAGTATCTAAAAATACATAACATTTATGTAAATTTGTTTAGACAGTTTTTAAAAACATTTTTTCCGTTGGTCTATGTATAATATATAATGTTGCATATCAATGTAATTAGTACACATGCGAATTATGAATGGAAATTGATATCAGCTAAATAGCCACCTCGGCTTCTCTTACAGACGACAATTTTGAGTCATATATTCGATAACGTTTTTAACGTTCTTGAATGCAAGTTCACATTTCGGCGCGAGAAATACACTGTTTTTCTGTAATAATGTTATTGCCTCATCACTAATACGACAAATAGTTCCAATGTAAGTAATTCCACAAGTAGCCACATGTTTTCCAAATCACCCAATTGATGCCAAAAATATTTGAAATCATGAAAACTAAACAAGGCAAGACTAAGTACTTATAAATTTAACATACTAGTTAACTGGTGCTAGACCAGGGGTTCTTAAATTGATGTAGTCCAAGGACCTCCTCTTGAACATGTTTTATGCCCGCTCCACACTCTCGCGAAGTAGCACGGAGTTGAGCGAGGAACGAGAGTGCGGTCAGGCTACTCGGTCCGCCTTGTGCTTCCTCGCCTCGTCTTGCCTAACTTCGCTTCATGAAGTGGTTTTTTCGTACCCGAGTCAAAGGGACACGAGGCGCGAGTACGAGGAAGGGAGAGTATCACGTCCACACTCTCGTGTTTACTCGTCCTATCCTATATATTATACACACAAATAGTTGCAGCAGCTACCACATGTTCGGTGTCAGTCATGGCACTGAGGTCCTCGCGAAGTAAGGCGAGAGTGTAGATGCCTCCTCCGTCTAGTTCCTCGCCTCGAACAACATCGGCGAAGAATCTCCTCGAAGAATCCTCGCCGAAGTTACTCCGCGAGAGTGTGGAGCGGGCATTAAACCCATCCCAGCACTAGGAATTTTACGCTATAATAAGTATTGGTAATAATATATCGACGGTTATTTTAATAAACTATAGAAATAAATATTTATATTAAAATATAAAGAGTGAAAAAATAAAAGCGTTCTGTTTTTACTTAATACAAATAAAAAACTAGACTCAAGACAAAATGACTTATTTGCCATAATTTTAACTGTCTAATATATAATGGAACATTTTTTGAAAATCGAGTGGTGGACGATTGAACAAAGAATTGCTTGTATAGTGCATTATTAGAACGAACTCCATTATTGCAAGATGACTCGAAAAATATTTCTCGAGGTTACTAAACTTGCAGAGAGGAAAAAAACTGCTAGAACAGAAGTGAACATTTTGCAAGTTAGGAACAGAATTGAAGAAAATTCCAATCAATCTGTGCGTCGTTTATCGCAGCAAGTAGGAATTTCACGTGAGTCGGTACGAACAATTTTAAAGAAAAATTTACTCTTTCGGCTTTACAAATGGCAAAAAGCCGAAACAAATCTTCTAATAGACCGAAACTTACGTTTAGAATTCAGTCGATGGATTTTGGGCAGAGGGTGTAATTTTGTAAACAAAATAATTATGAGTGACGAAGCACTTTTCAATTGCATGGGGAGAGGGACAGACAAAATTTACATTACTGGTCTGCCGAAAATCCTGAAGTTATATTCGAAGAAGCGCAGCGTTCTCAAAAGGTAACTGTATGCTGTGGAATATGCTCAACGCTGAAGATCAAATAGAAGACACAGTAGTTGTCAATAGTGAACGTTAAGTGGAGGTGATATTTGGTGTATATATATATATATATATATATATATATATATATATATATATATATATATATATATATACCATAAACGGTATTTGGTATCAGCAAGATGGTGCAAGGCCAAGGCCTTATGTATCTAATATGTCCATGGGAGTGTAACGTGTGTTCTTTCCTGGCCGTCTGAATTCCCAACGTGGAGATTAGTTGTGGCCTCCCCGCTCTCCGGATTAGGCGGCTTTGGATTATTTGTTAGGGGGTCAAGTTAAATCTAAAGTTTATTATAACCGACTTGAAACTGTTGAAGAGGAAACATTCGACAAGCTATTGGTGAAATGTCGTCTGAAATGTATCAACGTGCAATGTGTTCATTGTTGCATCGATCTCAATCATGCATCTAGCAAACGGAGATCATCTAATAGATGTATTTTTTATCTAATCGAAGTATTAATTGCTACTTTAGGATTAAGCATTTAACTTGTTATTAAACTTTAGATTTGACTCTAAAATGTTCAACAAAAAAATTAGTGTCTTACAATTAGCTTATTACGTTGTTTGATAATTGCAGTTTAAAATCAAGGCACTCATAATTTGTCACCCTTTAGAATAAATAAAAAACATGAAATGAATAGAAATAGTTGTAGAAAGAATTAAAAAAAGTTACAAGTCGTCGTCTTGAACTGTTTACAACCATTTTTAATTCACGCACCCCAGTATAAGAACCTGTGTTCGAGACCAGGGATGAGCAACACACGGCCCGCATCCGGCCTCCTTCACTTTCTCGAGAGTCCCTTTAAAGATTTTACATTTCCAAATTTCTCATTAAATAATCTTTTCCACAAGTTTCTTTCAATAGTATTACTATTAATGGATGTTTCATTTCTGAAATATTTTACACTAACAATAGGTTTGTTTTGTTAATAAAGAGATAATTTGAGTTCACCATTCAATGTTTGATTTGCCATAAGTTTTTTACTTGCGACCCACACAACATTTTTAAAATTGTATCTGGCCCCTTGTAAAAAAGGTTACTCACCCCTGTTCTAGACTGTAATGGGTGTTTTTTTTACCATTTGGATTTTAAAAATAAAAAAAAGAACAAAAAATTTGCAAAAATTAAAGAAAAGTTATTTACATTAGAGTGCGGAAAAGTTGATTTTACAAAGCGGCAGCTTGTTTGAAGAACGAGCCAGAACGGTGAGTTCCCATTACCTAGAGCGTTGTAAAATAATTCAAGCACTAAATTTGTATAAATATTTGGCCGACAATTATTATTTAAGAAACAAATAGATTGAGATTATTTACTTTATTGGAAATTATTTAATTTTTTTTGGCATAATGTTGCAAAGTACGGTTACTATGCGGTAAAGTGACTTTAACGCCGTACTTTGCTACATTGCGTGTGTAAAAATCTAGTTTCGTCAAAGCTAGCTATACAATTTAGGAGGCCAAACATATTTATTTTGGCCGATAAATGAATGCCTGCCTTTTACTTTTTAAAGATTATTTTATGTAAATGTTGCCCGCGGTTACGCCGTAGGTGGTCCATCCGTGAGCTCCAGTTTTGGCAGCACCAATGGCAGCTGTAATGTTGTCTTCCAGGGCCCCTACATCAAATATCTGGGCATATATATTGATAGGTCTTTGAAATTCAGAGAACACGTCACTCAGGCGTGCGGGAAAAGAGTGGGGGTCTTGGTAGGTCGGCCATGTCCACTATATATACGGGAGCTGTCGAACCCTGTCTGCTGTACGGGGCACCAGTATGGTATAGCACATGCGGAGTTCGAGAACGGAAAAAGCTCCTTAGTGTGCAACGCGTTTGCACACTAATGCCCGCCATACACGCTACGGTCTACCGTACAGGTTACATGCGCAGGTTTGCCTGCACAAGTCAACCGTACGCAAGAAACTGCACAGGTCTATTCCCACACACGCTCCGGTCTACCTGCGCAGGCAAACCTGCACAGGAAGACCTGTCATGTGGACCGTTGTGTGTATGCCGGGCATAAGGGCCGCGAAATCGTACAAAACCGTCTCGGGCGACGCTGCCTGCGTCATGTCGGGGCTCTTGCCCACAGACTTGCGAGCGGCAGATCTAACAAAGAAACATCTGCTGCGCAAACTAAATGAGGTTGAGCTTAGAGAGGCCACGGGCCTCACAATCTCTCCGGACGAAATCGAATCTAGAGTCTGCATTCAAGGGCTGGTGCACCCCACGGAGATCGGGTTGATAAAATATACACAGGGTGAGGAAAATGCACAAGCAATCACGTTATTCACAGACGGCTCAAAGTGGGAACAGGGAGTCGGTGCGGCTTTCGCGGTGTACTCAGACGAAACTGAAATACACTGCGAAAGCTTGCGGCTCGCAGACCACTGCTCTATATTTCAGGCCGAATTAATCGCGGTAAACCGAGCGCTTGTGTATATTAGAACCAACATTAATGACTTCGTCGAATGCTCCATCCTGTCTGACAGCAGATCCGTTCTAGAAGCTCTACAACACCTGTTAGCTCCCACGGAGCTGCTTTTAGAAACGTGGGAGATCGCGCGCGAGATAACGCAGCAAATAGAACTGCCCTGGCACTGCGTGCGAGCTCATAAAGGCTCAATCGGCAACGAGAGAGCAGATGCGTTGGCTAGACTGGCCTCGGGTATAGATCCTCCACAGGAACCAGGAACTCAGCTTCCTGTTGTGTTTAATAAAATATCCCACAGAGATGTGAGGAGCAGAATCTCTCTCTTCTTTTTCAGGAAATGGCAGATACATTGGGAGAACACCCAAAACGGAAGCTGGACCAGGAATTTCATTCAATCGATCAAGGAGTGGATGGAAATGGACCTGGCCCTATTACACCAAGCGGTCCAAGTCATCAAGGGACACAGGAACTTCAATTCCTACCTCCATCGCATTGGAAGGAGGGAATCGCCGGCCTGCGGCTGTGGTGAGGTGGACTCCGTTGCCCATGTATTATTCAGCTGCCCGATGACCAGAGCAAGGAGAGACCAGACAGAGATCGCGATGTTCCGCGCCGGATGCACTTGACCCAGAAGAGAAGAAGAAATCAGGAACACAGAGCTACACAAGACCTGGTGGAAGACGGTCGATAACTGCGCCCGACTCCATAAACGACTGGACCACGACCTGCCCTGATACCCCTCGCCCCCCAGAAGCAAACCATCTCAGACTAAAATAAATAAGATGTCTTCCAGGGCCCGGCTCAGTGCGAAAGCGGAGAGCCAATGTATTTCACATAAATAAATACGATGTCTTCCAGGGCTGTAATTCGGGCTGGCCTGTCCGTGTTACGAGAGAATTCACGCATCCCAACAAAAAATAGTCTAGTGGGATCAAATTGCATGATCTTGGCGGCCAATGGACTGCTTTAAAACGTTAGATTAATTGCTCACCAAACTCGCCTCTCAATAGGTTCATGGTATCGCGTGGTGTGTGACATGTGGCGTCTCCTTTGCTGAAACCACATGTCAACCAAATTGCGATTTTCAGCGTTCCTGAAGAAGTTCGGTTCAATGAGGCCGCCGGCCAACACACCGCACCAAACAGTGCATCTTTCAGGACGCATTGGCAGCTCTTGAACTGCCTCTGGCTGCTCTTCACATCAACGTCAATTCTGCTTGTTGACCTACCTATTGAGCCAAAAATGAGCTTTGTCGCTGAAGACAATTTTTCGATAGAAAAATGTATCTTCATCCAACTTTCCTAAGGCCCATTCAATAACCAAACGACGTTGTGGTACGTCACCTGGCTTCAGTTCTTGCAACAGCTGTATTTTGTATGGTTTCATACCGAGGTCCTTACGTAAAATCTTCCAGGTGGTCGAATAACACAAGCCCAATTGTTGACAACGGCGACGAATTGACATATTGCGATCTTCATTGACACTGGCCGATACAGCATAAATATTTTCCTCGGTACGCACTCTTCGCATATGGGTTAGTGGATTAATGTCCAATAAAGTGAAACTGGTGCGAAATTTGGTCACAACAACTTGAATAGCCTGAATAGTTTGATGATTATGACGACCATAAAATGGATATAATTTACGAAACACATTTCTCACACAGCACGAATTTTGATAATAAAATTCAATGATTTGCAAGCTTTGTTCGTTTGTTAGTCGTATTTGTGGTGAAATGGCAAACCCAACATTTTTGACATAGCCACATGCCACGAATCTTTTTTTATTACTCATGTGGGATAAGTACTATGTTGTCGTCTGTTTTTTAGTGCAAATAAATGGCTGTTTGTCAATTCAATTATTACCACATTACTTAAGCGCATTGGAAATATTCATTTGAAAAAATATGCTTGGCACACGCAAATAATAAAAAAAAAAATGAATAACTAAAATAAACACAATCTAAACCGCAATATTAAAAAAAGTGACGTGAAAGTAACAGATTTTTTCAATTTAAAATGAAAATGAAAATTAAAGAAAACCTTTTAAAATGAGTGTAAATTATATGGTGATACCAGAGACTCATGATTGTTCTTATGACGAATCGTTACCACCGGAGATAATTGAAAAAGCAAATTCTGCGTTTTTGATCATTTTTTTTCGTTGGCTACTGCACCCCAAAATTGTAAGATACATCCCATCGCATGAGTAATAAAAAACATAATCTGCAATTGCCCTCTCGATCGAATGTGTGCACTCACATCGTTCGTGCGCCAAATTTCGCTCTCGTGGGCAATTGGCAACTTTTCACACTATTTACACAATATAATATTTTTACACTGAAAAACCGACTAGTAAAAACATCACCCCTTAGAACGAATATTTTTAGTATTTTTAAACAAATTTTATGTTGTAAACAAATTTGTTATTTAACAATTATGTGCTTATGGAAAGCCCATTGAGATTTCCTACTTACTTTAAAGCTACATTGCCGTTTTCAACAAATTTAACTTTAATTTCAAAGAACAGACTTTAATGTAATATTGTAAATATTTATTAAACCAATTAAAAATAATTGACAATTAAATTTATTGAGATTGTAAAATTAGTATCCCTTTTGATTGAAATTCGCTGGGAGATGGAGTATTTCACAGTGTTAAAACTGAATGACTAATAGGCAACACAAACAAAAGATTGAACCACCAAACAAGCATAACTTCGAAATTAATTTCAACGACCTCAAACAATCTATATTGTAGCAAGTCCTCCGTCTAGACTCCACAATCTTCTAGTTAACTAAATTTCCACGCTTATAATTTATAAGCCCGTCACAATATTATCACAGATATAAATCATTGTTAAAATAAAGAATGTTTTGTTAGTCATGATCCATTAGCAGAAGACACTGTTGCGCCCTGAGACTCATTCAAATTCTTTTATTTCGTAAGTAATGGGCGTAATCTCCTCCAGCATGAAAACACATGTTGGTGTGTGTAGTCTATATAGCACACGTATATAGTATACACAGTCTAGATATATAGCGTGCGTTATTTAATTGTAATCGGCCGCTCATTACATGCATTGTGTTTTATAATGCATTCTACGGTCTGCGGCGGGTTTTCTGGGAAAGGCGATGGCGCATGTAGATTGGAAGACTTTGACTAGACAATCAGAGTCGTTAACATTTTAAAAACATTTATAAGCGAAGAGGGAGATTATTTTGTTCTACTTCAAGTGACAGACTTGGGATTGCTTTAAGTGTACTTATTTTGATAAGATTAATATAAGTGAAGTTTATTTTTTTTTCTCAATTACCTACTTCTGCTAATACTTAAGACGCTTGACATTGGACATGTATTTTGGTTGTGTAAGCACTTTCTGATTAAATAAACTGGATCTTTGGGTTTATATTTATTATTGGTTTATATTATTGGCTTATTCAAACAAATACATTTTTTAAGACAACATTAAACAGGACTTGGCTAGTCCTGTTTAATGTTGTCTTAAAAAATGTATTTGTTTGAATAAGCCAATTATATAAACCAATAATAAATATAAACCTAATATTTTGAGCTATTTGTTTATTCTTGTCTAGTGTTTTTTATTTTCTAAGATTTATTTATTATTTTCCAAACAATAAATTGTTTCTAAATGAAATTGTATTTTAAAAGTTTTAAGGATTAAACTAAATTCCGTAAGAGAACCCAAACGTTTAAAATAAGTAAATCAAACAAAAAAAAATCTCGGAGCAGGTGCAGGTGTCTCTTGGAGTTTCCCTTTTTTATTGTGTTTTATAATATCGAGGGTAGTTAGAACTGGTCTGGTGTGGCACTCCATCTTTTTTTCTCGTATTATTCGTACAATTTCGGCCTTGAAACGGCTTTTATACCTGAAGCGATTTCATATTTTATAATCCCTCTTGCGTTCTTCACGAAAATTCCTTTTACACAATGTAAAAGGAATCTCTCACCCCTCGCATTACTTTATATTTGGCTGTATCTTCAGCCTAAATCAATTGTCCGACTCACGTTACGATTAGAATATTCTAAAATTTATAAAAGCCAACATTCCACACAATTGAAAAGGACATAATTTTAGGATTAGTGTTACTTGGATCCTCTTTGGACTGATTGTCTGAAGATAGAATGAACATGTTTTTACAATTGGAAAAGTTTTTACACTTAAATTTACTAGAACTCTTTGTGATTTTTGCATAATTAGGAATATAATATATCTATATAACAGGACACAATCTGTCTTTAATATTGTTATTTAAAGTAATTTAATATTGCAAGAATTTTGAAACAGGTAATACTAAATAGATCGCAGTATAAATAGATCGTAGATATAAAATAACGAAATTTAAATTCATTTAACAAACGAAAGCAAATGACAAATACGAATATATTAGAGTTGCACTTTCAAGACCTATAATTTGAAATATCTAAAATGTATTTAGACTGGAGACGATATACAGGTTTACACAATACTAGACAAGACTAGAAAGATTATACTAGACATGACTAGACAAGGCTAGACCGGATAAAATCAAACAAGACCGGATAATACGAGACAAGACTGGACAAGACCAGACTTGACCAGATTAGTCCAGACAATTCCAAACAAGACCAGATAAGAGTAAACACAAGACCAGAGACAAGATCTCACAAAAGCAGACACAAGACGGGAAAAAACCGAACAAGATCAAGTAAAACCAAACAAGAGCAAACAAGACCGGACAAGACCAGAAAAGACTAAAAAAGACCTGGCGAGATTAAACAAGACTAGACAAGACCAGACAAAACCAGACAAGACCAGACAAGATCAAATAAGACTAGACTAAAGCAGACACGACCATATAAGACCAAACAAGACCAGACCAAACCACACAAAACCAAACACAAGACCAGAGAATAGACTTGACAAAACCAGACAAGGCCGGACAAGATCAAAAAAGACCGGATAACACGACACATGGCTGGACAAGACCGTATAAGACCAGACAATACAAGCCAAGACCAGACAAGATAAGACAATACAAGACCAGCCAAGACCAGACTAGACCAGAAATGACGAGGAAAGACAAGAGAAGACAAGACAAGACCAGACAAGATCAGAGAAGACCAGATAAGACCAGACAAGCCAAGACAAGATCACATTAAACCAGACAAGACCAGACGAGCTCAAACAAAACTTAAATTACTTTACTAATTACCAACTGGTTAAACATCACCCAAAGAGATTTGGACTTAATATTAAGTTATTTAACTAATTCTTTAGTTAATTTTTGGTTCAAACTAATTTGACTTAGATAAAGATGTCAATTTAATAAGATGCGTTTCGCGATTAATCTCTCATCAGTGCAGCTTCGCGGTTATGAATTATAACTTAAAAAACACTTACTTGAAAATCCCTCATTTTTAATCCTAATGAGGCTTTGTATGGTTCATTAATGTTTTTTGTTATTTGAACGATTTGTGCAAGCGGATGTTTGAACAGTAGAAATTGCACGAAACCAGGAGTGTCTATACAACATTAGATAAGAGTAGACAGTAGTAACTGGATTACACTAGACAAGACATACAAGACAGAACTAGACTAGCACATAACAATACAGGCCAAGATCGAACAAGATATGATAAAACCCAACAAGTCCAGACAAAATCAGACGACTAGACAAAACAAGATATGACAACATCGGACAAGGCCAGACAGGACCAGACAAGACCGAACAAGACCATAGAAGACCAGACATGGCTAGTCTTGACAATGACAAGGCACGACATGGTCAGACAATACCAATACAGCATTAGACAAGACTAGATTACACTAGACAACACAAACACAGAATTAGGCTTAACAAGGGTTTATAAGAGAAGACTCAACAAGATTGTGGATGACTACAAATCCTTAGTCTAACCTCTGGACTGTAAAAATCAAATAAAACAACACTGCTGAACTTGAAAAGTGTAAGTAAACTTGACAAGCCTAGATAAGTCTATAGAAAGCTACTAAAGTCTATACAAGGCTAGATTAGACAAGACTTGACAAATCTAGTCAAGAATAGATATCATTATACAAGACTAGACATTCCTAGGCAAGACTAAATAAGGCTTGGACTAGACTAGATAATACTAGAGAATACAAGGGAAGACAAAATAGGGTTACACAACACTACACAACTGTACTTTTCATTTCAATGAACGATCATTCATTCTCACATTCAAACGTATAATTTCAGTATACGCTTTCCCATTTACGACGTATAATATCGTTCTTTATGACTGAATGGTTCTCTGGAGTTTGAGCATCTTCCTTGATCTCCATATTCCTTTTTTAGTACAATACAAAATGTGCAAAAATAATTGCTGTTTTTAAAATATCGGTTTCATCGAAATTAAGACCCTAAGAAAGTCATGCACACATATCTCCCAACGAGAAGTCAGCTTGTTTATTCCTACATGGTAGAATTCTTGGATATAAATAAAACATCGAAATAGCTGAAATTGCACAAATGTTCTTCTTCTTCTTCCTCAAGTGGTATCTCCTTTCAGGAGGTTTGTAATCATTAACGCAATGTTAGCCAAGATAGCCAAGCAGCCATCAAGGCCATTAGCTCATACACCATCAGATCCAAACTGGCATGGGACTGTGTGGGAAAGCTAAACAAGCTCGGCAGAGAAAATAAAGTAACGCTATACTGGATATCAGGACATACTGGTATAGATAAAAACGAAGAAGCCGATCACCTAGCAAACAACGGATCCAATAATCCTTTATAGGTCCGGAAACCTTTTGCGATATGAACATGAACACCAACCGCAAAAGTTTAAATGAAGAAATAAGACAACAATGGATGAAAACCTGGAAAGAACTTCCAGGGCTAAGGCAATCCAAAGTAATGCTGGGATCTTTTAAGCTGAAAAGATCAAAAGCGTACCTCAAACTATATAGGAACAAACTTAGAATTCTGACAGGAGACTTAAAAAACACCTCAAGGCTCTAGGCCTAGAGGAAGATGACAGATGCAGATTCTGCGGCTAAGCAGGGGATACCCCCAAACATCTGCTCTAACACTGCGGAGCACTGCTCCGCAAAAGACAAATATATCTTGGGCCCACTGCTTCAACTCAGAGGAGTTGCAATACTTAAATCCCACCCAGATCCTGAAATTCCTAAAGGAATCAGGAGTATAGGAGGGACTCTAAATGGGCAAGCGTACGATTAGAGGATAGGGGAGCATCCCTCAGAGAGGAGGAGGAAAACGTGAAAATGTGGTTTAATTTATATAATTTGTCTATTCTAGAGGAAATCTAGAGCAAATTTGTTTCAGACAATTGTAGACAACATTAGATTACACTAGATAAGTGGTGCGCAAACCGTGGGTCGCGACCCCTCGAGGGATCGCGGGAGAATTGATGTGGATCCCCAACTTCTTTTAAAAATAAATGCAAAATATCGTTCCATAGTAAAATATTGTAATGTTTACCACAGAAAGAACGGCTACTGTTCTACTCGACCTAGATAACAAAATTTTTATACGAAATGAAAGGTCGCGATTGATAATAATTTGCGCACCACAGCACTAGACAACATAAACAAGTCAAGAGTCGACAAGAACCCACAATATTATCTTAGTCTTGGATATCATCTTAGTCTTAGACTACAAAATCTTAGTGTTTGACAAGGGCAAGTAAACAGGACAAGACTAGATAAGTCTATAGAAAGCTGCGGAAGTCTATGCAAGGCTAGATTAGACACGATTAGACATTACTAGTAAGGACAAGACTAGATATTACTAGGTAAGACTAAATAAGCTACTATAGGTAAAACCATACTACATTAAAGATAATCATATAAACTTAATTGAGTCAGAACACAGCCTGAATATATAAATATATTCATAGCTCGAATGGCTCATTGGAGTAAACGACCGAATTTCATATTCAACATAGAAGTCCGGGATCGAGTCCTATAGCAAATTAGAGGAAAAAAGAAAAAAAAAAATGTAAAACATATTCAACCTCTCCGTAGCTCTATAATATTATTGAGGCTTTTTAGGACTATCAAAACAAATCTCATGTGAAATTAGTAAGTTATAGACACTAGTCCTCAGTCCACTTTCGTGGCACTAAAGAGAGGTTTTTAAGTAAGTGTTATAATTCATAACAGCAAAGCTGCACTGATGAGAGATAAATCTCGAAACGCGTCTGCAGATGGCTATCCACTTAAGTTAATAGAAAGACATTATCTTAAAAACAATGTTATTTTTCTGGTTCTTGTTTAGTGAAAGTGGACCGAGGGCTAGTAAATTACAACTTACAAGTTTCTCATTTGAGATTTATTTGGTGGTACTAAAATGACTCAATAATATTATAGAGCGATTGAGGATAATACATGAATAGATACGGAAAGGTTGAATATATTTATATAATCAGGCTGGGTTCTGACTCTATTAAGTTTATACTTAATAAGGTTTGCAAAAGACTAAACAATACTAGACAATACAAGCAAAGACTAGGGTTGCCAACAGGTCCCTTTTAAAGAGAAAATGTTCTTTTTTCTTACAATTATTTCTTGTTCTTGATCTTTCTTTTATACAGTGTGTCCGCGGATTGATGTACCCAATAGGGCAAAAATCTTTATTTTTCATTTTACGACCAAAAGTCATTCTTTATAAACAGTTCTGCTTGTTGAGAAAATGAACTAACGATAAGAAAATTTTAGATCAAATATACAGGGTGTTAATAAATTTGGAAAGTATGAAAATGCTTCAAGGGATAAGTACAAATACCTCCGTTCCACAATAAGTGAGCTATTAAACCTATTTAAAAATTCCAAAATAAGTGAGCTATTAAAAAATTTAAGAACTTCTACAATGGATACATTTTTAACGAATTATTTTGATACAACAACACATTAATTAAGTACAATTATGAACTGAACAAATTTACTAGTGGTTTAAAGTGAATTTCGCAATACTTTGGCAGTATTAATGATATCGGTGTTGCAAATGATACAAAGCGAAAGCTGCACTTCCCAAGGAAGTTGCAAAATAATTGTACGCTTTAGATTATTTTAATTAGGTTTTGGCTTTTTTTCGCTAACCCCAACTCTTTCAAGTATTTTTAAATAATAACTGTAATTGTAACTGGTGTCAAAAATCAAGTCAAACTGTTTATTACTAGTACTACTATTAGCAAACGTCAACTTAACTATCAAAAATTCCACAGCTGACTATGTTCATAGTGTAGTACGAAATACTATATGTTTATAGTTAAAATTGCAAAAATACAGTTCAATAAATTTCATTAAATTTGAAATAGCTCACTTATTGCGGAACGGAGGTAGTATTATTTATTATTTTTTACAAAACTTTGATTAAACAAAGTTGTTTATAGACTAACGTAAAGTCTGAATACAAATTTTGAAATAAAAATTCAAATTTTTAATAATATAATAATAACAGATTTTTATTTATTTGCATTTTACATTATTAGCAATGCACCTACATTATTAGTAATACGTTCAGTTTTAGATAACCCGAAATTATCTTTAAGGAAGCGACACAGGATTTAAGCAAAAGCGTATTTATTACACAATTTTTTAGGAAAACAAAATTAAACTGTTTAAGCCAAAGATGCGACATACACTTGAACCTGTTGATGAAGAGAGACGTTTAGAGTTTTGTTTATGGCTAGGTGAAAATTTCCTTGAAAACTAAAGATTTCATAGATTATTTTTTTACCGATGAATGTACATTTTGCACAAACGGATACGTATCTTCACAAAATAGTCGTCATTGGGATTACGAGAATACTAATTACATAATAAACAAACGAGGTCAATTTTACAAAAAAGTTAATGCCTGGTGTGGAATATTTTTTGATCGGATCATTGGCCCATATTTTATAGAGGGAAATTGAAACCCGCACGTGTATTTGAACATTTTGGAACATTTTGTCTTACCATTTCTTACTAAATTAAAGCCAGAAGTACGTAATAATTTGTTTGGGCAACAAGACGGGTACCCTGCACATTGCACAGCCTTGGTCAGACAATGGTTACATAATCATTTTGGCGAAAAGTGGATAGGAAGGTTTGACCCAAACCATTACCCAGCTAGGTCGCCTGAGCTTTGATTATTAGATTTCTTTTTGTGGGGTATCTTAAAACAAAAAGGTGTATTCAGATGATCTTCCACATGATAGGGAAATATTAAATCAACGCATATAAGAAGCAATCCATGATCTGAATCTGCCGCGAACCATTCGTAAAGTATAGGTAAATAAAGTATAAGTAAAGGTAAATATATTATGTTAGCGGAAAAGTGTGTCGAGTTGGTATGTAACTATGTAGAATAATTTCATAATTTGTATTCAGACTATACGTTAGTTTATAAACAACTTTGTTTTATAAAATTTTTGTAAAACAATAAATAATGTAACTTATGCCTTGAAGCATTTTCAAACTTTCCTAATTTATTAACACCCTGTACATTTGATCTAAAATTTTCTTATAGTCCATTCATTTTCTCGACAAGCAGATCCTTTTATAAAGAATTATTTTTGGTCGTAAAATGAAAATTTTACGATTTTTGCCCTATCGGGTACCTCAATCCGCGGACACACTGTTATACTCGTATATACTCGATTTGTTATCTTTTTTTCTAATGTTATCAGGGTCTATAAATAATAAAATTATTAGTTTGATATTTAATTTTAATCAAGTATTGCATATGTTTATGAGAATAATACATAGATATTTGAATTTGTTATGAAGGACTCTCTCGAAAAATCAGTTCCATTATTTAGCTGCTATCCAAAATATTAATTATTTAACTAATTGTAAATAGCGTATATATTGAATGTTAATTAAATAGAGAAAAGTAACCCTTCTTAACCAAGTTAGCATATGTTAGGTTTTGATTGAATGTTCTCTACAATGTTTAATCTTCAAATGTTAACATATGTCATGAAAAATGATATTGAAAGTGCCCATATTTGCATCAATTGGAATGAAGATCATTTGTTGCACATTATTATGAAAACTTTCGAACATCAAATTTTGAATTTTAATTTTTTTTGTCTTTTTTTAAACTAGTCACAAGTTTTATAGCCTAGGCATATAGAAGGATTGCATTTTAGCTACCTTGTATAAGATACATAAATCTGAGCGAAGAAACAAAAGAGGGACGATTTTTAAGTTTGTATTTAAAAATGTTTGTCATAAAATATTCTTTTTTTTCGTGATCAACAGATGACAACCCTAGCGAAGACTAAATAAGGCCACAGAACATGAGTAAATGTGGTTTAATTTATCTAATTTGTCTATTCTAGGTGAAATAAAGAAAATGTATTTTTATTTATTATTTATTTTTATTTCAGACAACATTGGACAAACCTTGATTACACTAGACAACATAAACAAGACACAACTAGATTTAGCAAGACAATATAAGAGAAGACCTGACAAAAACCCACAATATTATGAAAGATAACACAATCTTAGTCTGGACTGTAAAAATCAAAGGAAGCAACACTAGAAATTTGAAACAAAAGCAAATAAACTGGACAAGACTAGATAAGTGTAAAGAGAACTAAAAGTCCATTAAAGGCTAGATTAGACAAGACTTGATAAATCTAGTCAAGAATAGACAAGAGTAGACATTACTTCTTCTTCTGGTACCTATCTGCTTCGGATGTTGGCGATAATCATGGAAATTCGGTCTTTGTTTGTTGCAGCCCTGAAGATATTTGTTGTTGTGTTGAACCAGGTTCGAAGGTTTTTTAGCCACGATATTCTCCTTCTTCCTGGTCCTCTTCTTCCATCTACCCTTCCTTGCAATATAAGTTGCAATAGACCGTACCGTTGACTGTTCCTCATTATGTGGCCAAGATATTCCAGCTTCCTTGTCTTTATTGTTAGTAAGACCTCTCGTTCTTTTTCCAATCTCTCTAGGACCTGCTGGTTGGTGATGTGGCCGTCCAAGAAATTTTGAGTATGCGACGATATAGCCGTCCAAGAAATTTTAAGTATGCCGCGGTATAGCCAAATCTCAAATGCCTCGAGTCTCCGTTCGGTAGCCTTTGTCCAGGACTCCACTCCATATAGAAGTACTGTAAAGATCTTGCATCTCAGTAACCTGATCTTCGTTTGTATAATCAGGTGATGTGCTTTGAATACCTTTGCCATTTTCAGGAATGCGGATCTCGTTTTTTGCTATCCAACATTTGATTTTAATTGAGTGGTCCCACTTTTCATTTAATATTGTCCCTAGATACGTGTATTTTTGGACTCTCTCAATCAGTTCGTTGTTAACTCGAAGCTGTCCGACATCGTTGTTGTTTTTGTATACTATCATGTACTTCGTTTTTTGACATTGAGCGTGAGACCATACCTTTGACTGACTTCTGATATTCTGTTCATCAACTCTTGCAGGTTTTCTAGGCCGTCTGCGCATACTACTGTGTTGTCCGTGTATCTCAGATTGTTTAAACTCGCCATTTATTTTAATACCACATCTTATTTCTTCCAACGCTTCCTGAAATATGCGCTCTGTATATATATATATATATATATATATATATATATATATATATATATATATATATATATTAAACAAAGTCGGGGATAGGGTACATCCCTAGCGCACATCTTTCTCGATTTCGATGTGGTCCGATCTTTCTCCTTGAATGCGTATTTTCTTTTTGTTTTTGTTTCCAGTATATATTACTGATTATCTTTAAATCCCTGTGTTATAACCCTATCTGTTTTAGGATACCTATGAGTTTATTATGTTGTACTCTGTCAAAAGCTTTCTGGTAATCAATGAAGCATATATGGACATCACAATCAACATCCCTACATGTGTGTATCAAAACCGGGGCACTGAAGAGTTTCTCCCTTGTTCCCAGAGCGTTTCTGAAACCAAACTGAGTGCGGCTGATGTTTTCTTCGCAAATGTTATATATTCTTCCATGAATTATTTTTAAGTACAGTTTTAGCAGATGGCTCATTAAACTTATAGTGCGATAGTCGCTGCAGTATTTTGCGTTCTGTTTCTTTGGGAGAGTAATGAATGATGATGTCAGCCATGGTTTTGGTATTTCTCCTTTAGTATACATCTGTTAAGCAGTGTTGTTAGCCATCGAATGCTTTCTGTATGGAGTAGTTTTAACTACGACATATAAGTACGACATCGGATGAAGATGGAATGAGAGGCGTATTGGAACAATGTAGGGGCTGAAATACAGGAAGCAGCATCGAGACACGAATACCGAACTTTATATCAAACCATCAGAAAGTAGAGCGGAAAGACAAAATCAACAAACGATGATATCAAGAAAGCGGATGGAACTTTCGTTAGTTCCCCAGCCAAGCGTCTGCACCGGTGGAGGAAATTCTTTAATGAACTGTACAATCACGATCCGCCACAGGGACCAGTGCCGACACCGCTGATCATCAATAAACCAGTGATCTCGTTCCCCGATGGCGACCCAACGATTGTTGAAGTCAAGACAGCAATAAAATCGCTGAAAAATGTTACCGCAGCGATGATCAAAGCCGGAGGCAATATTTTGTTAGAACGGCTTTACCACCTCCTACTTCAAATTTGGCATTTGGAACAAATACCGTCAATGTGGAAGAAAGCGATCGTAGTCTCCATATTGAAGAAAGGCGATAGCCAGGAATGCAATAATTACCGTAGCATCAGCCTCCTATCAATTGTCGGGGAGGTATTTATGAAGATCATTCAATCACGACTACAGAAACATCGAGAGGAAACAAGTCGAGAGAAGCAAGCAGAATTTAGGCCAAATCGTGGCTGTATCGATCAAATATTCACACTTCGCCAGTCGACGTATTCGTTGTGGAAAACGGACAATTATCGTCTTTAAATCTGCCTTCGACTGCACCCACTGGCCTTCTTTATGGTCAGTATTGGAAATAGAACAGGTGCCTTTAAAAATTATACATCTTCAACGAGCGTCGTACGACGGTTCAACCAGCTACGTACGGATCCGGAACGAATTACCGGACGGTTTTGTGATTAAAACGGGAGTTCGACAGGGAGACGTCGCTTCTCCTCTGCTTTTCAACGTGGTTTCAGACGCCATCAGACGCCATTATGAGGAAAGCATTCGATGGTCGACGAGGCGTCCGATACAATGACACCAACTTCATTTCCGATCTGATGTTCGCCGATGATAGCGCTATTTTTTCCGATACAGATGCCGATGCAATAGATATTCTCTATAATATTTCCCGGATCACCAAATCCTATGGACTGAAAATAAACGTGGACAAGACGTGGAAGAAGAAAATCTTGACGACGGACTGATCGCAGGCCAATGTTCTTAATGGCACTGATGATACTTCAATGATCTTAATGATACTCAAATCGAACACGTGAAAGAATTCAAATACTTGGGCTCACTGGTGCAAGAGAAGAAAGTGGCATCGGCCGCTGACATTCATAGCCGGATTGGTCTCAAAGAAAAAGACGAACATATCCACTAATACCAAAATTCGTCTATTTCGGACGCTCATCCTTCCAATTCATTTGTATGGAGCAGAAACGTGGACACTATTACTTCAATCGGTCCTCAACAAACTCGAGGTGTTCCAAATACGTTGCCTAAGACAGATTATCGGTGTTTCAATTCGTGATCTAATGAGGAAATTCGTGCTAGATGCGATCAGCAACCACCGATTGTGGAACAAATACAAACACGCCGTCTACGATGGTTCGGTCACATTTGCAGAATGAATGAAAATCGGCTTCCACGCAAACTACTCTGGCGGAAACGGCCGCGCGACTGGAGGATTCAGCGATGAGCGCCGAAGAAGATATGGATAAAACAAATAGAAGACGACCTCAAGAACCGACGACTGGACCGCGATGAGGTCAGGGAAATTGCCATTGATCGGAAAGTGTGGAAGCGAATCGTGAATGAAGCGAAAAATCTAGCGGCAGCGACAGCAGCGTATTGTTTACGAGAACGACGTCCTCGACAATCGCCAGCTACGGATTAAAGGAGAAGAAGAAGTATGGAGTAGTTTAAAAAATTCTCTATATATGTTGTCTGTTCCAGGAGCATTACCATCTTTTAATTGTCTTATTGCTTTAGTGACTTCCTCTGTTGTTATTGTCATGCCTTCTAGATTATTTGCATCAACGGATTGTTCTGTCCGGTCGTCTTAAAACATTTCGCTGATGTATTTCTTCCAGGTATCTATTTTTTTCAGAATTACCAATAATTATCTAGCCATCCGTATTATGCAATGTTCCTACTGTGTTTGTTTTGTAGATCCCCGCTGTCTCTCCAATTTTTCTGTGCATGTGAAATGTGTCGTATTTCTGTTCTACAAACTCTATTTCTGTACATTGCTCGTTGATCCAGTTTTCGTTTGCTGTTTTAATGGTCTTTGTTTGATATTATAATTTCTCTCGACGTTCTTTGCCTTCCTTCTAGATATTACTAGACAAAACATTGCTAGACAAGACTAAATAAAGCTTGGACAAGGCTTGACAATACTAGACAATACAAGGGAAGACTAAATAAGGCTACACAACAGTAAATGTGGTATAATTTATATATAATTTGTCTATTCTAGATGGAATAAAGCAAATTTGTTTGAGACAACATTATACAAGATTAAATAACACTAGACAACATAAACAAGACACAACAACACTTAGCAAGACTATATAAGAGAAGATCCGACAAGAACCCACAATAGTATGGAAGCCTACAAATTCTTAATCTTAGACAAGGGCATATAAGACTAGATATATAAATCGTGTCAAGCATAGATTACATTGGACAAGACTAGACATTACTAGGTAAGACTAAATATGGCTTGTACAAGACTAGACAATACAATGGGAGGCTAAATAAGACTTTAAAACACCACGCAACATTAAATATGGTTTAATCTATGCAATTTGTCTATTCTAAATTAAATAAAGCAAATTTGTTTCTCGCAGATTACGTAAAAGACACGTCATTATCTTGTAAATTATTTTTGTATTTAATTTGTAATTGAAACATTGCGCTAATTAGAGTTTAATTACCAGAATTTGTATATTCAATGTTCGTCAGTTTTTAATTTTCTTGTTCGTAATTAAAATGAAATTGTTTCATTTTCACCAAATCTAAGAAATATTCAAACACAAAATTACAAAATGTAAATTAAAAAAATATATTATGGAAATTTAGACGAAATTTAGTGAAAAGTTTTGGTGTAACAATTAACAAAATAAAATTCATTTAAATCTTAACGAGATTTTATTGATTGTGTTAATTTATTTTTTAAATAATTTATACCCTATATAATGCAAAATCATTTTTGTCAATCTATACCTTAATCCAATTATAATACAATGAAATTAATGCTAATTCAAGGAAAGAGTGTTGATATATTTCCGTTTAATTTCCCTGAAAATCCCCGAGAATCAATAATTTCTATATATAGTTTATAATTCAATATTTTTTTATAAATAAATAAAACAGCAATTATAAGAAAAATATACTTAAATCTTAAATTTGTCGTAATAAAAATATATTGTTTGGTCTGACAGTAAAGTTATGAACAATCAAAAAACACAAACAAACCCATTAAATTTAACTACCTCAAGAAATAGTCAAAACATGCAAACAAAACAAAAATATTTAAAAATTCATAATATTATTATTTTATTTAATAATTATTATTTGTGGGCATTTTGGTCTAATCCTGACCTGTTAAAAGTGCAATTTCTAGTCATAGCATGGGTGTGCCAGAGAGCCAGATTGCGGATTGCAATCGAATGTCTCGACTGGAATGTGAACGTACGCGAATTATAAACATGTACAAATTGTCCAGAGAGAGACCAGTCCTCTCTATATGCAGGTAAAACGCATACCTTAAAACTCTTCCACGGATTTTCTATTCCAACTATAAACCAACCCAACCATGAATTTCGAATATTCTTTTACTCCGCTATTTATTTCTAAATCAGATCGGTTTTTGATAAAGTCTATTATTGAATTACACAGACTGTTAAGAATTCTCAAAAGAATTTCGTCGTGCGGTTTCAATAAAATTAGTTTACTAAGAAATAATACTTTCACCTGTCTCTTATTCTCAAATTAGTGGTAATAGTTAACATAACAGTTTATTCATGTATTTTATTTTTGCCTCAACATATCAGTTTATTCCTGTATTTTATTTTTGTCTCTTAATTCGATTTTGTAAACAAGACTAAACAGAAAACGTTGAACAGAAGAAGACAGAAACTAGACGAAAAAGACAAAAACTAGACAAAGAACGTAGAAACTAGACAAAGAAAACAGAAACTAGATAAAGAAGAGAGAGGAAGTCAAGACCAGATAGTCAAAGACTAGACAGTCAAGACTAGTCAATCAATACAGTTAAGACCAAATAGTCAAAGACTAGAGAGTCAATCAAGATTAAACAGTACTTTGATTGTTTGATTTAGTTTGTTTATCTGTTAGTTGTCTTTCGAATGAGTCTCATTTTAAAAATAAATCATTTAGCACCGTAAAAACTGTTACAAGTATTAAGTGTGTAGGAAATATTTGTAGACAGTCTAAACATCTTGAAAAGGGAAGTTCTGTCTCGCAGTACGCCGAGTTAAAGCAGACATTGATCCTTAAAACCCATTATATTTTTCCCCAATTTAAGGGTGATATCTCAAGTGAGGGTCGTGCCCCTATGCGCTATTTAGATTTAGAACACTTTGTATTTTAGTGGAGCCAATTATGGAACATGTGGGACCCCACATTTTTCTCTTATATTTATTTTTTTTAGAAAGGGAGGAAAGATTAATATGTAGTGTATCGATATTGCGGGAAAAAATATATTTCGTTGCAATTTGTGGGGGATTTCCTGGTCACGAGAGAAAACGACCTTGTTTTTTTTTGTAGGTATTGCAAGTCGACGCATTTTCCGCATTAATCATTTACAAAGTTACATCATCCTTGTATATTTTCTTTTGAGAATTTATATTGCAGATTATTGCACAAATTACAATTGTTAATTTTGTGATTTTCTATTACAATCTCAAGAAATTTAATTACTAATCAGAAAACTATACATTTTAGTTTGCCATTTATACTATAATTATGTTACTGGTCGTAAATAACTAGTTCAACTAGTTTTGTAATTATTTCTTGTCTGTCTTTCTGTTATTAATAAAGCGGTCTAAAATAAAGTATGTCTTAAAAACATGATTGTTTTATGTAAATATTATAGTGTTTATGGTAGAAAGACCTTGTGGTCGGTAGCCTTTTCATACATTTACTTTTTTGCAAAAAATATTCACTACTAACATTCATAAAAGAAGAAAAAGGAATAGTTTTAGCTTATCTTTTTGGTGATACATAAAATCTATTGCCTTAATCCCATAGGTATTTCCATCTAAAAAACAAGTTTTCTAATAAATGGTTTATTTAAGGAAACAAAGAAAAAAAACACAAATATTTTTAATTGAGTGATTATCACCTTTTTTTCTTTTAAGTCGATGTACGTCACGTCACCTTTATCTATACCTATTATGATATAAACTTGGGTTTCAATTTGTAATATCAGATATACTGATGATGAACATTGTTAACGAAATGTATACATTTGTTGCAAAAATATAATTCCTGAAGAAAAGACGTTTAATTTCTTATCTACTGCCTAGTTATATCTACATCTATTTAATGAAAATTAATTAAACGAGTTAGACAGTCATGAAACTGCGTTTGTATGTCGTTATGTTATTGATAATAAACTGTATTGTTATAACCACAAGTTTGCTATTGTTTCATATTGTTATTATGTTTGTAGTTGCAGAAACAAGAGTAATAATAACGAGATTTAGTTTCTCTCCCTAGGCAATTCAATTTAGAATATTCAATGATATTTTAAGATAGATTAGTTGGAATTTAGTTTGTGTGTCATTCCCTAAAGGACTAGATCGGCACGACTGGTGAAACAAAACTACTGTAAGCAGTCAGGACGAAACAATCA
Source organism: Phosphuga atrata (assembly GCA_944588485.1). Taxonomy (NCBI): domain Eukaryota; kingdom Metazoa; phylum Arthropoda; class Insecta; order Coleoptera; family Silphidae; genus Phosphuga; species Phosphuga atrata. The sequence continues at coordinate 35,559,771 of OX155893.1, forward strand.
AGGCTAATCAAACAAAACTAGAGAAACTAGAGACCATACAGAAAAGCGACTAGAGGGACGACTGGGAACCAGGCAGATCTGAAACCAGAGAGACAAGAGACTAGATAGACATCAGATTAGACTGACAGAATAGGCTAGACCTAGGCTGCTAGATGTATAAAAAAAACGGGTACTTGCGTATTAACGCGACCACCGTTACATTTTTAAATGCCGCCAATCTACACCTAAATTTCTTTTGATAAATCATAAAATAAAACATTTTATTTAAAATTACAACATTTTTTAAACTCAAAATACTTTATTTTTAACCCCGGTTAGATTAAGTTGCCCGCCGCGAAGCGGACAGATAAATCAAGACAACATACGCGCGGCAGAGCGAACTCTCTATCCAATATATATATAGCGGTGGTGGCGTTAATACGTAAGTACCAAAAAACGTTTGCAAACAGTTCAAGACGATGATATATTATACACTTTCTTGTACACACTTTTTACTACTATGGTATTTCTCTTCATTTTATGTTTTATATTCTATATCCTAACAAAAATGTTTGTGTCTTAATAAAAATGACCATTTATTAGAATAAGCAAAGATATTTTTTTACCATTATTTATTCTAATGTAGTTCAGAGACATTTTTGCCAAAATCAGAGAGATAACCAGAGAGCTCAAATCGCGAACGATAATTGTAGAAAACGAGCAATGAGAAGTAATAACGGAGAAAACAGAGGTTGCAAAGAGATCGAGAGAATACTGTCAAAACTTGTTCGAAGATCAACCAGGAGACAACCCACCGGAAATCCCAAACTTAGAAGATCAAGAACCAGAAATCCTTAAATCCGAGGTGGAGTAGGCACTCAAAAAGCTAAAACCTAGAAAATCTGCAGGACCTGACGGAATAGTGGCAGAAATGATTGACGTGTCTGGTGAAAATATGATTAGTCTCCTGCATATACTGTGCAACAAGATCTGGATATCAGGAGTCTGACCGACTGATTGGGCAAATTCAGTATTCGTGTCAATCTACAAAAAAACGAGCAAAGACCCAATGTTCAAATTACAGAACGATATCCTTAATATCACAGTTCAGCAAAACATTGTTTCATATAACTCACGACAGGTTGAAAGCATACAGACACCCCCAAATCTCACAAGAACAAGCAGGTTTCATGCCGGGACGAGGCACGCGAGAGTACATCTTGAACATCAGACAGATAATTGAAAAACTAAGTGAGTTCAACAAACCTGGATACTTCTGTTTTATTGATTACAAAAAGCATTCGATCAAGTAAAATGGAGCAAATTATGGACCGTTATGTCGGAGATGGGAGTACCTAGACATCTATTAGCCTCACCGCCAAACTATATCAATCTGCAGAAGCACAGGTCAGAATAGAAGATGGCCTCAGTGACCCCTTCAGAGTATACAAAGGAGTTCGTCAGATACCTATTTTATTCAATTTCTACGGAGACTGGATTATCCGCAAAGCAACTCACAACTGGGATGGAGGAATATTTATAGGAGGCAGCAAAATATCAAATTTACGGTACGCAAATGATACAATATTGCTAGGAAGTACGGAAGAAGAGATCAATAACCTGGGTGAACCTGGGTAACCAAGGTGAAAAAAATCAGCGGAAAGGTGGGCCTTGAAATGAATAAAACAAAAACCAAAATAATGATAATAGACCGATCTCAAGAAAGCCTGCAAAGCCCAACGCATATTAATGGAATCGAGGTAGTAAAGGAGTTTGTGTATTTGGGCTCACAAATTTCAAGAACTAGCAAAGGAGAAGAACTGCGAAAAGGAAATAAGGAGATTTGCCAAACTTTCACGTATTTTGAGGGATCACAGTATTTCTAAAGGAACCATGATGGCAGTCATAAAGACACTTATATTTCCTATACTCACATACGCTGCGGAATCCTGGACACAAAAAATGGCTGACAGAAGTCGAATTGTTGCGTTTGAAATGTACACCTGGAGACGCATGCTCAGGATATCATGGACGGAAAAGCATACTAATGAATCCATTCTACGAGAACTTAACATCGTCGATCGACTGAGCAAAACTATCCAAAAGTCCATCCTAAGATATTTCGGTCACATAATGCGAAAAAAGGACGACTCACTTGAGAAATTGATAGTCCAAGGAAAGATAGACCACGAAGAAGATCACCATCGCCCTATGTGGATCAAATATCCAAAGCCATAGGCATAGGATTGCACAAAAGCTACTGGAAACAGGGAAGAATTGAGACAACAAAAGTACAACAAATATGATCACTAGGTCATAAAATTGCTACGATGCTCGGAAACGAGCGATACGATTGAGAGAGAGCATTTGGTCCGCAAATAAAAATTTGTTTAAAATGGGGTCCTCGGCTATATAAGTTTAAGAACCGCTGGACTAGACCATGGGTCGGCTGAACCCGGCTCGTTTCATGATTATATGCGGAACTTTAAACAAGAAACACTCCATCGCTCTTCGTTCAAGCAATTAACCTTCGATTTATATCGATTTCTATACGTTTTCAGATTTATGATTCTATAAAAATGAAAAAATATAAATATATTAAACACAAATTATAACAACTTATTATCATCAGTTTCATATACAGTCGAACTTCCTTAAGTCAAATTACCATAGTTCACGAAAAAAATGGAGTTATAGAAAATTCGAGTTAGAGAAATTCATAATTACAAAATGAGCAAAATTCACTTTTTCACACAATTGTTCAAAGTAAATATAACATAATATATCATATGTATAATATAACATATGTATTTATTTATAAACAAAACAAAGAATATACATTATTAATATAATGTTATATAATTATAATTAATTAAAAATATTTTAATTTATATATTATTTTTTCAAAAAGTCGGTAATTTTAATTTTGTTTCCATTAAAAAATTCTCTATCTACAAAGTTCTCCAAAGTAGATATTGCGCGGTACACTTCGTCTGAAGAAGGGATTCTCAGTCAACTCTCTCTTCTAAGGTACACTTTTTCAAACGTATGCATCATTAGTTGCACCATTTTCGGCTTTGTTCAGAATTTCTTCGCGCTTTCTTATAATTAAAGAAAGTGTACTTGGAGGAATCCCAAAGTCTTCAGGAATCACTTTTTTCTTTTTAATTCCTTTGTCAACTTCACTTATCAACCTCACTTTGTCACATAACGACATCGTATTGAGTTTTCTTCTCTGACCACTCATTTGCAATTGTAACGGCAGAGGTAAGAAAAAATAATGTGTTTAATTTCTAAAATTTCATTAATATATAGCACAATAACTATACATTAAAGCAATAATAACAATAAATTTTCTAAAGTACGCAGCGATAAAAAAATTGGAGTTATAGAGATTATTTTCTATGTAAAATTTTACCATTGCACACATTTTTACTACGAGTTATGAAAACATTCGAGTTATGGAAGTTAATTTTTATGTAAAATACTATCTAAACGTATGAATTTCTAAAAAAGTTCGAGTTATAGAAAATTTGGAGTTATAGAAGATCGAGTTATGGAAGTTCGACTGTACATTTTTTTGATTGTGTACTACATAAATGTATTAAGTACTCTATAACTATACTACATAAACTAGATAAAATTAGCTTTAAAATGATATATAATATATCTATATAGTATTGATAGGTAATAATCAACGTTTGAAAACTGACTGATGCTTATGACAAAATCGAAAATTCCTTATTTCTGCAAACACATTAAGGATATTGAAATAAGTTAATAATGATCTTAAACTAGATTAAATTATCTACAAAATGAGATATTATGCAATCAAATTTCGTTAGAATTAACTGATATGTAAACTAAATAAAAAAGATAACTAATAACTCTTATTACCCCATTGTTTTGTCGGCTCTTCAGATTTGAAAGTCCGCCGACCACTGGACTAGACAGACAAGAGTATAGAGAGACAAGACACTAGGCAAACAAGAGGCTAAACAGACAAGATACTAGACAAACAAGACGCTAGATAGATACTAAGCGAACGAGACTAGACGGACAAAACTGGACGGACAAGACTGGAGAGACAAGAGTAGACGGATAAAACTAGACAGACAAGATTTTTTTAAGGACGTAGCTGGCAGCTGATAGCTAAACAGACAAGTGGCCCAAGAACATCTCCAATCACGCTGGAACCGAAGGTAGCATATCTTCAGCGTGGTTGTTATAGTTAAGATGGTTATTATTTCATCTTATTGGCTTTACCTGATTTTAACGAATCTGGCCATCTGGCTCTTTATTTTGCAGCATGTATCCCATTAACGTTTTTGCGTTAAAAAGGCATTCTCTACATTGGCTGTTAGCTCGTCCCTTTCTGCTTCTCATCTCGAGCAGTCAGGTATTGTGTGGCTTTGAGAGTCCAGTTTGCCAGGCGGCTGGTATTTGTTTTAAGTAGTCGCGGTAGCACCACTGCCCTGTGAGGAACTGGGTCAGATAAAAGTTAGTCTCGCCATGCTTCCTGTTGACCCATGTGTTGATATCTGTTATAATCAACTTCATCCATTGGAGTTTTTCGAATGCCAATTTTTTTTGCTATTCTGCCAGGAGGTTCCTTCTAGCGGCAATTCTAGATTACCTATCGCATTCGGACCCATGTAATTTGGCTCTCTCCTTTACCAGTAGCTCTATGGTGGCTATACCAGAGATTACCTAAGCTGCTTCCCTCGATATCGTCTACCCCGAGGTATGTCATATCGTTATTTGGGCTTATATATGTATTTTGCACTTTAAACTTTATAGCGTTGTCACCTTAGACTGGTTAGTAACACTGCTTATCGATTACTTGGCGATTTGCGCGGTTTACCATTTGCATTAGCATGAGTTCCGTTTTGCTGAGACCATGAGCGCCAGGTCATCCGCTAAGCCAACAGACAGACAAGACTTTTTTTTTGAGGGATGTAGCTTGCGGTTATACACCTAACCTGACAAGTGGCCACCCTGGAAACACTGCCGTGAACTCGCAAGTCGCATACTGCTAGTCGCATGTACTGCCAGTCGCATGGCCTCAGATAACGGGTGACTTATTTAAATTTAATTTCTCTTTATCTTTTCTTCCTTCGTTTCATCTGTTATTTTGGATTTCATAATATAACGAATATATTGTTGTGTCTTAATACAGTTTTCTTTTGCTTTGAGCATATGTCCAATTATCGTTCTCGGGTTGATTGGTACTTCTAAATTGATTGTGATTGTATGCCTTTCCATTTCCCATCGAGAACAGTCAAAGATTGTATGGCTCACAGTATCAGTCTCTCTGGTCGGTCGTCTTATCCGTCGGAGGTCGTCTGAGGCTCTGCCAATTTGATGCAGATAGTCCTTAAAACAGCCGTGGCCGGACAGTACTTGGGTGAGATAGTAGCTATTTTCACCATGCTCTCAGTCTATCCAGGGTTGAAGTTCAGGGATAAGAAGTCTGGTCCACTCTCCTTTAACGCCTTGCTGCCACCTTTGCTGCCATTCTTCAATTAATTGTTTCCTGGCCATTTTTATTTTTAAGTTTGATGCGACCTGTCGCCTGCAGTTTTCTTTGCTCTTCCACAAGCAAGTCGATTGGCGGGATACCCGCGACGGTAAAGACTGCCTCACTTGATATTGTGCGGTAAGCGCTACATATTCTTCGAGCCATTTTTCTTTGCACTGCAAGGAGCTTTTGGATATTGCTCTGTTTTCCCAGTGCTCTGGCCCATATTGGTGCTCCGTAAATCATAGTGGCCTGTACTGCGTAGCTGAGCAGTCGGCGTTTACTGTTCCTGGGTCCTCCAATGTTAGGCATTAGTTGCTGTATTGCTGCCATTGTCCTCATGATGCAAGATAATGCTTTGCCTATTACTATGCCCAGGTATTTTATTTGACACTTTGCGATTATTGTCAGTTTTCCAATTTTAAATTTTATTGGTTGGACCTTTTTTTGTCCTATGAGAAGGACCGCCTCAGTTTTCTCTAGCGCTAGATTGTGGCTTTTTGGATTTCATCCAGTTAATGATTTGCTCTATAGCGTGGTTTCCTGTCTGCATCAATCCTTCTTTGGTTCAGGCTGTTACTACTAGAGCCAAGTCGTCTGCACAACCAATCACTGTCGCCCCAAATGGCCGTTTTAATCTCAGCACATCGTCATATAAGACATTCCACAAGGTTGGGCCTAATGTCGATCAATGTGGAATACCGCTGCTGATAATTCTCTCTTCCGTTTTTCGAGTCCCTTTTAGTAGTAACTTTCTATCGCTAAGGTAGCTCCTCACCATGCGCAGTAAATACGGTGATATACCTCTTGATGTTAGGCCTTCCATGATCTGCTTCCGCTTCCAGCTAGCGCTAGGTAAATACGTTTCTAACATCGAAGGTTAGCAGCGCACACAGTTTCCTTGTTCTCTGCGTGCCAGACTTCGCCTTTTCGGCAATCTCTATGACAGATCTTACCGCGTCAATTGTGGATTATCCTTGCCTGAAGCCAAATTGTTTTTCTGACAAACTATGCCCAATCTCAAGTTCTCCTTTTATTCTGCTTAGCAAAAGTTGCTCTAAGAGTTTTCCCGCCACATCCAATAGGCAAATAGGTCTATAGTTCTCTATTTCTTTATCTCCTTTTTTGATGAGAACGAGCTTTGCCCTTTTCCATCTGGTCGGAAAGTTTCCCGTTATAAGCAGCGTGTTCATCATGTACAATACGAAGCTTGATTGGTGCTGGGCAGCTATTTTTACAACTTCAGGTGGTATTCCATCTGGCCCCGGTGCTCTGTTGTTCTTAATTGGCCTGCTTGCGAGCGATAATTTTTCGGCAGTGAAGAGAGGTATATCGGTGATTTCGGGCTATTGACAATCGAAATGAGTGTGGTGTAGAAAGAGCACATCAGCTACTTTACGTACTGCTTCTATTGTTAATTCAGGAATTTGTGAACAAATTTTTATATTTTTTTTTATGATTTGGAAGGCTTCCCCCATGTGTCATTTTCTTTCTGTGTCAACTCAGAACATAGTTTTTTCCAGTGCTCCTGCTTAGTTTTGTTTATTAACTGCCGCAGCAGCTCCTTCCTTCAGACGGACAAGACTAGACGGTCAAAACTAGACGGGCAAGACTTGACTTGACTTTTTTAATTGCAAAAGAAAAAATAAATCGGTACAGAGTATGGAAACCAATAAGATCTTCTGCTAGACTTCCCGCGGCGCGTTGGGCGTTGTTATACATCTCTACATTAGGCTCCATCACTCACGGACTTACTTTTACGCCCCTCGGCCTCCTTCTCTCTCATAATTTACCGCAGCATCCCTGTTACCGCGTCCCAGCCGTCTTTTAACTCCAGTAGTAGTGCTGCTGCGTTTTCCTTCGTAACTGGAATTTGACATTTGCTGTGGGCAACTCTTCTTATATGGTCCGACGTAGGGCATTGGAACACAGTGTGTTCTGGAGAGTCCACTACCTCTGATCCGCAATACCAGCATTCGTCGGTCTTGCTCTTTCCAATTCTCTTTAGGTATGTGTTGAAGACACCATGTCCCGTCATTGCATGGGTTGAGTGGTAGTTTAGATCTCTCCGCTTTCTATTTCTCCACCTACGAACATCCTTGATATAGGTTTTGGTCCATCCTTCAGACTGTATCCATTTTTGTTGCCAGGCATTCAACATAATTTCTCTGGCTGCTGGTTTTGATTGCGTCCCTCTCTCGTAAATAGAGACTCTATCGTCGACGCGTAACTTTATAGGTATACCTGCTATGGCAAGTACGGCCATGGTCGAGGCGGTCCTGTAGGCCGCTGCTACACGTATTGCCGTCTTTCTATTTATGTATGCTCTCCAGCATTCCCTCATATCTCTTGAGGCGAAGTACTTGCGTCCATATACGAGCCCCGTATAGGGGTATTGAAGTCCTCCAATATTTGGCATGATTCTTGCCAAAGCCATTAGGGTAACATTAGCCTTCTCGCATGTCCTCTTAATATATGTTGTTATTCGTATGTCTTTGTCTATGTGTATCCCCATATATTCAAGGGATTTAACACTCTCGACCAGCAAAACAGAGATTGTTGGAGGGTAACAACAGGAGTAGAAGGAACCTACTCCTGTTACCAATGCTAACTGTAAGCTGCGCGGGTGCGCGGATGCGCAGTAGTTTTCGTGACATTTTAAAATTTGCGCAGATAAATTTATTTTCCGCGCACTTAAATTACGAGAAGTTGATTTCGTCTTCGAAATTGGGAATATTAGATTAATTAATATATTATTGTGACTAGCAACATATTACTATGATCAACAAGCAGACCTGCAGCGCCCTACAAAACCACGTCGGGTGAGTTCTGTCGAATATCTCTTTGAACATATCGATGTACATGCGACTCTTAAGAGAAATAAACCTATGCTCACTTACGGTCTTCTGTCAACACTGTTTTTCGAGTTTTTCTCTTCTTCGCCTCAAATCCTTCAAAATTGAGAATTTTATCTCTCATCAGGTCTCTGTTTATTATGCCTTTTTCCAATATTCCAATATTCACCTCCACTAAGACTGCTTTGACTTCTTTGAAACATGTGATTTGGGTTCTGGAGTTTTTGTCAAAAAAACCTGAATATTTTCTCTGTCAGCCTCTAATCATTCATTCTTTTCAAATGGGCATACCCTTACTCTTACCCTTACCCTAAGCTTACCTTTCTCTTCCTCATAGTATCTCCCACTTTCTTCAAAACTTTAGTGAGCTGCTTCAGTTTTCCAGGCTTCAAGAGCGAGTTAATATTTAAAGTTCCAAAGAAATGTTTGTTATTTTTCTTTGGTTTGGAGGATTTTGAATTTCTTGAACGACATGGTGTTTCAGGCTATGCAGAATCCTTAGGCCTGATTGCGCCTGATTGTTAGTGACGGAGGACTGGCTACCTCCTGAAGTAGTTCCATTCAGAGAAATTGACATCATGCATAGTTGTTAGAAATTCAGGGGGCAAATGACTTTTTGGGCCATTTTGAGGTTAAAACTGGGATTGTAAGTTCCAGAGTATGTATTCGGCCGCTCCTAAAATGGAGGACAGACGCTGTTTGTAGCTGCTCCTCTGTAGTTCAGACTATTTGATATTATTATTTGAATAAATAAGTATAAAATTTTTTTTTGCACACCCTAGACTTTGGACCGCCCAGCACTAATAAAAATTAGAGGGAACACTGCGTTACCCTCCAACAATCTCTGTTTTTTAAGGGCTAGCTTGATAGCCATTTCCTTCAATGCAGGGCCGATTTTGTTTACGGCATGTCTTATACGTTGCTCCAGGATCTGTGGTGTCCGAGCTGATAGCACAACGGCAGGATAATCTGCGTACGTTATTAATCTAACAACCGTTCCCGTATCCGTTCTTAGTACTTTGACATAAAAGATTAGCCACAATGTCGGACCCTGGACGGATCCCTGCGGCACTGCACAAGTGGTGCTTCTGCGTATTCAATCAGTATTCCATCATATGATATACCTATTAGATAGGTGTGACTGTATAATTTTGAGGAGGTATAGACTGACCTTTGCATTTCTTAGTGAGCATACAATATATTCCCAGGGAGCAGAATTGAAGGCGTTTTCTATATGCAGCGTGATCATTGCACATGACTCTCTTTTCAAAAGCCTTGTTCTTGATTGTTCTGGTACCACTCAATACTTATTGTTATATTTATTATTATTGAACTTATCTCCCCTAAAACCAAATTGTTTGTCATGAAGAATCATTTTCTGTTCTAATTCAATTTCTAGTCGATTTTTTATTAATATTTCCAACAGATTTCCTGTGGTATCCTATAAGCAAATTGCCACGGACGCAGCCGGTGCTAGGGTATCTTTTTGGGGTTCTTCCAGTAGTACCAAGTACCAATCTAGCGATTTTCCATATATCCGGTAAGATACCTTGCGTATGGCATCGGTTCATTACCTTCGTAAGAACCACAGGGTTGTGCATGGCGACTGCTTTAATTATCTCTGACGGCCAAGACTAGGCGAACGAAACTTGATGGACAAGACTAGACGGACAAGAACTAGACGGACAAGACTAGACGGAGGAGGCTAGACGGACAAGACTAGACACATAACCAAAATAAAAATAAGCAGACCAAATTAGACTTAAAGACTAGATAGTTCATCATCGGTATCAATATTTTTGTCTTATTTTAAGTAGATTGTATAGATGTATAATTAAATATAATAATGTGTTGTCCTTTTCACTAATATTGACCTCGATCAAGTCCAAGATCAACGCAAAAACTGGTCGTATAAAGTCAACATCACTTGAGTTTTTTTCCCGTTTATGAAGAAAGTGAAAAATAATTATAAGACGTATTAAATCCAACTTGTTTAACTTGTTTCATCAACACTTTTTATGACAAATTAAAACTTATTAAGGCAATTAAATTTACTTTTAGTCTAGAAACATCTTTAATTGATTGACGTTTTTACTTTTTGAAACAAACTGTAAACTACTTGTAAAGAAATTTGTAAAGAAATATTTTTTCTAAATTCTGGAATGTTTAAGATATCAGGAAATTAGTAATTACAGACATATAATTAATTACATACATATAACGTTTTGAATGTTTCATAGATGGAAAAGTATTTTTTTTAAACACAATTTACGTACAGCAAATTTAAACAATCGTCTTTGTTATAATTATTTTTTTGTACATCTTATTCTGGGAAATTTTCGTGCAGCAATTACGAAGGAACAATAAAAAGAAATAAAAACCTTACAAGATAATGAAATAAAATAGCGTTTTTCCTCTTTCACCGCCTTCGAAATCAAGAGTGGTTTCCGTTTTTACTTTTAGCCGAGGCGAAATCTCTCCGCATAACTTTATTACCTGATTTAATTGCATAATAAAATTCAAATTGGATACAGCTGGACGTTCAAGAAGAAAATAAAAACAGGTGTGCAACTTTATGTTTCCAATGAAAACCGGCGGACAATCAACGTCTATTGCGAAATATTCTCGATGATTAATATCGTTAGTTATTTAAAGTCGCCGTAATTTATTCACTTTTGACCATTGTTTGTTTGTTGTGTGTAAATGGTGAATTTATTATTAATATTTTCTCGAGACCTCGAAATGTTTTCTTGGCTTTATGTTACGTTTGAAATATTAATATGTTTGACTAATTACTATATTTAACCGTCAATTGAAAATTAATTTAAATATAAACCAAAGTTAGAAGAAACATCTTGTTGTCTCGACTAAAACTAATTTCTGTTTTAATATTTCGCTTATCGAAACTTTTTAAAAAATCATTAACCAAAGATGATATTCAGAGATGAAACGTACAAAAAAATATATATCTTTCCTGTTTTCTTTTGCTTCTTTTCATTTTGGCTTTTACACGTACTACTCAAGCATTTCAGTATTCTAGATGCTAGTATTATATACTTGCAAGACTAAGTAAGATTGGATGAATGAATCTCGGCAAATATCTATAAATAAATAAAACACAAAACTTCAAACAAACACGTTTTAATTTGCAGCTTTCTGAAAATATGTTTTATTTCTTTCTGTCCTGCTGTCGTTCTCGCTTCCCTGTTCCCGAGCCAACGGCGATTTAAAAATAGTTTTTGAAAATAGTTAAATGACTTGCACAGTGCGTTCACACAGCAAAACACCACCACCTGGTTTACTTTAACCGTTCCGCCGTCTTCTGGTCTGAATTACTAATCTCTTTTTGTATTCGTTCGATGATTACTCGATAAACACGCACGAATTACCAATTACTTACTATCAACTTTTACATTCAACGCAGCTTACACGCCAAACAATAATTTCCAAACTGAAATCAATTCGGTCAAGTTTACACTACCTACTTTTATATTTGGTTTGAATTAGTTCAGTCTTCCCAGATATGTTTAGTCTTGTCCACTCTTGTTACGTTCAGTCTAGTCTGGTCTTGTTTGTTCTTGTCTGGTCTTGCCTGATTTTGTCTGGTCTTGTCTGGTCGTATCTAGTTTTGTATACACCTTGTGCAATCTTGTTTAGACTCATAAACTCCTAATGCTTATTGTAGTAATCCAACCAAGTTTACACTAATTTTTCAATCGGTTTCAACAATGTCTCTAGGTTTCAACCAAGAAGTGATTAGTCTAGTCCAGACTTGTCCAGCTTTGTCAAGTATTTTCCAGTCTTGTACAGCCTTGTCCAGAATTGCATCGTCTTGTCCAATCTTGTCTTGTGCAGTTTTGTTGAGTCCAGTCTTGACCTGTCTTGTCGAAACTGGGCTTGTTCAGTCTTGTTCAGTCCTGCCTTGTCCTGTCGTGCCTTGTCTAGTCTAGTTTAGTCTTGCCTGGCCAAGCCTGATATTGTCTGGTCTTGTCTGGAATTGTCTAGTCTTATCTTGTCTTGTATTGTCTTCTCTGGTCTTATTTACTTTGTCTAGTCTTTTCCAGTTTTGTCTAGTCTAGTCTAATCTTGTTTAGTCCTAAAAACTATAATTGCTTATTGTAGCAATCCAATCAATATTAAAATAATTTTATAATTAGTTTCAACCAAGTCTATTAAGTCCAGGTTAGTCTTGTCCAGTCTTGTCCAGTCTTGTCTTGATAAGTCTAGTTTTGCCTGGTCTTGTCTGGTCTTAGCCGTTCTTGTCTGAATTTGTCTAGTATAATATAATCTTGTCATGTCTTGTGTGGTTTCGTCTGGTATTGCTGGCATTCTCTGGTGTAGCCTTGTCTAGTCTGGTCTAACCTGGTCTGGTCTCGTCTCGTCTCGTCTAGGCTAGTCTAGTTTAGTCGATAGTCCAGGATAGTTCCAGGTCCTGTCTGGTCTTGTCAGGTCTTGTCTCGTCTTGTCTGGTCTTGTCTGGACTTGTTTGGTCTTGTCTGGTCTTGTCTGTTCTTGTCTGTTCTTGTCTATTCTTGTCTGTTCTTGTCTGTTCTTGTCTGGTCTTGTCTGGTCTTGTCAGGTCTTGTCTGTTCTTGTCAGGTCTTGTCTGGTCTTGTCTGGTCTTGTCTGGTCTTGTCTGGTCTTGTCTGGTCTTGTCTGGTCTTGTCTGGCCTTGTCTGGTCTTGTCTGGTCGCGACATCCCCCCGGTCACACGGAGTGAGGTGATAGACGCATGTCTGCGCTTTGGCACGAGGAAAGCATCCGGTCTGGACGGCATCCCAAACCTGGCTTTGAGAGCGGCCGTCAAAGCTGATCCCACGATCTTCACCAGGGCGTACGACAGATGCCTACGCGAAGGTGTATTCCCGGACGTATGGAAAAGGCAACGCCTTGTCCTGATCCTAAAACGCCCACTGTGTATGCTTGACACGGCGGGCAAAATCTTGGAGAAGATCGTCCAGGAGATCGACAACCAGTACGGTTTCAAACCTGCGAGGTCGTCTACGGATGCGGTGGAAGAGGTGAAGCGACTGGTCACCAGCCACATTTGCGGACCACTTAGGAGGAGGAGACTCTGTCTCATGGTTGCACTGGATGTTAGAAATGCTTTTAACTCCGCAAGATGGGACACGATCTGTGAGGCCCTCCGCCGGGACTTCAACGTCCCCGGGTACTTGAGAAACATCATCCTGAACTACCTCAGTGACAAAGTACAATTCGCGGAGACGACGACTGGAGTCAGGGAGTTCAGCATCACTGCAGTCGTTCCCCAGGGGGTCGGTTCTTGGCCCGGACTTATGTAACGTCCTGTACAATGGACTACTGAAGCTGCCCTTGCCAGGGGACTGTCGGCTGGTAGCGTACGCAGACGACGTGGCGGTCCTCATACCCAGCACCGACTGTGACGCCATCGCTGCACTGTTCGGGGAAGCCATGGAGATTATCTGCGAATGGATGGAGTCAGTCGGCTTCTCGCTGGCCGTACAGAAATCTGAGGCAGTGCTTTTCACTGGCAGAAAGGTTAGGACCTCAATGGTACTAACCTACCGGGGATGCACTATCAGGAGCAAACCTGCCATAAAGTACCTGGGAGTGAAGGGTGCTCGAATGCGTTAGCACTTCGATCTTGCTGCATGCGGCACCGACCTGGGCAGAAATGACGGAGGTTCCCGCATACCTAAGACTGATAGCTCCCGCACACAGGACGAATGCACTGAGAATCGCATGCGCCTACCGGACTGTATCCGCAGATGCAGCACAGGTCATCGCTGGCCTGCCGCCAATAGACCTGCTTGCAAAAGAGCGCATGCGACAATATAAAAAGAAGAAGGGGTCGGCCCTGGACGATCCCCAACAGACGGAGGCCGACAACGATCAAGCGCAGACCGAGAAGGCGATCACCCTTACGCAGTGGCAGGAAAGATGGAACACATCAAGTAACGGTCGCTGGACCTATTGCTTGATCCCGTCCATCGATCCGTGGACCTGTAGGATGTACGGTGATGTGAATTATCACCTCACCCAAATACTCACGGGACATAGTGGCTTGCGTGAGTATCTCCACCGAATAGGGCCAGCAGTAACACCCGACTGTCCCCAGTGCCCAGGGATCTCGGAGACTGCAGAACACGTCCTGCTGGAATGCCCCAGATTCCAGCAGGAGAGACAGAGATGGGACTGTATTTCTGGCGCACGCATAACTGCCGCTGGATACGGTGCGTCATTGATCGGTGCGTCATTCATGCACTCGGAGGAGCAATGGAATGCTGGCTGCGAGCTAGCCGTAAACATCCTGAAGACACTAGGCCTCCAGGAGGAGGCGGATAGGCCCAGGAGAGCAGGGCGCAGAGGAAGGCATGAGAAAAAACAAGTAACTCGACAAAAGTGAACGTCGGCAGGGCCGAAGCTTCCCCACCCCCCACCACTCCGCGAAGTAATGACTAGCGTCGGTTCCACGGGGGATCCACGGGAAATCCATTAAAGGGTTTTTTTTTAGAACCTAACACTGGGCAAGCACCAATCCCACTCTGAAAGCCTTAGGTGAAATTTGAATATTTCCCGTTGAAGGTTTTTCCCCCTAAGAGAAAAAAAAAAGGTCTTGTCTGGTCAGTCCGGTTCAATCTTGTAAAGCGTTTCAAGTCATGTCTATTTTCGTCTAGTCTTGTCCAGTCTAGTCTCGTCCAGTCTAGTCTTGTCCAGTCTTGTCTTGCCTTGTCCAGTCTTGTTTAGTTTTATAAACCCCTATTGTCTTCTGCTTTTTAAAGCAATGCAATCCATAAATTCTAGCCAATTTCATATGTTTGTGGAATGGAAAGTAATTATATTTTTCCAGTTAATTAATTGGATATTTCAAGGATATTTAATTCCTGTATTAATTAGAACAATTTACTTTTTTATCGTATCATTATTTTTGATCTTTTAACGTTATAATTAGACTAATTGTTGTGGGTGTTCGGCGTTTGATGAACTGAAAGTTGGCACGGAATCGGCGACATGTTACAAGCATTTTCACAATTCATGGGGAATTGGGTTGAAGTGGATATTAAAAATAAACTCGTTTTATTTTGTAAATAAAACGGAATAGATGGTTTGTTTTCATTGCAGTGCCATTCAATATTTGTTTTCTGTTATGGATTTCCTTAGCAAAACTTTCTGAGAAAATACAGCAATCGTATCTATATACAGTTATGCTTAAATAAATATAAATGGTTATGTCTAAATTGTTTTGAAAAAAATATATAGTTATATCTAAATAGTTTTGTATAAATAAAAGGAAACTATACAATCAGACTTTCAAAATCTTTCAATCATGAGATTATTCCTGCACATTCTTATTCTTTTGCATCGGTGAAAAGTGGCAGGTTGTCGAAATGATACACATAAAACTGAAAGCTATAAAATAAACATAAAACTGAAAACTAATAAAGCTGAAAATGTATACATCAACGTTGATATAAACGTCGATTAGAGAATTTAAAAACACCCGTTTCAAATCTTTGATTTCCCAATAAGTAAGAATATGAAATTATGCAGATCAACTAAGTTTATATAGGTATCGCGAAATCAGCGGAAAATGCGAGAAAAATAATTTTGCTAAAATTATTTGTTGAAGTGTTTTTCTTGCTGGTCATTTTGAAAATAAGCAAATTGCATTTTGGAAAAAATCGAGCGAAATTTTGAAAAATTTTGGCGCTCGGGTGGGGAGATCTTGGAAAGAAAGCGATTAATATTCCGCGAGGAATCTTAGCATATTAATTGGAAAATGGCCTTCTAAAAACGATGCCGTAATCCGTTTTATATTACTCATGTGTTAAAAGTACTATCTTGGCGCACGTTTTTTAGTGCGACAAATGCCATTTTTGGCTGTATTACCACATAACTTGGGTAGCGCACGCAAATATTCAATATCGCTAAGTTATATTAAAAAAAAACCATTAAATAAATAAAATTAACACAATCAAGACCTCAATATTAAAAAAGTGACGTAACGTAAACGTGAAAGTGATGACATTTTTTTTCGTTACAAAATAAAAATACAAATTAAAGAAAACGTTTTTAAAAGAGAGTAAATTCTATGGTAATACTGGAGACTGATGAGAGTTCTTATGACAATTGAATAAGCAAATTCTTAATTTTTGATTCTATTTTTTTTATGGCCCTTGGATCCCAAACTTGTAAGATACGTCCCCTCACAGGATTAATAAAAAATATTATCAGCAACACAGGCGGTATTGTCAATTGCCCTCTCGAGCGAATGACCAATTTCGCTCTCGGGACCAATTGACAACTTAGCGCCCTAGTTGCAAAATATACTATTTAATTATCTGCAACCGTTCTCGGGATATCGACTATGAAATCGAAACCGCAAAGGTTTCCATTTGAAATTTCGCAATGAGAAATTTAAACTTTAGAGTAGTAATCTCCGAGTAGTTTTAGGGTGCCAAAAACGATATTTGTGGTTTTTACGAACCCGTCTAGAACTGAAAAAAAAACTGGCTCAATACAGCCAAAATCCGACAAAAAAAATCTTACAATTAGCAGAATTAACTGGAAAATCGTGTACAGCACTTTGACTTCGTTTGGTTAAATTGAAAACACCGTAATAAAATTAACTCGCAAAAATTTGATTAGAGAAAAGCGTGCATTTCCTCTAACAAAAATGATTTCCTATAACCAAGTGAACATTTTTTGAAATTTTTTCGGAATATTTTATCGCGATCTTTTCAGTTAGTTTCCTCAAAAGTTTTACGATAAAATAATTTAACCAAATTGCTATGAATCATTTCAAACTAAATTTAACAACTAAATTTAACATACCATACCGGTCTACCGGTCAATTTATTGCAGCGCAACTGATTTATAAGATTATGTAGATTTCGGTGGTGACTTGTGCAGCGACCTTTATAGATCTATTGTACCCCACCCTCTTCCTCTATTCGTTGATATACTTACTCATTTAGAGCACCTCCTCTTATCCCGATTCCTTGAGGGATTTGCAAGGATTGCAACTCCTCAAGCAGTGGTCCGCAGTCCTTGAGCAGGTGTATTTCCTCTTTCCTCTTTCCTCTGCTGAACTGCAAAATCTGCAATTGTCATCTTCCTCTTGGCCTAGGATCTTGAGGTGTTTTCCAAGTCTGCAGTGACCCGTCAGGACTCTTATAAGAATTATAAGCTTGTTCCTGTTTAGTTTTTATGGATTGTCTTAACCCTGGCAGTTCTTTCCAGGTTTTCATCCATTGTTTTCTTAATTCTTCATCTAAAGGTTTGTGGGTGGTATTCATACTCATATCACAAAAGGATTCCGGACCTAGAAAGGGATTATTAGATCCCTTGTTTGCTTCATTTTCTCTGCCAAGCTTGTTTAGCTTTCTCACATAGTCCCATACCAGTTTCAATCTGATGGTGTATGAGCTAATAGTCTTTGTGGCTGCTTGACTATCTGACAGGATAGCAATTCGTTTTTTGCGAAGTTCCAGTCGAGGTTAAATTGTGTACATCTTTCGCTGGCATGTACCGTTGCTTGGAAGATACTTGGGTAGATTCCTATGGATTTCATGTACTTGGTACGAGGTCCAAATACTGCATCAGTACCTTCCTTCGTGTTACCATATGTATACCACTTGATGACACTTTGCTTAATGTGGTATGCTGAGGATTCGTTGCCTCATTCGGCTTTACTGCTACACATTGATATGTAGTTTTTCTCGAAAAGTATTTGCATGCCATTTGGTCTTAGTTAGTTTAGTACTTGAAGCCAGGAGATCTTAGCAGCGAGGCTGTTCCGGTCTCCACTCCCGATTATTTTACCTCTGCCTATTGCTTCCTTGCTGAACCTTACAAACGCCGATCTGGCGGTTCCCTCCATGAAAAGGTGTTTTTAATAAAATTGTGTTTAATCAATTAATGACAATTTATAAAACACCATAGTAATAAAAGCAAAGCTGCACTGATGATAGATAAATCTCGAAACACGTCTGCAGATGGCATTTAAATATAAAAAAATATATTTTATGGGATAAGCGAATGACCCCATGCAAGAGTATTTATACCATCAGGGCAAATATAACGTTAGCATCTTTGCTACTAAGACCAATTTTATTTTGCTCGATGGTATATATGACGTGTGCTAAATATCTGCTGTTTGCAATACATTTTTTCCTCGGTTAACATACATTGTTTCCACTAATATCCTCACCACTAATAACCTTATCCTTAACACATTTTTTTTACACCTTTAACCTTTTTCTTCAAATTCACTTTATCCCTATCGGTACAATTGGCATACATTTTCGCTCTTACCCCGACAAACTCAAACAAAATCTCAACCCCAACTAGTCCTTCATCTCCTAGATATCTATATAAATATCATCTGTTTCAGATAACGGAGTCCGACCCAGTAGCAGTTCCATTGCTGCTGTCGATCATGATCCCATTGTCCCCGTGATGCAGACACATGCCAGTCTTTGAATCAACTCAACTGTTGTTTCATAGAGACCAGCTTGGTTCTTGGTTCTACTTCCACACGCAACTGCCCCGTAAGAGATCGTAGGTCTCACTATGAGAGTGTACATCCATCGCAGGATTGTGGGGTTTAAAATCCCACGTTTTTCCTGTAAGATTTCTGGGTACTTACATATTAACATTCTGATATAGAGGAAAACCGCCCACTCGATTGTCAGACGATCTTAGCGTATCCATCCCAATTGGATGAGATCAGCACGGGACAGAGGGAGATGTAAGTTGTTACGGGAGGTTTATGTCCAGTAGTGGACAAGTATAGCTGGATGATGAAGATGATGATGATGACGTATTAACGCCACCGCAGCGAGCGGTCGCGCAACCGCACGATATGCGGTCTGTATTTATCTGCTCTAATATAACCTAATCTAACCCTTGTCCAATATTTTTTCTTATTTCGGATCGAGATTTTGTTTAAATTCGTAGCTGCGGTGGCGTTAGTACGTAAGTACCGATTTCTGCATACCCTTAGAGCGCATTTGGCTTTACCTACAACTTCCTCAGCGTGCCTGTTCTGTACGAGTTTGCTGTCTGGTGTTATACCCAGATATTTTATCCCTTATTTGTATTTTTCTGCCCTCCCACATTGACAATCATTGACTTATAAACCGTTGAGGAGGTCAATGGTTGTTTCTTGTTTTGGTTTGAAAGTTACTTATTATAAAAATGTTTTAGTTTTATTTTTTTTAAATAATGTTTGTTATGCCACATTTTCCAATCGTCCTGCCATTGTTCTATAAATTTTATGAGGATGCTCACAAAAGTCAGGAACACAAGAGATATGGAATGTGAATTTAAATACCCACCAATTTTTAGATAAATTGTCATATAGATGATTTCTTATTCTCGGTTTTGTTAGGACAAGCAATAATAAATGTAGCTTGTTCTATGAATTGAATAGGATAAATTCTATTCAATTCATAGAATGTGGGTGTACTGCCGAAAGTAACAAAAATTATCAAAAATGACTAACGTGATCAATTTTTGCTCAAGGTCATGATTAGTTAAGTATATAGGCTTGGTCTATTTTTTCCATAAAGGTAGCCGGCGTTAAAACTGCTTTAAAAACTATCTCATTTTGCTAATTTTTGACTAGCTCACCCACGATATTAGCAATAATATGTGAAGCACTCCCACGATATGTGCAGTACACCCACGAAATGTGAAATATCAAAAAGTTGGATAACTTTTTTTGAGAGTTTTATGTCAAACTTTCAGTTTTACAACATATCAAGGATAACTCAAAGCTCAAACATTCTTCTGTACTTTTATCAAAAGAAAACAAGCCTGTCGAGAGACGTAATTTGTGGTTTGTACTCGTATTTTTGGATATTTATACACACAATAACAATCTCATTAGTACCTACTCCAAAATAATTAATTAAAAAAAATATATATTTTAAGAAGGATTTTTTTGTGTCAATTTTGAATACATATATAAATTATTAAAACTTTGATCACAGATGTACGATTGCCAAATGCAATGAAACTTTTTTGTATAAACCGTGACTAATATTCGAATGGTCCAAATCTTTCTAAGATGTTTCCCAATTCAAGCATGACCGTCAAATCTTATGAGCAATATCTTAAAATATTTCCGTCTGTCGGCTTGTGCGTCTGTAATAAATCATTTTTTTTTTAATATTGGCACGTTTTACACAATACTCGGATAATTTCAGGTGTAAGCACATTATTACAAAAGAAAAAGGAAACAATTTCTATAATCCTTGATTAAAGCCGCTGTGCCAGTCAAATTCAGACATTTGGACGCTGGCGCTGTCCCAAAGCATTATTTCTTTTATTCTGCCTGTATGAGCCTGCAATAAATCAATTTCTTAATTTACAAAGAAAGCCTGTTGTAAATCCTTCACAAACATTTTCCTCCGATGTTTTCAGGTGTAAAAATAATTGTACAATTGTATGAAATTATGCAAGTCCGATGAACTTTCTTTTCTATGGCCTGTAGCTAAGCCTAGCTGTAATATAAAACGCTTATTAAATTACTAAACGAGAAGATCAATAAATACGTTACAAACAATCCGCACCGTGTGTACAGACTAAACTGCGTTTCGATCGTTTGAATAATTTCCTCCACATTGTTTTCTTCTCTCTCGCCGCTTCTCATTCTGCATTTTAATGCTGAAAGCTACTGGAAAAACCTGATAGGGAAATTGAATGTCTGGAAATCGCATGCAACAAATTAAATTCCCGTCTCGACACAAAAAGCGATTTTCTGAAAATTTCAGTTTAACATTGTCAGCTTTACATTGCAAAGAATAGCCAGATAAAACTAGACAAACTAAAGCTACACTGACAAGAACAGACTGACAAGACCAAACTGTCAAGACCAGACTGACAAGAGCAGACTGACAAGTGCAGACTGACAAGACCAGATAGACAAGATCAAACTGACAAGACCAGACTGACAAGAACAGACTGACAAGAACAGACTGACAAGAACAGACTGACAAGAACAGACTGACAAGAACAGACTGACAAGACCAAACTGTCAAAACCAGACTGACAAGCGCAGACTGACAAGACCAGAATAACAAGACTTTTCCCCCTTTTCCAAAACTCCCTTTTCCACTTGCGTTTTAGTATGCGCCATCCCGGTATCGCATATTTCGCACTAACCGGCCCGTTAGTGCCGCCCTGGATGAAATAGCCTCTGCCTTGGCGGGGAATCAAATCTTGGTCTCCCTTTTGTCAGGCGGGTATGTTATCCACTACACTACCAAGAAGGACAGACTGAAAGGATTATACTGATAATGGTAGACTAACAAAACTAAACGGACAAGACATTGAAGACTAAAGGGACATTGCTAGAAGGACTGCACTAGATAGATAATATTAAAAAAATAAGTTTAGACAAGCGAGAGTATAGTCTAGGCCTCCAAGACTGAGTATGCAAGGCTAACGAAGCAATAAGAGACAGAATACCGTAATTGCGTATGTAGCAAACAATTATTGTTAAGTGCATATCCGGTTTAACACGTATTCTTTCTAATTCGTGTAAAAAAAACGTGAAATTTCAATCTTATATACATTTGTGAATTGCCAATTTGAAATATTTATATTTTGACTGATTTTAAAAACTCGATTAAGAATAAAAAAATCCTTGGCGTTTTGACAAACATTAAAACATTAATTAATACATAAACATTAGTTTTAAAGTTCTTATAAACAAACGGATCTGCAAGGTCAATTTAAGACACGGTTACAAACATAAATTAATTAATGGACAAATCTAATGCAATTTCTTTTAATGTAATCCTTAAGATGAATATTAAAAGAAGTATTGAAGCTATTGATGGTGAGGAAGTATAAACTTTTAGCAGTTTTCTCAGCCACGAATAACTTCGAATTTTACGAAGGATTTTTACGAACATGATGATAAATATTAAACGAAGTATTGAAGAAATTGATGGTCAGGAAGTATAAAACTTTTAGCAGTTTTTTTAGTCAGTTCCGATTTTTGCGAATCAAGTGACAATAATTCATGACAGGTTCAACTGTAAAGAAAAAAATATTAAAACTTTGCCATATCATATTAATTGCCATAGCTTTCAACATTCTTTCCAAATTATTTAATCTAATTATCCATCTTTTCTTTTTATCGATTTTGAAATATGATATAATCCCATAAAATCCAAACATTTCTAGAATTATTGCTGAAACTTTCAGAAATTATTCCTTAATATAACATTTAAATATTAAACATCTTTTTAATAATAATAATAATAAGTTTACTATTGGTAAAATTATGAATAATCTATAAACTTAATAAAGTCGGAACACAGTCTGAATATATAAATATATTCAACCTTTCCTTATCTCTATAATAATATTGCGTCTTTTTAGGACTACTAAAAAAAATCTCATGTAAAATTTACTAGCCCTCAGTCCACTTTCGAGGCACTAAGTTCATCCTAAAAACAATGACATTCATCTAGTTCTTGTTTAGTGCCACGAAAGTGGACTGAGGGATAGTAAAGAACTTAAACGTAAATTTCACATGAGATTTGTTTTGGTAGTCCTAAAAAGAATAAATATTATTATAGAGCTACGGAAGGTTGAATATATTTATGTATTCAGGCTGTGATATGACTTTATTAAGTTTAAATAATAAGTTTATTTGTCATAAAATTGTTAAAAAGTCAGAAGCAGGGTATACCACATATGAACAAAACAGAACATTTTCAATTAAAATAATTTGTGGAAGTGCTGTGTAATGTAACGAACATGTTCTGTCAGGAGTACCTTCAGTCTTCTGAATAATTTCGAATTGTCTACCTTGAATTCGGCCGGTAGCACGTTGTAGGTTTTCACGCCAATAAAGTTGTAACATCCCTGCTTCTTTGAGAGTCTGTATTTTGGTAGGATAAAAGTGTTCCTTTCCGAGAGTCTTATGATTATGAACCTCCAAGTGTGGCGTATACTTCTCTCCGTTTTCCTGAACATGGCATAGACAGGCAATATGAAACAAGAGGGAATAGCCACTAGCCTAAACTGCTTGAAAAGTTCTCTGTAGCTTTGTAGCTGTCTGATCCCGACAATTGCTCGTATTGCCCATTTTTGTTGTAGGATGATTCTGTTTGCTACAGGAGCTAAACACAACAGCATAATTCCATACAAAGCTATACAGTGGAAATGCACATAATAGGTGAGCATCGATGTTCCTTCATTTACTATGGATTTAATTCGACGTATCGTATATATGGCAGACGAAAGCTTCTTAGACATGATGTTTATATGGTTCACCCAGGATGTCAAAGAGCTATCTATTATGAATCCGTGCAGTTTTATGGCGATTTCATATGCAGGCACTCTTGTTGCCGTGATCAATCCTATCTGCATTATCTACATTTATCTGTTTGACCGTAAGTCTGTTGACACCAAACCATTTTTGGACATCGGCCGGTTTGAGAGTTGAGAGAGCGTTTTTACCGAAGCGGCTTTACTAAGAAGAATTACGTCGTCTGCATAAAGGCACTTTCACCAGGTATGATGTTCGAAGTTAGGTCGTTTAAATAAAGGATAAATAAAATGGGACCCAGTATCGACCCTTGTGGTACACAAACCTAGTTTTTTTTCTTTCTTCGACCTTTTACCCACTTCGTGAATTGGAACCGATCTTGTAGGTTAGGTTAGGTACTTACGTATTAACGCGACCGCAGCGAGAGGTCGCGCTACCGTGCGATATGTGGTCTGGAATTATTTGCTTCGTTATAACCTAATCTAACCATCCATTTTGTTCAAATTTGTAGCTGCGGTGGCGTTAGTATGTAAGTACCGGTATGATTTTAAGATTTTGTACATAGAGTATATCTATTTGTCTATAGAGTATATAATATTTTGGCTAATCATTTGCATTAGGAATGCTGCGTTTAAAATAGTCTTGGTGCTCGATATTATTATTGAAGAAAATTAGGGGCAAGATTATGGCACTCAAGTTGTTATCTTCATATTAATGAAGTGTTAATCTTCTCGATGTGCCTTATCCTCTCAGGACGTTGGTGATCACATTAGCCCATCTTACTTTATCCACTGCAGCTCGGAACAATTCAACTGAAGTCATATTTGTCCATTGTCGCAAGTTTTTCAGCCATGAATTCCTTTTTCTGCCTGGCCCCCTTTTTCCGTCTATTTTTCCTTCAATTATGAGTTAAAGCGCTCTGTATTTGTCATAAAGCGCTCATTATGTGTCCAAAGTAGCTTGTTTTCTCTGTTTGACAGTATTCATTATTTCTGTTTGTTTCTCCATGCGGTTTAGGACCTCGATATTGGTAGTACGGCTGGTCCAAGGAATTCTCAGCATCCTGCGGTAGCACCACCTTTCAAAGGCCTTCACTCTCATTTGCGTTGTTTCTGTTAGTGTCCACGTTTTCGCACCATAAAACAGCGTGCTAAAAACATAACACCTCAGAACACGGAGTCTGGTTTTTAGGTTGAGCCTGAGATAGGGTTTCTGAATATCCGCACATATTCAAAACCGCGGTTTTCGGTTTTTGAAAATTAAAAACCGCGGTTTCGGTTTCGGATTCGGTTTTTAAGAACTTTTGGTAGTAGGGTCTGATATTTAAACGAGAATTAGTTTTGTATAAAAGTTGGCGCTTGAAAATAATTTACAAGTTTTCTTACCATTTGAAAATTACAGCATCTTCCTCGACGTAATACTCATTATCCACATTTTCTACGTGCGATTCTTCAGGAAATAAATTCTTCAAATTCACTGCAGCAGCTGTTTACTATTTGAGATGATTTCTTGTAAAAAGTGTCACATACAGCGAGATGAATTGTATGGTTAATGCAAATTTTTGGATCAGCGGGACAATTTCTACCATTTTTTTTTTAATTACCCGGGCATCGTTATGTGTGGTATCTTACTCAATAATAATCCCACGGCAATAAATCCTTTCTCTCAATCAAACTTTGAGGTTTTTGCGACCCGAAATTGAAAACCGCGTTGAAATCGCTCGATAACTAACGCCGCGACGGCCCGTTAAACTTAGATCTATCGAGGATTGGTTGCATTTGTCTTTTCGAAATTTCGCAGCTGCCGCAACAAATTTGACGTTTTGTTAGAGCAAAACGTGGTCGGAAAGCGAGACTGAAAACCGCGTTGAGTAATCTTTCACAGCGGCGTCTTTACGCCACCGCAAAGTTCAATTTCCTAATGCGGCTGCTAGTTTTCCGCCGTAGTTTTCGTAATTTTCAAGCTAGGAAAACAAGTTTGAGATTTTGTTGAAGGGAAAGCTTGTCAGGAAGCGGTAGTGAAAACCGCGTTGCAAAATCTTTGACAGCGGCGTCGCAAAAACTTGCTAATCTAGGTCGAATTTCGTGAACTTGTCTTGGTTTTTCCGCTGTAGTTTTCGCAATTTTGCAGATAGCGAAACAAATTTGATGTTTTACCGAAGGGAAAGCCTGTGGTAAAGCGCGACTAAAAGCCGAGTTGCGAATTTTTTGACAACGGCGTCGCGACGTCACCGTGAACTTCAACTTTCTAATCCAAGCCACCCATCATTTCTGAAACTGAAACTAAATAAATCTAAATGTTTTTCAACACTTATTACGATATTATTTGCAGAACAAGTTCCTTCAATTAGGCGCAGAAAGCTTAAATTGCAATAACAATTGTTTTCTCCATGAATATTAATGTTTAAGTATTTTCGGCGTCTCGAACTAATCTACTCATCTAGCGTAATACTAATTTTTTGTCGATTTGCTTTTAATTCTTGAAACTTTAAAATCATTTCCTTCTTTCTTTCTTCCTATTCCTTTTGAATTAAGGTCATAAGACCTGAAGAACATTTTGGCAAGATTTGGATGGAAAACCGGCCATTATTATTGATTTCCGAATAAATGAAGATTTTGAAATTGCTCGAACACATACACCATCGATGGTTGCCATTTTTGCAACAACAGTTTGCAATATTTGAAACAGCACTAATTCAATGTATTTTATTTTTACTTATCTTTAGGTAAAACCGTAAACCGCGTTTTTTTATGACGGTTATGCGGTTTCGGTTTTTGCACAGAAAACCGGTTTTGCGGTTCGGATATATCCTAAGCAGAAACTAATGATGGGCAAACTCGTATTTGTGTTAACTCGAGTTAACCCGGTTAAAAATTTGCGTAACCCGATTTCAAACCGAGTTATTCAAACCGAGTTAGCAGAAAAATATAAAGTTTATTATAAATTAGATTTTGGACGCCCCTGGTCTTAATTGGCACTTATAAGCCAACCATTTTATTTTTCGCAACCATTTTATTTTTCAACCATTAATTTTCATAGATTCTGTTTTTTTTTGCAGGAAAATACACAATGTGTAATGGATGTTAAATGATACTAAATATTAATATAATATTTTTGCAAAAATGCCAGCTTTCGAAAATAATCTTTCTGAGGGAACTGATGTAGCCGGTATACAAAGGTATTTTTTCGCCATTTTAAACAATGCTGGAAATAAACTTTCTGTTTCACTCCAAATTTGAGGTGGATCATCTTTGCGTTCTAAATATGGCATTTCAACGTACTGTTTAACTATCATAGCAGCTGAAGAATATGGAGTACAATTTCGTTCGATTTTGTTATTTTTTTATCTACAACAGCCCAAATGTCATCAACTGAACAGGTCAATTCAGATACAGTAGCAGTAGAAGTTGATGGTAGTTTTCGTAAATGTGAGGTAGTTGTTGAAACTGATATTATGTCCTGTAATTCATTTATTACCCACATTTGTGCATTTTTAGCATTACTTTCTGATAAGAATGCTCTTTTCTTAAATCTAGGGTCAACAAAGGTAGCTATGGCTGCTGTTCTATTATTTTCATAAATTCCAAGTCGTTTTTCTACTATATTGTCAAGAATTTGTTATAAAAAATTGCCTGACTCTGTCAGTGGAATTTTGCTGTTTACAGCTTTCCTGAGACCAAATACATGAGGTATAACAGAAGACAGGGATGGAAACAAACCACACCAAACCAGGACTCGCTTCCCCCTTCATTGGAAGAAGTTGGCCAGATCATTCAACTTCTTAAGAATAGGACTCTATCGTTGCTGTGGAAAGTAAACCGTGGAAAGGTGCTGGAAACAATGCCGGGCGCAAGCTAACCGAAATCCAGGACATCTGAGAAACAGAGAAATTACCACCCGATTGGAAACCTGCTCTGACCCATCCGCTTCACAAAAAGGGAGCTGTCACTGATCTAAACAACTACCGTGGATTTTCTCTCGTCCCAGTAACATACAAGATTCTATCGAAGGCGTTACGAACAAGGGCAGAAAATCAGTTGGATAGTTAACTGGGAGAATACCAGGCGGGCTTCAGGAAGACCCTATCCTGTGTTGAACAGATCCTCAATCTTAAAACTTGCATACACCAAGATGAGAAACCGCAAGGTGGTCGTCACCTTTGTTGATTTTAGGAAGGCCTACGATTCCATTGATAGAGAAACGCTTAACAAAGTACTCCAGGAACTAGCACTAGACAACAAAACCCATAGACTCATCCTAGAAACTTTGACCAACACCCATTCCAAGGTTAAATTTAGAGGCGAGATTTCAGAAAGCTTCGAAATAAAAACTGGAGTGAGACAAGGAGATGGACTTTCCCCACTTCTCTTCAACTGTGTCCTTGAAAAGATTATGAGAGAATGGCGCAAGGAACTGAACAATTTGGGTGCTCAGAGTGGTATCTACCTGGGACGTAAGAAAGATGGACTGGTTGTAGATTGCCTGGCCTTTGCAGATGACATGGTACTGTTTGCTGATTCTCTTGAGATGGCAACAATGCATATAAACTGCCTCACAAAACAGGCTGCCAAAGTGGGTCTTCAAGTGTCGCTGGAGAAAACAGAATTCTTCACCAACATTAGAGAAGCAAACAGAGAGATGTTACTAGAACAGGGAAATATCAAGAGGACTGAGAAATTTAAGTATCTCGGCGAATGGATTGAACCCAACTTATCAGAAAGAGCATCATTATCCAAGAGAGTCAGCAAGTTAGAACTAGCCTATCGGCTGACTAAGAACACGTACAATAAGAAATGCCTGTCATGCAACCTGACTCTTAAGCACTACACATCAGTCTTACGACCAGAAGCCCTGTATGCCATGGAGTGTCTTTCCTTGAACCGAAGGGGTCTAATAGAGAAATTGGAAATCAGAGAGAGGAGAATCCTCAGGAAGATCCTAGGCCCGGTAAAGGAAAATGGGGAATTCCGAAGACGGCATAACTCTGATCTCTATTAACATATTGAGATGCTCTCTGACTGTGCAAGGAAAAGAAGGGTAGCTTTCTATGGCCACGTTGCAAGATTGCCTCCAAACCAACCGTCTGTTAACCTTCTGACAAAACAAGAAGCTTCGTACCACTTGGTTGACAGAGACCGAGAAGGATATTAAAGAACTGGGAATAACAGATCTCAAAAACAGACAGTCTGTGAGACGCACCCTGAAGGAAGTCCGTAGATTTCAGGAAAAATATCGAAGGAAAGGTACCCCCTGGACAGAAGAGAGAAAGGAGTGACACCGGCAGAAGATGTGACAATACTGGGCAAAGGTCAAAGCCCAACAGTTGAACAAGCGTGGTCCAAAGTAGGCCTATTCGAAAGAAGAAGAAGAAGAAGACAGGGATGGGTATTTTTCTCCAGATAAAATGACAGTTACCGGTTCAAAAGGATGTAGAAGCGCCACCATTTCTTCAGCCAATAACCACTCATGAGACTCTAAATTTGATGGTGGTAAATTCACTCTAGGTAAAACAGCAGAAAGCGGTACCTTCTATTTTATTAAGCGCTCCAGCATGTAGAAAGTACTGTTCCACCTGGTACGAACATCTTGCTTTACTTTTAGTAAATCCATATTTATTTGTTTTTGCATGTCAAGTAAAGCATAGGACGACTGCTATGATTGAAGTGGGAAACAATCGAATGGCACATTTTTAATACTTGTAATATTTGCCTGTTTCTTTTCTAAATCAGACCTTTTTTATCTATACAGTTTTTGACAGCAAGGTTAAGTGTATGAGCAACACATAAATGGTTTTGTTTTTTAAGAATCTCACTAATTGCCTTTTTCATAGGTGCAGCTTTATCAGTGACAATGCAGACTATTTTTGAATCTATTTTCCAATCATCCAATACTAGTTGTATAGCATTTGTTATGTTTTCAGCCGTATGATTTTCTAGTATTTCTGAAGTGGAAATAACAATTGAATGTAATTTTACATTTTGTATAAAATGAGCTGCCACAGATATAAAACTTTTATTGCTATCTTAGGACCAAATATCAGATGTTATTGCAATGTATTCAATATCCTCCATCTCTTTTTGTAAGCTCTTGGACTCTTAAGTCATATTTTTCTTCAATCATTTTTGTAAGTTTTTTTCTAGATGGAATTTCGTACTAGGAGTTTAATGTTTTGGTAAATTTGCGAAAACTTTCATTTTCAACGATTTGTAATGGCTGGTAATCTTTGACTATCATATGCATTAGGGCATCGTCCCCAGATTTCTGCACAGATTTATTGTATAGATTAAAATTTAAAAGGCTTTGTTTTAATTTTTTTGTTGGCGGTTCGACATCATTTCACGAAACCGGAACAGGCATCGCCGGCATCGGCGATTCATCTAAATTTGATTTTTGAAATTTACTTGTTGATTTTATTGTATTACTTACTATCGAGCGCCATCAAGCCAATATTTTAACTGGGATGTTTCTTTTTAATATGATTTATCAATGTGGCTGTATTTCCAGAATATTTATATGTGTTAGAACATGTTTTACATTTTACTTTTCCGTCAATGGGTAAACTAAACACTTCCCACACCACTGATCTTTTTCTAGGACCTGGCATTATTCCGGAAAACTTCCCCAACAATATGTAGAAAATATTATATATAGGGGTTTATAGTTTACAAGATGGTAAAGGAGAATCGATTAGTCGGTTGGTGATGCAGCGTATCAACTCGAGTTGGTAAATCGAAAATCGAGTTGACTCGAATTATCCTTAACTCGAGTTAAACCGGTTTAAAAAATCGAGTTGACCCATCACTAGCAGAAACCCTAGCCTGAGATTACACTGCACATTGCGCATGTTGTTAAATACTGCTCTGAAGCACTGAAGTGTTAATAAAATACATAATTACATATTTTCCAAAAATTGTTTCAGAGATTTTAATGTAGTCAATTCAATTTTAATAAGATACATTGCATATTTTACAAAATGTTTATATTTATTGACATTTTACAAAATCTACATACTAACTGTCTAATTCATAAAAACTTATAAAGCGTTTAAAATACATTTTGCCAAATACATGATTCATAAACGTATTATAACGTTAAACGTGATTCATAAATGAATTATAACGTTAAAACAGAGTTATAAAGCAGTTGTAGAATGTAAAATTTTATAATCGTGTTTTCCCTAGAAATAATGACCAGAGACAAATATCTAAAATATATTTCATTGAAATTTTCGATTTTTTTCATTATTAAAGGAAAATTTGATGCACTTGAGGTATTAGGATGTGATTGATGTAATTGGCAAGTCCTCTGCCTCGATTTTTTTTTTCATTGCAAATACACGATGATGTTTTGAATGCTACACCTAGAAGGATGTGCCGCAAGGCAAAAACGTTTAAGGAGGCATGATCTCTTTTTGTTACCTGAACAAGAATTCCAGATGCAATATCGCTTTTCCAAAAGAGTTATTGAAAAAAATAACAAATTTAATAAAAGCTATATAAAAGGGGTGTTTGAACTTTAAAAAAAGTTGCAAGTGATCGTAGCTTTGCAGTATTGGAATCGGAGAGAAGTTAGTACTATGTTCACTACTATTTTATACTGATCCAGGATGTTCATGTTGGTGATGTGCATGAACTTAGCCAGGCTACATACAGTGTGTTTAGTTTGCAGGTGCTCTTGAAAGACATACCTGCATCTATATCAAAATGCTAAAGATGTCTTTGAAAAGAAGCAACCTTTTAAATGGGACATCAGGAACTTTCCAAGTGTGATTGATATTAATAAAACAAAAATATTGAATGTAATACGAAATCAAATTAATATACAGGGTGTTTCAAAAAGAATATACGTATTTATATTGAATATACGTGATTATACGTATGCATATATTTATTTAACTTTAAGCCCTACGAATATGAAACTTTACACACATATTTACGAACCTCTCAAGTTTAGATTACAGATGTTCAATATGTCCTCCATCAGCGACACGAACAATATCACACCGATACTCAAATTCCTTCCTCACTCGGGCAAGTCTTGTTCAAAAATGAAGTTGTCTTCGTCCAGCCTCGGAAACAACGAGTTTTGTAACATAGCGAGATACTGCTGACTGTTAACAGTGTTTTCTTCAAAGAAGAATGGGCCGTAAACAGATGATGAACGGGATATAGCACAAAACACATTGACTTTGGGGTGAATCTCATACATGTTCAATGACTGCGTGGGACGTGGGTTCTGTAGACCCCAAATTCGAACATTGTGTTTGTTTACTTGACCACTAACATGGAAAGTCGCTTCATCAATGAATACGATGCGTTCTGCGAAAGTGTTATCATTGTCAATAGCATCATGAATATCCTTACAAAATGCCACACGTTTGCGTTTGTCATCAGGACGCAGAGCTTGTAACAGCTGTAACTTGCTATTAATATTAACTAGAGGCGCAGCGATGTACCATTGTTGTAAGTCTGTCCAGGCATTTTACTTATTGTTAGACTTATTTGTGTTTGTATCGGTTCTCTTATTATCTAATATTGAAACTCGCTCAGGAATCAATTTTTGGAAAATTATAAGTAACAAGAATGAAAATGTTTTATCATAAAATCATAAAATGAAAAATACCATATAGTTAGATGTCCAGTTGTCTCCCCTAACCATTTTTTTTCTTCATTTTCTACTGGTTGTTATGTTTTATTACAAGTTCCATAAACGAATTACAAGTAAAAGAAAATATTATAAACAATCTTTTGCTTAGTAGCTGGAGGCAGAAAAAGAGAGCGAGGCCAACATCGTTAAGAATGTATATAGCTTGTAAACCATAACACAATTCCAACCCCTCTCTTACTGGGACGCCCGCGCAGCTCTTAAGTATTTGCGAGGGTACTTTTAGGAAGGGTTGTTTATAAATAACAAACATAACCCGCAAATATCCCAACTGACATTGGAGAATCTGTTATATTGTTCGCTTGCCATCTGTGGCATATTTGCGAAATCATCGAATGTGGACACTTAACTATTGTAAACAGTAGATAGTTATCAAAGCCTTATAATTGGCTTATGAATAAGGGACATTA
The DNA here is from genome assembly GCA_944588485.1 of Phosphuga atrata. Taxonomy (NCBI): domain Eukaryota; kingdom Metazoa; phylum Arthropoda; class Insecta; order Coleoptera; family Silphidae; genus Phosphuga; species Phosphuga atrata. The sequence continues at coordinate 35,592,477 of OX155893.1, forward strand.
TAACGAGCTTTTTAAAATTGAAATAAGTTTTAACTATAATAGGTTAGATAAAGCATTTTAATTTATTTTTATGAATTAGACAGTAAATATTTTACAAATTCACAAAATTTTGAATAAAATCTAAAAAGTTAAACAAGTCTTGTTAGATACGTAGACTACCAAGACTAGACGGACAAGATCACATGGGGCAAATTAAGGAGATTAATTATTAATTTACAAGATTGATAAACAAGACTAGAAGACACACTGGACTAAACAAACAAGTGAGATAAGTCTAGAAAATCTTAGACTAGTTAGGCAAGTCAAAACAGACAAGAATAAGATGTCACAACACTAAACAGATTTAACACAGTCAATATTGAATAGCTGATTTAGAAACTTAATTGGTTGATTTTAAATAATTTCTTGTCAATATAATCTAAATCACTAAATATAATCTAGAACACGTAGTCTAGATTAGATGGACAAGCATTTACCGTGAATGTTAGACCGATAAGTTTAAACAAAACTAGAGAGACAAGAAGACATGAAATGCGAAAAATAAAAGTTTATATGAGTTTATAAAAAACAATATAGACGGACAACATTAGGTAGACTAGCATAGACGACAGCAAAGTAATAAATTAAAATCCAACAGCGTGTAATAAATTAACTCGTGAATCGTCAAAATTCATCAATGGGCATGATGACAGTAACCAAGAATCACAAAAATATTGTTCTTATCTATTGAGATGGGAATAATAGATTGTGAAAAATGAATTTAATTCCATATTTAGTACGAGATTGATAATATTTTTAATAAAAAAAACTACAAAATACAGCAGTCCATCATGACACAACACCAATCAGAATGCGTTTGTAAACCTCGTATGAACTTCGATAGTTTTATGTTCTCAAAACAAGGCTTTACCAAGGCAAATAGCTCTAATTTGCCCAGAGTTGATTTGTTGATGTTTTTGGAGTTTTTGGCACCAAAGAAAGACTTTTGTTCAGCAGAGTTTAGAAATGTCAAAACCACACACCACTTATACACTTTAGAATTCATAACATGCAAAATAGTTGATTTATTTCATTAGCTCCCTAATATCTTGGTCGATTTACAAACATCTGACGTCACAACCAGACGCCATGACACCAGAGATCGTTTTCGAGCAGATTTTAAACTTTGAATTTCAATAGCTTTTTCTTCTAATAAAACTTTGTTTCCTGCAGAAATAATATATATTTTTGGAAATAGTAGATACTTTAATAATAATAATAATAATGATTCTGGAACATTCAAAAATACGAAAAACAAATTTACATGTAGCTTGGATTGACTATAAGAAGGCTTTTGATTTGTTACCACATGATTGGATATTAAAATGTTTGGAAATGATAGGCGTAAGCAACAACATTCAACATAAAATTTTATTAAAATAGCAATGGGTTTGTGGACCACAAAATTACTGGTGTATGGGGAAGAAGTGGGTACGGTTAATCCGTATACTCCATTACTATTACTATTCGTTATGGCATTGTTTCCAATGTCGATCATGTTACGGACTACTAATCATGGCTACCAGACATCGAAAGCCTCCGCAAAATGTTCCCATTTACTATATATGGATGATCTGAAGCTGTCTGGAAAATCATCATCTGAAATTGAGTCGCTTCTCAATACAGTGCGAATCTACAGCACAGATATTTGCATGGAATTTGGATTGAGTAAATGCGCAACTTCAACAATACATCGCGGAAAATTAGAATCTACAGAGGGGATAAAATTAGCAAATAAAAATGAAATCAGGAGTCTACATTCAGGCGATAACTACAAGTATCTAGGCATCCTTCAAGCAGAACATTTCAAACATGCTGAGGTAAAAATTAAAGTATCAAAGGAATATATCGGAAGAGTACGGAAAATTCTAAAATACAAATTGAATGGGGCAAACAATATAAAGGCTATAAACATGTGGGCCATCCCTGTTGTCAGGTATACCTCAGGATTTATTAATTGGACGCAGTTGGAATTGGACAATATTAACCGCAAAACGAGGAAGATAATGACTATCAACCATGCGCTCCACCCAAGGAGTGATGTTGATAGACTTTACCTTCCAAGGAATGAGGGTGGAAGAGGATTGATACCACCAGGAAGGAAGTCCACCAAGCCATGAAAGAAGACAAACTAGCACTATCAGAATATTGCTTGCGTAGTCAGGAACGGACCTTAAATAATGTGATTATTGAAGGTGTCTTGAAACTGGATGAGAAAAAAGATGAATATAAAAAGCAACAGATAGAAAGCAAAAGGAAGAGAAAAAATATACAATAAAGCATTACACGGACAATATTTTAACACAATAAATGGAAAAGCTGATATTCAGAAAACTTGACATTGGCTAAAAAATGGAAATTTAAAAAAAGAAACGGTAGGACTAATTCTTGCAGCTCAAGAACAGGCAATTTCCACGAACACATTGAAGGCCAAAGTCTATAAGCCAAACCGACAGCAAGTATAGGTTGTGTAAAGAGGCTGATGAAACGGTCGAACACGTAATTTGCTGCTGCAAGAAAATTAGTCAGATTGATTACCGTAAGAGACACAACAGAGTTGCAGCCATAATACACTGGGGTCTATGTAGAAAATTTGGATTTGAATTTTGCAAAAACTGGTGGGATCACATTCCGGAAAAAGTAATTGAAAATGATCGAGTCAAAATTTTATAGGATTTTCGTATCCAAACAAACAAACATTTAAATCATAATACTCCAGACATAACTGTTGTTCAGAAAGACTCAGTTTACATTATTGATATCGCAATTCCTGGGTATCGTAGGATACAAGAACAAGAATTTCTAAATATGTGGACTTAAAAATTGAAATTCAAAGAATTTGGGAAAGAAAAAGAACCGTGATACCAATTGTGATTGGTGCTCTAGGCGCAATATCAAAAGATTTCCAAAAATATTTAAATTGCCTGGAGCTTGAAGGGATAACTTATGGGAAATTACAAAAGACAGCGTTGCTGGGAACAGCACACATTTTAAGAAGATACATCTGTAGCTAATACATCTGTCCGGCATATTTGTGTCTTCTAGATTCCTGGTTGGGATCCAAGTCATGAAATAAATACCAATTTAACTGTAATATAATTGTGCCAATCAATAAATAATAAAGAATATTATAGAGCACTTTAGAATATTATAGAGCACTTTTTCAAAATCAGTCATCATGCCCATTATGAGGTTGTTGGAAAGAATGCCAAAACAGTCTTTTCTTCTATTCTATAGCTTTCAACATAATTTATATTGGTTTCTGGTTTTTGAAGATATTTCACGCTCCTTATAACCGAGTAAACAATCCAATAAGTTTAATCAAAACTAGAGAGACAAGGCTGAAAACAAAAGACTAAAAATGAAAGTTTATATAAATAAGCTTACTGAAACAATATAATCGGCAACATTAAGTAAACTAGTATAGAATGACAGCAATGTAATAAATTATAATGCAACAGCGTATAATAAATTAATTATCTCATGAATCGTCAAAAATCGTCAATTATGAGGTTGTTGGAAAGAATGCCAAAAACATTCGTTTCTTCTTTTCTATAGCTTACGAACTTATTTTATTGGTTTACATTACCACCTTTTTGAGAATTACGATATGATTTTTGAAGATAGTTGCTACTCATAACCGAGTAAAAAATGCAATAAGTTTAATCAAAACTAGAGAGACAAGGCTTGAAACAAAAGACTAAAAATAAAAATTTATACAAATAAGATAACAGAAATAATACAGACGGACAACATTAAGTAGACTAGTATGGAATAACAGCAATGTAATAAATCGTAATGCAACAGCGTATGATAAATTATCTCATGAATCGTCAAAAATCGTCAATTATGAGTTTGTTGGAAAGAATACCATAACATTCGTTTCTTCTTTTCTATAGCTTTCAATATTGTTTTATTGGTTTATATTACCACAATTTTTGAGAATTACATTGTGATTTTTGAAGATATTTCATCCTACTTATAACCGTGTAAATTAAACACAATTTACATAATAATAATAATCTTTATTGTCACCAAAAGGGAACAAATGGCTATCGACCATAAGGTCTTTCTGCCAGCACAATTTATATTTTACGAAATTATAAAATTCTCTTAGAAGTAATAGTTAAGCTTTAAGTTTAGTTGCTTTAATCGCAATGAGTGCACAAAAGCCTTTCACACACGTGTATCATACATATTTTATCTACGAAGTTAAAATACTGTTGAAACTAGAAAAAATAATTATTTCTTACTAATAATATTGAAAAATTGTAATTTTTACAGGTAAAATACTTCAAATCATAGACAAAATGAGGTTAAAACGTTTAGCGTCCCGTGGCAAAAATTGCTAACTAGTAAAACGCACAGTGACGGGAACACAATTTGGTTGTTGTTGATGTAATTTAGGTTAACCTAGATTTAATCTAGATTAGATTATGGTTAGGTTAAGTTTAATTAGAGCAGGGGTTCGCAAAGTTTTTCTTAGGCGGGCCAATTTAATATTACCGAATTTTTTGGCGGGCCAAAAAAAACGGAATAAAATTAAAACAATATCCACGATTTTTTTTTAATATATTTAACTATTTCTTATTTTTTTTATTAGTATACTAAAAAATTTAATATAAATATAAATCTTTAATTATATATTTATTAAAACAAAAAAACATCACGTGATTAATGGACATATCCCTTGTATGTCCGTCGAATGTATTCTTAATACTGCTTGTAAATGATTATCACTCAATTTTGATCTTAATTTCGACTTAGTTATTTTCATAATTGAAAAAGTTTTTTCGAAAATATATGTGCTGCCAAATAATGAAAACATTTGTTGAGCATGTTTTCGTATTTTCGGATAATTCACGCATGAATCCTTTATAAAAATCAATTAACTTCAATTAACAAATAAGGAATTGTTTCAATTAGAATTCTTAGCATCGATATTTTCCTGTAATTCGATCAATTCAAATTGCATGTCTTAATTAACAGTTCTGTATCTATTTTAGACTACTATATTATATTTATGTACACATGTGTAATAGCTAGACTAGACATACTAAAATAATTTTTTAAATATAAACTAAACAACATTTTATTAATACAAATGCTTATAGTTAAAGCTCTGTATGATTTTTTTTTAATTTTAAAATATTTTATTGTATCTTATTTGTAATATTCATTATTTATTTTACGATTTACTTGTTTATTTTTAATAAAAAAATAATATATCGTATCGATATCGCGGGCCAAATTCATGGGCTTTGCGGGACGAATTTGGACCGCGAGCCGCACTTTGGGAACCCCTGAATTAGAGCCAGATAGATCCAGACTGAGAGGTCTTCTTGATTTAAAACGAGGGGTCATCCACTCACTGAAATATTGCAATGTATTCGCAATTATCCTGATTTTTTTGGCAATTCGAGGTATTCGAAGAAATTACTAGCGTAATGCGTAATAATGTCACGTAATTATGCTAATTCTTTGCTAATGTGAAGTACTGGGAGAAATCACAAGCGTAATGCGTAATGTCAGATAATTTTTGAAATGCTTAGGTACTGCAAAGTAATGCCACGTAAAGGAAGGAAGCAAATATAAAATATTTGCTTTTAAATAATTAATGCATATTTATATAATATAATATAATTTCTAATGCACTGAACGTTAGAGTATATTTACTTCTTATTACCATGTGCAACCTGTAAGATAAGAGTGCTAGTAATGAAGAAGTGATGTCTTCTTCATTACTAGGTTAGGTTTAGTATCGTCTTTAAAAAACAAGTGTGTTGAATTTCTATACATTTATTGAAATTGGATTGAAATACAACAAAATTACAATACTCTAAACTACTTTTTCACATTTTTCTATTGCTTATCAATATTTAATCATATGTCACAGTCCTGTGAAGTTACCAATCGAATTTTCAAAAATATGATATTACATCGAGTTCCTGGTATATATGAAATAGTTCTAGAGTACTAAAAAATGGAAAATACCAAAAATGAGCTAACAACACTTTTGAGAAAAATTGTACGCTTTTGACATATTACTGCACCTCGACCATAGTTCTGGAGTACTTGATCAATTTTGTAAAAAATTCTGCAAAAATTGACATTTTGCAATTTTTTTTTGAAAATTGCAAAACAGTTCTTTTCGCGGATCTAAATAGCAAGTTAGATCAATTATCCCTAAGAATTCTATCGAAGATCCCTTTGACATTTTTTGATCAAAACCTTGGTTCAAAAGATATTTTCAATGATAGGGACCCATGGTTTTGAATGAATTTGTTTAAAAATCGCGCAACAGTTATGTTTGCAGTTCTTGATAGAGCTCCTAGAATTCTATCTAAAATCCTTATAACATTTTTTTGCAAAGTTAAAAATTAAAGAGATTAAATTTCACCGATGAAAATTATACTTCATCGATGCGGCGAAGTAAAGAAAAAGTTCTATCAAAAATCCTTGTAACATTTTTCTGTGAAGTCAAATATTGGAAAGATAATCGAAAAAAAGTTCACTAATGAAGTTCAAGTTCAGCAATGAAGTGCAAAAACAAGTGGCGCTACAGTTCTTTTCCTATATGAATTCGTTGGTTTATTGTAAAAAATATGCACATTTCCTAAAGGAAAAAAGATTTTATGGTTGGTCAAATGCCGTGTTGAAGTGTTTGTTGAACGTCTGTAGGCAGGTTGGACCAAGCCTCAACTATCCAACCTGCCTACAGACGTTCAACAAACATTTCAACACTGCCTTTGACCAACCATGTTGGTCCACCATGTTGATCGTCTGTAGGCCCCTTAACTAAAATTTACTATCTAAAAGTATTTACTACAAGCTCGGCGCGTGGATTTTCGTGCGGCCGACAAAGCAGAAAACCGATCTATTCGCCGACAAAGCAGAAACATTCAAAACGCCGCTCGGTCCTGCCGATTTTTTGTCTTTTTTCCTTCGTCACATCGGTGAGGTTTAATTTTTCGCATATTTTTCTAATTTTTAACTTTACCGAAAAATTTGATTAGGATTTTCGAAAAAAGAACTCTAGGAGTTCTACCAGGATCTTCAAATAGAAAAATTGAGCGTTTTTTTCTTTTTTACTTCGTCGCATCGGTTATGCTTAATTTTTCGAAAATATTTTCAACATTTTTAACTTTACAGTAAAATTGGGATTTTTACAATTATAAGGATTTTCGATAAAACTCGATGAATTCTACTGAAAACTGCAAATAGAACTATTGTGCGACATTTTGCACAAAGTACTCTAGAACTATTTGATATCTACCAGGAACTCCAGGAACTACATTACTCAAATATTATATTATATTTTTGCAAATTCGGTAGCTAACTTCATAGGACTATATATTATTATTAAATGTAAATATGTTATTATTAATATTATACTACATAATTTTAAACCAATTTCACTTTATTTCAAATGGCATCGGCTTCTTTCTATTATGAGGAGTTTAGTAGGAGCTCACTGTCCTACTGCAGCACCGCGCATGACGAGGCGCATGATGAGCTCATGCGGGTGTAGTGGGGAGCTAATGTGGCCGTAATGCGAATATAATGTGAACTTAATTCAGGGAATGCAAGAGTAATTCATGGAATGCAAGAGTACTTTGTGTACTATGGTGTAATACTTACTTAATGCTAAGGAATGCAAAGTAATGTGCGGTAATGCATCTAAATATTAACATGTATTGCAAGAGTGGATGGGGCCCCTCGATTTAAAATAAGAAAAATTAATTCAATTTTTATATACTTCAGAAAATTTATTTTCACTACTTGTCTGTCTTTTGTTTAGTGACGCGAGTTGTTGCAATAGTAACAACAAACAGAAATCGTTTAATAATGGAGCTCCATTTGATTTATATTGGATTTTTACGCACCATTTGGATACTTTTACACCCGATTATAATAATGGCATCCTTCACAGACAATAATTTACGTAATAATGTGTTCATATTGGTGTGCGATTAGATAATAATTTAATAGTATTCTATAACATTATTTTTGTAACTTTTGTTTCATATGATAATCATTTTTAAATTTAATCGAATTTCTCATTTCATCCCTTGCCAATTTAAGATTAAATTTAACAAACAGATGAAATTAAAAAAAAAACAATATTGCTTATTAAAAACAAAATATTGCCTCAACCCTTTGAAGTACGGGCGGTGCCGGTGTACGGACTACACCATACGTAGAAGGAATATTTAACTTTGTCTTGATTTTGATTTAAAGCTTTTTATTACACCATAAAGCCATACATTGCATTAAGATAAAATAAATCAAAGTTTCTATTGGAGCTATATATCAAATACATAAGCCTCCACACGGCCAATGTCTTAATGCGCTTATACACGTGCCTATGTGTAACAGCAATTCCTCAGGATATCATTTTACAAATATATCAACTTTTTCTCAAAATGGCTAAACTATTAAATATAAATAAATCTAGATAGATAGGCAAGACTATATAGGCAAGAGTTGGTCAACAAGACTCGACGGACAATACAAAACAGACGTTTACATAAAGAAAACGGACAAGACGTATTGGAATAAATAGTCTTGGTTAGACAAACAATGCTCAATAGATAAATGTAAACTGAGATCCAAAAAACCAGCTCCAACACTCACAACACTAAGCAGATCGTTATTGTGAGACAAGCCAGAAAGACAAGTTTAGACTACAAATTTACTCATAGAAGTATGAGTAAACGGACAAGATTAGGGACACAAGACTAGTCTGGACTGGCTAGTTAATCTTATATAGCTTCTTAATCTTGTGTGGATTAACAAGACTAGAGATCCAATTCTGAAAGTAGGATCTCTTAAATTATAAAATTCTGAAAATTTATTCTCTCTTGTCTTTATAAGTAGTTTAAAACAATGATACTTAAATTTTTTAACCCGCGACAAAATTTTGAGAAATATATTTATGTCGCGACCCATAAAACCAAACTTTCTTCGTAACCTGTTTTTAGATCATATTTGAAAAATTTTCTTCAATTTAACAATAATGACCATTTTAACTCACATATAAAAAATAAAATTATAATCAAGTTAAACTAAGGTACTTTACGATGAAAGGAAAAATTAATGAATAATCTAATAAATAATAATATGTGGTTACAAAGTTCATATACCTATTTTGTGCTTATATAATTTTGGAAAAAAAACTTTTTTGGTTTTCCTCTCCGCGACCCAAGACATATGCTTCGTGGCCCAATTTTGGTTCGCGACTCTTAGATTAAGAACCACTGATATAAAACTATCAAAATATTTTACGTATTGATGAAATATACCCTTATTTTGTTGTAACTTTTGGTCTTTAAAAATTCCAAATTAGACAAATGTTCTATAATAATAATAATAACATAACAAATAAAATAAAACAGCAACAAATTGCTATCGACCTTTCTATTAAAATTTTCCAAATTCGTCAAAATTAAATCCATGAAATATACCTATCTCACAAGATAACAATAACATCAGCTTTTAATGACAATCTAACGACTTTCATAATGTCATTGAGTTTTAAAAATCAAAATATTTCACAAACTTTTACTCCTTCCAACAAACATTTCTCTCACCGAAATAAAAAGTAGCCTCACCTTCACGATTCTTTAACAAATTGCAAATAAAACTAAATACCGTGAAAAAGTCTTCAAATAAAAACAATTAACAAGCTCGTACAATTCGCCGATAAATCAACGACAATATTACGTTTTCTTATTTACAATCAATTCGTATTTTTTCTACGCGCAAATACTTTCCAAGCAATTAACGTTGTCGTGTGAAAGTTTCGTTGGAAATCGTTTAAACACCGGCTGAATTCCCCAACGCATAGAAAACGCCAAGAGACAGGAAAAGGAAAATTTTTAACATTTTGACCCGACGAGCGCAAGAAAATGTTTCCAACGAAAATAAAAGACAAAGAGGAGAGTTTTTGCACTTGCTGCGAGAGATAATTAACGCTGCTGTACTAAATCTTTCAAGAAAAAGAGAATTGCGTATGTGAAGGTTTTCCTTTTGATCTTTTTTTAACATCTCACAGTCAAATGGAATTTCAAGAAGTATTTATTAGCTTGCACTTCCAGAAGTTTTACATTCTTACCATACTTATCTTAAAAATATGTTAACTATGTGCAAGATTGACTACACGTATTATTATAAGACAGATACTAAAAGATAAGACTAACAAGACTAGACGGAGAAGATTAGACATACTACAAAGACAAGCCTAGACATACCAGACTAAAGAGACAAGACTAGGCGGATAAGACTACACAGACAAGACAGACAAGACAAGACAGACAAGACTAGACAGACAAGACTAGACAGACAAGACTAGACAGACAAGACTAGACAGACAAGACTAGACAGACAAGACTAGACAGACAAGACTAGACAGACAAGACTAGACAGACAAGACTAGACAGACAAGACTAGACAGACAAGACTAGACAGACAAGACTAGACAGACAAGACTAGACGGACAAGACTAGACGGACAAGACTAGACGGACAAGACTAGACGGACAAGACTAGACAGACAAGACTAGACAGACAAGACTAGACAGACAAGACTATACAGACAAGACTAGACAGACAAGACTAGACAGACAAGACTAGACAGACAAGACTAGACAGACAAGACTAGACAGACAAGACTAGACAGACAAGACTAGACAGACAAGACTAGACAGACAAGACTAGACAGACAAGACTAGACAGACAAGACTAGACAGACAAGACTAGACAGACAAGACTAGACAGACAAGACTAGACAGACAAGACTAGACAGACAAGACTAGACAGACAAGACTAGACAGACAAGACTAGACAGACAAGACTAGACAGACAAGACTAGACAGACAAGACTAGACAGACAAGACTAGACAGACAAGACTAAACAGACAAGACTAGACAGACAAGACTAGACAGACAAGACTAGACAGACAAGACTAGACAGACAAGACTAGACAGACAAGACTAGACAGACAAGACTAGACAGACAAGACTAGACAGACAAGACTAGACAGACAAGACTAGACAGACAAGACTAGACAGACAAGACTAGACAGACAAGACTAGACAGACAAGACTAGACAGACAAGACTAGACAGACAAGACTAGACAGACAAGACTAGACAGACAAGACTAGACGGACAAGACTAGACGGACAAGACTAGACAGACAAGACTAGACAGACAAGACTAGACAGACAAGACTAGACAGACAAGACTATACAGACAAGACTAGACAGACAAGACTAGACAGACAAGACTAGACAGACAAGACTAGACAGACAAGGCTAAACAGACAAGACTAGACAGACAAGACTAGACAGACAAGACTAGACAGACAAGACTAGACAGACAAGACTAGACAAACAAGACTAGACAGACAAGACTAGACAGACAAGACTAGACAGACAAGACTAGACAGACAAGACTAGACAGACAGACTAGACAGACAAGACTAGACAGACAAGACTAGACAGACAAGACTAGACAGACAAGACTAGACAGACAAGACTAGACAGACAAGACTAGACAGACAAGACTAGACAGACAAGAGTAGACAGACAAGACTAGACAGACAAGACTAGACAGACAAGACTAGACAGACAAGACTAGACAGACAAGACTAGACAGACAAGACTAGACAGACAAGACTAGACAGACAAGACTAGACAGACAAGACTAGACAGACAAGACTAGACAGACAAGACTAGACAGACAAGACTAGACAGACAAGACTAGACAGACAAGACTAGACAGACAAGACTAGACAGACAAGACTAGACAGACAAGACTAGACAGACAAGACTAGACAGACAAGACTAGACAGACAAGACTAGACAGACAAGACTAGACAGACAAGACTAGACAGACAAGACTAGACAGACAAGACTAGACAGACAAGACTAGACAGACAAAAACTAGACAGACTAGACTAGACAGACAAGACTAGACAGAAAAGACTAGACAGACAAGACTAGACAGACAAGACTAGACAGACAAGACTAGACGGACAAGACTAGACGGACAAGACTAGACGGACAAGACTAGACGGACAAGACTAGACAGACAAGACTAGACAGACAAGACTAGACAGACAAGACTAGACAGACAAGACTAGACAGACAAGACTAGACAGACAAGACTAGACAGACAAGACTAGACAGACAAGACTAGACAGACAAGACTAGACAGACAAGACTAGACAGACAAGACTAGACAGAGGAGACTAGACAGACGAGGACTAGACAGACGAGACTAGACAGACGAGACTAGACGACGACTAGACAGACGAGACTAGACAGACGAGACTAGACAGACGAGACTAGACAGACGAGGACTAGTCAGACGAGACTAGACAGACGAGACTAGACAGACGAGACTAGACAGACGGGACTAGACAGACGGACTAGACAGACGAGACTAGACAGACGAGACTAGACAGACGAGACTAGACAGACGAGACTAACAGACAGACTAGACAGACGAGACTAGACAGACGAGACTAGACAGACGAGACTAGACAGACGAGACTAGACAGACGAGACTAGACAGACGAGACTAGACAGACGAGACTAGACAGACGAGACTAGACAGACGAGACTAGACAGACGAGACTAGACAGACGAGACTAGACAAGACGAGACTAGACGAGACAAGACTAGACAGGACGAGACTAGACAGACGAGACTAGACAGACGAGACTAGACAGACGAGACTAGACAGACGAGACTAGACAGACGAGACTAGACAGACGAGACTAGACAGACGAGACTAGACAGACGAGACTAGACAGACGAGACTAGACAGACGAGACTAGACAGACGAGACTAGACAGACGAGACTAGACAGACGAGACTAGACAGACGAGACTAGACAGACGAGACTAGACAGACGAGACTAGACAGACAAGACTAGACAGACAAGACTAGACAGACAAGACTAGACAGACAAGACTAGACAGACAAGACTAGACAGACAAGACTAGACAGACAAGACTAGACAGACAAGACTAGACAGACAAGACTAGACAGAGGAGACTAGACAGACGAGACTAGACAGACGAGACTAGACAGACGAGACTAGACAGACGAGACTAGACAGACGAGACTAGTCAGACGAGACTAGACAGACGAGACTAGACAGACGAGACTAGACAGACGAGACTAGACAGACGAGACTAGTCAGACGAGACTAGACAGACGAGACTAGACAGACGGGACTAGACAGACGGGGACTAGACAGACGAGACTAGACAGACGAGACTAGACAGACGAGACTAGACAGACGAGACTAGACAGACGAGACTAGACAGACGAGACTAGACAGACGAGACTAGACAGACGAGACTAGGACAGACGAGACTAGACAGACGAGACTAGACAGACGAGACTAGACAGACGAGACTAGCAGACGAGACTAGACAGACGAGACTAGACAGACGAGACTAGACAGACGAGACTAGACAGACGAGACTAGACAGACGAGACTAGACAGACGAGACTAGACAGACGAGACTAGACAGACGAGACTAGACAGACGAGACTAGACAGACGAGACTAGACAGACCAGACGAGACTAGACAGACGAGACTAGACAGACGAGACTAGACAGACGAGACTAGACAGACGAGACTAGACAGACGAGACTAGACAGACGAGACTAGACAGACGAGACTAGACAGACAAGACTAGACAGACAAGACTAGACAGACAAGACTAGACAGACAAGACTAGACAGACAAGACTAGACAGACCAGACTAGACAGAGCGAGACTAGACAGACGAGACTAGACAGACGAGACTAGACAGACGAGACTAGACAGACGAGACTAGACAGACGAGACTAGACAGACGAGACTAGACAGACGAGACTAGACAGACGAGACTAGACAGACGAGACTAGACAGACGAGACTAGACAGACGAGACTAGACAGACGGGACTAGACAGACGGGACTAGACAGACGAGACTAGACAGACGAGACTAGACAGACGAGACTAGACAGACGAGACTAGACAGACGAGACTAGACAGACGAGACTAGACAGACGAGACTAGACAGACGAGACTAGACAGACGAGACTAGACAGACGAGACTAGACAGACGAGACTAGACAGACGAGACTAGACAGACGAGACTAGACAGACGAGACTAGACAGACGAGACTAGACAGACGAGACTAGACAGACGAGACTAGACAGACGAGACTAGACAGACGAGACTAGACAGACGAGACTAGACAGACGAGACTAGACAGACGAGACTAGACAGACGAGACTAGACAGACGAGACTAGACAGACGAGACTAGACAGACGAGACTAGACAGACGAGACTAGACAGACGAGACTAGACAGACGAGACTAGACAGACGAGACTAGACAGACGAGACTAGACAGACGAGACTAGACAGACGAGACTAGACAGACGAGACTAGACAGACGAGACTAGACAGACGAGACTAGACAGACGAGACTAGACAGACGAGACTAGACAGACGAGACTAGACAGACGAGACTAGACAGACGAGACTAGACAGACGAGACTAGACAGACGAGACTAGACAGACGAGACTAGACAGACGAGACTAGACAGACGAGACTAGACAGACGAGACTAGACAGACGAGACTAGACAGACGAGACTAGACAGACGAGACTAGACAGACGAGACTAACAGACAAGACTAGACAGACAAGACTAGACAGACAAGACTAGACAGACAAGACTAGACAGACAAGACTAGACAGACAAGACTAGACAGACAAGACTAGACAGACAAGACTAGACAGACAAGACTAGACAGACAAGACTAGACAGACAAGACTAGACAGACAAGACTAGACAGACAAGACTAGACAGACAAGACTAGACAGACAAGACTAGACAGACAAGACTAGACAGACAAGACTAGACAGACAAGACTAGACAGACAAGACTAGACAGACAAGACTAGACAGACAAGACTAGACAGACAAGACTAGACAGACAAGACTAGACAGACAAGACTAGACAGACAAGACTAGACAGACAAGACTAGACAGACAAGACTAGACAGACAAGACTAGACAGACAAGACTAGACAGACAAGACTAGACAGACAAGACTAGACAGACAAGACTAGACAGACAAGACTAGACAGACAAGACTAGACAGACAAGACTAGACAGACAAGACTAGACAGACAAGACTAGACAGACAAGACTAGACAGACAAGACTAGACAGACAAGACTAGACAGACAAGACTAGACAGACAAGACTAGACAGACAAGACTAGATAGACAAGACTAGACAGACTAGACAGACAAGACTAGACAGACAAGACTAGACAGACAAGACTAGACAGACAAGACTAGACAGACAAGACTAGACAGAGGAGACTAGACAGACGAGACTAGACAGACGAGACTAGACAGACGAGACTAGACAGACGAGACTAGACAGACGAGACTAGACAGACGAGACTAGACAGACGAGACTAGACAGACGAGACTAGACAGACGAGACTAGACAGACGAGACTAGACAGACGAGACTAGACAGACGAGACTAGACAGACGAGACTAGACAGACGAGACTAGACAGACGAGACTAGACAGACGAGACTAGACAGACGAGACTAGACAGACGAGACTAGACAGACGAGACTAGACGGACGAGACTAGACAGACGAGACTAGACAGACGAGACTAGACAGACGAGACTAGACAGACGAGACTAGACAGACGAGACTAGACAGACGAGACTAGACAGACGAGACTAGACAGACGAGACTAGACAGACGAGACTAGACAGACGAGACTAGACAGACGAGACTAGACAGACGAGACTAGACAGACGAGAC
The DNA here is from genome assembly GCA_944588485.1 of Phosphuga atrata. Classification (NCBI taxonomy): domain Eukaryota; kingdom Metazoa; phylum Arthropoda; class Insecta; order Coleoptera; family Silphidae; genus Phosphuga; species Phosphuga atrata. The sequence goes on from OX155893.1 coordinate 35,608,383, forward strand.
TAGACAGACGAGACTAGACAGACAAGACTAGACAGACAAGACTAGACAGACAAGACTAGACAGACAAGACTAGACAGACAAGACTAGACAGACAAGACTAGACAGACAAGACTAGACAGACAAGACTAGACAGACAAGACTAGACAGACAAGACTAGACAGACAAGACTAGACAGACAAGACTAGACAGACAAGACTAGACAGACAAGACTAGACAGACAAGACTAGACAGACAAGACTAGACAGACAACACTAGACAGACAAGACTAGACAGACAAGACTAGACAGACAAGACTAGACAGACAAGACTAGACAGACAAGACTAGGCAGACAAGACTAGACAGACAATACTAGACAGAAAGACAAGACTAGACGTACAAGTCTATACCGACAAGACTAGACAGGCAAGCCTAGATGAACAAGACTATACAAACAAGACAAGAAAATCAAGACTAGACAGACAGGACCTGACAGAGAGCATATATTAGTAATAGGCTAAATTTATTATTTTCTATGTTGACTATCCAAGAAAATTTATTTCTCAAGTGCATGAAAGTTTCAGTAGACACTAAGTGTTTGAATAATGAATTGATATGTGTATCCAGCGGGTTGCGTTCATAAATTGTTTTGTGTTTCGACTTAAAAATTTTGTCGGTTGAATAATTGAGCGAGTCGATTTTTCTCAATTTGCCGGGAGTTCGGTAGGTAGCTAGCTGCTAGTTATTCGGTAGCTAGCACCGCGTCGTGCATTAGGAAACATAACTAGATTTATTCCAGAGAATTTCCTGATACCGAACCACTAATTTACTGTTTATTGCCTTCGGAGCGCAACTCTCACACTTCCGGTCTTACCGACACAGACATTATTTTCACTCTAGACTGTTTATTGATCCACTCTAAATGATATTTTACTTTATAGACCATCTAGAATTACTAAATAAACACCATATACATTATAAACGAGATCGAACATTAGCTAGACTAATGCGCTAGAACAAAATTAACTGACCATATATATTGCAAAAGTAAACATACGATACAAACTATCTTGTTTTAAAAGATTATATAAAACTAAACCAGGAAATATTAAGAAATTCGACAAATAATGCAAGAATATACTAACAAATCAAAGGCACGAATATACTAGGCTGAAAAAGTTTGGACAAGGGTAGGCAGGTCTTAAAAAGGACTAGATATGTCTAAACAAGACTAGACTTGAAAAGTGTCTGCATTGTGCTTAGTGCGGGACTAGACACAATTATTTTCGATCGTACTCGCTAGATTCACAATTTAGATAAGACAAGACAAGATAAAATGAACAAATTAAACAAGTCTAGAGAAGAGAGAGAAGAAATGTTTGAATATTTATAATTTAAATGAATGAATGTACATCCTATAAAACATTTTTTTTTCTCGGTAATTTTATTTTTTCGTTCTTGTTGCACATTTTCTGCCAGTCTGCGAATTCGCGTCGTCGTTTTTTTCCCTCGTTCTTTGAGTTTTATCTCGGTATATTTTTTTCTGTCGCTATAAATTTACCATGTTGAGTGTTCACTCGTTCCACCCACACTTAATAAACGAGCCATTACTAAATATACGATTTGTTTTGTCCATAAAATCATTTAAATCTCAAAACTGTTTACAAAATTATTTGTAATTAGCTCATGCGTCTGGTCTATCTCGTCTTGACGGTCTGATGCTTTCTGTCTAGTCTTGTCTGATTAGTATTGTCTATCTAATTTTATCAGTCTAGATTTGTCAGTCTAGCCTTGTCTGTCTAGTCTTGTCTATCTAGTCTTGTTTGTCCAGTCTTGTTTGTCTAGTCTTGTATGTCTAGTCTTGTTTGTCTAGTCTTGTCTGTCTTATCTTGTCCCTCTAGTCTTGTCGGTCTAGTCTTGTCAATGACGTCTTGTCTATCTAGTTTTATGTGAATTGTCTAGTCTCGTCTTGACTGTCTAGTTTTGTCTGTTTGGTCTTGTTTGTCTAGTCTTGTGTATCTAATTTTATCTGTCTAGTCTTCTCTGTCTTAACTTCTCTGTTTAGTATTGTTTGTCTAGTCCAGTCTGTATAGTCTTGTTTGTCTAGTCGTGTCTGCCTAGTCTTGTCTTTCTAGACGTGTCTGTCTAGTCGTGTGTGTCTATTATTCTCTTTCTAGCCTTGTTTGTCTAATCTTGTATGTCTAGTCTTGCCTATGTAGCCTTGTTTGGGCAAGCCTTGTCTGGGTAATCTTGTATTTCTAGTCTTCCCTGTCTAATCTTGTCAGTCTAGTCTTTGCTGTCTAATCCTAGTATGTCTAATCTTAGTCTATCTAATCTTAGTCTTCTTTGTCTCTGTAATCTTGTCTATCTAGTATTGTCTGTTCAATAATAACAAATTGTTTTATTTGAAAATACGTAAATAAAAGGAGGAAACAATTTAATTGTGAAAATAAACAGACAAGATTAGACTCCATATAAAGTATAAGTAAATAATCTTTACCTTTCTGTTTATTTGTTCGGAGATTATTTATCAGAGAAGTATGTAACATTGTTCGACGGCGCTGAAATGAATAATTCCCATTCATCGTGTTCTATTTGTTTGGAAATGAAAAAAGATTGTTACCGTTGGCAGTGTTTATAGAGGCAATTCGAGTATAATATTTAATCAGCAATAACTGATGCCATTCAGCTATTGGAATGAATTTTTAACAAATGTTCGAAGTATTAAGTGTTTGCGTGCTTTGAAAGTGATAACAGTTTGTTTTTATTTTATTCTACGATTGATATTATGCTGTTTTTAAACAGAATTGAAACAAATTGTTTTCTGTTTGCCAAAATTTTTATTTAGTTCGGGTTAAGAACTGTCTTTTCTTGTCTGTCTAGTCCGGTCTGTACTGGAGCGAAGAAATTGCAAGCTTAAGGGCTTCATGTATCGCGGCAAGAAGGAAGTGCCAGTGACAAAGAAACAAGAAAACACAAGAAAAGGAGAAGAAGAAAAGACCAATGCATTATTAAGTAAATACCAAAATCTAATAAAAGAACTGAGGCATAAAATAAACATGGTCAAACAAAAACATTGGAAGAAACTGTGCGAAGACCTGGACTACGACACACATGGGGAGATGCCTCTCCAGAAGGTCCAACAACCAAATGCCCATGAAGGAAATCAAACGCATAGTGGAAGTACTCTTTCCACGTCAGGAGCTAGTGAGATGGCAGGAACCAACAGTAGAAGAGGTACCGCTGTTCACGGAAGAAGAGCTGATAAACGAAATAAAGCGGATGCGTATAGGAAAATCCCCAGATCCGGACGGAATACCTGCTGAAATAAAAAAACTCTCCGCTGAACAGGAACTGCAGTTGTTGCTAGACGTAATGACCGAGCATCTATCTGCCGGAAACTTCCCGAATAGATGGAAACGGGCGAAACTGGTGTTATTTGGAAAAAACGATAAACCAATAAAATCAACTTTGATTATTGCCAAAAAACAAAATTGACTTTCGTCGATCGTGAGCCCAATTGCGCTCTCGTGTCTTATTGACTACATACCGCCCTAGTTACAAAAAACAAAATTGACTTTGATGTCAATTTTGTTTTTTGTTTTACATTTCTCTTATCTCATATATCTTGAAAACTAACTGAAATTTTGAAAATTATTTCAAATAAAACTTTTAGAGAATTAAATTTCCTATAGGAAACCTTAGTACTTAGTGACTTTTTATCTGTGTAGTTGGTAATAATCAGCCTTGATATCAAAACAATCCAATGTCAAAAGCATATTTTTATTATTCATGCATTAAAAGAGTATCTTGGCGTACGTTTTTGCCTCCTAGGTACTTTAGGGAAGCTCTTAGAACACCTACTTTTGCATAGGCTGAAAACAGATATTGAATCCGGAGCTGAATTGTCGAGTAACGAATACGGCTTAGAAGACAAATCCACCAACCATGTTATAGAAGTCATGAAGATCATAGAAGATGCTAAATCAGACACCCAAAGATCACGAAGAATATGTGCAGTAATAACACTGGACGTACGAAATGCTTTTAACACAGCCGTTTGGAAACTCATTATCGATTACCTAATAGCAAGAAATATAGCTCCCTACCTGCTAAGAATTTTCCAAAGCTATTTTACCAGTAGAACGATCATCTTGCAAACGAATGGCGAAATAGTTAGTACTGTTCTACCACAGTGATCGGTTATTGGCCTCACTCTGTGGAACATATTTTATGATGGAATCCTCAGGTTAAAACTTTCGGAGGGAGCTAGGCTAATAGGCTTTGCGGACGGTTTAGCTCTTGTAATAACAGCAAAGTCGGAACAGGCGGTGATGCTAACAGCAAAACCAAGCAATATCCCAAATTAAATATTGGATTCAATCAAAAATATTAAATCTCGCACCAGAGAAAACAGAAGCGGTCCTACTAACGGGACTGAGGAAGCTTGCGCACATAACGTTCCAAATAAATAAGGTTAGCATCGCCCCAAAAGAGTCATTAAAATACCTAGGTGTCATCATAGATAAGAGGATCTCCTTCATTCCCCATCTTAACGAAGCCGCAGCAAAAGGTATGAGAGCAATGGAAAAACTCATGCCTAACGTAGGGGGCCCAAGAGCTGTATACGTACTCAGTTGAGTACGAGTACTCAGTTGCGTGGTCCAGTCAGTGATGCTATATGGAGCCGCAATATGGGCACAGCATCTTACATCTAAGCTAGCTATCGATAAACTCTCGATAGTCCAGAGAAAACTAGCACTAAGGATTTGCTGCACATATAAAACAGTGCCTGAAGACGCTGTTCTAGTAATTGCAGGTATACCACTTCTATGAAGCATTACCTTATATGAATCATTAGCAAAAATGCCAGAAAAATTGCTAGAGACAATCTGTTAGATGAATGCCAGAGAAACTAATGGGTGTCAGATAAAGGGCAATGGACAAGGCTGCTAAACCCAAAATAGTTCCGTGGATAAGCAGAAAATAGAGAAATTAGTGATATCAATTTCTCCGAAAAATAACCTAACCTAACCCAATTTCTTACCGGGCATGGCTGCTATAAAGATTATTTACAGCAAATACGAAGATCACCTGATAATCTGTGTTAATATTGCGGTGAAGAAGACTCACACTCACAATAAGTTACCCACAAAATATTTGAATGCTGTAAATGGACCTCAGAAAGGGATCTCCAAAAATTAAATATGGACTAAAGCTTCGAACCCAGATGTGTTATAGACTACATGTTAGAGAGCAAGGAAAACTGGAACAATATATACAAACTTGCCAAATTTATTACCAGCACAAAAGAAGAAGACGGAAAAAAATGGCACAAAAGATATGAACTTGATGAATGAATTATATGAAAATATAGTGTACATTAAATAATATTTTATTATAATCCGCACGCCGATGTCATAGCCTGTTTCGTTCCGGTGTGCTTGGATGACGTCAATAAAAAAGAAGTCTTGTCTGTACAGTCTTGTTTGTCTAGTCTTGTCTGCTTGGCCTTGTCTGTCTAGTCTAGTCTTGTCGGTCTAGTCTCGTCCCTCTTGTCTAGTCTTGTCTGTCTAGTCTTACCTGTCTGGTCTTATCTGTCTAGTCGTGTCTATCTAGTCTTGTCTGTCAAGCCCGTCTAGTCAAATCAAATCAAAATCTTCATTTATCATGTTCTCGTACATATTTGATAAGTACCCTATAATGAAGTAATAAAATAACCCTAAAGTAATAACCAACCAAAAGAAAAATATATTCAAACTCTTTAAAATGGGGTTTGCATGAAACTCTCCTCGATATGCCGGTTATTGCCCTTACCACTCTTTTTTGAGCCATGAAGATTGCTATTAGATGTGTTGAAGATCCCCAGACTACAATTCCTTATGCTGGAGAAGCGTCAGTCTCTGCATGGTAAACATTCATAATTGCCGACTTGGGTAGAATTTGCCGCATGGTTCTAATTAGATATGCCTTCGAGTTTATTTTGCTGATAATGTGTTTAGCCATTTTTGCTCCACGTAAGATGCACCTCTAGCAGAATGCCAAGGAACTTTATCTACCCCGTTCTCTGTATATTATGATTTCCAACAGTTAGTAATAGATTTTCAGATCTTTTCTCTTGTCTAGTTAGTCTAATCTGTATAGTTTATCAAGTCTATCTAGTCCGTCAAGTCTGTCTAATCTATCTAGTATGTCTAGTAAGTCTAGTCTGTGTAGTCTTATCTGTCTAAGTCTTGTTTGTTTAGTCTTGTCTGTCTAGTAATGTCTGTCTAGTCTTGTTTGTTTAGTCTTGTCTGTCTTGTCCTCATCGGTGGTGTAGTTGACAACATACCCGCCTTTCAATGCGGGAGACCCGGGTTCGAATCCTGGTCGGGGAGACAACAACTAGGGCGGTTTTCACTAACCGTCCGGGCTGCCCACCCCGAATGAATGCTAAATATGCGATACCCAGGTGGCGCAGGTTGGCTAAAAGCCAAGGTGGAATAGTCTCTGAAAAAGTCTTGTCTGTCTAGTCTTGTCTGTCTTACTAAACTAACAGGATGATAAAATGTACTCAAACTCGATTTACAAGTATAACTCTTCAACATACTTAGAAACAAACATCTGTACTCACCAAACATGCATTCGAATAATGTTCACGCTGTCTACTTTTGTTATATATCATCCAATTTAACTTGTTTGTATAGTTTTCCCCTATCTAGCAGTACTAAATACAATAAACATGGATGGCAAGACAAGCAAAATCATAACTACAGAACGGACATTTACAAAATACACAAAGTCTTGTTTGTCTATTATATTGTCCCTTATCTTATCTTATCCATCCCTAGTTAATAATTTTTTTTACTTTAGCCTGTTAACGCTCCGTTTAGTCGACTTTATTTAATATAGACTCATTTATTTGGTTTGAAATTCACAAAGTTTTAGAACCCGAGAGAAAAGTTTTAATTGTCTTCAAATTGTAAATTGAATAAAATTAGTTTCGATTATTTGAATCATTTATTTATACTTTATTGATTTAGTATTAGTGAGCATTATAACTTTATATATTTAAGTCACATAAAATCTTTATACTAATTATAACAATTTTTAGTCTAAATATCGAATACTTAATATTTGACTATTGCATCTATTATAACTAGTTATATTCTTTCATGACTATTTTATTCTATCTTCATTAATTGCAGTTCAAACTTTTCAATTATATAAAATGAGTCTAATTTACATGCAAATACAACATATTACGTTGATTTTGTATATAAGAGTTTCCTATATCCAACAATAAGTGATCTAAATTGCCTGCCTTCGTTTAGCAACTCAATTGACTAGTAATAATTTAGTAGACTCGGCGCAATACGTTTTTATTCAATAAAATATTTCCAATTTCTCCAAACATTTTCCTTCTAACTAATAAACACTAAATAATAAAAAATCAATAGACTAGACAGATGTTTTAAACAAAACTAGACAAGCCAGGCAAAACATAAGAGATTAGACGAACTAGACTAGACAAACCAGACAGAACAAACTAGAAAAAGCACAAAAGATAGACCAGAGTCGACAAGACAAACTATACACTAGTCAACGTAGTCTTATCTATCGACTTTTCTATGTCTATAATCGTCGATCCGATCTTGTCTGTCCAAGCTTGTCTGTACAGTATTGTCTGTCCAGTCTTGCCTGTCCAGTCCTCCTCGATAGTGTAATAGACAACATACCTGCCTGACAAGCGGGAGACCTGGGTCCGATTCCCCGCTGAGGCAAAGGCAATTTCAAGCAGGGCGGTACTAACCGTCCGGGATGCCCACCCTGAAGGAATGCGAAATATGCGATAATAAAAGCCTAGTGGAAAAGAGGGTTTGGCGGGATGTTCCCCCAAACCACAATAAAAATGTCTTGTCTGTCGGTCTAGTCTGTCGAGTCAAGTCCTGTCTGTCCAGTCTTATAAGTCCAGTCTTGTTTGTCCAGTGCTGTTTGTCTAGTCTTGTCTTCTAGTCTTGTCTGTTCAGTCTTATCTGTCTACTCTTGACTGTCTAGTCCTGTCTGTCTGTCCTCCTCTGTAGTGCACTTGACAACATACCCGCCTTTCAATGCGGGAGACCCGGGTTCGTATCCTGGCCGGCGAAGCGACAACTAGGGCAGTTTTCACTAACCGTCCAGGCTGCACACCCTGAATGAATGCAAAATATGCGTTACCGATGCTTTAGTGAGAACTTCCCCTGAACCACTAGGCACTTTAAAAGTCTGTCTAGTCTTGTCTGTTTCATCTTGCATGCCTAGTCTTGCCTGTCTAATCTGTCTAGTTTAGCCTGCCCAGCCTGTCTGGTCTCGTCGGTCTAGCCTTGTCTGTCTAGTCTTGTATGTCTAATCTTGTCTGTCTAGTCTTGTCTGTCTAGTCTTGTCTGTCTAGGCTTGTCTGTCTAGTCTTGTCTGTCTAGTCTTGTCTGTCTAGTCTTGTCTGTCTAGTCATGTCTGTCTAGTCTTGTCTGTCTAGTCTTGTCTGTCTAGTCTTGTCTGTCTAGTCTTGTCTGTCTAGTCTTGTCTGTCTAGTCTTATCTGTCTAGTCTTGTCTGTCTAGTCTTGTCTGTCTAGTCTTGTCTGTCTAGTCTTGTCTGTCTAGTCTCGTCTGTCTAGTCTCGTCTGTCTAGTCTTGTCTGTCTAGTCTGTCTAGTCTGTCTAGTCTGTCTAGTCTGTCTAGTCTGTCTAGTCTGTCTAGTCTTGTCTGTCTAGTCTTGTCTGTCTAGTCTTGTCTGTCTAGTCTTGTCTGTCTAGTCTTGTCTGTCTAGTCTTGTCTGTCTAGTCTTGTCTGTCTAGTCTTGTCTGTCTAGTCTTGTCTGTCTAGTCTTGTCTGTCTAGTCTTGTCTGTCTAGTCTTGTCTGTCTAGTCTTGTCTGTCTAGTCTTGTCTGTCTAGTCTTGTCTGTCTAGTCTTGTCTGTCTAGTCTTGTCTGTCTAGTCTTGTCTGTCTAGTCTTGTCTTTCTAGTCTTGTCTGTCTAGTCTTGTCTGTCTAGTCTTGTCTGTCTAGTCTTGTCTGTCTAGTCTTGTCTGTCTAGTCTTGTCTGTCTAGTCCTGTCTGTCTAGTCTTGTCTGTCTAGTCTTGTCGGTCTAGTCTTGTCTGTCTAGTCTTGTCTGTCTAGTCTTGTCTGTCTAGTCTTGTCTGTCTAGTCTTGTCTGTCTAGTCTTGTCTGTCTAGTCTTGTTTGTCTAGTCTTGTCTGTCTAGTCTTGTCTGTCTAGTCTTGTCTGTCTAGTCTTGTCTGTCTAGTCTTGTCTGTCTAGTCTTGTCTGTCTAGTCTTGTCTGTCTAGTCTTGTCTGTCTAGTCTTGTCTGTCTAGTCTTGTCTGTCTAGTCTTGTCTGTCTAGTCTTGTCTGTCTAGTCTTGTCTGTCTAGTCTTGTCTGTCTAGTCTTGTCTGTCTAGTCTTGTCTGTCTAGTCTTGTCTGTCTAGTCTTGTCTGTCTAGTCTTGTCTGTCTAGTCTTGTCTGTCTAGTCTTGTCTGTCTAGTCTTGTCTGTCTAGTCTTGTCTGTCTAGTCTTGTCTGTCTAGTCTGTCTAGTCTTGTCTGTCTAGTCTTGTCTGTCTAGTCTTGTCTGTCTAGTCTTGTCTGTCTAGTCTTGTCTGTCTAGTCTTGTCTGTCTAGTCTTGTCTGTCTAGTCTTGTCTGTCTAGTCTTGTCTGTCTAGTCTTGTCTGTCTAGTCTTGTCTGTCTAGTCTTGTCTGTCTAGTCTTGTCTGTCTAGTCTTGTCTGTCTGGCCTTGTCTATCTAGCCTTGTGTGTATCTCACTAGACCCCCAAATCCACTTTGGCTTTTAGTATGCGCCACCCCGGTATCGAATATTTGCATTCATTCAGGGAGGGCCCGGACGGTTAGTGAAAACCGCCCTAGTTGTCGCCTCCCTGACCAGGATTCGAACCAGGGTCTCCCGCATTGAAGTCTTGTGTGTCTAGTTTTGTCTGTCTAGTCTTGTTTGTCTACATACCCGCCTTTCAATGCGATAGACCCGGGTTCGAATCCTGGTCGGGGAGACAACAACTAGGGCAGATTTTCAGTAAACCGTCCGGGCTACCCAACCTGAATGAATGCAAAATATGCGATACCAGGGTGGCGCATACTAAAAGCCAAGGTGGAATAGGGGGTTTAGTGAGAGCTTCTACCGAACCACTTTATTAAAAAAGTCTTGTTTGTCTAGTCTTGTCTGTCTAGTCTTGTCGGTCTAGTCTTGTCTGTCTAGTCTTGTCTATCTAATATTGTCTGTCGAGTCTTATCTGCCTAGTCTTGTCTGTCTAGTCTTATCTGTATAATATAGTCTGTTGAATCGTATGTCTTTGTGAAGCTGTAAATGTTTATTATTTAATATAAGATTACTAAAAATAATTTTTCGTGGCAGTAAAATGCAGAAAACCAGCCGTACTTGCAACTGTGGTTACACAGTTGTAAGTCTTTGGTGAATTTGAACATAGTAATAATAAATCTTTGCTCTTAATTGTTTATTATTTAGTTTATAAATAAATAATATGTATTTGTTGAAACGGTAAGTAAACAAAAAAATAACGAAAAACAACTTTCTACATCCAATCAAAATCAACGAAATCCACTAACGGTTCGCAGTCGCTTCAAAAAGTCTGTGAGCTCTTTAAATCCGAAACATTTCACTTTCAAGAATGTTAAAATCCTCGGGATTAAAAGAAATAAACGGAGTAGAAAATAAATCATGGAAATAATCCTAAATATATGGGAAAAAATAAAGCAAATCCGGATTATATTAGGAAATTGTAAAGCTAGCTTATGTTTAATAAGAGTTTAGAAAATATCTTAAGATGTTGATGGTAGGAATTCTTTTGGTCGTTGCTGTACAAGCGCTGGTACAACCTTGCATGGAAAAAAATCTTGAAAAAAAGAGTTAAAACAGGTAGCTCGAAGATTAAATAAGATTTGAGGAAAAATAATTGGAAATAACTTTGAAAAGCAAAATTGTTTTTTAAAAATAAAATCAAATTTAGTACCTCTGGTAGGTTGGAGATGAGATTGTTGTTAGCCAAAGATTCCATAACTAAAAACTTAGTTTAAGACTCAAATAACTTTTACATCACTGGTTTCAAACACAATTCAAACTTGCTAAAATAAAAACTCGAATAAAACGCGCACTAATTCACTCCTTTTCAAAACAACAAAATCAAAATTAGTTTCGCATTGCGCTAAAGTCAACTTAAACCTTGCACACTTAATTCTCTTATTCTAAGCGCGTCCTTAGCGCTCACTACGTACATCCACACTAGAAACCTTACTTTGCCTCTCTAAACTTGCACACTACAACTACCTACTAAATTCTCTCTCTCCTTCACTCCTTCTCTTTATTTCTCTCCACGACGACGCACTAATACTACCTCCGTCCTCTTCTGACCAATACCACTTGCACACCCTCTCTTCAAATCATTTTCCACCCTCACAATTATTTGGACACAGATAAATGCACACTGAAACTAAATTGAAAAGTCTAATGACTTAAAAGAAAGACAAGCAGAAGTAAATGAGAAATATAAAGAAATCGCACGGTAGGGAAAAGACGAACGGGATTAAACTGACAAGAGTATCCGAAAATATATATACGGGTAAATAGATAAAATGCTAGATGAACAAAAATCTTATATGAGATGAAATAGACATACAAGATTATATTAATGGAATGCAAGATTAAGAGGGAAACAATTAGACATAATAGACAATATCTACAAACAATCTAGAAATTATCTCTAACAGATAATTAAGGTCTGGCTTGAATAGATTCAATTTATTCAGTGCCATCAAATAATTTGTGTTAAAATCTTCACTCGATAGAAGAGTGAATAAGAGTGAAGAGAGATAAAGTTAATTTAAAATTGTTTGTGCAACTAGATATTTTAGTCTACATGAGAAGTGGGAAAACTTTTCTACATCCCAGGTATATGGCGGGTCGCATTCTTGAAGAAGACGGTTTGGATATTTAAAGATTTGATTAGGACAGGTGATTTTCTAAAATACAATCCGTAGTTTGCCAACCCATGGTCATAGAAGAATTATCTCTCTCTGTCTCTCCCTCCCTCTAATGGTGCTACAGTGTAGGACCTGGACCCACAGCCTATACTTGTGCTTGGTGTCTTGATCTTAGGCACAAGTGTAGGGAGCCCTTACAGTTTTTAACGTGGTTGGCGCCTATTAGGGGAGCTTTCGTAGCAGATTTACTGCGATGACTTTCATAGAAGAAATGTAACTTCTTAAAAAAATAAATATGAGATTAGTTACTTTGAAATTGAGTCGCTTTTATAAAATAACTCGTCTCTAATAATATTCATTATTAATACAATAGTATTCATTGTTATCTACAGATGAACTTAGACTTGCTCTACATCTTATTCCAATAATGTAACTACCAAATGTCTGCGCCAATCTATACTTTATTAAACCGAAATTGGTTTACCCATCCATTATCCTAGAAAAATTACAACTTCTTGAAAATAAATGCGATTGAGGTATGCGATTAGTTAGTTTCAAATTGAGTCTATACTATACTATAAAACGAGATATACTATAAAAGAACTCATCTCTAATGATATTTATTATTCATGTAATAGTATTCATTATTATCTACAGATTAACTTAGACTTGCTCCAAATCTTATTGCAGTAATTTAATTACAAAATGACTGCGACAATCTAATAAACCAACAATAAACACAGAAATGTATTTAATAGTATCTACCCAGGTAGTTTAGATCCTGAGCTGGATTATGAGAAAGAATAAGGAGATAAGTCGAAAGCTTCTGCTCCCCCACTTTAATTAATTGCCCCTCACTAATCTTAATACATCCTGCATTAAAGGACGTTGCGTAGATTAGTAAATTTAATATTCCCATCAAAATCTAGTTCAGATAAAAACTTTTGTATTTGTTTATTGCGTTTAGTTTATAATTTATGAACGTTTTTTAAGGGAAAATATTTTTTCTAAATCTCTAGCTGTCCAATGTATAAGAAATAGCGTAATATATTAGTCTGTTTAGTTAATATTTGTCTCTGTTGTAAGTAAGTTTCACTATAAATAATATTCATCGATTAAAACCATCTAGATAAGATAAGTCTGTATTGGATCTAGACCAGGGGTGGGCAAATCTTTTGGCAGTCGGGCCACATTGTGGATGAAACATAGACCGCGGGCCGCATTGATTTTTTTTAAATATTTGAATAGTTGTGTCTATTTGTCCATTAAATAGTAGCAGATAGCTAATATAGTAAAACTCAGGGCTGGTAAACATAAGCATATTATAGACATGCTTCTGGGATTTCCTTTGGTTTTTTAGTGTTGGAATATGAATTAAGATCGTTCATTGTGCCAGCCAAAACCAACTTATTTTTGTTCTTATTACTTATTTGTTTAGGCAGTAAAACTCCCATTGTTTGTCCAACGCTAACAATAAGCAATGTTGACACATTTTTTGTTCTTTTTTTCTTGTCAGCGTTGTGTCATTGCTTGGCTGAACTCTTGTTTTCTTTGATCTGACCATTTGGGTCTGTATTGTTTCGGTTTGTCAGCTCTGGTTCAACTGTCCATTCGCATATCTTGTTCCTGAATGCGTCTCTGTCTAAGATGTCTTCTTGTTTTATGTTCGCTTTTTGGAGGTCTTTTAGTGTTTGTATTACCCCGTTGGTCGTGCTTTTTAGGGTTGTTGTTATATCATGTATCTGTTTCGTCAGTCTTGTTGTAGGTAGTGTCTAGTATTTGTCCATGGAATTTTGTCCTTCTTCTCTTGATGTCTTTGAAATGTTTGAGTTTTTTTTCTGTTGTTCTTCTTGTTTTAATCTATATCCTTCTACTGTTTTTCTCGGGCCTTATATTTTTCGAGTGATTTTCCTTTCTTCAGTTCTTTTAATTGTCCTTTCAGGTTAAGTGCTCACGTGTTTCACTTGCGTATTCGCTCTGAGCGCAACAGCACTAACGCCAAAGGTGACACTTTGTAGAACTTCATGACCAGTTACGCCATTATTTAGCATATATTTGTATACATTGACATGTATTTTGCTAAATAAAAAAGTGTTTTATTATTTTACATAAACTAATAAAGTGCAAATATTGAGAATATATGCAAGGCCAAAATTTGCTTTTTCGGTTTTTTTTCGATTTTCTCAAGAACGGTAACAGCAACGAAAGCTTTTGCAGCGCACAGAAACTACTCGACAAGACAAACAAGTCGATGTGTAAATTGTCCGGAAAGATTCAATAATTCGTCAAAAAATTTCAAACTGAAATTTACCTGATTCTCGATTTGGCAAGTCGATGTCTCAGAAACGGTTGCAGAAAATCGAAAACGTGTTGCGGCATCGTTTTCAGAAGGTCTTTTTCCTATTCCAATTCCTAACACGCTCAGGTTATCCGCGGGAAATAAATTACTTTCCAAGATCTCTACTGGAACGCCGAAATTTGATAAAAATTTCGTCAATTTTGGCAGGCGATAGTGAACGAAAGGTTCTAGCAAAATATAATCTGCACATTTGGCATCAGCTGCAAAAATGCTTTCAGGAACGTTTTTAAATTTTGCCGTAACTCAAAAAATAACTATTTTGAAAAATTCGATTTTCTCGCATTTCGGCGTTTCCGCGGTATCGACTTCCTGTGGCGATGGTATTTCCTAATCGAAACCTTCCCGAGGAATATTATATGCGTTCTCCGACTAATTTTGTGACGCTGAATCGATTGGTGAAGACTAGAAGTCTCTGTGGTGAGCGGTTCAAAAGTTATGACAGCGCGAAATCTGCCAGAAATGCGAGATGGTGTACAGCGAGAAACTATATATCTCGATTATTTGTAACTTTAGAGCGAAAAAACTTGAAAATCGTTTTCAGCACAATGATTTCCTTCGGGTAACCAAAAAGAAATCCCGAGAAAACAAAAAATTCGTCAACAAAAATTTTCCATCATTTCGGTCGAAAAAAACTTTTTTTCGGTTTTTTTCGATTTTCTCAACAACGATGAACAGAAGCGAAATCATTTTCGGCGCACAGAAACTACCCGACAAGGCGAATTAGTCGATGTGTAAATTGTCCAGAAAGATTCAAAAATTCATAAAAAAATCAAACTGAAATGTACCCGATTCTCGATTTGGCAAGTCGATGTCTCCGAAACGGATTGAGGCATCGTTTTCAGAAGGTCATTTTCCTATTAACACGCTCAGATTATCCGCGGGAAATTCATTATTTTCGAAGATCTCTACTCGAGCGCCGAAATTTGGTTAAAAAATCGTCAATTTTGGCAGGCGACATTGAACGAAAGGTTCTAGCAAAATATAATTTGAATATTTGTAATAAGCGGCAAAAATGCTTTCATAATCGTTTTTAAATTTTGCTGTAACTCAAGAAATAATGATTTTGAAAAAATCGATTTTCTACCATTTCGGCGTTTCCGCGGTATCGACTTCCTGTGGCGATGGTATTTCCTATTCGAAAGCTTCCAGAGGAATATTATATACGCTTTCCGACTAATTTTGGGACGCTGAATCGATTGGTGAAGACTAGAAGTCTTTGTGTTGAGCCGTTTAAAGTTATGACAGCGCGAAAGCTGCCGGAAATGTGGGATGGTGTACAGCGAGAAACTATATATCTCGTTTATTTGTAACTTTAGAGCGAAAGAACTTCAAAATCGTTTTCAGCACAATGATTTCCTTCAGGTTACCAACAAAAAAATCCTGAGAAAATTTTCCAAAAAATTCGTCAACAAAAATTTTCCATCATTTCGGTCGAAAAAATGTGATTTTTCGGTTTTTTTCGATTTTCTCAACAACGGTAAACAGCAGTGCAATCATTTTCGGCGCACAGAAACTACCCGACTAGACGAATAAGTCGATGTGTAAATTGTCCGGAAAGATTTAATAATTCATAAAAAAAATTCAAACTGAAATTTACCCGATTCTCGATTTGGCAAGTCGATGTCCCCGAAACGGTTGCTGATAATCAAAAACGGATAGAGGCATCGTTTTCATAAGGTCATTTTCCTATTAACATGCTCAGATTATCCGCGTGTAACATTACTTTCCAAGATCTCTACTGGAGCGCCGAAATTTGATAAAAATTTCGTCAATTTTGGCAGGCGATAGTGAACGAAAGGTGCTAGCGAAATATAATTTGCACATTTGTAATTAGCAGCAAAAATTCTTTCCGAAACGTTTTTAAATTTTGCTGTAACTCAAAAAATAACGATTTTAGCAAAATCGATTTTCTCGCATTTTGGCGTTTCCGCGGTATCAACTTCCCGTGGCGATGGTATTTCCTAATCGAAACCTTCCCGAGGAATGTTATATACGTTCTCCGACTAATTTTGTTACGCTGAATAGATTGGTGAAGACTAGAAGTCTCTGTGGTGAGCCGTTCAAAAGTTATGACTGCGCAAGATCTGCCGGAAATGCGAGATGGTGTACAGCGAGAAACTAGATATCTTATATTTGTAACTCTACCTCGTTTATTTGTAACTTTAAAGCGAAAAAACTTCAAAATCGTTTTTAGTACTATGATTTCCTTCGGGTAACCAAAAAAAAATCCCGAGAAAATGTTCAAAAAAATCCGTCAACAAAAATTTTCCATCAATTCGGTAGAAAAAAATGTGCTTTTTCGTTTTTTTTCGATTTTCTAAACAGCGGTAAACAACAGCAAAATCATTTTCGGTGCACAGAAACTACCCGACAGGACGAATAAGTCGATGTGTAAATTGTCCGGAAATATTTAATAATTCGTCCAAAAATTTCAAACTGAAATTTACCTGATTCTCGATTAGGCAAGTCGATGTCTCCGAAACGCTTGCAGATAATCAAAAATGGATTGAGGCATCGTTTTCAGAAGGTCATTTTTCTATTAACACGGTCAGATTAGCCTCGGGAAATTAATTACTTTCCAAGATCTCTACTGGAGCGCCGAAATTTGATAAAAAAATCGTCAATTTTGGCAGGCGATAGTGAACGAAAGGTTGTATATTATTTGCACATTTGTAATTAGCGGCAAAAATGCTTTCAGAAACGTTTTTAAATTTAGCTGTAACTCAAAAAATAACGATTTTGAAAAAATCGATTTTCTCGCATTTCGGCGTTTCCGCGGTATCGACTTCTGTAGCGATGGCATTTCCTAATCGAAAACTTCTCGAGGAATATTATATACGTTTTCCGTCTAATTTTGGGACGCTGAATCGATTGGTGAAGACTAGAAGTATATGTGGTGAGCCTTTCAAAAGTTATGACAGCGCGAAATCTGCCGGAAATGCGAGATAGTGTATTTTAGTGTATAGTGTATATATTGTATATTTTATTAAATTATTTATTTTTTCTTTTTGCCTGTTGTTTTTATACACTATTATTGGAGACGAAGTTATCTTTTTGGCCACGGGTGGCGCTAAGCGCGGTTATGCACGGAGCGAGTAGCGCCATTGGTTCGATTACTGTTTTGCAGTGTCGAATTTTTTTGTTGATTGATGTTGGTTTCTTGTTGTAGATACTCTGTGTTATCGCTAATACTCTTACCTTTTTGTATTCTCGCGTTCTGTGCTTGCTTTTCCCATCCTGTTGGTTCGATTATTTCTCCTAAGTACATATTTAAAATGATTGACTCTATGTATTTTCCGTACTTTGTTTTCAGTTCTATTGTGTTTGCTTTTGTTGCGAAAAATTCTGTTTTTTCAAAGGAAATTTGTAGTCCTACTTTTTCCGCGCATTTTTTTAATGTTTCTATCCGTTCAATCACTTCCCTTGGGGTCGTCGTTATTATTGCTAGGTAGTCAGCAAAGGCCCTGTAGGCTATGTCGGCTGTTTTGTTTCCTCTTTCCAGGTATATCGGAGTCCACTTCGATTTATTCTTTAGTTTTTTCTCCCATTCTCATCTGTTTGTCCAGTATAATATTAAACAGCAGCAGTGATAGTCCATCCCCTAGTCTTACCCCGGTTTTTATTTCAAATGCACTTGAGATTTCGCATACAAATTTGACTTTGTATTGTGTGTCCGTCAGTGTTTGTTCGATCAATCTTCTTGTTTTTTGGTCTAGTCCATATTACTGTAGCGTGTTGAAAAGTGATTGTCTGCCAATGGAGTCGTATGCTTTCTTGAAGTCTACAAATGTGCATGTGATTGCTTGTGTTCTCTTTGCCTTGATTTTGAGTATTGTTTTAAGGTTGTGAATTTGTTCTGGACACGATCTCTTTGGTCTGAATTCTGCTATGTTTGGTTCCAATTGTTCTTGTGTTCTTTTTAGTAGGTATGATGCTATGATCTTGTATGTTACCGGAAGCAGTGAGATTCCTCTGTAATTGTTTATGTCTGTTTTGTTGCCTTTTTTGTGTAATGGGTGGATGAGTGATGTTTTCCAGTAGGTTGGTATGTTTTCTGTTGTCCAAATGTTTTGTATGATTTGTGTAATTTCTTGTAATGATTTTGGATCTAAATTCTTCAATAATTCTGCTACAATTCCGTCTTCTCCTGATGTTTGGTTGTTCTTTAGATTTTGGATTTCTTCCTTAGTTGGTGGTGATGATTATGGGAGTTTTTCAACAGAGGATATCTTCGGGAATCTTTCTGCCGGTTGAGGACAATTCAGAAGTTGTTCGAAATATCTTGCTAGTTCTTGACAATTTTCTCTGTTTGTCAATGCTAGTTTTCCGTCTGCTTTTCTGCAACAAAGGTTTTGTGGGCTATATCCATTGAGCTGATTGGAAAATATCTTTTAAAACTCGTGAATTTGTGTTTTCTAAAGTTTTCCTATTTTGAGTTTAGTTGTTCGTTGATGTACTTTCTTTTGTTTTTCCGAATGATTTTGTCAGTCGTCTTGTTTTTAGTAGTTTTTCATGTGTTTTTTTCTGTTTTGTGGGAGTTGTATGTTTGGATTGTTTTTCTTTTGATTTCCAGTGCGTGTTCACAGCCTTCGTTCAACCATGGGTGTTTCGGTGTTTTTGTCATTTCTTTGGTTGAGTTGATATTTTTTTCTTTGAATTCTTGTCAATCTTCAGTTTCGTTTCTCTCCAATTGTTCTGCGAGATTTGTGTCCTTGAATTTCTTCAGGTCGAATTTTGGTATCGGTTTGTGGTTCCGTGTGTTGTGTCCTCTTGGTGTGAGTTTCATTTTGATGCGTGTGTGGTAATGGTCTGTTGGCTCCTATTCGCACTTGTATGTTGTGGATCTCTCTTTGGTAGTTGTATGAGATTGAGATTATTTTGTTTTTATTATTATACATAAATCTTATTTTTCAATTTGATTTATAAAATGCTTCGCGGGTGGCATAAAATGCCGAGGCGGGCCGCGGGCCGCCATTTGCCCAAACCTGAATTCTAGACTATATAATATTAGATTCAAATTAAGTCTCTATAATTTTAATATTCATCATCATCATCATCAATTAGCCTATCGTAGTCCACTGCTGGACGTTGGCCTCCCGTTACTGCTTTCACATCTGTCGGTCTTGCGCTGTTTGCATCCAATTTGTATGGATACGTTTAATATCATCGGACCATCTTGCAGGTGGTCGTCCTCTGCTTCGGAGAGCTTCATGTCTTGGTCTCCATTCCATTATTCGTCTGGTCCATCGGTTGTCCTTCACTCTCGCATCTCTTCAAGGTTGTTATTCGTTTTATTGAATCTGCTACTCCCGATCTTCTCCGGATTTCGGTGCTAGCGATTCGGTCTCTAAGGGATAATCCCAACATGGATCTTTCCATTGCATGTTGTGTTACCTTGATCTTATTGATTACCTTCTTTGTTAGTGTGGAACGTCTCTGCACCGTATGTTAAGACGGGGAGGATGCATTGATCGAAGACTCTACGTTCCAAACAGGTTGGCAAGTTTGACTTAAATATATGTTTCAGTTTCCCATATGCTGCCCAAGCTAATTCTACTCGTCTTGGTGTTTCACACGTCTGGTTATCTCTGTGTATGCGGATTTCATGTCCTAGGTATTTATATGAGGTGGTCTCTTTGACTTCGACTCCATCTAAGGTTATACTATCACTCAGTACAAGATTAGTCATCAACTGAGTTTTTGCAAAGTTAATCTTTAGTCCCACTTTGCGCGAGGCTATATTTAGGCGTTGTATCATCAAATCATTTTAATATTAAGCAATCTTAATTTAACTAGATCTCTAGGAGTCTATTTTATATTGACAACACATTGAAGCTGTATAGATTACACAATCTAGTCTGCATTGAATTTACACTATTTAACTAGCTGAAGAAACTTATTGTCGAAATAAAGCTACAGTCAAAGCAGGATCTGGCCCGCCTCCCTCTGCCTATAGTTTTGTTTTAGTGTCTGGATCTTAGACAAATATAGGGAGCCCTTACAATTTGAGTGTCGCAAAATTAAAGCAAGATTTGAATTTGCCGCCGTTTGTGCAGTAAATTGTTAAAACAACCTTGTAAAATAAATAATTTAATAGCTAGGAGTTATGTTTAAGGGTTAATAAGTTAAGGGTTAATAAAAAATGGAGTGTTACACGATACAACAACGTGTTTTCATGATTGAACACTATTTTAAAAATAATTAATAATAATAATTAAATACAAAATATAGTCGGAATTGTGTTAACTTCGTCAACTGTGAAAAGATTGATTAGTTGGAGACTCTAAACACTATTCGTCCAAAAATAAGCCGTTCAAATGTCAATATCGATGCAGTGCGTGAGAGTGTTGCTGAAAATTCCGGAACATCAATTCGGCATCGTGGACAAGAATTAGAAATTTCAAGAAGCTCTCTACAGCGTATACTCACAAAAGATATGTGTCCATGCTTACAAAATTCAATTATCACCTTATAACAACTGAAGCCTAATGACCATACCGAGGGGCCATTCACTCTTGCAATACATGTTAATATTTAGATGCATTACCGCACATTTTCATTCATTTGCATTACGTAAGTATTTCAACCACAGTACACAAAGTACTCTTGCATTCCTTGAATTACTCTTGCAATCCCTGAATAACGTTCACATTACATTTGCATTACGGCCGCATTACGGCCACATTAGCTCTCCACTACACCCGCATGAGCTCATCATGCGCCTCGTCATGCGCCGTGCTGCAGTAGGACAGTGAGCTCCATCTAAACTCCTCATAATAGAAAGAAGCCGATGGATGCCACTTGAAATAAAGTGAAATTGGTTTAAAATTAGGTAGTATAATATTAATAATAAAATTTTAACAGTTAATAGTAATATATAGTCCTATGAAGATAGCTACCGAATTTGCAAAAATATAATATTACATAGGAGTTCCTGGTAGATATCAAATAGTTCTAGAGTACTTTGTGCAAAATTTCGCGCAATAGTTCTGTTCGAAATCGAAAATCCTTATAATTGTAAAAATCCCAATTTTACTGTAAAGTTAAAAAAGTTGAAAAGATTTTCGAAAAATTGAGCTTAACCGATGCGACGACGTAAAAAGAAAAAAACCGCGCAATAGTTCTGTTTGAAGTTCCTGGTAGAACTCTGTCTTCGAAAATCGTTATAAAATTTTTCTGTAAAGTTAAAAATCAGAAAGATATGCGAAAAATTAAACTTCACCGATGTGACGAAGGGAAAAAGAAAAAAAATCGGGGCGACCGATCGGCGTTTTGAATGTTTCTGCTTTGTCGGATAGATCGGCTTTCTCCTTTGTCGGCCGCACGAAAATCCATGCGCCGAGCTTGTAGTAAATACTTTTAGTTAGAAAAATTTTAGTTAGAAAATGTTCATATTTTTTACAGTAAACCAACGTATTCATAGGAACAGAACTGTTGGGCCACTTTTTTTTGCACTTCATTGCTAAACTCGAACTTCATTAGTGAATTTTTTTTCGAATATCTTTCCAATATTTGACTTCACAGAAAAATGTTAGAAGGATTTTCGAAAGAATTCTAAGAGTTCTACCGGGAAATGCAAACAGAACTATTGCGCGATTTTCTTTTCTTCACATTAAGAAGTTTAATTTTTGTATATCTTTTCAATTTTTGACTTTGCAGAAAAATGTTACAAAGATTTTCGAAAGAACTCTAGGAACTCTATCAGCAACTGCAAACAAAACTTTTGCGTGTATTATTGAAAATATCTTTTGAACCAAGGTTTTGATCAAAAATGTCAAAAGGATCTTTGATAGAATTCTTAGGGTGCTATTTAGATCCGCGAAAAGAATTGTTTTTGCAATTAAATTTTTACTCCAGAAGAAAGAATAAGTACTCCAGAATTATGGTCGAGGTGCAGTAATATGTCAAAAACGTACAGTTTTTCTCAAGTGTTGCTAGCTCATTTTTTGTATTTTCTATTTTTTAGTACTCTAGAACTATTTCATATCTACCAGGAACTCTGATGTAATATCATATTTTTGCAAATTCGGTTACTAACTTCACAGGACTGTGACATATGATTTAATATTGATAAGCAATACAAAAATGCGAAAGTAGTATTGTAATTTTGTTGTATTTCAATCCAATTTCAATAAATCAGTGTTTCCGAAAGTGTGGTACGCATACCCCTTGGGGTACGCGAATGGTTTGAAAGGAGTACGAAACGAAGTTATAAAATATTAATTTTTTATGTGTGCCAAAGTGTATATAAGTTGAAAATAGTATATTGTGCAACTAGGGTGGTAAGTTGTCAACTGCCCACGAGAGCAAAATTGGGCTCACGAACGAAGTGAGAGCTCTCGTTTTTCGCAATTGACAATACCGCACGAATTGCAGATAATATTTTTTATTACTCATGTGAGGGGACGTATCATAAGATAGTGGTCCATTAGCCATCAATAAAAAAAACAAAGCAAAAATGAAGAATTTGATTTTTCAATTGTCCTCGGTGGTGTGAATTCGTCATCAATTCAATCAAGAACTCTTCTCAGTCTCCGGTATCATTATAGAATTTACATTCATTTTAAAAGGTTTTCTTTAATTTTTATTTTGTAATGAAAAAAAATGTCACTTTCACGTTACTTTTTTAATATTAAGGTTTTGCTTGTGTTTATTTTATTTATTCAAATGTTGTTATGTAACTTATCGATTTTTATTGAATATTAGCTTGCTCGAAGCATAATTTGAATTTGAATTGACAAACGGTCATTTATTGCACTCAAAAACGGGCGCCAAAATAGTACTTATCCCGCATGAGTAATAAAAATAACAATATTTAAATTACATCAAAAAATAGTGCATCAAACATTACTTTTTATAGTGTTTGAAATCTAAAACTAATTCAGCTTCATCATCTTTTATAATTAATTAATACAATACAACCGATAGATTATTTTACTAACTGCTCACGATAAAATGATTGCACATTGTTTTTACGTATATAAAGACAAACATAAACTGCCTTAAAGTGAACTCATAAAGAATAGCATTTTTCCTAAGATTTGTAATAACTTTGATGCGATTTTACCTTAAAAAGTCATGTTTAATTCCTTGGATGCGGATCAATAAAACAATGAAATGAATAGTAATTTATTTCGCTAGTGAAATAAAAGTATCCATAGCAACGCATCGAAATAATTCACTTGCGGGCTCCGTAAACACATCGTTAAATGTTGACTTCGCTGATGTTCTTTTTTGATCTCCAATTACAAAACTTATTACACATTTTTTGTAGAAATGTCTTGATTTCCGCGGGAGTGATCTTTCCGCAATTGCGTCACCATTTAACAATTCTTAGGATGTATCCATTTATGGTTATTAAAACACAAATTAATTTAACACTAAACAAGATTTTGACATACGAATCAACAATTTTATCATGTCATGACAACAATACAATAATGGGCGACTTCGATGCTTATCTTAAAAAAAAACAAATTGAAACTTTTTTTGAATTTAACCTGTTGAGTGAAAAGCAAAATTAATTAAAAGTTTGTATGAACTAGCGAATAAAATTAAGCTTTAACTCGCGAATTTAAATCTCATTAAACCTTAAATTTATCCGCTTGTATAATAAATAACTATATTTTTATTTTTGAAACTCCAATCTGGAGACTGTATATTACGTAAAAAAGACAAGTACAGTTGTTTATAATAACATATCTCAGAAATTTTCTACTAAGGGGTACGAAGTGTTAAAAAATATTTGAAAGGGGCACACGTGTATAGAAAGCTTGGTAAACACTGCAATAAATGTAAAGAAATTCCACACACTTGTTATTTATTGACGATACTACTAACGTGATGTCTTCTTCATTACTAGCACTCTTATATTACAGGTTGCACATAGTAATAACAAGTGAATATACTCTAACGTTCAGTGTATTAGAAATTATTTAATTATTCAAAAGTAAATATTTCAAATTTCCTTCATTTACGTGGCATTACTTTGCAGTACCTAAGCATTTCAAAAATTATCTGACATTATTACGCATTACGCTTGTGATTTCTCCCAGTACTTCACATTACCAAAGAATTAGCATAATTACGTGACATTATTACGCATTACGCTAGTAATTTCTTCGAGTACCTCGCATTGCCAAAAAAATCAGGATAATTGCGAATACATTGCAACATTTCAGGGAGTGGATGCTGATTTTTCGAACAAATTCATCATGTTATTGTTGAAAAACAAATGCATCCACAACGTGTAACTGTTTGGTGCGGATTTTGGACTGGAGGCATCATTGGACCATACTTTTTGAGAATGAGGCTGGTCAAGCAGTGACTGTTACTGGTGCTCAATAACGCGACAGGATAACACAGTTCTTTCTGCCCAAATTGAATGATATTGATGTGGCTAACATGTGGTTTCAACAAGTCGGGGCCACATTCCATACAGCTCGCGAAATAATTCAATTACTGCATGAGACGTTTCCTGGTCGTTTGTTTTCTCGTTTCGGTGATCAGAATTGGCCCCTAGATCGTGTGATATAACACCATTAGATTTCCTTTTATGAGGTTATTTGAAGTCAAAGGTCTATGTCAACAAGCTCACGACTACCCATCCATTACAGGAGGAAATTAGACGCCGCATCAACGAAATTCACCAACATTTATGCAGAATGGTCATGGAAAATTTCGACAAAAGAATACGTATGTGCTAGCAAAGCTGCGGAGACCATTTGCCCGACGTGTTATTCCATAAATAACCCTATCCTATATACTTAATGATTCAAAAAAAAAACAATCTAAAGACTAAAAACTGTGTTTTCTATTTTATTTACATCTTGCGTTAATTTTGGGACACCCTATAATACTCTCTTTAGATAATCTAGAGCATGGCTGTACAATCAGTCGATCGCGATCTACCGGTCGATCGCGGCGTGATTTTGAGTCGATCTTTAGTTTTCTCACACTTCTATCTAATTACTGAAAAATACATTTCGATAAATATAATATAATTTCGATAAGCAACAATTAAAACACGCTTCTCGCACACTTAATACACACAATTTTATGGAAACTGTCTTAAAAATAATCAATTCTATATGTGGCAGTGCCTTTCAGAGACGTTTGTTTAGATTAGAAAATGAGGATAATGATAACGAACTTGCTGCACACTGGCTCAGTAGAAGTCGATTTCTCATGCGGTTTCTAGAGTTATTAGAAGACGTAAAAAGTTTCCTCTCTGAAAGAGGTGACAGTTACCCACTGTTAAGAAACTGTTAAGAAAGATGGTTATTTGATATGTCATTCTTGGTAGACTTAGTTTAGTTCAAAACTAAACGATTTGAATCTTGAACTACAGGGTAAAGGCAGACATGTATTAGACATTATATGCTCAATAGGAGCTTTTCAGCAACTTATTATACTGAGGAATGCGAATTTAAAATATAAAAAATTTGAGCATTTTCCAAGCATTGGAAAATATTTTCAGACACATCCTGACCCTGCTCAATTCAACTCTGACAAAATGATTCTAGAAATTGAAGTTGAAAAATTGAATTGAAATTGAATTGAAGAAAAATAATTTCAGACAAGATTAGAAGATTTTGATAAGATTGAAAATATTGCACTATTTTTTTTAAATGTTTTTCAAAAAGATATCAACATAGAAAAAATTGCATGTCAAATATCTACAATATTTGAAGCAAATCAGGATAAACTAGAATTGGAAATAATCAAACTTCAAAATGATTTGTATGTATTTGAACTCCAAAGACTGTATTTGGAAATACACTATATGCGGCCCAAAAATTGATGGATTTGCTTTGGATCGACGTAATTGGCGGAATCCGCATTTTCTGATATGAATGTGTTAAAATCAAAAATAAGAGATTCTTTAACTGATGAACAACTTTATCAACGATCTCTTTCATCGTATGATCACGTATTGATCAACGATCTCTTTCATCGTATGATCACGCCTTTGAAGATATTGCCAAATCCATGCAATACCAACGATCTCATTAGTATTAATCTTAGGTTAGTATTTACTACATTCCTTATTTTGTTATTTTATATCAGATATTATATAAATATCAATACTTTTTGTTCCTGTTAAAATGTTTAATAAACATTATATAATAGATTCTTTTTTTCATAAATTTAGAGCCACTTTAACAGACAAATAATCAAACCTAAAACTATAAAACGCGCGAAAAGTAACCGCCCGCGCAATCGCTTATGTTTGCTAAAGTAAGATAAGTGACTGAAATGGATTTATGAAAGTACACCGAAAAAAAATATATCATCTTAAATTTATTGGAGATCAATTTATTAATTGGCTAAAAGTGCAGTTCTGAGAATAATAATCAACATAACAAAATGAATTATGATTTTCGTATTAGGTTATTTCTACATGAAAAACAGTTTTAAAATGGAAATATGTTATGCATTTTCTCAAAATTTTCTCCCCAAGGGAGACACTATACAGTGTAGACACAATACAGTGTAGGGGAGACAGTATGCACTCCATGACCCCGGTGGCCCGCTACGCGTTTCGGTCGATCTTGGCAACAATATATACCAAAAAGTAGATCGCCACTACAAAAAGGTTGGACAGCCCTGATCTAGAATGTTACAAGTATATGTTATATAAAGATAAAAACTAGGTAGTAAACAACACATTGAAATAATTTCAAATATTCGGGACCGTACACCCATGCAAATGCAATTATATCGTAATGCTAAATGGGAATTAGAGCAGCGCATAGCTAATAGCAAAAAAAAATTTAAAATCAAATATAAAAACAATATACCACATATTGTCATTTCGGAAAATTAGCATCGTCTGACAAGAAGATTCTTAATGTAAACTTCTATTATCAAAACGCGCTTGGTTTAAGATCTAAGACACATAATTTCCTCTCTAACTCATCTGACCCTCATCCTAATGTTATAATTACTGAAACATGGTTAAATGATTCTTTCAATAACCCCGAACTTTTATCATTACTAATTCAAAAAGAAAAATAATAATTACATCCACTTCGGGACTGCTTTATTAATTAAATCAAGGAAAAATCATCAATCAAGGGAATTAGTAAAGCTGTCCCGAAGTGGATGGTATTATTATTTTTCTTTTTGAATTAATTTCAACTATGTGACTATAGAAGTCGTAATTAATTTGAACATATTCTCATTATATTATCATGCAATTAGATACGACAGAAAATTTTCTTTTTATTACTCATGCGGGATAAATACTATCTTGGCGCCCGTTTTTTTAGTGCGACAAATAGCAGTAACGCACGCAAATATTAAATAAAAATCGCAAAAGTTACATTAAAAAAAAAAACAATTTAGTAAATAAAATAAACACAATCAAAACCTATATATTAAAAAAGTAACATGAAACTGACAGACATTTTTTTTTTCATTACAAAATTAAAATTAAAGAAAACGTTTTAAAATGAGAGTAAATTCTATGGTGATACCGAGGACTGATTAGAGTTCTGATGACGAATCCACACCACCGGAGACAATTAATAATAGCAAATTCTGCATTTTTGGTTCAATTTTTTTTATTGCTCTAGATCCCAAACTTGTAAGATAGTCCCATCGCATAAGTAATAAAAAATATTATCTGCAACTCGTTCGGTTTGTCGGATCGTCAACTGCCCTCTCGAGCGAATGAGCTCTCGTAGACAATTGGCAACTTACCGCCCTAGTTGCACTATCTAATATCTAATATCAATATCACTATCTAATATCGATAATCACTATCTAATATCTATAATCGCACTATCTATCAAAATTATTTATGATGTTGTTAATACTTCTGTAATTACAGAATTTGTTCCTAGAATATACATAGTTGTTTGTTGATGCAGCCTAATCTTATTAAATTTTTATTCAATGCCACCACCTATTATATATCTATCGATGATTTTGAACTCTTCCTTGAGGCTCTGGAAGCTTTACGTTTGAACAACCCTGTTATACTCATTGGAGACTTAAACCTTCGCAGCTACCATAGCAGTGTAACCTCTTCCTTGCCCATTTCTCCTTGTTCTAAAATACACAGATTGCACTTAAAATTTCGAAAAAGATTTTCCAAAGCACTTAATCTCACTCAACACAACTCTCTTTTAAATTGTGATAATCGTTTATTGGATCTCGTTTTGTCAAGTAATGAATTTACATTCAATATAGCACAATATGTACAACCGTTAATTCAAGAAGACCTGTACCATCCTGCATTATTTGTTTCAGTCGAAGTGTTATCAACTTCGAAATCTTCCAGTTTTCAACTTCCGCATCGCCAACTACCATAAACTATATGATGATCTTGTAACTACAGACTGGTCGATCTTAGATTCTGTTAAAGATGTGAATACAGCAGTTGATAAATTTTATGATAAGCTTTATGCTATTTTAAATACTTCAGTACCCTAGAATTATTCAGACAAGCAAAATAATCCTGCCAGGTTTACCCCGCACATGACTCTTAAAGTTAAAAGACCGATACAGGAAAAAAGTCTCATCCAAGTTTGTTTTACCTTCAAGAATACAAAAACCTACGGGAGTATTTTGAAAAGCTCATTAGTTCTGCGTAAAATACGTTCTTACCAATATAGAGAAATCCCTTTATTCTACTCCAAATAATCTTGACTATGGAAATATGTTTATGCTAAGCAAGGCTCGACTCGTATTCCTGGTGAATTGACAAATGACCACAAAAAGACAATTAAAACAATGCTCTAAGATATCGTCAATGCATTTGCCTTCTTGTTTTCTAACGCTTTTCATTCCAAACCAAACTTTAATATTCCTGATGGGGACTCTAATCATTCTTCATTCATATGCAGTCTGTTACAGAAGAACAGCTGCTAACAATATTGTCGTTCTTCGACAACCAACTTAAGGCAGGCGATGATGACATTATTTTGCCAAGCCACTTGTTACTATCTTCAACTAAGAATTAAATACTTCAACGTTCCCAAATGTTTGGAAACGTACTAGGATTTGTAGCGGCAACGAGCCGTTCCATTTTTTATTTTTAGTTTTACGAGGGCATTTACAGTTTACAGATTACCCAAGTATTTTCGGACGAATTTCCAAAACATTTTATTAGGGTCAATAGTGTAATCCTCGGGAAAATTATGATAATATGTTTTTCCTCCCGAGAATCGGTAATCACCAAAGCGACAATTAGCCGAATATAGAAAAATAATCACGCCCAGATGGGGGACCAGTATACCTGGACATAATATAAATACCTGGACCCCCGAATAAACAGGGCAGTGAGGAGCAACCAACCAACGGACTTAGTTCAATCCACACAGACAGTGAAGTGGCACTAGTCCAGCCAATGGACTCATTCGCACTGGTCCCGCCAGTGGACCCAGTCTGCGAAGTGGACCAGTCGGACTCAATCAGTCCAGCCAGTGGACTCAGACACACCAGTTCAGTCAGCGAAGTGACACTAATTCATTTAAGTCCAGCCAGTGAACCAAATCAGACGAGTACAGCCAGTTCAGCCAGACTCAGCCAGCATCCAGTTCAACTAGACTCAGTCAACAGCCAGTTCAACCAGACCAGTCGAGTCCAATTCAGAGAGTACAGCTCCACTCAGTCCCTCAACAGTGTTTGTATCTTTTGTATATATTGTCATTGTAAATAAATTCCTCTGCAAACCGTGAGTGATATATGTATACTATCGCGTATCATCCACGGATTATACCAATTTTCAAAAAGGGTAAGAACAATCAACTTGAGAATCTACAGGTCTATTGCGATACTTCTATACAAACTATCTATTAAAAGATATTTCTCAATGCTCGCAACCACATTTCTGAGTACCAAGCCAAGAATAAAAAGGTTGGCAACTTAAGGCTCCGGCTTTTTGCTCGTTGATTCGAAGTTTATTTGTAAGTATTGGTAAACCTATTTCGACTATTGGTAAAACCATACTACATTCTAGATAATCATATAAACTTAATAAAGCCGGAACACAGCATGAATAAATATATTCATCCTTTCCGGAGCTCTATAATATTCTTGAGTCTTTTTAGGACTACCAAAACAAATCTCATGTGAAATTTGCCAGTTATTTACTAGTTTTTAGTCCACCTTCGTGGCACCCTTGACACTGACATTTTCCTGGTTTTTGTTGAGTGCCACGAGGTGGATTATAGTACTAGACTGTAGTCATAAAAAAACTCAAGAATATTATAGAACTCCGAAAAGGTTGAATATATTTATATATTCAGGCTGTGTTCCGACTATATTAAGTTTATCTTGTTTATCTTTAAGTGTTGTGTGTTATCTTTAAGTTTAGCTTGTTAACATGAAAACTAGTTAGTAAACAATAAACACAAAACTAAATTATATACTTATTCATTAAAATTTGTTTGTTCAGGGCTTGGTAACTCAGGGCTTCAGCTTTCTTCTACTTAATTCGATGTTATATATTATATCTAAACCGGAATTATGCGGTGTAGAACATCTATAGCAACTAAGTATTTAGTGTAATTTGCCATTCATTCGTGACTTACAAATTGAAATAAACTAAATTTTGATTGTCTATACCTCAAATACACAGAATGAAATCTTGCTAATTATTACAATTAAAAAAACTAAGAAAGTCAATAATTATCACGATCTTGGATCGCAATCCCAGCCTCAATATTTATCAACTTATACCTCCAATTACATTACCAATTAATATTGACTCTGATATTCTCACCTATCGTAATGGACGGCAAAAAAGTGTTTCAAATGTTTCTATTAAACTTTTGAACATAATTCTTTATCGACAGAACAAGTCGAAATTGTTCGTTCGTCGGTCAATAATATATCGTTTGGCATGTTCGCGGTTCGTCGGGCGAGCTTATACTGACATAATCGCACCACGAGCGTTAGAGACAATAAATATTTATAAGTATTGATGGATCACCGAAAATCCAGACTTTAAGTCAATATTGTTGCTGCATTAACACATCAATAATTATTGACAGGATCACGCGTATCGCGATATTATTGTCTGTTTAATTCTTGCCAACAATATATGATAATATGATAATTTAGACTTATAAAAACATTATTACATTATCTAAATTTATCTTATATTATTTACATTATCTATATTATCATTATCTTATATTATTTGCATTATCTAAATTAATCTACATAGAACTTGCTTATACTGTTTTATCTACAAATATTTAGATCACTGTTAGATAAATCGTAAGTTTTAGGTAATTTCGAAAAACAAAACAAACTGGTTCATATAAATCTTTTTTATGAATACGTGTTTGTACTGTTCGTGCTAATACTCATTTTACACCCTCTTATTTGTAATGTTTTTTGTTCAGAGCTCGTAAACATATCACAGAGGAAATATTTTATGGGGTTATCATCCCTCGGGGGACGAGGAGGGGGTGCGGAAACGGGGTGAGGTTTTTAACCATTATCACTTTTATTGTGCAGTGAAAGGGAGACCTGTTTAGTAATTGAGGGTGGATTTTACAAGGCTGCGAGTGTCGAGGGTAGCGAGAATTTCCAAGGTGGCCCCAGAGATTATTTTACATGGAAATTCTTTCGGGCCGCAAAGATTAGACTTGTTGAATTTTTGATTAGATCTTTCCACGCAAAATATAATTTCAAGCGATAATAAAATAAATAAAGGAAATATAAAAAAAACAGTATAAGTGGTTCACCAGATTAGTCTAATCTCTATATATTTTCCATTTAAATTCTTTATGTAAATAGTCTGGCACTCTAGGTCAAGAGTTCTTAAACTTTTCTCGCCGCACGAAAAAATTCGCGAAACAACTACACGTAAATCGGTTTGAATTCTTAGGAAATGGAGAAAAAAGAAACAGTGCAAATATAATACTCAATTGTTTTTAATGCCAGGACTGAAACTGTTTGGATGAATCTTCACTGGCGTGAAACTGGCAATAACTTCCAGTAATAAAATTTTTGCGTAAAATATTTATTGCTGCATTTAAAAAGGCTATAACTTCCTCATTGATATAGATTTTTCAAAATTTTCTCCACAGAACTATTACACTCTCTTGCAAACAAAATTAGATTTTCTTTTTAAATATGTATGTACACCACCGCTACATGGATAAATAACCAGTGCGCTGACAGAGCGTGTATGTTACAAGAAGGAAGGCCAAAAAAATACGCCGATAATGTAGATGTAAACGATAACATAGAGGTAAACGATAATTCAATTTTCTTTTACTCACTTTCTATAGAAGAAAAGGCACTCTATTCTTACAATCAAATCTTTTAAAAATAAAAAAAGTTCCGGCTATGACGAAGTGCCAGTTACAATTTTAATAAAAGCAATCGAGCATATGGTTGGTACACATATATAATAAGTCGATTCAATATGCTATTTGCCCAGATATGCTAGAACTTTCAACAATAATATCGGTATATAAATCCGGAGACAAAAGCAGTATTGATAACTACAGACCAATTAGCCCATTGCCAAATTTCACAAAGCTATTTGAGAAACTAATAGAATGTAGTATAACAACCTTTTTAGACAAATATAACAGTCTAAGTAAGACACAACACCGCTTCTCTATAGGAAGAAATACGAACACGGCATGTTTTTTTTTGTCGAAAACATTTTAGTAAACCTGGAAAAAAATATAATCCCAACTGGAATTTTACTAGATCGAACAAAAGTGTATGATCTAGAAAAAGAAACTAGAAAAAATAAAAACCATGCAATGATATGGAAAATCAAACATTACAACAAAAGATATTGGGATCCAACAGAAATATAAAATAACTCAGTATGCAGAGGATATCAGCCTGTTGTTAATAAATAAGAATATGGACGAGATCTGCCATAATTCTGGAATGTTTGCCATAAAATTGGATGTTGCAGGCCCTAGAGCAGGGATTCCCAAAGTTTTTCCTGGGTGGGCCAATTTGGTATTTAACAAATTTCTGGACAAAAACTTATTACATCGTAATTTCAAATTTAAGTCATTCATAACACCAATTATGTCTACTAGAAATGTCAAGTCACATCACCAGTTAATATTTTGCAATGAAGCAACGATTTTTCCCAATTAAAAACTTTGTAATTTCTTTTCCTAAACCAAAAAACCTTTTTATGTTTGTCCTTTTGAAAGCCATCGAACTTTTGAAAAATATATAACGTCTCCAAATGGAGACTCAGATTCTTCTAAGAGAGTTTAAAATTGGCGGTGATTGACAGCTTGTTTTTTGATCAAATTAACTGTATTAATAACGTCAATAATAACATCACTAACAATGGAGAACTCTTAAAGCCGGGTGAAGATACAAGGAAACATAACACACCCATTTAAAATAAACCAAGGCCTCAATCAGGGAGATGGACTCGCCCCAATGCTCTTTAATCTAGCATTAGAATACGCAGTAAGGAAAACTACGGTAGACACCAACGCGTCGCTGCTACACAAATCCACCCAACTAGCAGGATATGCAGATGACATAAACATACTTGGAAGAAATCTAGCATCAATGAAAGAAACCTTTTTTTTAAGAGGAAGGGGAAACCTTTTATAGGCACCCACTAGCTGGGTAGTGTGGGACTCCTTCTCTTCCAGAGATAGTATACCCACTAAAACCACCTCCTCCCTGGGATCAGTACTCCACTTCGGGACCGCGTTAGCATTACTTCAAAGTAGTGATCCTTTCCATCACGGCTGGCCGTTCCTGGACAGCAGCCTGACATTTCTTTCAGCTTCTTCTTTTGTTCGAAGTATCGTGGCACACATCGTTGCTACTGCTTTCCAGTTGCCCTCGCCTTTAATCAACAGCTGGACCATATTAGAGGAGTTGATAAGCTCTCCCACCGCCCGCTCTGTTGTAGTTCTGATTTCAGCCCATTGCGGGCATTCGAAAGTAGTGTGTTCAGCTGAGTCTGTCCTTTGGCATTATCTGCTGCTGTCACTTTCAGCCTTTCCAATCCTTTTAACATATGAGCCGAAGCTTCCGTGTCCGCTCAGCACTTGTGTTAAGTGGTAGTTAACCTCGCCATGAGTGCGCTTCAGCCATGGCTCAATTTCTGGGATGAGAGTTCTGGTCCAGTTCCCTTCCTTGGCTTCGTTCCACCGTTTCTGCCATCTGCTCATGAGTGTACTTCTATGTCGAGCCCTCCCTTCTGTATTTGTGCCTTGGTTGCGGGCACGTTCCTCGGCCATTATGTCAATCGGCGGGACTGCCGCTATGACTTGACACCGTGCGGTAAGCGCAGCATATGCTTATTAACATGCTGCGTTGTGTTTTTATTAGTCTGTTTTTGTTTGTGGCTGCCTGCAGCGACTTCACCCAGCCCGGTACAGCGTAAAGGAGGATGGAATTAACGACCTCATTTAGTAGCCTTTTTGCGTGCATATTTGGGCCATTTATCCTGGGCATCCACTTACGAAGTGCTGTACCTGCACGTTCGGCTTTCACTGCTACATTTTGGACGTACCTGCTCCAGGAAAACCGCTGGTCGATATGGACGCCGAGGTATTTCATTGTCGGTGTCGCGGGAACCAGCCTACTTATTATGTTGACAGACATGGGTTCAATCCTCTTGCGGCCCGTTAGCGCAATGACCTCAGACTTTTCTGGAGCTATTTGTAGTTCGTTTATCTCCATTCGTGTATGTATCGCTTTTATTGCAGATTCGGCCCTCGCTACTACAGCCTTCTCGTTTGTGTCAACTGACACCACAATTAGGTCGTCGGCAAATGCGATCAGTCTATAGCCTCTCAGGTCGTTCGTTTTTACCAGGTCCAAGACGCCATCGTATAGGATGTTCCACAACAGCGGCCCGAGAATCGACCCCTGTGGAACACCGCCAGATACCGGTCTTATTTTGTCATCTATTTTTAGGGTCCTGTCCGTAAAATAGCTTTTGATTGAATCAATAAGATAGGAAGAGACCCTTTTCCGTCTAAGTGCATCCCCGATTATCCGCCAAGGCACAGTATTGAATGAAAGAAACCTACATACAACTAGAAGGCGCGGCTGAAGAAGTGGGCCTAAAGAAGATGAGACCATAAGTATTAATACAGACCCGAAGCAATAGGAGGAGAGGCCAGAACATGACAATAGGCAACCAAAACTTTGAAGTGGTCAATGAATTTACCTACTTAGGCTGTAACATATCCAGCAAACGGGACGAGATGAAGTAAATCCAACGAAGAATCAGTAATGCCAATAAAGTATACTACTACATTTCGGCCATAATCAGATCAGGAAATGTCCACTGGAAAACAAAACTGAAACTTTATAAAACAATAATACGCCCAATATTATGCTATGGAAGCGAAACCTGGACGCTCTCACAAAGAGCGGAAACAATAGTGAACGCATTCGAAAGAAAGATCTTACGCAGAATATATGGACGGGTCTAAGAAAACGAACAGTGGAGAATAAGATACAACCACGAGATCTACCAGCTATTCGCAGAAGCAGACCTAGCAACAACAATATAGTACAAAGACTTAAATGGGCCGGGCATTTACAAAGGATGGAAGAGTCAAGATGGAAGAGCTAAGAGTAGTCAAGAGGATTTTCAACCAAAAACTGGAAGGTAAAAGACCGGTTGGAAGACCAGGGGCGAGATGGGCAGACAAAATCCAGGGGGACGCTCGAGCCATGCTCGGAACTCCAAACTGAAGAAGGGCGGCGAAGGACAGGGATGGCTGGAGGAAGAAAATAGAGGAGGCCAAGTCCCGATTTGGGCTGTAGCGCCATTGGATAGATGGAATAACATCATTCATAACCATATTCATTTTTAGCACCTGAGCTATAGGATTTTCCTGGTGAATATTACAATGATAATGTTATTTATCGGTATACTCTGACAATACCGATAAATTACATTTCATATGTTGATGTAATGATATCATTACATCATCTTTCAACTTGTTTTTTTAAAAATGTATTAACCCTTATTTGTGGCCCATCTTAGATGGAGCATCGTCTCTAGTTACTCCAACCAAATTGTTCCAATTAATATTGTTCGAATCAAAAGCATGCTCCACCACAGAAAATATATCACATCCCCTTGTACGGAATTTTTAAGCTTCCCATTGACAACAACTCTTCAAAAATCATAAAATTTCAGTAACTCCACGAATAAATATTACGAGTTTTGCCGAATCGCATGTACTTTCGTCCGAAGCAATGGAAAAAGCAGTAAACGATTTTGAAATTTCTTGTAACTGTTGTAAAACATCCTCATCAATATCTTCTATTTAACGGGAAGTGGTCATTTTCGAGCAACAAATATCACTGAATAAGTACTTTTTATCTGGGCACACTATGTCGACAACTTTTAACATACAATTTTCAAAAATGTTTGTCAATTTCTTGCGCAATACTATAGCTAGCCAAAACGGAGGATTCATCTTGTTTAACTAGATTTTTCAACATCAATTTCTGACCACTGAAGGACTTTCTTAGTTCCTAGTGTCGTTCTGTATCTGTATCTGTGGGAAATTTTTACCGTTATGAAAAATCGCACCCACATTTTATTGTATTTTATTCGTAATATTTTATTATTTAATCTATTTTACTGTTTATTTAATTTTTATTATTTTAATGAAAATTAAAGCCATGGCATCGACATCGCGGGCCACATTCACAAGGTTCGCGGGCCTCATTTTGCCCGCGGGCCTCACTTTGGGAATTCCTGCCCTAGAGCAATGGTTTGTGACAAATAACCTAATCGTAAATAAAACAAAGACAAACATAATAACATTTAAGACAAATCGAAGTACACTAGTGTATTCAAAAGAATGATAAATTGGAGAAGATATTTTGGAAAGTAATCAAGTTTGTAAGATTTTTGGGTATCTTCATTGACGATACATTGGAATGGTCAGCACATATAATGCAAATAAGAACTAAGCTAAACAAATGAGTATATGCGACGAGGATACTAAAGCCCTATGCAGATTTTGGGACGTTAAGGCTCGTCTATTTTTCAAATTTCCCTTCGTTACAGAATTTTTGGGGTAATGGATTACATAAACAACTTATTTTCGGAATTCAAAAACAGGCTCCCCGTTAGGGATGGGCGATTCTTCTTAAAAAGATCGATTTTTTAATCGATTTGAATCGAAGTCTAAAGAATCGATTCGGAAAAAAATCGAAGACTCTAAGATCGATTTCTTACAAATCGATTCTTTTTTTTTGGTTTTTGTATAAAAAGACACAAACCCAAAAAAAAAAATAAAGCGATCTTTTATCGATTTCATCTTAGAAATTTGTAAAAAATACAAGTCTTTCTTATAATTAACTCTAGAAGAGCACAGTTTTTTGTTGTTTTTTTGGTGAGTAGGATAACAATGTTTTGTTGGAGGAATACAGAAATAATGAAGATCCAGCTTTTGCTTTGAGACATTCTTTAGGGATTTCCCTACCACGTTATTCTCGAACCAGCATCATATTAATACGTCAATTTTCTGCACTCGAGCAATTTGTCACGGTTATGTAAATTCGCTTAGTTGAATTACTCAAATACAGGAGTTATCTGAATATAATAATGGATAATTGGTATACTTATAATTGGTCTGTACCGATGGTACATACGACGCTAGTTCAACATAAACTAATCATTTTAGGGACATTGAGAAAAAATAAAAGGGGAATGTACAAAGAACGTCTTATCAGAGCAAAAGCTGAATCTTTATTATTTCTGTATGATTCCAACAAAACATTGTTATCCTACTCACCAAAAAAGCAACAACAAAAGTGCTACTTCTCTCCACCATGCATTATCACAACGGCACTGGTGAAGCAACAGGAAAACCCACCGTGATCGTTACGTATAATAAAACATAAGATGGAACAGGCAGTTTTTGTTATAAAGGATGGGCCATCTAACTTTTGGAATTTGAATCGGCTATAAAAAAAATGAATATATTGTCAAAATTATGAGTTTATTAGAAAGATTGAACATTTTCATTTAAGAATGAAACACATCATTCAAATGACTGCTTGACAGTACCCCATCCGATCAAACCAATTTTTTAGTACATTTTCGACCTCCAATCGCATGAATGGCAATTTCGATTTTGTGTCTATGACTAACTGTTTGGTGTGGTTTTTATGTGGTCCGGCGGCATCATTTTGGTCCGGCGGGCAATTTTTCTTTGAAAATTAGCAGAGCCGCAGTTACCGCCAATTACTGTGCCATTCTAAACGAATTTTTGTTTCCAAAAATTGAAGAAGGAAGTGTTACGCTAACCATCTAGAGAGCCTTGATACACGAAATCGAAGTTGCTAGTACTGTGATTGGAGCACAAACAATCGAAAATGTACTGAACAATTGGAATGATCGAATGGCATACTGTAGAGCCAATTGTGGCAGTCATTTGATGATGTGTTTCATTTGTAAATGAAAATCTTTCTAATAAAATCATAAATTTCACACAATATTCATTTTTTTTATAGTTGATTCAAATCCCAAAAGTTAGATGGCCCACCCTTTGTAATAAAAACAGGCAAAGTTTTGTTCAGTGGCGTGTAGCGCGTCTATATTCGGGCCGGCGAGAGTATGCATCTCGTCTCGACGAGTTTAGCATTGTTCTGCGCATACCCCCACTTTATTTCGAGTGCGCGGTGTTTAATTGTTCGTATTTGAAAAACTGACGCATATTTCTTAACTCAAACTAATCTGCGCGTACCTCGGCGCGTCCCTTGCCCCTCATACCTCGGCGCTGTAAAGCTGCATTCTCTCGCCGACCCGAGTATAGTTATAAAGTTATAAAACAGGTATTGCCATCTATTGAATTTATAATTAATTAAGTAAAAACTGTAATTTTTATGTGTTTGGGTACGTTCAACGAAATGTAAATATTTATATAGTTCTTACAAAAAAATTGCATTCTTGCAAAAAATCAAATCTTGATCGATTCACGGGATCGACCGATTGTTTAAAATCGATTAAAAAAATCGATTTTTTCGATTCTAAAAATCGATTATTCGATTAATCGATCTCAAATCGCCATCCCTA
Organism: Phosphuga atrata; assembly: GCA_944588485.1. NCBI lineage: Eukaryota > Metazoa > Arthropoda > Insecta > Coleoptera > Silphidae > Phosphuga > Phosphuga atrata. The sequence continues at coordinate 35,647,711 of OX155893.1, forward strand.
CTCCTAAATACTTCTAAACCTTAAATTTCGATAGTCTTGCAAGGGAAATTTAAAGAAGCAAACATACGTGGTCTGTTAGAAAAGTAACCGACCTTATTTTTTATTTTGAAAACCTGATGGATTTGAATCAAGCGCGCTTGCATGAGCCGACCTTGAACCTTCGTGCGCATGCGTGAATTTTTTCCCGCCTGCAGATAGCGTCAGTTACTGTAGAGCAGTGTTCGTGTAACGTAGTGTGTAGTGCTCTCGTCGGTTTTTCAATGCAATGACGAAATGTGAAATGAGGGATGTCCTACGTCGCTTACGTGATGCTGTGCGGCGCAAGCGACTGGAGTTGTGGTTATCAGAAAATTGGCGACTCCATCACGCCAGTGCTCCAGCACATTATTCGCACTTGGTTCACAAATTTTTGGCGAAAAAGACTCCTCTGGTTTCACAGACTCTCCTGATATGCCCCCCTGCGACTTCTGGCTATTCCCCAAAGTCAAGAGGGCCATTGAAAGGAACGCGATTTCAGACAAGAGAGGACATTATGGCTGCAACGACAGCCGAGCTAAAGTCGATTCCGAAAGAGGCTTTTTCGGAATGCTTCCAACAATGGCGGCACCGCTGGGAGAAGGGTGTGGAGTCCCAAGGAGACTACTTTGAGGGTGATTAGGTTTCCAACGCACCGGGTATGCCAGTTTTTTTTCCGGATAAAGATCGGATACTTTTCTAACAGACTACGTATATAGTGTTCGAAAGTTTAATGTTTTTATTAAAACACAAAATTCTACAGATAAAATTTTGCGACCCAGGGTTTGCGCACCACTGTATTAGAACACAGTATTACCCTCATTACTCTTCATTACTAGAATTTTTCAAAAATAAAAATTCCAAGCAGTTGGCATTTTATACAAAAATCCAAAGAAATAATAAAGGAATTCGAATAAACTAGATTAGAATAGAATTCAACAGCTCTACGAATTTGAATTTCAGTACAATTTGGCTCCAAAAAAACCTCAATAGTGGCTCGCCATCCACGTTAAAAACTAGTAAGGGCTCCCGAAAGACACCAAAACACAAGTGCGGGTAGGGGAGGTTAGGCCAAACCCCATAAGGCTGTAGTACCAAAAGAGGAAGAAGAATCTAGGCAACGATATTTAATGTAGGAGGTATTTAGATTAGTGAGGGGCAATTAATTAAAGAATGGAGCAGGAGTGCTTCGTAGAGCTGTTGCAATTTAAGTTTGTTTTTTTGTAAAACTTAAAGAACGGAAGGTGTGAGCATTGGAGGGACCTTCATTAACCCTTAACCACCTGCCATACGTCTCAGGTGAGAAAATTACTGCTATTTTGGGTCTGAGAGACGTATGTCAGGTGCTTAGGTGTTAATAACATAAGATATGCAGACGATATCGCAGTAATGGCAGAGAGTATAGAAGACCTACAAATCCTTTTAGATAGCATTAATAGGGAGAGCCAAAAATAGGGCTAACAATGAACATAAGTAAAACCTTTCAATACAACTTTCAATGGAGGGTAAACAGTTAGAGAGGGTCGAAAAATATAAATGCCTGGGAGCAACCATAAATTCCCAATTGGTGTAAGATGAGGAGATACAAGTCAGAACATAAATAGCCCGGAAAGGATTTATAAAATACAGGTCAATGTTCACAAATAAGAAATTAGGTTTAGCCATGAGATTAAGGTTTCTAGAATGTTATGTATGGTCTCAGGTTAGAAACTTGGACGCTAAAAACACAATCCATACAAATATCAGAGGAATTTGAAATGTGGCTCTACAGACGCATACTTAAAATTCCTTGGACTGCTAGAACCACAAATGAAGAAGTACTTAGAAGAATTGGACACGGCAGAAAACTGATGACTCAAACTGATCGTCAAAATAAGAAAACCAGCATATACTGGCCACATAATTCGTAATTACAATTACTCCCTCCTACAAGTAATCATGCTGGGAAGAATGGAGGGAAAAAAGGCATAGTAAGAAGAAAAGAAATCTTGGCTGAAGAATATCAGAGAGTGGACTAACCTCAGTGTTGAACAAATATTTTACGCTGCAAGAGATGGGGAGGCGTTTAAAGAAGTGCCAACCTTCGCCAACCTTCTTTTAAGAAGACTGCATATGAAGAAGAATATGATACCTTAACTAATACTAGGTCACCACCGCATCTTTATCTACTCTTCAAAATTTAATATTCTTCATCAAAATCTAGATTAGTAGTATTAGTTTAGTATTGTTTCTTGTATTTAGTTAATAATTATTGCACATTTTGCAAGAGCAAATAATTTTAAGTTTTCTAGATCTCTCGCCGTCGTCGAAAAAGTGGATAAACATTGCGTAATATATTAGCCTATTTATCCATCTAGAGCGGAGGTTCTCAAATTTTTTTGGCCGCGGCACCCTAATGGAGCTAAAGAAATCTCGCGGCACCTTTGTCGGGTTACAAAAATTTCGCGGCATAACTAACATAAAAACGGTTTGAATGAAACTGTTTGGAAGATTTTTTTATTATTTCCTTTAAGTTTATCGGAAGTTAATAATTTCACCCTTAAATCACTTGATACAGAGAGTTTGCTCCATTACCAGTTTATTTGAACAATTTGTTGGCAAGTTCGTCCATTCTCTGTGATTTCCCTGTCGAACAGAAACTCCCCGCACTTGCATTGCCCGCGTATCATCCGTCTGTATCTAGATAACAACCTTCCAAACTCATAGATGGACTTCTCCTGCTCTACGATGAAGTCTGTCACCACGAAGTCCATCAAATGCAAATCTTGACTCTCCTCTGACTCAGAGTGTAGCTTTAATTTCTCCTTATATAAGATAAGCTTCTCCATCTCGAGACTGGCGTTGAAGGCCTTCTTCAGTTTGTGCGCGTGGCCCAGCTCCTCCTGGTGCATGGCGTAGAAGAAGCCCTCGCAGCGGGGCAGCGCGACCTCCGCACGCCCGAAGTGCGCGGACATGCCCAGGTAGGCGTAGGCGGCGTTCACCGCGTTCTCGCAGGCCTCCGAGTACATGTGCCTGAAAACGACGACTGCCTGTTGGAAGACGGTCTAGGTGATCCAAGCTTATGTCCTAATGACCGCGTAATCACTTCTAATGTGTCCGTTGGGATTTGACTAGGCTTAGGCTTATTTCCCAAAAACAATCTAATTCCTTCAGATTTAGTTTTTGCCTTATCCGCGAAAAAATACTTATGTTCTTCAAAATTATCCGTTAGGATTTGCCTAGGTTTAGGCTTATCCTACAAAAACAGTCTAATCCCTTCAAATTTAACCGTTAGGGTTCGCCTAGGTTTGGGCTTATCATCCAAAAACCAGAAATTCTCTTCAAATTCATCCGTTCCTGTTTGCCTAGGTTTAGGCTTGTCACACAAAGACAATCTAATCTCTTGAAATTTCTGCCTAGTTTTAAGTTTATACTCTAAAAACCTCGTAATACCTTCAAATTTATCCGTTGGGGTTTGCCTAGATTCAGGATTATCCTCCAAAAACAATGTAATCCCTTCAAATGTATCCGTTAGAGTTTGCCTAGGTTGTGCTGATCTTACAAAAATCATAAATTTTCTTCAAATTTATCAATTCTTGTTTGCCTAGGTTCAGGATTGTCACACAAAGACAATCTAATCCTTTCAAATGTCTGCTTAGTTTTAGGCTTATCCTCTAAAAACCTCCTAATACCCTCAAATTTGTCCATTAGGGTTTGCCTAGCTTTAGCATCATCCTCTAAAATCAACCTAATCCCTTCAAGGTTATCCGTTAGGGTTTGCCTAAGTTTAGGCTTATTCTCCTAAAACAGTCTAATACCTTCAAATTTACCGGCGAGGGTTTGCCTAGCTAGTTTAAGCTCATCTCCCAACGCCGAGAACAATTTAAACGCTCCCATTAACATTATCCTAGCTTGTCCAGACTTACCCCTCAATTGATCCAATTTGTAGTCCTCAGTTAGGCCTTGCATGTGCAATTTAGGCTGTTCCGCCAGTATTTGCCTAGTTTCTTCAACTAGTATTTGCCTAGATTCTTCCACTAGTATTTGCCTAGAATCTATTACTAGTTTCTCCCTAGACTCTACCACTAGTTTTTGTCTGGGCTGATCCACTAATATTTGCCTAGACTCGTCCACTAGTATTTGTCTAGGCTGTTCCAATAGTTTTTGTCTAGGCTGTTCTACTAGTTCATGTCTGAGCTGCTACACTAATAGTTGCCTAGACTCGTCCACTAGTTTTCGTCTAGGCTGTTCCAGTACTTTCTGTCTAAGCTGTTCGACTAAGCAAATAAACTCTTCCACTAGTATTTGCCTAGGTTATTCCACTAGTTTCTAATTAACTAGTTTTTGTCTAGACTCTGCCACTTATATTTGCTTAAATTCTTCCAATAGCTTATGTATAGGCTGTTCCATTAGTATCGGTGTAGGCTGTTCCACTAAGATCTGATTAGTTGATGATTGATGATGTCCTACTGAACATTGATGTGCCTGAAAATTCGAAAAATTTCGGAAACTAATTCAAATTTATTATAATTTTCCAAAATTTAAAAATTTTCGTTTTGACGTTGACATTCCGTTCGCGAATTTATGTTATGCGAATGTAAGCGTTTAATGTTTTTAATGTAAGCGTATGGTGAGAATGCAACATTCAGAAAAGTGACGGTTTTATTTAGTTTTTCAAAGATGTAAAGGTATCCCAATTTAAGCAGCCAATCGACATCATTGAAGTTTTGAATAAAATGCTTTTCTGTAAATGTAACTACTAGTGCATCTTTTAGTTCAAATCCTCCTTCTACTATAGCTCTACAGCCCAAGGTTGGGCCTTGGCCTCCCTCAATTTATTCCTCCAGGCGCTTCTGTCCATTGCTATCGTCTTCCAGCCTCTAATCCTTCCCTACCCTCTGGCATCTTCTTCTACCGCGTCCCATTGTTTCCGTGGTCTGCCCCTCAGTCTCTTCCCTACCATTTTTCCTTGGAGGGCCCGTTCTGGCCGTCTTTCCTCATCCATTCTTGTGATGTGGTCTGAGCATTGTGACCACTGTATCCTTGCATATGCGGATACTGGCGGGTATCCGCAGCCAAACAATGTGAGGTAGCTAGGATCATGTTTCCTTATTGTTCATGGGATTACCTTTTGATCGTGAGTTACGTTTTCACGAACTGAGGCAGACGAACTTGAATGATTGAGATTCGCAGGTGTCTGCTTGGATATTTCGTTTCCTCCGACGGTGCTGGTTGTAATTGAATCAGTACAGTGAGTTCATCACCTTATCCTTTTTGAAGACTCCGATTTTAGCCAATTGTCCATAATTCTTCATTAAAAGTAGGAACTCAAATTCGTTTCCTCCTCTTGTAATTTTCTTTTAATTTTTTTTTTTTACTTTTCTTGATTATTGCTGCGGCACCCCAGACATACGCTCGCGGCACCCAGTTTGAGAACCACTGATCTAGAGTCTAGAGAGATTGTCTAGAACATACGTAGTAAGTAATCTACTGCAAGTTGTCATTTATTCGTGCCTTATCAATTGAGAAAAACTGAATTTTGATGTTCTAAACCTCAACTATACAACACGAAAGCTTGCTAATTATCACAATTAGAAGAACTATATGGCAAAGCTAAGATAGTCAATAATTATCGCGATCTTGGAACGCAATCCCAGCCGCAATATTTATAAACTTACACGTCCGATTACATTATTAATAAATATTGACTCTGATATTCTCAGTACTAGACGACAAAATATTATTTGTACAAAATGTTTTCACATGTTTCTACAAAACATCCAAAATTAATAAAACAAACAATTGAATAAAGCCCAAAGACAAAATACAGCTGCTCTACGAAGCTCTGTTTTATAGCCACAATGGCAAATTGCAGTAAATTTTAACTTTTATTAGAAGAAGCAGAAGTAAATTCCACCACTCGCTCGCTGGTCATTGTTTTATTGCAAGGTCGGCAAATAGCAGTAATTTTAAAAAGATTCTTCATTTCCTTCTAGGGGATGAATCTATCTACTTATCTATCGAAGCATTAAAAAAATTCCCAAGAATAATTGCATTTCACGATGACTACAAAATGTTTTTTTTTTAAAATTAATATGAACAAGACGTTTCTTACTACATCCATGTTTTTAGACCAGTTTAGGGCGGCGTAAAACATAGTGGATTGTGTAAACTATACAGACAAGACTAGACAGACAAGACGGATAGATTCAGAGAGGACTAGGCGAGAAAGCTTATTTTTTCTCAAAAAATGGGTTAGAATAGAAGAAATGCGTTGGCATATGCTCTGGTGCAGCAGCAATGACCGGCAAGATTTCAGGATTTATATCTGAGTTTGCCTAAATGCAAGACGTATTATCCAAAGATAACATTTATTTTAAAAAAATGGAGAAAGAGCTATATGAAGTATTAAATGTGTCAACACACTATGAAAAACACCAAGCGAGTTCAAGAAGATTATTTCGCATTTTATGAAAAGAAATGGTATCGGATCATGAGAGTATATCAGATTATACAGAAATAAAATAAAATTTAAATCCCAAGCACAATTTGAAATGAATTTGAAATCTCAAAATGTTTCAGAAGCATTGGCCTAATAGATGGTGAAAATGATTTTGGAAAACAAACTTATTAAAGCGAAATATAGCTTGAATATATAACTATATTCAACCTGTTCGTAGGCTCAATAATATTAAGTCTTATTAAGACAACTATGACAAATGCTATGTTGGAACAACTACTTCTGGGCTTATATCACATAGGATATTGAATTATTCAACATAGATTTGCATGTTATTACTAGTCCCAGTCAACAGAACTAGAGAAATGACATTGTTTTTAAGATAATTTCTTTTTATTTTAATTAAGTCAATAGCCATCTGCAAACGCGTTTCGAGATCTATCTCACATTAGTGCAGCTCTGATTTTTTAATCATAAATTGGAATACACTTACATTAGAACTTCAAGCTAATTGAAACACAATTATATTGAACTTCAAGATAATGTAAGTAAGATTCTTTATTTTATTTGTAGATTCTTTACAAACTTTACATGATTAATTTGCGTATGTTTAAAACTAAAACCAAATTTTCTTTATATACTTTATGAGTTGGCGGCTCACTATGCAATAGTTCTGTGAACAAAATTTAAAAATCTATATCAATAAGAAATTTATAGCCTTTTGAAATAAAAATCTTACCCAGATTCTTTATGGCTGAAAGTTATTGCCAGGTTCACACGGGATGAATTTTTCATTATTTCCTTTATGTTTAAGGACAGTTTAAGGTATTTTACTTTCAAATCACTTGAGCTAGAAAATTTGCTCTTGTATTAGGTTAGTAATTAATTTTTGTAGTATATTACAAAAAATAGTCAATTAGTAAATTAATCAACTGTTGTACGCAAACATCAACTTCTCTTGTCAATTGGTTTGGGTTCAACTCATGTTGTATCCACACTCCATATTTCCATATCTTGCCTAAATCATGGAAATTTCTTTCTACGGACGTCTGAGAGAAATTAATCCGAGGTAGATAAAACGAGTCGTTAATCTGGGGTCTTCTTCAATAAGCCGCAACAGATATTCCAAATTCACCTCTAACAGTCTTCCTGGGTGAGGCTCGTTTTCAAGCTTGAAGTCACCTTTCTTGAAGCTAGGAACCAACTCGCACCACATTGCGCACCGTTGCACATTCGTTTCTTTGTGGCCCATAGGAAATTCGTGAAGTAATAAAAGTATAAAATCTTTTGAGATCGATTTTTTTCACAAATCGAACTAATTATGAACTAATTATATGACTGCTAAATAGAGACGTTCACCTCCTTTATAACTTTAATCACAGAAATTTCTTGAAATTTCTGTGATTAAAGTTATAAAGGAGGTGAACGTCTCTATTTAGCAGTCATATAATTAGTTCATAAATATATGAACTTGGGATTTTTTTTAATGCTTCGATAGATAAGTAGATAGATTCATCCCCTAGAACGAAATGAAGAATCTTTTTAAAATGACTGCTATTTGCCGACCTTGCAATAAAACAATGACCAGCGAGCGAGTGGTGGAATTTACTTCTGCTTCTTCTGATAAAAGTTAAAATTTACTGCAATTTGCCATTGTGGCTATAAAACAGAGCTTCGCAGAGCAGCTGTATTTTGTCTTTGGGCTTTATTCAATTGTTTTTTTTTAATTTTGGATGTTTTGTAGAAACATGTGAAAACATTTTGTACAAATAATATTTTGTCGTCTAGTACTGAGAATATCAGAGTCAATATTTATTAATAATGTAATCGGACGTGTAAGTTTATAAATATTGCGGCTGGGATTGCGTTCCAAGATCGCTATAATTATTGACTATCTTAGCTTTGCCATATAGTTCTTCTAATTGTGATAATTAGCAAGCTTTCGTGCTGTATAGTTGAGGTTTAGAACATCAAAATTCAGTTTTTCTCAATTGATAAGGCACGAATAAATGACAACTTGCAGTAGATTACTTACTACGTATGTTCTAGACTTTATAGCCGACTCACTGAAGTTACCACTGAACCAATCTCTCTAGACTCTAGATCAGTGGTTCTCAAACTGGGTGCCGCGGCACCCTGGGGTGCCGCGAGCGTATGTCTGGGGTGCCGCAGCAATAATCAAGAAAAGTAAAAAAAAAATTAAAAGAAAATTACAAGAGGAGGTAAACGAATTTGAGTTCCTACTTTTAATGAAGAATTATGGACAATTGGCTAAAATCGGAGTCTTCAAAAAGGATAAGGTGATGAACTCACTGTTCTGATTCAATTACAGCCAGCACCGTCGGAGGAAACGAAATATCCAAGCAGACACCTGCGAATCTCAATCATTCAAGTTCGTCTGCCTCAGTTCGCGAAAACGCAACTCACGATCAAAAGATAATCCCATGAACAATAAGGAAACATGATCCTAGCTACCTCACATTGTTTGGCTGCGGATACCCGCCAGTATCCGCATATGCAAAGATACAGTGGTCACAATGCTCAGACCACATCACAAGAATGGTTGAGGAAAGACTGCCAAAACGGGCCCTCCAAGGAAAAATGGTAGGGAAGAGACTGAGGGGCAGACCACGGAAACAATGGGACGCGGTAGAAGAAGATGAAAGAGGGTTGGGAAGGATTAGAGGCTGGAAGACGGTAGCAATGGACAGAAGCGCCTGGAGGAATAAATTGAGGAAGGCCAGGGCCCAACCTTGGGCTGTAGAGCTATAGTAGGCGGAGGATTTGAACTAAAAGATGCACTAGTAGTTACATTTTCAGAAAAGCATTTTATTCAAAACTTCAATGATGTCGATTGGGATACCTGCTTAAATTGGGATACCTTTACATCTTTGAAAAACTAAATGAAACCGTCACTTTTCTGAATGTTGCATTCTCAACATACGCTTACATTAAAAACATTAAACGCTTACATTCGCATAACATAAATTCGCGAACGGAATGTCAACTTCAAAACGAAAATTTTTAAATTTTGGAAAATTAAATTAAATTTGAATTAGTTTCCGGAATTTTTCGAATTTTCAGGCACATCGTCGAACAGAAGCCTCATCATCAATCATTAACTAATCAGATCTTAGTGGAATAGCCTACACCGAAACTAATGGAACAGCCTAGACATAAGCTATTGGAAGAATTTAAGCAAATATAAGTGGAAGAGTCTAGACAAAAACTAGTTAATTAGAAACTAGTGGAATAGCCTAGGTTCAACTCATGTTGTATCCACACTCCATATTTCCATATCTTGCCTAAATCATGGAAATTTCTTTCAAAGGACGTCTGAGAGAAATTAATCCGAGGTAGATAAAACGAGTCGTTAATCTGGGGTCTTCTTCAATAAGCCGCAACAGAGATTCCAAATTCACCTCTAACTGTCTTCCTGGGTGAGACTCGTTTTCAAGCTTGAAGTCACCTTGCTTGAAGTCACCTTTCTTGAAGCTAGGAACCAACTCGCACCACATTGCGCACCGTTGCACATTCGTTTCTTTGTGGCCCATAGGAAATTCGCGAAGTAATAAAAGTATAAAATCTTTTGAGATCGATTTTTTTCACAAATCGAACTAATTATGAACTAATTATATGACTGCTAAATAGAGACGTTCACCTCCTTTATAACTTTAATCACAGAAATTTCAAGAAATTTCAAGAAAAATCTAGAGCGCGTCAGAAAAAAATATAACAAAAATTAATTGCCAACCTGATATCTGTTGATAACTTATTATTGCCGTGGTATTATTCACCCTGGGCAATGACAGTTTGAGAACTTCCGGTCTAGACGACTCAGTTATAATATAAAATGTTTCTTCGCTGAAATATTAAACTGCTTGCATATTTTAAATTTTCATTAGTTCAATTAATTAGTTCAAAAAATTTCTTGCATATTTTATATTTTCATTAATTCAATTAATAATTCAATTAGTCAGTTCAATTAGTTCAAAAAATTTCTTGCATGATTTATATTTTCATTAGTTCAATTAATTCAATTAGTCCTAAAAAATCTATATAAACAATCGCGCGTTTACATTACCATCTATAAAAGATTAAATTTGTTATTAAATATTATTAGCTTACATCTATAATAAAGTTTAAAATAAGTTTTTAAAAGTCCGTTATTAAAGTTTAACATGAACGAGCAGATTTCAGAAACATAAAACTATTTCCGGAAAACAAAACATTCAAAAGACAGCAAGTAAACAAGTACACAGCACCCAGTCTCACCATTAAACGCTCCAACGGTACACTGGCTGTGGGTAACAGGGAAAACTGTGTAATACTAGCAGAATACTTTCAACAGCTATATATACAAGTGTGGTAAACCAACAGGGAAACTAAACTACACACTAATACAACACAAAACCCAGACTCTCTACCGCCGGATGAAGGTGAAATTAGGAAAGCTATCCGCGAGCTCAAAATCAATAAAGCATCCGGAGAAGATGGCGTTGTAGCAAAACTATGGAAGCTGTGGCCGAATAATTTATTTCACAAACAACCAAACTATTTCAAAACGTGTGCATGGACGAAGTTATCCCGGACGATTAGCTAGTGGCTCTAATTCACCCGTAACATAAGAAAGGTGAAAGAGCAGAGGTCAGTAACTACAAGTTACTGTTCAGTAGATTGTAGTCACAAATCGATTCCAAACTCGGCGAGTGCCAAGGGAGCTTTAGGAGATACAGATCATGTATAGAGCAAATACTAAGTTTGAAAATGGTATTGAAATACTACTTGAAAAAAGAAAAATTCTTCGTTTCTCGGATTTCTTCGTTTCATTTATCGACTTTCAGAAGGCATACGACTCAATAGACCGGGAAACTGTTTTTAACACACTGCAAGAATACCAAGTAGACCAAAAGACCATTAACTTAATTAAGCTAACGTTAAGCAACTACAATCAAGTGTCAAAGTGAGAGGCTATCTCCTTCAACAATCTCTCTGTCAACAATTCTATTTAACGTGGTCTTAGAAAAGGTGGTGAAAACATTATGGGAGCATAATAAGTCGTTTGTTAAAATTAGAACAGAAAAAACAAACGTCAAAATCCATAGCCTAGCATTCGCGAACGATCTAGCGAAATAGGAGAAAGAGGCTATATTCAGATCAACTAGTTGGAGACAGTGGAGAAAGCGGGCCTTCAGATCTTCTTTGCCAAAACAGACATTATGATCAATGTAAAGAACTATACAAAAAAGTATATCAAAACGAAGTACGGCAGGGTGAAAGTGGCAAGTAAGTTTAAATATTTTGGAGAAATAATCAACCCGACAGGAACAGATGAGCAAACAATAGAACTAAAGAAGCACAAATTTACAACAACTACTTTTCCTCATCAGAAACATATCATCATCCAGCTATACTTGTCCACTGTTGGACATAAGTCTCCTGTAACAACTTCCATCCTCCTCTGTCCCATGCCGCTCTCATACAGTTGGGATGGATACGCTTAAGCTCGTGTGACCATCGAGTGGGTGGTCTTCCTCTATTTTGGAATGCATCGTTACGCGGTGTCCACTCCGTCACCCTTCTCGACCATATGTCATCACTGACTCTGGCCAGGTGTCCCGCCCAATTCCATTTAAGGTTGGCAATTCTCTCGATTGCGCAGGTTACTCCACTTCTTCCCCTTACAGTTGCGTTGAGAACTTTGTCTTTGTCTCTTTGTCAGAGACAGACCCAGCATTGCTCTCTCCATTGCTCTATGTGCTATTTTGATTTTGTTATCTGTGCGATCTGTTAGGGTAAATGAAAGTGACCACACGTCCAGGTCAATTAGAAAATTAATCAACAGTTGTACGCAAACATCAACTTTTTTTGTCAATTGGTTTTGGTTCAACTCATGTATTCACACTCCATATTTCCATGTCTTGGCTAAATCATGGAGATTTCTTTCTACCGACGTCTGAGAACAATTAATTCGAGGTAGATAAAACGAGTCATTAATCTGGGGTCTTCTTCAATAAGCCGCAACCGAGATTCCAAATTCACCTCTACCAGTCTTCCTGGGTGAGACTCGTTTTCAAGCTTGAAGTCACCTTTCTTGAAGCGAGCGAACCAACTCAATCATCGTACTGCATATTGCGCACGGTTGCACATTCGTTTCTTTGTGGCCCATAGGAAATTGGCGAAGCAATAGAAGTATAAACTCTTTTGAGATCGATTTTTTTCACAAATCGAGCTAATTATGAACTAATTATATGACTGCTAAATAGAGACGTTCACCCCTTTATAACTTTAATCACAGAAATTTCAAGAAATGTATCGAAAAATCTGGCGCACGTCAGAAAAAAATATCACAAAAATTAGTTGCCAACCTAATATCTGTTGATAACTTATTATTGCCGTGGAATTATTCACCCTAGGCAATGACAGTTTGAGAACTTCCGGTCTAGACGACTCAGTTATAATATAAAATGTTTCTTGGCTGAAATATTAAACTGCTTGCATATTTTACATTTTCATTAGTTCAATTAATTAGTTCAAAACATTTCTTGCATATTTTATATTTTCATTAGTTCATTTAAATCAATTTGTCCTAAAAATCTATAGAAACAATCGCGCGTTTGCATTACCATCTATAAAAGATTAAATTTGTTATTAAATATTATTAGCTTACATCTATAATAAAGTTTAAAATAAGTTTTTAAAAGTCCGTTAAAGTTTAACATGAACGAGCAGATTTCAGAAACAGAAAACTATTTCCGGAAAAACAACACTGTTTTACAAAGCATTCAAAAAACAGCAAGTAAACAAGTACACTGCACCCAGTCTCAACTTTAAACGTTCCAACGGTACACTGGCTGTGGGTAACAGGGAAAACTGTGAAATATTAGCAGAATACTTTCAACAGCTATATATACAATTGTGGTAAACCAACAGGGAAACTAAACTACACACTAATACAACACAAACCCAGACTCTCTACCGCCGGATGAAGACGAAATTAGGAAAGCTATCCGCGAGCTCAAAATCAATAAAGCATCCGGAGAAGATGGCGTTGTAGCAGAACTAAAGAAGCTGTGGGCGAATAATTTATTTCACAAACAACCAAACTATTTCAAAACGTGTGGATGGACGAAGTTATCCCAGACTATTGGCTAGTGGCTCTAATTCACTCGTTACACAAGAAAGGTGAAAGAGCAGAGGTCAGTAACTACAACTTACTGTTCAGTAGATTGGAGTCACAAATCGATTCCAAACTCGGCGAGTACCAAGGGGTCTTTAGGAGAAACAGATTATGTATAGAGCAAATTCAAAGCTTGAAAATGGTATTGAAATACTACCTGAAAAAAGCAAAAAAGGTTTCTTCGTTTCAATTATTGACTTTCAGAAAGCATACGACTCAGTAGAACGAGAAACTGCTTTTAACACACTACAAGAATACTAAGTAGACCAAAAGACCATTAACTTAATTAAGCTAACGTTAAGCAACACCGTATCAAAAGTCAAATTCCAAGGGGAAGTTAGCAAACCTTTCCTGATAAAAAACAGGTCTAAGACAAGCAGATAGCCTGTGATCAATTCAATTTAACGTGGTCTTAGAAAAGGTGGTGAAAACATTATGGGAGCATAATAAGTCGTGTGATAAAATTAGAACAGAAAAAACAAACGTCAAAATCCATTGCCTAGCATTCGCAGATGATCTGGCCTTCTTTGCGAAATCCGAGAAACAGGCTATTAGTCTGATCAAACAGTTAAAAGAGAGAGCAGAGAAAGCAGGCCTTTACATCTCCTTTGCCAAAACAGAAATCATGACCAATGTTTAGAACTGTAGAAAAAAATCTATTAAAACGAAGTGCGGCAGTGTAAAAGTGACAGACAAGTAAGTTTAAATATCTTGGAGAAATAATCAAACCGAGAGGAACAGATAAGCAAACAATAGATCTAAAGAAACACAAATTTGAACAACTGACTTTCCTCATCACAAACATAGAATATAATAAGCGAAATCTGTCAATAAATGCTAGGACACTATTGCGCTCCTGTGAGACCGGTACTTCTATGTGGTACATAGCCTATTAGTCTCAGTGGTATGGAAGGCTTGCTCAAAATAGACAGAAAATTACTTCGAACAAAATATGGACCACGAATAATTGAGAGAGAGTATAGGCTAAGAGCAAATATATGAAGGGATAGACGATCTAGAAATCACGATCAAGAAACGTAGACTTCAGTTCTATGGCCGTATGGTAAGAAAACTCCTGATAGATTAAATAGGGTACATTCAGAAAGAATGAAGAACTACCGGTAAGGAAAACAAACACAAAACACCGTATGAGATGATTTTTGCGTGGTCCAAGATGGCCTATTCTCGAAAAAATAAAAAAGTTTAAAAACCCACAGGCAAAATTAATTCTTTCAAACAAAATTCTGTCTGTTGTCAGAATAAAATGTACAAGAACCTAGACGACAAAAATTTAGATTTCTAGACTCTAGATCAGGCATGTCAAACTCATATGATATTGCGGGCCACATTTTCTATTTTGTTCTAAGTTGGGGGCCGCATGTTTTTACTGTTAAAAAAATTATTAAAATACGATTGTTAGAATTATTATATTATGTATTTATTAGACTCAATGTTTTTTAACTAATCTAAAGATATTTTACATTTTATTGTATATTATTACATTTATAGACATTTTACATTTCATGAGCTGTTGCAATTGTTAAATTTGTTTAATTATGTTGATCTGTTAATCTTGACCTTTCTGAATTTTTGTTATTTTAGAATTTATTTTAATTTTGGTGATTTAAGCAATATATATTGACAGCTTTCAAAGTGAGATAAGTTTTTCCGTAGCTCTATAATATTATTAAGTTTTTTTAAGACTACAAAACAAATCTCATGTTGACACACAACATATATTTGTATGCTATTTACTAGCCCTTAGTTCACTTTCGTGGCACTAAACAAGAACCAGACAAATGATATTGTTTTTAAGATCACATCTTTCTATTTAACCCAAGTGAATAGCCATCTGCAGACGCGTTTCGAATGTTATTTATCTGGTTCTTGTTTTGTGCCACTAAAGTGGACTAAGAACTAGTAAATAACAAACAAATATCTGTTGTGTGTCAACATTAGATATGTTCATAATCGTAATAAGACTTAATACTATAGAGCTATGGATAGGTTGAATATATTTATATATTCAAACTATAATCCGCTTTAATTAGTTAGTATGATTGTATCTATAATTAGTTTGGTTTCACCCCAATATTCAATTATCTTTTTCTATTTGTTTTTCTAGTAATAATTTTTGTTTGAATGCGTTAATATTATTAAATGGTGTTGTAACAACAGGATTTTTACCTTAAAGCTTAAGATTAAGTTGATTAAGATCACTTGCAATATCAACTGAAAAAGCCAAGTCCTTTGACCATCTTTTAATTCAGTACATTAACAAAAAAAAAATCAAAGAAAATTATGATTTCCTCGAGCAAATTGAAGAATCGTTTATGACTCGAAAGTTATCGAACTTCCATATAATATGGTAGATCGGTGTATTTACATTCTATATCTTCCAAAAATAATGCAAATCAACGATGTTTAAGTCCACGTGCTCGAATATAAATTACAATTTTGGTGACTATTTTTAAAACATGTCCGATATTTAAAACTTTGGAGCACAGTACTTAATTGGTGAATAATACAATGAAAATGTTAATTATTACTACCATGCTGTTTAAATGCCTCTTTTAATCTCGTAAAATCTCCTTTAGTAATTCCGGTCATGGTAGGTGCACCATCAGTTGGAGGTGCACCAACTTTTCCAATGGTAACTTATGCTGCTTCAAAACTTCAAAGCGCATCAAAAATAGCAGCTCAGGTAGTTGTATTATGCATAGGACAGACTTACCAAAGTTCTTTACTTACTTTTAAATTAACATCGCATCCGCGAATAAAAACGGCCAGATGAGCGATATTTCGAATATCTGTACTTTTACCAATTGCTACAGAGTTGGCTTGAAATGTTGATATTTACATACACTTTCAATTTTTTTAATTTGTGCTGGACATAATACATCCACCGTTTATCAAACAAAAAATGCCTCGGCAGGCCGCAATCTCTGTATTGTCGGGCCGCGTGTTTGACATGCCTGCTCTAGATTATAATTTATATTACATTGAATTTTTTCGTGGCATTTTGAGCATTGTTTACTTTTTACTGGAGGCAAGTCGCTAGTCTAACCTCAAAATCCTCAACCTGGAGGACCAGTTGCCACGAGTCAACACAGCAACTTTACCAAAATAAACTCAGTTAAAAAATAAGAGCACACTCAGTGCGGTACGATCAAGATTTGAATAAAAACTGCACAACACTAAAACAAAACATCGAGGGAGCGGCCAAAGTGGCCCTGGGTACGAGAAGCACCAGATCAAAGACAAAGGCCAGTAACACAGCGTGGTTCTGCCAATAAGTCAAAACTAAATGCAAGGAGAAGAAAACAGCATACCTTGAATATAAGAACAAACAAACAGAAGAAGCATTCCAATACTTTAAGAACATAAGAAACAAAACGAAGAGCTTGGTAAGGAAAACCAAGGAAGAATATTGGCAGCGATTCAAAAAATCAATGGATCGAGATTTCTGTGAATTGCAAAAACAAATCTGGAGACTAATAAGGAGCTCACGCAGAGAAATAAATGAACTAACAGATAATCATGGCACAAATACCTCACAGAGCTGTACAAAGAAACGAGGAAACACAAACCACAGATCGCCGACGCAGCGCTGATAAGAGTGGAGGACGGAACCATCATCACAAGAACTGACGCCACGGCAGCCCTAAAAAAATCAAAAACCGGAAGAGTCCGGGTCCGGACGGAATAAATAATGAACTCATAAAGTATGGAGGCGACACCCTAGAACACGAAATAACAATGCTATTCAGTAAAATGCGGAGCGAAAGCAAAATCCCAGACGAGTGGAGAATAAGCACATCGATATTACTGTTTGAAAAGGAACATAAAACCGACCCGGCCAACTACAGAGCCATCAACCTCTTAACCCCTTGACATTCGAATAAAATGCGCGTTGACGTGTCCATATACATGTGATCTTATCACAGATACATAACGTCTTAGAGACGTCATAGTATGTCAAGGGGTTAAGCAGCACCTTGAAACTGCTGACAAAGATTATAACAGATACGATTAATACGATAAGATCGACATAATTAGCCGATGAACATCAAGGCTTTGGATCAGGAAGGTCCTGCAACGATGCCGTATTCGCAATGAGACAGATAGTTGGAAAGTCGATAGAATACAACCGACCCGCTTATATATGTTTTGTAGAGCTAGAGAAAGTCTTTGACAGAGTGCAGCTCGGGGATGACATAATATACTGCATAAAAGGCAAATACCATACGACCAGATAAAACTAATAAACGACATATTTTCATCGAAATCAGTAAGAGCAAGGGTTAATAACCAAACCACGGCGGTAATACCAATAGAACAGGGCATAAGGCAAGGCGACTCCTTGAGCCCAACACTGTTTAATATAATTTCTGACGAAATCATAGCCAGCCATCACTAGCCGGGGTAAAGGTTACCCAATGGGCACTAAAAACATTTCAATTATCTGCTATGCAGACAATGTAGCGATCATCGTCGACAGTGAGGACAACCTCCAAAAACTGCTACACACGTTTAATCAGATAGCCAAATAATTGAGCATGGCCATATCAACACATAAAACGAAATGCCTGACAACATCTAAGGTCCCAATACCATGTAAATTAGATGTAGATGGCCAAATTAACTTTTGGGGATATAGAAGCAGGCGTCAAGCTACAACCCATGAAATCATCAAGAATTGCTGGATGCCCAAACGGGGTCATTTTTAAAAACAAATACCTAAACGCTCACACGAAATCACGCATCTACAAGACTGTAATCAGGCCAATAGCCACATACACAGCAGAAATTCGCCCTGTGACAATAACAACACTTCCAAAGAATACTGTAGAGCGTGGAAATGTCGGTGATATGAAAGATCAATAATAAAATCTTAATGGACAGGATGAGGAGCACGGAGCTAAGGCAAACGTCCGACGAACAACCCATAAACGACTGGGTAGAAAGAACGAAAAGAAATGTGGTGATCCTCATCCTGTCCATTAAGGTTTTATTGTTGATCTTTCGTATCACGGACATTTCCATGCTCTCCAGTATTCTTTGTGTTGTTGTTGTCACAGGGCCAGTTTTTGCTATATATGTGGCTATTGGTGTGATTACAGTCTTGTAGATGCGTCATTTCGTGTGTGTTTAGTTATTTGGTGATGATCGCAGCCACGTGGACCGGATGGACAGCACTACGCTGGTCCGAATAGCGGGATAATTCGGCAAGAGGGAAAAGAAGCCCAGGGAGACCCAGAAAGCGGTGGAGCGACAATAGGCCCCACCTTGACAGACCATAGTGATGGACGAACAGGCAGGCCTGCCTATAATGAGATAAAGAAGAAGAAGAAGACATTAAACTTGAAGCACATAATTAGGTTGATACATTTTTAAGTCTGAAACTGCGTTTTCGAATTTTTCTTTCCCATACTAGAAAATACTGCAACTACCCAACGAGACAAATTGTCGTATAAATTGTACAACAAAAATTGAAAATTTCATTTGAATATTTGATTTTGAAGAATTTTTACTTAATTGTGAAACTTTTAAATGATTTTTCGCAATAGTCAAATTGAAAAGCCAGTCTCTCAACTCTCGCTAAAGATAATTAAAAACGGATCACGGAATAGTTTTCTTGGAATTAATTACATTTCAATTTCCGGTTTAAAATTCTTTCTTTTCCAAGATCCCTGCCTATATATGTAAATTCTTGAAATTTCGCTCGATTTTAGTAATCATGAGTAAGCATTGCTCTTAGATTTAAAACATTACATCTGCATGATATCAATTGATACCGATTATTGCCGCCTCTCTTATTTCTTGTTTCCGGTTTCTGTGGTTTGGTTAAATAGATTCTTTCGTGTGGTAATCAAATAGCGACGCACACAAATCAAATGGAGCGCACTAATCAGTCCATTTGTGCCCTCGGGTACAGTCTAGGGATCCCTTGATCTATACTTACAATTAGATAAATAGAACTTGTGTAGTAGTACAAAATCAGTCTCATCAATCACTTTATTTGAAATTTAGTAGAATAGATTAGAATACGACGTGGTGGATAGAACTTGCTTCCAAACTCGTTTGCCAAATTATATAGAATATTATTCTTCTTAATTTGGCAATCGTAGATATTGCAATCTAATGAGTTCGATATAAAATTGGATTCTAGTAAAGAGTGTATACAATAATCTATAAAAAATCATATTTTGTATAATACTTTATGTCCTCTCTAAATATATAAAGTGCGTCGATATAATTTTATTTGCATTTGAAATAATAGAATTTGGCTATAATTATTTAATGTTTTACGTTGAATTCAAATTATTTCTTTTGTCTCAAATATATACAAAATAAATTCTTATTGTGGCATTGTCAATGAACTAATTGATATAAGGGGAACGCAAAGTTTATATCTGTCTCTATTTATTGTTGGAAGGATTAAATTTCTGTCTTCCTTTTTCTTCGTATTTTAAGCATTAAGACTTCTTGGTATGTGTATTACGCATTGGAAAAATATTTGAATTCTTGTTGCGCAACTCCAAACAGTTTTACTACCTATCGATATAGACAGCCACACATACAGATTTTAAAATATTCTATCATTTCCCCGCTAAGAATAAGTTACCAATAAAATAAAAAATCTATTAATCTATTAATATAGCTCAACAGTTCATCCTCAAATCTATTAATATAGATTATTATTAAAATCTATTCAAATTCACTACAAGTTGCTTTCTCTAGTCTTGTCTATCTAATTATGTCTATATAGTTTTATCTGTCTAGTCTTCTAGTATTGCGTGTTTATATCTAACTTTCAAGTGAGAAAAACCAAGTTTTCTCTATATTATATATAGGTACATTGGCATTGAAATTGACTCTATAGGTCTATAGGAGATTGTATATTTGGTGTATTTTGTGAAAACTAAAAAAAAAAGATACAAAAAACATTAGAGACCAATATTTTGGAAAACATTTTTTTATGATTTCCTTAAAAAAAATAACGTCATTAATTTCCAAAAAATTGTTTATTATTATTTTTCTTTTGATTATATCTCAGTTGATTCGAATACAACTTTATTGTATAATATTTCATTTTGTAGCCTATTAAAAACTAATTTAAATAATGTTAATATATGTTGAGATATAAGGAATTTATGAAAATGTTATGTATGCGTCAAAGTAAATTTTCAAATCTCATCTCAATCAGTTCCAATTCGATTGTAACGTGTAATATCCTATTTTGTAGATAATTTTATCAAGTTTAAACACATTATTAATTCATTTATATGTAATTAATATTTTCAGGGATATAAGGAATTTATGAAATACTTATGCGTCAAAGTAAATTTTCAAACGTCGATTATTACCTACCTAAGTATTAATACTCTTTACACGCTTTAAATTAATACTCCTTAATACTCCTTACAGGTATTAATATATCATTTTAAAGCTAATTTAATCTAGTTTAAGGATTCTATAAAGTCATTACAAAATTTCTTCTATTTTCAAAAAGATTGCCATTTTTCGTACACCATTTTAATTAGTTTTGTTTAGCTTCTATCTCACTCAGTTCCAATCACTGAAATATATACTAACGTTAGTATATATTTCAGTGGTTCCAATTAAATTATAACGTATAATAACAATTGGCAATGCGTAATATATCATTTTGTAGATAATTTATTCAAGTTTTAAGAAATAATAATTACTTTAAACAATTATGGCTAGCTTATGAATAATGAACAATTTTCTTATTTTTATAAGAAATAAACTCTTTAAACTAATCACACGTTTATCTAATATCTCAATTTAAACTCTCTTTTACTCGTTTATATAAAAACGTAAAAACTCGATAAAAAACTCGCAGCTCAAGACCAAAGGGCGGTAGAGCGTTTCATGTTTGAAGAGTCGCAAATGCATATGCCTAACATCAACTATGTCTAAACATCTTGGGCAGAGCCGCGGTCTAGTCTTGTCTGTCTAGTTTTGTTTGTCTGATATTGTTTGCCTAGCCTTGTCTATCTAATCTTGTCTGTTTAGTCTTTTCTGTCTAGCTATTTTCTGTGTGCCAAATCAAATCATAACATTTTATTTCATAATTTAAAGTTTACATACTATAAGTAAGAACAAAAATAATATAAACTTATTTGAAACTTGTCAAATATAAATATGAATAAAATAATATAACTTTATAATACTAAATTTACAATATTTACGTAGTTTTTTGCCTATTTTTTAAAAAGTTGTTAATTAAGTTAACAAGTTGTATGGTTCTATTTCAACAAGCATAGCTCTTATTTCTCTCTGAATGTTTTTCTTATCTCTGTTTATTCTGATATTCCTAGGTATTGTGTAAGTGTAAGGTTTATATTTGGTGGTAGCCTTTCTGACATTGTTAGATTATGTTTAGGTAAAGTAAATGTAATATTTCTTCCTCTTGTTCCATTGTCATTGGAGTTCTTGTAACTTTCGAAAAAGGTTTTGTGCTTAATTGTGAAACTTACGATTTCATAAACGTAGGTTCTAGTGACAGTTAAAATATTTGATTTTCTGAATATTCCACGGCATGATTGTTTAAGGGGCTATACCACTGTGACACTTTCAATAAAATCGTTGGTCTTATTTAACAGTTCACACTTTCAAGAATATCCTGTGAAAATTTCAAGGCCGTATCTCTAATACTCCCCGAATGGCAGCCTTCTAAAGCGCAACCGCTCGCAGGAATAAAATTCTGCACCTGCCTGGAGGCGATACATTTTTGGATTTGGAGGCAATACATTTTTGGAAAGTTTATTTTTTAATATTTTTCACTAAGTAGATCTTCCTTTTCTGAATTCTTCTGAATTTTTCTGAATTCGTATGAATTTTTTTGGATTTTTCTTATATTTTTGAAAAATATTTTTTCGATCATTTTTCGAAATTGGAAAAAAGGCAAAAAAAAAACTGGGAAAATTTAGGCGGATTCTGAAAAATCAATTCATTTATTTAAAACAAAAAAAAGAATAGGTTTTCCAAAAATTTGTTAAAAAACATTAGAAAAAATTCATTTGTTAATAACTTTTCAACATTATTATTATGTAAAAGCAATGTTTCCGACATCTTTAATATATATGAGATTTTTTTCAGATTTTTTGTCGTATTCAGAAGTATATGAGGTTGGGAAAATATAGTCCTTAACTTTAAGGGCGTTTTTCTCGAAATAGCATTTTTCAAATTCGCCTCTGTTGTAACTCAAAGAGAAATTGTCCGATTGACTTGAAATTTGGTCTGAGTACTCTTGAATATATTTACTATAACGTCAACTAGGATATTTTTGATTGGATGAAAATTGACGAGTTGGCATTAAAAAAACGACCATTTTTTTAGGCAAAAACACTGACTTTTTTTTCAAAACTACGCCATTTTGTCGGATTTTGATATTTTCCGGTAATCCTAGTTCATGGTACATAAAATACCTTCTAGTTTATCGACAAATTTTTTTTTCGGGTTCAGCTACTCAATCGGCTTCAAGGAGGGGGGCAGTGGAGGAGCGCATATGTCGCTTGGATGTTAATATTTTTCTATGAAAAAATTATGTAATGAAGATCAAATATAGCTAAATATGTTTTCAATTTCCTGAAACATTTAATTGAGTACTTTTCTTCCAAAAAAATCGCGAAAATCACTCAAATTTTCAGCGGTCACAGTGGTATAGCCTCTTAAAGGTTATTATTATTCATTATTCTAATAATTCTCTTCTGGATTTTAAAAATGTCTTGCATATCTTTCCCGTTGCCCTAGAACATTATAACAAATCGAAGATATGAGTGAAAGTTTGCATAATACACAATTCTTATAACGTTTAAGTTTAAACATCTCTGAAGTATTCTAATAGCGTATGTTGTCCTATTTATTTTTGCTTCTAGTCTTCTAATCTTTTTGGTCTTGTCTGTTTAGTTTTGTTTGTCTAGTCTTGTCTGTCTAATCTTGTCTGTCTAGTCTTGTCGCCCTAGTTCTGTGTGTCTAGTCTTGTGTATCTAGTCTTGTCTGTCTAGTCCAGTATAGCTAGTCTTGTCTGTCTAGTCTTGTTTGCCTAGTCTTATTTGTCTAGTCTTCTCTGCCTTTTTTTTGGGACGTAGTGGTTACCGACAAGTGCCCCCCCCCCCCTGAACTTCAGATCGCCACCCTAGGACCGCTTACGTACGTCCCCCGTACTCGCGCGAGATTAGGGGTTTAGGTGCTGGACTTCCAGTGTTTAATTTATTTCCTCCGCTTTTATTTTCTTTTCCATAATACCTCGTATGATGTTTTCATCCGAGGCCAATTTTGTGCGTTTTGCAGCATTGCAGGAACTAGTCCTTCTACATCCGGTCTCGCTCCCAATGATTCTTCAAGCTAAATTCTTTCTTGTTAATTTTTTGGGCATTCTAAAATCGTATGATAAGGGTCGTCATGCCTGTGATCACACAGCAAGCAATTCGTTTTCTCCCTCTTCTTGGCCCTCTCCAGTTCTCCAGGTATGCCATAAAACCGCCGACGTGAAAAGGCTTGTGTTAGGACATAACACATTTGACCATCTGCTCTTTCGCACCACTCTCTCACGTTTGGTATCAATCTATGTGTCCAACGCCTGACTGTGTCCAATTTCCATCTTGCCTGCCATCTCGCCATTATTTTTCCCGTGCCGCAGTTTTTGCTATCACATTTATTGTTTTGCTTTTGTCCAGTCTACACGCTTTGTATATTTCTTCTCTCTCACGGAGCAATAGGTCAATCGGCAGCATGCTAACACCAAGACAGCTGCAACAGAAACCATTCTAGATATGCGCAGACGACCCCTATCTCACATATCCTTTGAACAGCCATTACATTTTTTCTCATCGTCGTCCACTTCATAGCGTCAGCCCATATCTCCGCACCATACTGTAATTTTGAGTGTACGGCGCTGTTAAGGAACCTCCTTCTAGTCTCATTTAGGCTGCCGATGTAAGGCGACTTCGATGTAGCTGTTGACAAAGCCTTTTCAAGGTTGGTCCTAGCAAAGTGTTCAGTACCTATAAGTTATTCCGTCAATTTGCACTCACAGGTATCTCACTGATCTGCTCCATGCTATATTTTGTTTCAACCTATTTCCAGACTTGGTGGCACAAATTCTCGCTTCACTGTAATGAGCGCCGCCTCGGTCTCGTGTATCGCCAATTCCAATCCGTTCTCCTTGAACCACCTTGGTAAGTATACCCTTCTCCCAGTCTCGTTCAAAATTAGTTGTAGTGCTTTTGTTTTCCTTGCAGTTACTACCGCATTACAGCCATCACCTGCAAAACTCACATTACTCGAAGCCTCTGGTAGTTCTGGGTTGAGTAGTCCATCATATATAATGTTCCAGAGAAATAGTTCCGATCCCTGTGGAACACCTGCCGTTACTTCATAAATGTTAGGTCCTTCTTCGGTGCTGTTCATTAGGATTCTATCAGACAAATAGCTGATTGACTTTCTGTAACAAATATTCCCTTTTTCTTTTTTTGCCAACTCTTTGATTGTTTTATCCTATCTTGCTGTTTTGAAAGCGTTTTTATGTCAACGGTGACCAATGCGCAGAATTCTTTTCTTTTCCAGGGAACACTGTTAATTTCTTTTGCAGCCTTCACAACAGTAGAGATAGAGTAGAGACAAGAGTAGTGCGTCGATTATCAATAGCCCCTTTCGGAAGCCATACTGTCTTGGAGACCGCGCTACGCTTATGTGCGTTTCGAGTCCTTTCTCCAATAGTCTTTCGTAAAGTTTTCCTGCTGTATCCAGAAGACTAATTGGACTATAAGATGACGGCTCGTCTAGGGATTTCCCTTCCTAAGAAGAACCAAACGCTGTCTCTTCCACGTCCTTGGAAAGGCACGAAGACAACCATTATACGTTTATAAAAGTAGTTCTGGCCACACTTTCATTACCGCCACTAATACCTCATTAGGAATATTATCGTGACCATATTAAATATCGGGACGAATATTATCGGGACCATCGGGCGATTTTCCTATTTTCAACCATTTTGATGGTTGTAATTCATGGATTCTGAAGTCCTCTTTCGGTGTCCGTTCTGGTCGCTTTTCATGTTTTGAGAAAAGTGTCTTTATTATTTTTTCTATGCGTTTTGGACATAATATTTCAGAGGTCTAGCTCAGTGCTGCATAAACCGTGGATGCCCCCAAAGAGGTCGATAGACAATCTTTTTCGGTCCATAAAAAATTTAAGGCATTTCGTGTGTAAGTATTGGGTAGCAGTGAATAGTGAAATGCCAATATAAAGGAATTTAAAACAACAATGATATTTTCAAAGATAATTTTCTCAAAAAATAATTTGGGGATTTGTTTCAAATTTTGCGGAGGTATTGGAAGAGCTGTTTCGTAATATTTTGCAAATTTTGACAATATTTTAATATTTATTTCAGTAAATATTGTAGTTTTTCTTAAATTCCACCTTGAAAATCAGATTTTTAACCATTGCAATTTTCAAAATTAATTTTATCCAAAACTAATTTGAGGATTTGTTTCAAATTTTGTGAAGATGTTGGTGGAACTGTTCCGAAATATGTATTTAGTAAATTTTCCCAATTTTTTAACATTTATTTCAGCAAATATTGCAGTTTTCTTGTAAATTCCAGCCTGAAAATAAAATTTGTGAACATTGAAATTTTAAAACTTAATTATCTCAAAAACTAATTTGTGGATTTCTTTCAAATTTTGTGGAGATGTTGGTAGGTTATATTTACCAAATTTTCCCAATATTCCCTATTTCAGCAAATATTTCAGTTTGATTTAAATTCCACCTTGAAAATCAAATTTGTAAACATTGAAATTTTCAAACTTAATTTTCTCAAAAACTAATTTTGGATTTGTTTAATATTTTGTGCAGATATGCGTAGAGCTGTTTTGGAATAATTGCTCCTTTTTGAAAACTCCACCTTGACAAACAAATTTGTAAACATTGAAATTTTCAACCTTAATTTCCTCAAAAACTAATTTAGGTTAGGTTAGGTTTTTTTAGGTTAGGATTTGTTTCAACTTTTGTGGAGATGTTGTTAGAACAGTATGGGAATTACAATCACACGTTCACGTTACTTCTATCCAGGGGTCGCGATAAAATTGTTAGGTCGCAAATGAAAATAGTTCGCGAACCACTGGTCTAGCTGAATTTTTTTTATCGCTATCTTGAAAGGCAATCCCCAGCGATCATCATCTATTTAATAATAATAATAGACTTTTATTTACCAATAACGTAACGTAACATATTATAAACATATAAACATTTCTCGATTCTCGATTTGCTAAGTAGATATCTCGGAAACGGTTCCATATAATTAAAAACGGATTGCGGCATCGTTTTCAGAAGGTCATTTTCCTGTCAGTGCACTAAGATTGTAGGCCGGAAAATCACGACTTTCTGAGATCTCCACTAAAGCGCCGAAATTTCATAAAAATTTCTTCAATTTTTGCAGGCAAAAGTGAACCGAAAGAGCTAGCGAAATATAATTTGCATATCTGTAATCAACGGCAAAAATGCTTTCAGAAACGTTTTTAAATTTTGCTGTGCCTCAAAAAATAATGGTAAAAAAAAACGATTTTCTCGCATTTTGTCGTTTCCGCGGCCTGGACTTCCCGAGTCGATGGTATTTCTTAACTGAAAGCTTCCCAGGCAATATTATATACGTTTTACGGACTAATTTTTGGACGCTGAATCGATTGGTGAAGACTAGAAGTCTCTGTGGTGAGCGGTTCAAAAGTTATGACAGCGTCAAATCAGTAGGAAATGTGTGATTGTGTACAGCGAAAAAAGATATAAAATTTGATTGTTTGTTACTTTAGAGCGAAATAGACTGGAAAAGCACATCACATGTGCACTTTTCAGCACATCGAGTTCGTTCGTGTAACCAAAAAAAAATCACGAAAAAAATTCTCAAAAAAAATTTCGACAAAAATTTTCCATCATTTCGTTCGAAAAATACAGGCTTTTTCGGTTTTTTTCGATTTTTTCGAAAACGGTAAAGAGCAGCGAAATCGTTTTGGGCACACAGAAACTACACGACAAGATGAACAAGTCGATGTGTAAAATGTCCGGAAATATTCATTAATTCGGCGATAAATTTCAAACTGAAATTTACCCGATTCTCGATGTGCTAAGTAGATATCTCGGAAACGGTTGAATATAATTTAAAACAGATTGCGGCATCGTTTTCAGAAGGCCATTTTCACGTGAATACACTAAGATTGTCGGCCGGAAATTCACGACTTTCCGAGATCTCCACTAGAGCGCCGAAATTTCATAAAAATTTCTTCAATTTTTGCAGACGAAAGTGAACTGAAAGAGCTAGCGAAATATAATTTGTATTGTAGGATATCTGTAATCAGCAGCAAAAATGCTTTCAGAAACGATTTTAAATTTTGCTGTGCCTCAAAAAATAACGATTTTGAAAAAATCGTTTTCTCGCATTTCGTCATTTCCGCGGCCTAGACTTCCCGAGTCGATGGTATTTCTTACCTGAAATCTTCCCAGGGAATATTATATACGTTTTCGGACTAATTTTGGGACGCTTAATCGATTGGTGAAGACTAGAAGTCTCTGTGGTGAGCGGTTCCAAAGTTATGACAGCGTCAAATCAGTAGGAAATGTGTGAATGTGTATAGCGAAAAAAAATATAAAATTTGTTTATTTGTTACTTTAGAGCGAAATAGACTGGAAAACCGTTTTCAGCACTTCGATTTCCTTCGTGTAAAAAATTTTTACAAAAATTTTACATCATTTCGTTTAAAAATACATACTTTTTCGTTTTTTTTCGATTTTTTCAAAAACGGTAAAGAGAAAAAAAAATTAAATTTAAACCACAAAAAAAGTAAATAAATACAACAAATACAAGTTAGTAACTACATTATTGGACGGAGGCGAAGTTCAGTGATGAAATTGTTCTCCCACTTAACCCCCGGATTAAAATCAACTAAACTAAATAAATTAATGGATCATTCTAATATTAAGAAAAAATAAAAAAGTTCAAAATAAAAATAAATAAAGAAAACAACAGCAGCCCAGTCTCAAACATATTTAAAGACAAATGTGAAAGTATGTATAACACTGTTTAGGTATTATTCCATTATTGCTCATGCAGTAGTTTTAGTTTTATTTGCTTTTTAAAATGTCTGATATTTAGCCGTCTCATAGATTTAGGAAGTTTATTATAAATTTTGGCAATATTGAATGAAAATGATCTTTCAAAAAGTGCTGTTTTGTGAGCCGGTGGAGTAATCAATGACTTCCTCCTTATATTCAAATTATGGATATCAGTTCTATATCTGATTTTTCTATATAAATATGTGGGATATTGGTGAACTATAATCTTGTGAAAAGTCAGTGAAGCATGCACCATTCTTCACTCTCGATCTCGATCTCTTCATTCCCAGATTTGCAATCTCCTGCGTCCACCAATATACTGGGTTACGTCCTCTTAAAGAATCTCTGGACCTGGGCATGGCCGCATCAC
Organism: Phosphuga atrata; assembly: GCA_944588485.1. Taxonomy (NCBI): domain Eukaryota; kingdom Metazoa; phylum Arthropoda; class Insecta; order Coleoptera; family Silphidae; genus Phosphuga; species Phosphuga atrata. The sequence continues at coordinate 35,676,850 of OX155893.1, forward strand.
TAGTGTTGTCTGCCTAGTCTTGTATGTCTAGTCTTGTATGTCTAGTTTTGTCTGTCTAGTCTTGTCTATCTAGCCTTGTCTGTCTGGTCTTCACTGTCTAGTCTTGTCTGTCTAATCTTGTCTGCCTAGTCTTTTAAGTCTAGTCGTGTCTGTATAGTCTTGTCTGTCTAGTCTGTCTAGTCTTGTCTGTATAGTCTTGTTTGTCTAGTCTTGCCTGTCGAGTCTTGTCTGTCTAGTCTTGTCTCTCTAGACTTGTCTGTCTGGTCTTGTCTGTGTAGTCTGTCTAGTCTTGTCTGTCTAGTCTTGTCTGTTGAGTCTTGTCTGTCTGGTCTTGTCTGTCTAGTCCTGTGTGTCTAGTCTTGTCTGTCTAGTCTTGTCTCTTGAGTCTGTCTGGTCTTGTCAGACTAGTCTTGCCCGTCTAGTTTTGACTTCAGAGTCTTGTTTGTTTAGTCTTGTCTGTCGAGTCTTGTCTGTCTGGTTTTGTTTGTCTACTCTTGTATGTCATATTCTTGTCTGTTTAGCCTTGTCTGTCTAGTCTCGTCAGTCTAGTCTTGTCTATCTAGTCTTGTCTGTCTAGTCTTGCCTGTCTAGTGTTGTCTGTCTAGTATTGTCAGTCTAGACTTGCCTGTTTACATTTGTATGTCTGATCTCCTCTGTCTAGTCTTGTCTGTCTAGTCTTGCCTCTCCAGTACGGATGCCTATCTAGTCTTGCATATCCAGTCTTGTATGATTAGTCTGGTCTGTCAAGTCCGGCTTGTATTATTTATCTAGTCTTGTCTTTCCAATCCGTCTGAGTAATGATCTTTCCAATATCTTTTAATAAATTTCATTTTGTGAATTAATTCATTCGTTTATTTAATTTATACAATTTATACCTGGTTTAAACTTTTTGGAAGAAGATATAAATCTGTGGATTATTATAATGAATTTCCATGGGAAATTATGATTTTCTAAAATTTCGTGCCGAGGTCGCGGGGCAGACTTATTATGCAAAATCGAAAGGTTAAAGTGGTCACGATATGCAATTTTTGTTTCAAGAAAAGGGAAATAAAATCCAAATCAATGCTGAACGCAGCACGCAATATTGTTAATAATGCAATGTATAATAATAATGCATTAGAAGCAATAACATAAGTGGTTTTCAAGCATCGGAATTCAGGTTGATTTTGTTTTTGATTTGTATAAAAGTGCTCTCTGTAAAGAAGCGTTTGCTAACTGAACATAACATCCGATTGAGGATTACTTTGTTGTTTGTAGCTTTTGTTAAGTATCTCATTATTGCAAATTATGGCACAGTTTGTGCATTTAACGCCCAAGAGATAATACGCGTAATGTGAAGCCGAGATAAAGTTGATTATCTCGTATATATTCGTAAAATTTAAACGAGAAAATCCGTATTTTTAGCATAAAATTAAAATCCGAATATATCTATATTTTATGATGTAAAAATCGAACAGATTATCATTATCAACAATTACTCTTTTTTATGATGTTAACACTGAATCAGCAGAACATAAATCTTTCTTTTATCTACTAACTGTAACTGGTCGTATCACATAATGTTTTTACATTTAACTGTAATTTAACCATCATTTGATCAAATTTTAGTTGATTTCGTTGTTTTGAAAAACAATTGTCATGTATTTTTCTTTACTATTACAGGACCAATATTAAAATATTTTACTATTTAACATATTTTACTTGCATGATCAATAGACAGACAATTAGGACTCAAGGTAAACTTTATCTTGTTCTTTTGAAGAAAGATTTTTATTGAAAATTGTAAAAGACTAAACAACACTGTAATAGATGAAGTTTTAAACATTCTTTTTAAAAATCATTGAAACTTTGATTCGATTTGAATATTATCTTTTATTACATTACATTACATCACATGGAAGAATTGTGTACTATAACTACAGTTTAACTAGTTATAAATGTATATGGTGTGAACAGTTTATACTTTAGCTACAATGTAACTAGAAATTTAGAGTAAAAGTGCAAACAAAACATATATCTAATTTATTAATTAAAATTCATCTATTAAATAAACTATCCAAAATCAATGTTTTTCCGCACAATATTTCCTAAAATATTTATTTAGCTAAAAACTACAAATTTTCCCTTTCCAATTTCTTAATCAACTTCTTCGATCGTAGGTCCCTCCTGTCCTCCGGGATGTTCCCCTTTGTGCAGTTTCGTCATAACCGGGCCACAGACCTTTTGCACCTCCTTAAATTTATAATCAAACTCATCTTTTTCCGCCGTCTGATTTCTATCCAACCATGAAACGCACTCGTCGACACTACTCAAAATCTTCTTCTTGTCGCCCTCAGAAATCTTTCCCTTGGCATCCTCAACTGCTTGCTTCACACTATAAACATAACTTTCTAAAGTATTTTTACTAGCAATTCTCTCTCTGTGCTTGGCATCTTCCTCCTTGTACTCCTCTGCATCCGACAACATTTTCTCAATTTCCCTCTGGGAAAGCCTTCCCTTATCATTTGTAATAGTTATATTTTTAGATTTCCCTGTAGAATTTTCTTTAGCAGAAACATTTAAGATTCCATTAGCATCAAGATCGAAGGTAACGTCAATTTTAGGAACCCCACGTGGTGCTGGTGGAATTCCAGTTAGATCAAAAGTTCCCAACAAATTGTTATCTTTAGTCATGGCTCGTTCACCTTCAAAGACTTGGATAGAAACAGCATTTTGATTATCGGAATAAGTAGTAAAAGTTTGTGATTGTTTGCAAGGAATTCTCGCATTACGCTCAATAATTTTCGACATTACACCTCCAGCTGTTTCAATTCCCAAAGACAACGGGGTTACATCAACCAACAGAACATCTTGTATCTTAGAACTTGTGTTTCCGCTTAAGATTGCTGCTTGGACAGCAGCACCATATGCCACAGCTTCGTCTGGGTTTATGGACAGATTCAAAGATTTACCAGCGAAATAATTTTGAAGCAACGCCTGAATTTTTGGTATTCTTGTTGAACCCCCAACCAAAACAACATCATTAATATTTGCTTTATCCATCTTAGCATCCACCAATGCTTTTTCAACAGGTTCCAATGTTCCCCTAAACAAATCCGAATTCAACTCTTCAAATCTCGCTCTGGAAATCTTTGTGTAAAAATCAGAACCCTCGTATAAAGCATCAATCTCAATGTTCGCTTCAGTGCTTGAAGACAATATTCTTTTGGCTCTTTCAGCCGCTGTTCTCAGTCTCCTCAAAGATCTTGGATTCGACTTCAAATCTTTCTTGAATTTCCTCTTAAACTCATCCGCAAAATGATTAACCAAACGGTTGTCGAAATCTTCGCCGCCTAAGTGAGTATCACCAGCTGTTGATTTAACTTCAAACAAAGAACCTTCGTCGATGGTTAGAATGGAAACGTCGAAGGTACCTCCTCCTAGATCGAAGATCAAAACGTTTTTTTCCCCACGAAGGTTTTTGTCTAAGCCGTAAGCTAGAGCAGCAGCGGTGGGTTCGTTAATTATTCTTAAAACGTTTATTCCAGCAATCATTCCGGCGTCTTTGGTGGCTTGTCTTTGCGAATCGTTGAAGTAAGCAGGAACTGTTATTACGGCGTCTGAAACTGCTCCTCCTAGATAAGCCTCTGCAGTTTGTTTCATTTTGATCAAAACCATTGAACTGATTTCTTCCGGAGCAAAAACCTTGACTTCTGCTTTAAATTCGACTTGTATTTTCGGTTTACCACCGTCATTGATCACCTTGAACGGCCAATGTTTCATGTCTGATTGGATCTTTGGATCATCGAATCTTCTTCCTATTAATCTCTTAGCATCAAATACGGTGTTAGCTGGGTTGAGTGCGACTTGATTTTTAGCCGCGTCGCCAATCAGCCGCTCACTGTCAGTAAAAGCCACATAACTAGGAGTTGTTCGATTGCCTTGATCGTTGGCAATAATTTCGACTTTGCCTGATTGCCAAACGCCGACACAGGAGTAGGTTGTGCCTAGATCAATTCCAATTGCTGTTTTCGCCATGATTTTTGTTGTTGAATTTGAATTACTATTTTGTGTCACTTAGATTTGTCAAAAAACAATCTTGATTTTTTTAAACAAACAAGTTGTTAGATGCACGGCTAACTGGGGACTAAGGCGAAGGCTACGGATCGATTGAGTTTATATAAGAATTAACTTTGCGTGACGGAAGGCAGTAACAATAGTTACAAAAATAGCGACAAACAAAAAAACAAATTGAGTGCGGTATTGTGACCGCATACAATAAAATGATGTAATTTATTGATTAAATTGTCTATTTCTAAAACAGCTTAGAATAAATTAACATTAAACTGTGGGCGAGACTGGATATAGAAGACATGTACCGAGCGATCCATAAAGAGAATGTAAGCGGAAATAGAATCAAAATCCTGGCTTAGTTTATAAATTAGGTTTAGTTTGTGGCAAAAAGGTTTTCGCAAAAGAAAAACTTCACGATTTAAATTTATTTCCGTTTTTTTCAGCAATGAAGGATAGATTCATAATTTTAAAGTCACAATTTCAGCACTGGAGCTTATTTAAATGATTTGTAACAAATATTTCCCGATGTATTTTATGGACACTTCTTCTTTTACAGAGTGTGTCTTTTATATAAACATACAAAGTAAATCTTCTTATATCCATAATTCATTGTGAAGATACCGTTTCAAAAATCATAAGCGCTTTCATCATAATAAGCGCAATCATAATCATTTTAATTAAATCTATTTTACAACTTTCAAATTCCGTAAGAAAAACAACAATAAAATGGACAAATGTAACGTATGAGATTTTTTAATTCTTAACTTCGCTTAAATCATTTTCTAAATAACTCGGCACAAAAATATAAAATCAAAAAAAAGTTAGAGCCAAGTTTGGATACAAAAGAGACTTGTTTTACTTCTTGCTAAACATATAATACCTATTTTGCTTCTTACTAAACATGTAATACTAATCAGAAACCATTAAAACTTACCCTTTTCAAAGTGATGTTTCTGTGTCTCCTATGTCTTCTTTTGGATTCTCGGTGTCGGTGAGACTTTTTTCTCGAATATTCCTGATCTCTCGGACACATGGTATGCGAGCCAAACAAGTTTTGTCGATTCACTGGGACAGGCCGTACCTTTGTTAGCGCTTGAAGAAATTTGATACTAACGCCCACTAGACATATTGGATATATTTTCCTGGATTATACAAATAAAGTATTTACGATAATCCCATTAGGAGATTAAGCGATAGTTCACTAAATACTTACTAGATGGAAACTATATAGTTTAATTTGCATTTTAGTTTATTTTACATTAAATAGTTTGGTTAGTTCATTTGCATTTAATCATGTCTGTTTAATTAAGATGGACAGATTTAACATAGCTGAAGCGGGACAAAATGGAAGGCGGCAGTATCACTAGTTGAGACATTATTCAAAATTCAAACATTTTCTAACCGCTCGAAAATTTTTAATCTCGTTTACTACTTCGATTGCCGAATTTCGATTATTGAATGTTAATTAAGTTTTATCACCGTCAATAAATATTAAGGTGGAGTCGGATAAATGTGTTAATGGGGCAAATGTGTTAGTCTCTTCCCAAAACTTGCAACAATTCATTCCAATAGCGCGATATATGCCAATTGGTGTGCAACATACCCGTCTACACTCCACTATTTTAATTCGTGTATGCAGAACTTTTGCCACAATTCGTAGCAGATCTGTGCTGATGAACTTTGTTTACTTTGATAACGAGTGGAAGGTTTTTTGCATCTAGTGCCATAAAACCATTACCTCAACGGGTGAATAAGAATTATTTAGTAGGGACATGTTAAAAACTGTAAAGTATGGGTGATATGTATAAGGTGATATGTTCAGTTTATCAGAATTTAAATATTTTCTAGGTTGTTGTGTCACATTTCTTCTTCTTCGTGGCGCTACAGTCCAATTGGGCCTGGGCCTCCAGTATTTTCTGCCTCCAGTCGTCTCGTTGCCTTGCTGTTGTTTTCCAATTATGAACTTTTAATATTTGTTTGGCGTGCTCTTCAATGTTGTTCATCCATTCCTGTCTTGGTCGTCCTCTTCCCCTTGCACCCTCCATCCGCCCATTATATACTTTCTTTGGTATTCGGTTCTCACCCATTCTCTCCAAGTGTCCCGCCCATTTTAATCTTTGTAATTTTATAAATTCGACAGTATCTGACTGGTTATATTTCTGTTTTAATTCGAAATTATATCGGATTCTCAATTCCCCAGTCTCTACAACCGGTCTATATATTTTCCTTAGGATTCGTCGTTCCCATCTTTCTAATATTTCCTCCGAGTACTTGGTGATTGTCCATGTCTCATTTCCATATGTCATTACTGGCTTTATAATGGCTTTGTAAATTGTGATTTTTGTTTTCCTTGCGACTGATTTGGACTTAAATATATGTGAAAGTGAACTCTGTTTACAGCTAGTATGCGTTGTTGTATTTCCTGTTTGATATCATTTTCACTGTTGATTTGGGATCCCAGATATTTAAATTGTTGCACTACTTCGAAGTTATTGTGTAATTATGGCCAAGTCTTATTCTTGGTTTCATCGGCAGTATTTTGGTCTTTGTTTCGTTGACCTTCAGTCCGATTTTACTGGCCCGTGTTTCCAGTTTGCTGAATACTTTATTGATTTCCCGTTCTGTTCTGGCCACTAGATTAATATCGTCTGCGTAGGTAATTATTTGATGTGACTTGTGTATTATTGTGCTGTTGAGGTTATCACTGGTGTTTCTTATTGCCTTCTCTAATGCAATATTGAATAGCATCGGTGCAAGTCCATCTGCCTGCCGCACTCCTTTAGTGGTTGAGAGTCTGTCATTTGGTCTTGTATTCTCACTACAGCCTTTGAGTCTATCATTGTTGTTCTGGATAATCTCAATAACTTGATTGGTATGCCAGAAGCTTACATTATATCATATAGCCTGTTCCTGTCTATACTATCGTAGGCTTCCTTGAAGTCAATGAATAGTTCATATATTGGTATAATAGCTCAAATATTATACTCCCATGATTTTTCTAGTATTTGTCGGGTGGTAAGGATCTGGTCAATAGTTGATCGTCCTTCTCTGAAACCTGCCTGATGCTCCCCCCTATGATTTCCTTTCCATATTCTGCTATTCTTTGGTGTAGTATACTGGTGAATATTTTATATGTCATAAAGAGCAGCGATATTCCTCTGTAGTTGTTACAGTTAACTTTGTCACCTTTTTTGTAAACGGGACATATGATCGCCGTGTTCCATTCTTCAGGAATTCTTTCTTCTTTCCATATCTCGGTAATCAGTTTGTGCATTTGTTTGGCTAGCGTTTCCCCTCCTATCCTTATTAATTCTGCCGGGATATTAACCATACCAGGTGTCTTGTCGTTGTTTAGCTCTCATATGATTTTAACTACTTCTTCGTAAGTGGGATCTCTTATTAGAGGTTGTGCCGTTAGTCTTTCTTCCTTTTCGTAGTTGTTATTTTCTCTCTCTGCTTGATTCAATAGGTTCGTAAAGTGTTGACGCCATATTTCCATAACTTCTTTTGTTTCTACTATGCATTTTCCTTCTTTGTTTTCACAAATACATGGCCTTTGGTTTAAAATTTTGTCTGGTGTTTTTTAATTTATTATATGTCTTCTTCACTTCTTTCCTTCTATGTGAAGGAGTTCTTTCTTCCTTCCAGTTCTTGTATTTGGGAATCCAGCAGTGCTCTCTTCTTTCTTCTCATCAATGTGTTCCTTCTTAGTTCCTCGTATTCTTCCTCTATTTTCCTCGTTCCTCTATTTCTTGTTGGGCATTTGGATAAGTTTACTTCTGGATTAATTTCTTTTCTCTACTGCTTTTCTGCATTCCTCATCCCACCATGCTACCTTGGACTTTTTCGTTCTATACTCAACTTCTGTTTCTGCTGTTTTTGTGATACCTTTTCTTATTGTTTCCCACCTCTTCTCTCTTTTCTCTCTCTTCTCTTATTTGTATTTCCCATCTTTGTTCTACTGTTATATTGGTTTCAGCCGTCTCTAGCTCTGTCATACATTCCTCGATTTTTTGTTGGTATCTTTCTTCCACTTTCTCGTCTTTTAATTTATCTGTGTCGAAACGTATTATTCTTTTCGTGGATATTGATTTTGTCTTGTCGATTTTTTTCCTCGGTGTTGCCTTGACTAGCATGTGATCGGACTCTGATATTGCTCCTCTCACTGTTCTACAGTCTATTATATTTGAGCTATGTCTGGCTGTCACTAGAATGTGGTCGATTTGGTTTATGGTTCGCCCATCCGGCGATATCCATGTTCCTTTATGGATTTGTTTGCGAGGGAACATTTTAATGATCATTCCTTTTGCAGTGACAAACTCGATAAGTCTCTCCCCATTGTCGGAGGTTCGTTCATGGAGACTATGTTGTCCTATGAAGTGTATGTTGTTTCCTTGTCTATTTTAGCGCTTATGTCTCCCATTATTATTTTGGTATCGTTGACGGGTATCGTTGTCCATCCAATTCACTTTCTAGTTTTGTGTAGAATTCTTCTTTCGGTTATGCGTGCGATTATGTCCACCTTGTATTTTTCTATTTGGCGAGTTAATTCGTCTAAGGCCCCTGGTTGGTATATGGTTCTTATGTTCCAAATTCCAATAATCATGTCCTTTTCTCGCCGTTTACGTCTTTTTAATATCCGTCCTGGTTCTGTCCGAGGCTTCGGTAGGGTTTTCGTAACGGTACGGTTTTTACGAGGTGGGGTTGTTAGCCCCATGCTCAACCCTCCTCCTTTATCCGGGCTTGGGACCGGCAACAACGTCTGCTGAGCTACTCGATTCGCCCAGTGACCACTGCAGGCGGAGTTCTGTGTCACATTTGCCCCTGAAAATATTATAATGGGGCAAATGTGTTATACAATGACCAGGAAATTGTGTTACACTATGTCACTTTTTCCCCTAAATCTTTCCAACATTATTATTTTTCTAGTTGTTTCAGAAATTTTTGTCTTTATTTATCTTTTAAGAATCGTTCTTTATTTTGCTTTTGTGTTCAGAAATTTAAAAAGATTGTTACTTTTTTACACTTACGTTTTTATTTTAAATAAAAAACCAAAATGCACAGTTTTGTCTAAATTTTAAGCCTTTGCCCCTTTATTTTATGCAGCAATTACGTATACCAATACATATATTCAATTATTACATTTGCCCCAAATTGAGGGGCAAATGTGATATATCGACCACGTTTAAAAAAAAAAAAAAATAATAATCTACTAATTGGTTTTACGGTACGGTAAGAAATATGAAAATAAACGTCGTCAAAACCAAAGTAATGACCATTGGGAAAGGAGAACCAAGCTTAACGATATAAATAGATGGAAAAGATATAGAACAAACAGAAACATTTAAATACTTAGGGGTAAATATACAAACGACGGGTAGGAAGAGGCTGAAATCAACACCAGAATTCAAAGCAATTCTGACACACGGTGGTAAAAGCTGGGTGCTAAGCAGTCAAATGAAAAGTAAAATACATGCCCTAGAAATTAAATACCTAAGAAGCGCTAAAGGTATTACTAAAAGAGACAAAATAAGAAATGAAGCAATTAGAGCAGAACTTAATGTCGAAGCAGTTCTGGAGAGCACAGAAAAAAGGTGATTAAAATGGTTTGGGCATCTAGTAAGGATGGAGGATGGAAGGCAAAAGAAAAAAGTATGGCTAGCTAAATCTACACAGAAAAGACAAAGAGAAAGACCAAGGAAAGCATGGAACCAAGCAGTGACAGAATCGTTGAAGGAACTAGGAATATCCTGGAATGAGGGGTTAAAGATGGCAAAATACAAGAAAGAATTGGCTAAATTTATTTATGAATATGAATTATATTTATTTCTGCATGGAATGAGTTGTTTTTGTTTAATAGTATTAATTTAATTTGTTGTAACGATATATTAGCATTTTGTAATAAGTACCTTTACACCTTAGGGCAGGAGTGGGGAACCTCCGGCCCGCGGGCCGAATACTTCCCGCGAAGTCTTTCGATCTGGCCCGCGAGTGAATACATTCATGTTGCAGTGATAATACGTCGACTGCTGACAGACATCGCGTTGACGTATCACGTATTTTGAAATTCGTGAGGGATTGTGAATGTTTTATTGTTGCACATGCGTGACTGTTCGTGTGTGAACTTATATGGTGTGACATCCTACAAATGGCGAGTATAAAGACAAAGTGGATGCAGAATGTTGCAAAAGTCTTTTCAAGAAAAAATGGACACATGATTATTTTTTTTGTTGAGGTGAAAGGCAAGCCTGTGTGCCTAGTTTGGTGTTATGAAAAGCTGTTATGAAAAATACTAATTTTGAGCGTCATTGCAGCATAAAACATGCAAAATAAAATGAAGCGGAAGGCCAAATGTGCCTGGATAAAATCAAAGCTTATCAGCAGAGTTTGAAATCACATCAACAAGCCGTTTTCACTAAGCTTCGTGTTGACAATGACAACGTTATTCAGACAAGTTTTGTAGTGAGCGAGCTAATCGCAAAGAAACTGAGGCCTCATGTAGAGGGAGAGTCTGTGAAAGAGTGCATGGTGGCTGCTGCGGAGTTGATAGCATCAGACAAAGTAAAATTGTTTCAGAGTGTTAGTTTGCCTCGGAGAAACATCTCAAATCCGATTACTGACTTAGCACAAGATATTAAAAACATACTTAAGGGATCTGCAGAAGATTTCCAATTTTTCTCCCTGGCTTGTAACGAGACAACGGACATAACAAATACTGCTCAACTGGCCGTTTTTATTCGTGGAATAAATGCAGAGTTTGACACGCGAGAAGAACTGCTATCACTGGAAGCCATGCACGGCACTACAACAGGTAAGGACTTGTACGAGAGACTTGTTCTATCAATGAAGAAACTTGAGATAACGTTTGAAAAGTTAAGTGGCCTTACTACAGATGGAGCTCCAGCCATGGTTGGATCGCAGAAAGGGTTAATTGCATTTGTAAAGAAAGAAATGAATCGTCTCAGTCTTGCCCCAAATTATTTAATTATATGCCACTGCATCATACTTCAAGAAAGTCTCTGTGCACAGTCGTTGCGGCTCGACATAGTGATGTCAACAGTAGTGTCATGTATAAATTTTATCAAAAGCAGAGGGCTTAATAGCCGCCAATTTAAGGAATTTCTGAATGACCTTGACTCTGAGTATGGTGATCTTGTTTATAACTGTGAAGTACGGTGGCTGAGTCTCGGGAACATGCACATGAGGTTTTACGAACTGCCTGATGAAGTCAAGCAGTTCATGGAGATGAGGGGAAAACCTGTCAGGGAACTCAGTAATAGCAAATGGCTGTGTGATCTAGCGTTCATGGTGGAGATTACTAAGTACCTGTCAGAGCTAAACGTCTAGCTGCAGGGCCCCAACCAGCTTCTCAGCTCCCTGCTTTCGAAGATAAAATCATTTGAAGTTAAATTAAAGCTTTGGGAAGTGCAACGCGAAAAGAATAACACGGTGCATTTCTCTACGCTGGAAGGACAAAATCTAGTACACTTGAGTATGCTGGTGAATGTGCGAAACTAATTGAGGCATATAATGAAAGATGCATGGACGTGAAAAGTAATCAAATTGAATTGAATATCTTTGCTACAACGTTCAATGTGGAACTAGCTGATATGCCTGATAACCTCCAACATGAAATTATTCAGCTGCAAACTAATGTTGAGCTGAAAGCTAGGTACAATAATCTCCCACTGCTTGAGTTCTATAAACATTACATACGTAATGATGAATTTCTCATCTTGAGGAGACATGAATTGAAATATGCATCTCTATTTTGAACAACTTACGGTTGCGAGCAGTTCTTTAAGAAATGACTGCATTCCAGATTGACCGACGTAAACCTGGAAAATCAGTTGCGAGTAGCCACATCATCAATATCAGCTAATATCACACGACTCAGCAAGGAAAGGGGCAGTTCCAGCCATCACATTAGGATTAGTATGAGTTAATTATGTACAATAAAAACTAAAAAAACTATTATTATTATTTGTCTGGACCGCGAATGATGTTATAAATTTCGAAATGGCCCTTGGCAGAAAATAGGTTCCCCACCCCTGCCTTAGGGTAACAAAGGTTTTTATTGATTAAAAAAAAGACAAAAAAGTTTATAATTTTGGAACACTACAAAGTTCACCTGTTATAAAAACAATATCAAATTTACCCCACTCCACCTTAATGCATTTTGAAAAATATTTGCAGGATTTGCTTGAATGCGTACTAACTCTAATGGAATTTTTGAAGCATATCTTTTAAATGGATCTAAAATTTTAGAACAAATCGCCTTTGATACTAAGTAGGATTTCAAAGGATCACATATTTTCGATCGAAATTCATACAACAGCTGGCAAAGGAAATAACTAACCAGCGCTTTTACTTTAGCTTGTTCTAATAGCGAATTACAAATTGCAAATAGTCTCAATCTGAATGCAACCGATCAGAATTTTTTTACTGATGGAATGGTTTTAAGACTTAGCGGGTTTGAAAAACGAATGTAAAATTGTTTCAATTTCATTAATCCGCCGTTTCAATTTAAATTAATTTAAAAAAATTATAACTAGGAGAGACCGGGGTAAGTTGATACGTTTTTTGGTTTTTAATTTTTTACTATTCTGATAGTTGATTTAGATTCATCAAATTCTGGCCAAATTATACCACCGATATTGTTTGCCATCCCAAATTTTTCCAAGCCCCGAATTAAAACCAGTCAATCATGACCGACCGATTTTCGAAGCAACTCAAAATGTATTAATTTGCCCCGTCCAGGGGCAAGTTGATACATGTTTGGGGCAAGTTGATACATGGAACTAAAACGTTGAAACAAATCAAACACACCACAAAATATATACTAAAATAATATTTATGGTAAAAAAAGTTGTACAAATGTTAAAAATAAGGTTAAAAATTTAAAATACCAAATAGTTCTAAAATATCCCCTACTCATGTTCACCATCAAAATCATAGTGAAATATAAATCTAGGACAGTCCTTCCGCATTCCAGATGTGCCCACTTGCGACAAGATGTGCATTGGATCCATTGATGTCCAGAACGCAAAAACCGTTTGAGGCACCTTAAACAAACAGCGTCTTCGTCCTCTGACTCGTCACTAGTTTGTTCAAATGAGACAGCCTTGGATACCTTGCAACGTTGCTGATTGGCATTCTGAACTGCCTTTGATGGTTTTTGAGCTTTGAACTTTTGAGCTTTGTTTAAAGATAATAAGTTCTTTTTTTCTTCCCTTATTCTCGCCTCTTTTTCTAATTGTTCTTTAACCGGCCGGCGTCTGAGTCAGAATAGCCGACTTCATTCTCTTGCGGCCTCTAAAATTTTCCTTCCGCTCCCCCGCCTTCGGATATGGTTTCAACTCTTGTGGACTGACATATCTGGTCCCAGAACCTCTGCTGCTAGATGGGACCGGCGGTTTCTGGAGACGTTGATTGTTGAGGTTCATCAGACGTGAGAGGGCGATCTGTGACATATAATGACAGAAAGTCTGCTTCTGTAAAGACTTCTGGGTTGAACGGCATGATGTCAGTGGCAGAGAATCCAGACATAACATTGGCAGGGTTTGTAGCATTGGGGAGAGCCTGTTTCACTACTCCAGGAATGTCGTGTATTGAATATGTTTTTCCTGGATTGTTTGTCATCCACTGATCCACTCCAGCAAAGCAATATTTTTTTAAGCGTCCGTAAACCGACTTATCAAGAGGTTGTAGGCGGTGAGATGTGTGTGGCGGGAAAGATACCAGTATGATACCATTATTCTTGGAGAAATTTAGAACTGGTATAGACAGGTGAGAGTCGTGGTTATCTAACAGCAACAAGCATGGTTTGTCCTTGGTGGAGTTAACATGCTTATGGAAATGAACTCCATGAATGATGACGCTGTCATCCGATGGATGAGCTGTGATGGATGCCCGATGGATGAGCTGTGCCCATGCAACCAGGAGGGCCGTCTCTAACCATGAATTCTTTGAAGTGAACCCTGGGAAAAATAAACATAGGTGGCACGGTATTTTTATATTGTCGAAAAACGATAGTTGGATACCTTGGGGCAAGTTGATACGGCGTATCAACTTGCCCCAGCTGAAGTGTATTAACTATCCCCGGAGGACGCCATGATACTTCACCAAACATAACTACGAAACGAAGCAAACTAAGAATTCAAAGACATGTGAAATTACTTAGCTATTAGTAACAAAGCACAAAATATATTTGGATGTTTGATACAACTTGCATCATCAAAATAGACAACAATTGACAGAAGAAAAATTTAATATGGTGCTAAAAAACAGTTTTGTTAACATAGAATTGAAACTAATCATAAGATCTTGATGGGAACACTGTCTGACTAAGGCCTATACCTTCACGAAGTGATACCTGTGGAGGTGAGCACCTGCGCACTACCATCAACTCCAGACAAACGTTGTATCAACCTGCCCCTGTCTCAACTTGCCCCGGTCTCCCCTACATAATGAAAAAGATGAGAATAACCTCATGGGCTGAGAATAACCTCCGGGGAATAACCTCCAAGAAATTATCAATCATGGAAGATTGTGGAGATTGTGAAGAGTGCAAGTACCTCAGGTGCACTTGAGTGCACAAGCAGACATTCGGATTCTGGGGAGTCTGCAGAATTACACAGAGACGAGCCTTGGAACCTGAAACAAGATGAAATTTAGAAGACCTAATTACATGGCTACATTCAATGTAAATTCTCTTTTACAAACTGGAAAATTAAAACATCTTAGTGACACCTTAATAAGCCACATTATAATCATAACGGCTCTCCAAGAAACAAGATTATTGGATGAAAACCGTTTTGATTCTTAAGGATTCAGAATTTACAAGGGAAAAGTAGGCAAAACAATAATGAAGAATATACCACACCTTGGAACTGGTTTCATAATCGCCAAAAACATTTTGGATTCTATTATTAGCTTTGAATCACAATCTGAAAGAAAACTTTACTTTTAAATCTGCTAATATATTCCGTTTTAAATGAGCATGCCCCATAAACGAAGAAAATAAAAAGAACAAAGAAAAGGTTTTTGACCTGAAACCTTTTGAAACCAATTAGATGATGTTATCCAAAAAAATCCAGAAAAAATAATCTCATACTTATAGGGGAATGCCTTTAATGCCCAAGTAGGGAAAGAAAAGAAGTACAAAAACATTGTCGGGAAGCACCCAGCACATAATAGGACGAACCAAAATGGTGCTAGACCAATAGAACTTTTCCAAGCACATGACAAGATCTTAAAATCCACAGCGTTCAAGAAATTACCAAGGAAACAGAAAACATGGATCTCACCCAACCCGCTCTTAGGAGAATTTAAATTAGATCATGTAGCGGTTAAAAGGAAATTTACTAAAGAAATAAAAAATGTCGAAAGTACTCAGGGGTGCTAACTTAAATTCTGATCACTATTTTTCCACAATAAAACTCAGGATCATCCCCAAAAGGAAAATCCGCATTAACAGACTAAAACATAGGAAATACGATCATGAAAAGATAATGAACTCAAAAGAGTTTTCAATCGCCACTGCATATTTAGAAAATCAAGGCTGGGATCAAATAAAAGAAAGTCTAATAATTAAAGCAGAACAACTTGCTCCAAAAACATGCGGAGTAATTTGCGGTAGTCTTGCTGCGAAAACATGCGGAGACTACTGCATGATAAGCATAATGAGCCATACGCTGAAGATATTCCTTAAAATAATACATGGTCGATTATAGCGTAAATGTGAGGAACACCTCTCTGATACTCAATTTGGATTTCATACCGGGCAGGGGAAGAGAGAGGCCATATTTGGCATACAGGTCTTAATACAGAGATGCCGTGATGTATACGCGTGTTTTCTCGATAACCAGAAATCGTTTGACTTTGTTTACCACGGGAAACTTGTCAGCATCCTTCAGAATATGAACTTAGATGACAGAGACAGCAGCATTATAAAAAAATATATAAAAATCTGTATTACAACCAAGTCGCTGCTGTCAAAGTTGAGGACATCACCACTGAATACCATTCAGCGAGATGTGAGGCAAGGGTGTGTCCTTTCTCCACTGCTCTTTAACATATACTCTGAGCAAATCTTCGCCGAAGCATTGGACGAATCACGGGACGGAATTGTTGTCAACCGAGAAGTAATAAATAACTTGCGTTATGCGGACGATACAGTTCTGCTGGCAGGAAGTGCTGATGATTTGCAGGCGCTACTGGATAGGGTTGCGGCTAAAAGCGAAGAAAGAGGGCTTAAATTAAATACTAGCAAGACCAAAGCTATGGTTATTAGCAAAAATGAAGAGCTTCTAGCAAACCTGAGTACAGGCAACCAACAGATTCAGAAAGTCTCGAGCTTCAGATATCTGGGATGCTTGTTGAGCAGTGAGTGGGATAACAAGCAGGAAATAAGGTCCCACATCGAACATGATAGAGCAGCATTTAGCAATATGAGAAGGTTCTTACATCCCGAGACTTGTCAATACCTCCGCGTATTCGATTACTACGGTGCTACGTATATCCAATTTTGTACTATGGAAGGAAGGATGGACTTTAACAAAGGCAATGTGTGACCAACTGGAAGGGTTCGAGATGTGGTGCTACCGCCGATTGCTGCGAATATCATGGGTAGCCAAAGTCCGAAACACCGAGGTGCTTGCCTGTTTCCAGAAGCAACTAGAAGTCATGTTTACCATCAAAAAACGCAATCTGGAATATTTTGGACACGTTATGGGATGGGGAAAAGTACCGTATCTTGCAGAATATCATGCAAGACAAAATCCAAGTTAGAAGAGGTCCAGGAAGAAGACGCACGTCCAGGGTGAAAAACCTGAGAGGGTGGTATGGTGTCAGTTTTTCTAGCCTGTTTCGTGCCGCTGCTGATAAAATAATAATCATTATGATGATCGCCGACGTCCTCGGAGGACATAAAGAAGTAGCAGAACTTGCTCCACTAACTAAAATTAAAAAACATGCATAGTGGACGGAAGAGTACGATAGTCTCATTGAACTAAGAATCAAAGCATGGCACAAGTGGCAATCACAGAAACACGACCATAACCGACAAAATTTCTTAAATGTTGGATAATTAGTGCCTAAAAATCTTAAGAGAATAAAAAAAGCTCGAAATGATCACATACTTATGCAAATTAATGAAGACTTTCACAGAAACCATGTAAAAAACTTTTATACGAATTTTAAGAAGAAATTGAATAAGTAAAATCCCCCAACTCTACAACTCCAGGATAAAGAAGGAAATGTTGCCCATAACAACAAAGACAACTGCAAAGTATTAGCAGAATAATTCAAAAATCTCCTTAACTGTGAGGAACCCATAGAAAAGATGGACTTTCATATATCCACATGAACCAAACTTGACTCAGAACCTCCAACCATTGAGGAACATTCAATAATATCGAATCTTAAGGAATCTTAAGAATTATAAGGCTTCGGGTGAAATTCAAATCACAGCTGAACTTTGGAAGAATGTTATATATAACGAAAATGCTATACAGTCTCTCAAAAATATCTTTGAAGAAATTTGGACACATGAAAGAATCTCAGATGACTGGAAAACAACCATTATACATCCACCTCATAAAAAAGGATCCAAAACAGACTGTAGAACAGCTACAGAGGGATATCTCGCCTTAACCTAACATACAAGATATTCTCCACAGTCCTACTACGCAGGGTAGAACCTCAACTAGACCATCAATTTGGGGAGTATCAAGCGGGAGATTGGAGATATGGGAGATCCCATTCAGGAAAGGGAGATCCTGTCCGGAAAAAATTATCAACCTCAAATATATCATGTACTATGAAAAATCACGGGCTAAATCGTATGTTTCATTGTACTTTCATTGACATCCGAAAGGCATACGACTCCATAGATAGAGAATCCTTATTCTCGGTCCTGAAAGAACTAGACCTCAATAACTAAACTGCAAACATAATCAGAGAAACACTAACTTATACATTCTCCAAAGTTAAATTCATGGGGGAACTCTCCACCCCTTTTGAGATTAAAACAGGTGTACGGCAAGGAGATGGACTTTCTCGACTGTATTTAACTGTGCCCTAGAAAAATAGTCAGAGAGTGGAATGAGAAGACCCATAGTGTAATCGGAATAGGAACTAAAAACAAAGGCATTAAGGTCAATTGTTTACCTTTTGCTGATGACATGGTCTTACTAGCTGGGACATGGGAAGAAGCCAAGGAACAGATCCTCGAACTCCAGAGGCAAGCGTTATAAATGGGTCCAAAATCTCAGTTGAAAGGACCAAAGTAATAACGAGCATAAAAAAACCCACAAGTTTCAAGTGGGCAACCAAAACATAGACATCGTCAAAGAATTCAAATATCTTGGGGAATGGATCAGCTGGAATGCGCTAGAGAAAAAGGGAATGGAATCTAGGAGAAATAAATTTGAATTGGCCTTCCAATTTACGAAGGACACTTATATATACTTATAACAAGAAGCCTTTCTCCTGCAATACCAAGATAAGACATTATGACACGGTAATTAAACCAGAAGCCTTACAAGCCGCAACATTGTTTCTCACCACCCAGGGACCGTTTGAAAGGCTGGAGGTCAAGAAAAGAAAGATATTACGCAAAATCTTGGCCCCTAAATGAAAAACTGACTGAAAACTGACTGACTGAAAAACTCTCGAAAATAATAAAAAAAGGGAAATTGATTTTTATGGGCGCATCCTCCGAATGAATTCAAATACCATTTGAACCATTTGAATAAAATTCAAAGACTCAAAGAACCTTGGAACTGGTTTCATAATCGCCAAAAACATTTTGGATTCTATTATTAGCTTTGAATCACAATCTGAAAGAAAACTTTACTTTTAAATCTGCTAATATATTCCGTTTTAAATGAGCATGCCCCATAAACGAAGACAATGAAAAGAACAAAGAAAAGGTTTTTTGACCTGAAACCTTTTGAAACCAATTAGATGATGTTATCCAAAAAAATCCAGAAAAAATAATCTCATACTTATAGGGGAATGCCTTTAATGCCCAAATAGGGAAAGAAAAGAAGTACAAAAACATTGTCGGGAAGCACCCAGCACATAATAGGACGAACCAAAATGGTGCTAGACCCATAGAACTTTTCCAAGCACATGACAAGATCTTAAAATCCACAGCGTTCAAGAAATTACCAAGGAAACAGAAGACATGGATCTCACCCAACCCGCTCTTAGGAGAATTTCAATTAGATCATGTAGCGGTTAAAAGGAAATTTACTAAAGAAATAAAAAATGTCGAAAGTACTCAGGGGTGCTAACTTAAATTCTGATCACTATTTTTCCACAATAAAACTCAGGATCATCCCCAAAAGGAAAATCCGCATTAACAGACTAAAACATAGGAAATACGATCCTGAAAAGATAATGAACTCAAAAGAGTCTTCAATCGCAACTGCATATTTAGAAAATCAAGGCTGGGATCAAATAAAAGAAAGTCTAATAATTAAAGCAGAACAACTTGCTCCAAAAACATGCGGAGTAATTTGCGGTAGTCTTGCTGCGAAAACATGCGGAGACTACTGCATGATAAGCATAATGAGCCATACGCTGAAGATATTCCTTAAAATAATACATGGTCGATTATAGCGTAAATGTGAGGAACACCTCTCTGATACTCAATTTGGATTTCATACCGGGCAGGGGAAGAGAGAGGCCATATTTGGCATACAGGTCTTAATACAGAGATGCCGTGATGTATACGCGTGTTTTCTCGATAACCAGAAATCGTTTGACTTTGTTTACCACGGGAAACTTGTCAGCATCCTTCAGAATATGAACTTAGATGACAGAGACAGCAGCATTATAAAAAAATATATAAAAATCTGTATTACAACCAAGTCGCTGCTGTCAAAGTTGAGGACATCACCACTGAATACCATTCAGCGAGATGTGAGGCAAGGGTGTGTCCTTTCTCCACTGCTCTTTAACATATACTCTGAGCAAATCTTCGCCGAAGCATTGGACGAATCACGGGACGGAATTGTTGTCAACCGAGAAGTAATAAATAACTTGCGTTATGCGGACGATACAGTTCTGCTGGCAGGAAGTGCTGATGATTTGCAGGCGCTACTGGATAGGGTTGCGGCTAAAAGCGAAGAAAGAGGGCTTAAATTAAATACTAGCAAGACCAAAGCTATGGTTATTAGCAAAAATGAAGAGCTTCTAGCAAACCTGAGTACAGGCAACCAACAGATTCAGAAAGTCTCGAGCTTCAGATATCTGGGATGCTTGTTGAGCAGTGAGTGGGATAACAAGCAGGAAATAAGGTCCCACATCGAACATGATAGAGCAGCATTTAGCAATATGAGAAGGTTCTTACATCCCGAGACTTGTCAATACCTCCGCGTATTCGATTACTACGGTGCTACGTATATCCAATTTTGTACTATGGAAGGAAGGATGGACTTTAACAAAGGCAATGTGTGACCAACTGGAAGGGTTCGAGATGTGGTGCTACCGCCGATTGCTGCGAATATCATGGGTAGCCAAAGTCCGAAACACCGAGGTGCTTGCCTGTTTCCAGAAGCAACTAGAAGTCATGTTTACCATCAAAAAACGCAATCTGGAATATTTTGGACACGTTATGGGATGGGGAAAAGTACCGTATCTTGCAGAATATCATGCAAGACAAAATCCAAGTTAGAAGAGGTCCAGGAAGAAGACGCACGTCCAGGGTGAAAAACCTGAGAGGGTGGTATGGTGTCAGTTTTTCTAGCCTGTTTCGTGCCGCTGCTGATAAAATAATAATCATTATGATGATCGCCGACGTCCTCGGAGGACATAAAGAAGTAGCAGAACTTGCTCCACTAACTAAAATTAAAAAACATGCATAGTGGACGGAAGAGTACGATAGTCTCATTGAACTAAGAATCAAAGCATGGCACAAGTGGCAATCACAGAAACACGACCATAACCGACAAAATTTCTTAAATGTTGGATAATTAGTGCCTAAAAATCTTAAGAGAATAAAAAAAGCTCGAAATGATCACATACTTATGCAAATTAATGAAGACTTTCACAGAAACCATGTAAAAAACTTTTATACGAATTTTAAGAAGAAATTGAATAAGTAAAATCCCCCAACTCTACAACTCCAGGATAAAGAAGGAAATGTTGCCCATAACAACAAAGACAACTGCAAAGTATTAGCAGAATAATTCAAAAATCTCCTTAACTGTGAGGAACCCATAGAAAAGATGGACTTTCATATATCCACATGAACCAAACTTGACTCAGAACCTCCAACCATTGAGGAACATTCAATAATATCGAATCTTAAGGAATCTTAAGAATTATAAGGCTTCGGGTGAAATTCAAATCACAGCTGAACTTTGGAAGAATGTTATATATAACGAAAATGCTATACAGTCTCTCAAAAATATCTTTGAAGAAATTTGGACACATGAAAGAATCTCAGATGACTGGAAAACAACCATTATACATCCACCTCATAAAAAAGGATCCAAAACAGACTGTAGAACAGCTACAGAGGGATATCTCGCCTTAACCTAACATACAAGATATTCTCCACAGTCCTACTACGCAGGGTAGAACCTCAACTAGACCATCAATTTGGGGAGTATCAAGCGGGAGATTGGAGATATGGGAGATCCCATT
This sequence comes from Phosphuga atrata, assembly GCA_944588485.1. Classification (NCBI taxonomy): domain Eukaryota; kingdom Metazoa; phylum Arthropoda; class Insecta; order Coleoptera; family Silphidae; genus Phosphuga; species Phosphuga atrata. The sequence goes on from OX155893.1 coordinate 35,698,564, forward strand.
CAGGAAAGGGAGATCCTGTCCGGAAAAAATTATCAACCTCAAATATATCATGTACTATGAAAAATCACGGGCTAAATCGTATGTTTCATTGTACTTTCATTGACATCCGAAAGGCATACGACTCCATAGATAGAGAATCCTTATTCTCGGTCCTGAAAGAACTAGACCTCAATAACTAAACTGCAAACATAATCAGAGAAACACTAACTTATACATTCTCCAAAGTTAAATTCATGGGGGAACTCTCCACCCCTTTTGAGATTAAAACAGGTGTACGGCAAGGAGATGGACTTTCTCGACTGTATTTAACTGTGCCCTAGAAAAATAGTCAGAGAGTGGAATGAGAAGACCCATAGTGTAATCGGAATAGGAACTAAAAACAAAGGCATTAAGGTCAATTGTTTACCTTTTGCTGATGACATGGTCTTACTAGCTGGGACATGGGAAGAAGCCAAGGAACAGATCCTCGAACTCCAGAGGCAAGCGTTATAAATGGGTCCAAAATCTCAGTTGAAAGGACCAAAGTAATAACGAGCATAAAAAAACCCACAAGTTTCAAGTGGGCAACCAAAACATAGACATCGTCAAAGAATTCAAATATCTTGGGGAATGGATCAGCTGGAATGCGCTAGAGAAAAAGGGAATGGAATCTAGGAGAAATAAATTTGAATTGGCCTTCCAATTTACGAAGGACACTTATATATACTTATAACAAGAAGCCTTTCTCCTGCAATACCAAGATAAGACATTATGACACGGTAATTAAACCAGAAGCCTTACAAGCCGCAACATTGTTTCTCACCACCCAGGGACCGTTTGAAAGGCTGGAGGTCAAGAAAAGAAAGATATTACGCAAAATCTTGGCCCCTAAATGAAAAACTGACTGAAAACTGACTGACTGAAAAACTCTCGAAAATAATAAAAAAAGGGAAATTGATTTTTATGGGCGCATCCTCCGAATGAATTCAAATACCATTTGAACCATTTGAATAAAATTCAAAGACTTACCAAAAGAATCTTCGACCACTTCCGTAATAAAAAACAAAACCTCTTTGGCTTAAGGAAACTGAGAAAGACCTCGTAGAACTCCAAATTACAGACAGCATGCTCAAAGACAAAACAGCCAAAGCCATCACCAAGGATAAGAAGCCACGGTTCCAAGATAAAATCAAACAATAGCGTACGATCCACATTTCTGCAGAAGAAAAGGAGGCAATATATCAAAGGATGATGCAATACTGGGCTAAAAGGAAAGATCAAAACAATAAAAAATGATTCAATTCAGGTACCCCTACTTTGGTGAAACATAATAAAGAAGCAGAAAAAGATGGTTTCGACCGTTACTACGTTGTAATCCTGTGATTTGAAAAATGCTCTATGTTTTTACTACTAATTTTTGTGAAAATATTATATGAAGTTATATAAATCTACACACTTTACACGACTCGAGTTTCGACTGTTGAAGGACATTTTCAAGTAGATTACAAATTGATGAGATTGAATTTATACTGAGTTTTGGTGTGGTCTGTAGTTGAGGGGTGATCTGGGAACAATTACGTTAGGTTAAAAAGTTGTCCAAAGATTATGTCGGTTTACTCGTTAAGAAGATTTACAGATGGATTACGGCTTTGTTTGAAATTTTCTGTTGAGCCAAGGAGATAAAGTTCGCGCGCCTTTGTTGCAATTATGCAAGATTTTTAGATTGTCTATTTCGGGGAATTTATGATTAATTTATGATTAGATGATTAGACAATGGTTAGAAAATGAACCTGTTTTTTTTAAAGACGAATTTAAAATTTGTACTAGTTATAGTAGATTTGCCTGTTAGATTTTGATAAGCTCGTGGGTTATCTTTGCTCTTTTGACATATTAATTTTTGGGCTCATTTAATGTAGTCTAGTCCAAATAGTTGGTTAGTTGCTTTATGTCTAGTCCTGCCCTCTTTATTACATGTTTTACATTGTATTTTTAACTCCATGTAAAGGTATAAACAATTTAATTTTAGAATAGAATTGTATAAACCCTCATAAAACAATTGTCCAATCATCTAGGCATGTTACCTCAGAATCTAACAGAATAAGCTGAATTTTTGTCTAAACCTTTATTTTAGCATTACAAATGTTTTCTCAAAAGTCACATATGCCAACGTGTAAGGGTTCTTAGATATTCAAGGTCAAAAGTTGCAAAAAATAGTTTTTTGAGAATATCCTGTTTTCTCTGCGTCCTCTCGTATTTGCATTTATTATGGACTTTTGAGACAACATTTGTAATGCTAAAATAAAGGTCTATACAAAAATTCAGCTTATTCCGTTAGATTCCGAGGTTGACCCCTTTTTAAACCAACAATTTGACTGTACTAAATGAGTGCAAGTGAAAGAATATTATCTATAATTACTCCGAATTCTTGTTTCTTAATTGATGGTCACCAGCCATTTGAATCACTTGAACCTGAAATTCCAAGGAAAAGGAAAGACATTATGAAAATACAGAAATTATGATGTATTTTTAGAGAAAATATGACTAAACATAAATCGTTATTTTTTCAAAATTTGGACCTATTGACTGTGTCTTCTAAATCAAGAGCTTTATATTATTTTAGATTTATATTATTAAAAAAAAAACTATAAAATCATAGATTTTATATTTATTTATTTGAAATTAAAAGACGTTTTGAAAATAAAAGACGGAAGTTTTTCCTGGAATGTCCGTTACAGAACTACAAATTCAGCTTCTGGAAATTTAATATAAAAGTTTTTGGGTACAAAATTTCAGGAAATGATAGCACAGGTAGCAAATATTTAGGGGAGTATGAAACCAACACCACCGGACAGTAATCGAATGCTATGCGATCAGCTTTTCCGATTTTGACCCTTTTCGGTTAGAGATTGCAATCCGGTTAGAGGCCGAATTTCCGATGGAATTAAATCTAACATAATAAACTTTACTTAATGTACTGAGATCACAACAATTAGGTATTTGAGCATGCTAACAAGTCTTTTTCTTATATTTATGACAGACATAGTAAATCTACCTAATGAAATATAATATCTATTTAAACGTCAATTTATTTTAAATTTGTTATAAGTACCGTATTTGCCGGTGCATAAGGCCAAAATAGTAACAAAACGGTTTCAGATTTTCAAAATTTGGTCTTTTTGGAGAAATTTGTGGTTTTTAGATTTCCAAAATTCTTCCAAATTGTGGCGCAGTGAAGAAAATTGTGAGAGTCTACAAATGTTGATTTTGTAAAATCTCAACCTCATCTTCATTGATCTGGCGCTGCCTTATCTTTCAAAATATTAACAAAACAAAAGGGGAAATTTGTGGTTTTTATATTTTCAAAATTCCTCCAAATAGTCACACAGTAAAGAAACATCACCGGATCCGGTATATTGGTACCGGCTCCGGTTAACATTTAGTGATGCCGGATCCGCCGGATTACTGGATCTGGTTTTCCGGATTGCAATCCCTATTTTCGGGATAACATATAATAGTGAACAATTCTTTGCTTCAATGATTTCTGTCAAAATTTAATGCAGAAGCAGACCGATTTTAGTTTGACGCTTTTTATTTTCTTCAGTTTGTTTTGTCTATGAGGGACCACGGGGTTCTCGTCTTAGCTCTCAGCTAGGGTCTTCTGCTTTTTCTGGGCCCAGTATGCCTTCTCCTTCTGGCTGTGAGCTTGCTTCTTCTCGTCCATCTATTTAGGTTTGGTAGTGTCTGTATACCTCTTGCTTGTGAGAAACAGTGGGAAGACTTCCTGCAGAATGGCCTGTCGGTATTAAGTTCGGTTCTCGGTTGCCTGTAATGGGATCTGCTGTTCTTCTAAGTCTGATTTAACAGAGGTGAACCACTTGGCAATGGATGACTTTCCCCTACTTGTCACTGAGGATGTCACCTCTTGGTGAGCATTGTGTAAAACAGGCGGGTCATGTGCCCATAGAAGATCAGTCGTATTATCCTCGTACATGTGACTATGTCTTCCTGATGTTCGTAGAGCTCGTTATTGTGCCCGATTCTGCAGGTACCGTCTTCCTCTCTTATGGGTCCTAGTATTCTCCTCAGGATATTCCTCTCTTTAAGTACTATTTTCCTTAGTGGGCCCTTTCGATTCATCAAGAGGCACTCAGACGCATATAGTGCAGAGGGTCTTACTACCGAGTAGTAGTGCTTCGGCTTTATGTTCTTGGATAGGTTCTTGAAGGTATAGATTCTTACAGGAATGATAGGCCCTCCTTAATTTGAGGCACCTGGCGTCTATGGCCACGGTTTCGCTCTCGCTTGCTGAGATCCATTCTCCCAAGTACTTGACTGCAGGAACTTTACAGATATTATTGTTTCCTGGTTGGATTGTCGAAGAAGCCTGCTTGATATTGGTGATCAGTCTTCTGTAAGTTGACCCTCAAGCCGGTTTTTGCAGCAACATTGTAAAGGCTCTGTAGTTGATGAATTGCCTTTTACATGCTATTGGTCAATAGGGTGAGATCACCAGCAAATATACAGGGTACATTGAGGTTGTCTTTCTTGTACCCAAGCTTCAGTCCTGTTTCTGATGACAATGTGGAAGTCCATTCTCTGATGATTTTCTCCAGAACACAGTTGAAGAGGATGCACGAGAGGCCATCCCCGCTGCCTGACTCCTATTTGGATGGGAAAGCTCGCGGAGAGTACACCCCTGAACTTGACTTTGGAGGTGGTGTTCTTCAGGATAGCCTGGACCAGTCTGGTAGTCTTCTCATGTAGGCCTAGTTCCCACAAGTTCCCAAGATTATTATTATTTAAGTTTACTAAAGAAAACTCTCAATTTGGAAGTATGTAGTTCAAATATATGTATGTAATGCATATAAGTTAATTTAATTTTGTATATGATCAAAGAATATTAATTTTGTATATGAAAAATTCTGCAATGCTAATAAGTTATTAATAAAAGTCTAAGGGTGAAACATCGCATGATTTTAGACGCCTAAAGTTATTACCATTTGAAACTTTCTTCAATATGTATTGGGATAGTCCGGCAAGATGTGTGGCAAGTTTGGCTTGGACAAAAATGACTTGGACAAAAAACGTTGTATATGTCAACATTTTAAGCCACATATATCCCGTTCATATAACGGCTACCATTGACAGTAAAGGGATTTCCGATTTAATTCAATAAAATCCGATTATTCCGTAAGGCCAAAGTCCGCACTATTTGAACTTTCTAGTTTTGATATTGGTAAAACCATATTAATTATAGATACAATCATAAACACTTATTAAGGGCAGCGTGAATATATACTTACTTTACTTGTCCTTTTACTTGACCTACGTGTCCGGTGGTTTCCTGTTGTGGAAGGATTGGCCACTGTCTGGTGGGACAGTGTTTCCAGGGGGCGCCGGCATGTTCTGCATATACAGGAGAAAATGCACGCGTGGAGGCTCCTTCCGTGCCCCCCTTTGAATATATAAATATATTCAACCTTTTCAAAACAGCAAAGCTGCACTGATGAGAAATAAATCTCGAAACGCGTTTGCAGATGGCTATTAATTTCAGTTAAATATAAAGAAATGATTTTAAAAACAATGTTATTTACAGACTTGAAAATTGTATTGGGAGCTGGTAATAACATATAAATACCTGTTGTAAAATTCAATATCCTGCGTGGCATTGGTCAGGGAAGTAGTTGTTTCAGCATGGGATTTTTTTTGTAGTCTCAATAAGACCTAATATTATAGAGCTACGAAAAGGTTGAATATATTTATATATTCAGGGTGCATTTCACCCTTAATAAGTGTATATTTCTAGCTTTGCTTCTTAATAAATCCATTGAGAAAGAAATGCGCTTCATCTGAAAAGATTGAGCTTCAATTCATGAGTTAGTTGGATTTTATTAAGTCATTAGTTGAAGTTCTATAGACCTTTCTACGGTTAGTTAAGCGCATGCGCATCCGCCAAGTTTGACAGGCGGGAATATGAAAGTTTCGGGCACATTTTGTTATTTTTACTGGTTATTTCCCTGGTTAATTCGGGCACTTTTTGACGAATAACATGAACACATGCGTACAAAAAAATTTCTAAAGTATAAAAAGGTCTATTATGCAAAATTCTTTCAAAACAGCTTAGAATAGAGATATATATATATTTCCCCCACACTCTTAGGGAGCAATTAAAAGGCGTGTCAACCTAATAAAGCAGAGGAGGAATTTGTTATATTTTAATGTCTTTGAATCCAATCCTATGAAGTATAGAAGGATTTTGGTATGAAATTTTAATCTTTGAATACTATACAAAAACAAAATAAAGAATACTTTAATATTATTTAACCTTTAAATGCTCTAAATATAAAATTTGATACTGGACTTTTTAATCAAATTGTACACTTGCAATTGGTTTGTTTTTAATATTTGTCAGAATGTATGTTACCATAATGTTCTTTTGAACAAACATAAAAAAAAATCATCGTCGGCTGTCAAAATTGTTCAAATAATATGATAAAACTTTTGAGGAGGGTGAGTATCTTATGTTTACTATAATATAATTATTATTAGCAAGGGTGTATTTTGCTAGAAGAAAATCTGGCTATGTTTGAGAGTATCAATTTTGATGGCATTCCAGGCAGTATGAAACCTACTTACCTATTCATTGGCTAATATTTTTTGTTTCTATCTTTGCAAGTTTGTTGTTTCTCTGCTTGGTTTGGTGTTGGAATTAAGTTTTATTGACTACGTCTTTATAGATATTTATAAACAATAAAGCCGAATGATATCGAAGCAGTTTTGAGACAGCTAGAAAATGGTGAAATTTCAGAGAATGAGACCAGCGAAAATGAAGATGATATCGATTATTATTCGAATCAAAGCGAGCTTCAGATGGAGCAGGAAGATGAAGATGATACACCAAATTCTACCGCTGACCGTGACTTATTGTTAGATGCAGATCCGTCTTTAGTATAAGATTCTTCTGATATTCAACATTTAGAGACAGTTGAAGAAAGCTCAGTTCCTTTGGTGAATAATTACACCTGCAACTCTAGAAAAAATGGTATTCTTCTTCTTTACGTGTCATGTTCTCCGAGGACGTCGGCGATCATCATAATGATTTTTATCTTATCAGCAGCGGCACGAAACAGGCTAGTAGAACTGACACCATACCACTCTCTCAGTTTTTTCAGCCAGGACGTGCGTCTTCTTCCTGGACCTCTTCTACCTTGGATTTTGCCTTGCATGATATTCTGCAAGATACGGTACTTTTCCCCTTTCATAACGTGTCCAAAATATTCCAGCTTGCGTTCTTTGAAGGTAAACATGACATCTAGTTGCTTCTGGAGACGGGCAAGCACCTCGGTGTTTCGGACTCTGTTTACCCATGATATTCGCAGCAGGCGGCACATCTCATAACCCCCATAACATCTCGAACCCCTCCAGTCGGGCACATATTGTCTTTGTCAAAGTCCATCCTTCGAAGGGTGTTTTCATTCCGATCTATGCTTCCTCCGTGTCTGGCATGTTCTCGAGGTTCAGTGACTGCATAGCTGCGTTGATCTTTAAACCGATGTTGTCTTGGATTTTAGGAGTATTAAGCAGCCTCATGTCTAACCGCGACACTGCTGATTTGGGTGTTCGTCTCTCGAGCGTGAAGTGTAGTGTAGCTACTAGGGGGTTATAGTCGGAGTTAACGTCAGCTCCTGGGTACGTTTTGACTGCGCGTATGCTGTTTTTGAACCGATTCTTGATCATAATGGAGTCGATCTGATTTCTCACTACCCTGTCGACGCCATCAGCATTTGATTTCCATGTATACAATCTTCTTGCTCGAAGTTGTAAGAAGGTGTTGTTGATGACGAAACTATTTTTCACGCAAAAGTCTATCAAGCGGTTTACCGCGCTCATTTCGCGTACCCAGACCACACCTTCGGACCGTCCGCCTGCACTCACCCCTTTCGACTTTGGCGTTAAAGTCTCCTAATAATATAGTCAAATCTGAGTTTTTACATGCTTTGAGTGCAAGAGAAAGTTGGTTGTGAATGATTCAACATCATCTTCGCTACCGTCACAAGTTGGCGCGTACGCCTGAACAATCGTCAAGTTGACGGGCTGAGCTGCTAGTTCAGCCCGTCAACTTGACGATTGTTCAGGTGTACGAGCCAACTTGTGACGGTAGCGAAGGTAGCGAAAAAATGGTATGGAGAATTAAAAATATGGACATTGTCCAAAACGCTTTAAATTTTGCAGTAAACACTGAGTATCCACTAGAAATTCTTGATTTAGAGACGCTTGATTTCGATTTTTGTTCGTACTTCTTCGATGAAGAAATATTAAAATTTCTTGTGGATGAGTAAAACAAGTATGCTGGTTAAATAATCTAAAATTTGACCCAATAGCACAAACCAAGAACGGCACAGATTTGATAATATCAGACAAGTTTTCCATATGAATGACGACACTAAACATCTGCCAACTGATCATCCCCTTATTTCAAACTTCTAACATTCCTATTGATAAACCCGCTACTATCTACATCTAGTCTATACATCTAATTATTTTCCAACAGATGGCGTCTGTTAATTTCAAATTAGAAAATATTCTATTTTCAATATAATTTTGCTAATTGTTATCCTTTCTTCTTAATCTTGTTATTGTGTATGTACTGAAACTAATTGGGTTGTGGGAAATATATCGGTTGTGGAAAATACTGCAGGGATATATATATAGCGCCGCCGTGGACGTCAGAGTATTGATTGGGCGTCGCGACGCCAAGTTAGACAAGAAATTTTTGGTGGCCGAGCAATTCTCTAAGTATTGCCCCGAGGGTCACGGAGTAAGTACTAACTAAATATTTATTCTTAAAATTTGATACCAACAAAAATGCATTTTTTTGCAAAATATATTTTCTATGCACTTTATTTATCATTGTAGGTTTGTTAGTCATTGTCGAGCAATTACACTAAACTGAACGTTATAATTACTTTAATAATAATAATTTCGCATATTGTTAGAACAAATATTGGCACATGACATTGTTGTTAGTCATGAAAATTTCCTTTCCTTTCTTTGAACCTTGTTCACTCTTTGTTGACGTCAGGTTAATTATAGTCGTCGGTGTTAATTGTTTCGGAAAATTTTCTCCTCGATTAGAAATTCACGCGAATAAAGAACTCGCTAATGGAACTGTTATTTTCTTTTCTTCCTCGATTTATGATCAAATTTTATTTAGTACAATTAGCACCAAATAGAGACAGTCAATACAAACACATATGGCTGCTTATAGTTAGGCTATCTAGACAGAAAAATATTTGCCTAGCAAGCCATATGGTTGATAAATCAAATAAACTAAACAAAGTAAGGAAAAAGCCTAGGCAGATAAAACTACATGGACAAAACTGAACAGACAGGACTAGACGGAGAAGACTGGACAGACAAGATAAGACAAACAAGATAAGACAGACAAGATAAGACAGACAAGACTAGACAGAAAAGAATAGACAGACAAGACTACGCAGACAAGAATAGACAGACAAGACAAGACAGACAACAATAGACAGACAAGAATAGACAGACAAGACTAGATAGAAAAGACTGGACAGAGAAGACCAGACAGACAAGACTAGACAGACAAGACCAGATAGACAAGACTAGATAGACCATACTAAACAGACAAGACTAACTAGACAAGACTAGACAGACCACACTATACAGAAAAGATTAGAGAGGTAAGACTACAAGTTTAAATACATGAGAAAATATTGGTTTCTACTAGATAGACAAAGCTAAATCGACAAATCTGAACTAACAAGACGGGACAGACAAGACTAAACTGACAAGACTAGAGAGACCAAGCTGGCTATACAAAACTAGACAGACAAGACTGGGCAGACAAGACTATATAGACAAAGCTGGGTTGACAAAACTAGGCAGAGAGACAGACTAGACTAGATAGAAAAAGCTGTATAAACAAAACTTAACAGACAAGACTGGACAAACAAGACTAGAGAGACAAGTCTAGACATACAAGATTAGATAGCAAAAAACTGGACAGACAAGACTGGACATTCAAGACTAGACAGGCAAGACTAGACAGAAATGACTTAACAGACAAGACTAGACAGATAACACTAGACAGACAAGGCTAGATAAACAAAACTGAACAGACAAGACTAGACATAATATATAACATTAGACAGATAATACTAAAAGTTTAAACAGATGAGAAAATGTTTGTTACTTAACTAAGAAACTGTATAATTCTAGTATTTGATTTATTTCTTTTAAATCTAGTGGAAGCTATTGTTCTATATTTATGCCCACTACTTATGGCCTAGTTTTAGTAACTTATGATCGTTATTGGTGGAGAATAGGGAGTAGGTCAAAAGAAAAATCCGTTTTCCAGTGAAGAAAATTTAAAACGAAAATAACAATCTGAAATGTATCAATAAACTAATTGGAGAATAATTTCCTGAAAATCAACAAGAATTTAAATTGTAACAAAGAAGAATTAGTTGTGTTTTGAGTCGGATTAATGTAATCAATCATAAAACAAAAACACCATAAAATAATTAAGTTGTAAATTATAATAAATAGTGTCAATGTTATTAAATGAGATTGTATATGTTTTTCAACTCATCCTTAATATCCTCACTACATTACGTATTTATCTACATCTTCATATCTACCTATTAGTACCAAGTAACTTACCAAGTGTGCATCATTAGTAATTAACCTAGATAGATACAATCTAGTTAAGATTAACTAATAAATTTATGTTCGTCTATTCTGATCTTCTAGTTTAGCCTGGTTTAATCCATCGATTATTTCTTGTTAGTTATTTGCATTCTATATGTATGTATTATATAGTTATGTAAGAAGCATCACAATGGAAATGATGAGATCGTTGATTGGTTGATATATTCCAAGGTTTTCAAAGACTAGACTAGACCTGAGTGTATAGTCTTGTCGGTCTAGTCCTGTCTGTCTGTTATACTATGTCTAGTTTTGTCTTCTTGTCTGTGTGGTCTTGTGTATCTAGTCTTGACTTTCTAGTCTTGTCTCTCTACAAGTATTTTGGTGTCTGACTTGATAACGCTTTCATGATTACACCCCACCTGGCAGAATTGAAGGCACTTTTTACGTCAAGGGTCACTAATGCACAGTAACCTTTCGATTGACGTGCCGTGTACCAGTTATTATTACTTCAGCGATAGCGTTAACGGTTGATCGACCATTTAGAAAACCATACTACCATTGGGACAGTCCTCCGTTGTTTTCGATGTATGTCTCGAGCCTCCTAAGTAATAGTCTTTCAAGAAGTTTCCATATGTTGTCCAGGAGGTATATCGGTCGGTATGACGACGGTTCTTCTAATGGCTTGTCCCCTTTTCTCAGCAGGACGACTTTTTTCCATTACGCAGCGAATATTCCCTTTCCAAGGCACGCATTCTAAGTTTCCAGCAACTACTTCCTTACTTCTTCCTTAGGTTATTGATTTCAGCGTTCCAACAGTAAACTGACTTTTTTGCATTTAAGGCAAATTTGCGCTTTGTCATCGAAGCATCGCACACTGTTGTAATGGTTTCGACCGCATATTCTACAAGTCGATCTACCTCGCCTACCTCTGAAAGTCTTTGCAACTCTCCATGCAACTTAGCTACTTCCAGCGTCGCTCTTAGCTGAGCGCTATAGAGTTTCTTCACCAGCCATCCGTCTCCGTTTCCATGTTCGATGGTAGTGTTTCTCTGTTGACTCTCTGGGTTCGTTTTCAGGGTAAATTCCAAATATTGGTGGTCGCTGAGAGTGGCGTCCTCTAGTACTCTCCAACTCTCCACCCTATGCACGATGCCTTCCAATGCTATTGTAACGTCGATAACCGATCCGGTATTTCTTCTTCGGAATGTGAACGAGTTTCCCTCGTTAACGATCACTAGGTCTAGCCTCGCTATCAGACAAAACTTCGCCTCTTCCATCCATTATTCTTGAGCCCCATTCTGATGATTTGCAGTTAAAATCACCTGCAACCAGAACTTCAATGCTTGCCGATCTCAGATTTTCTTCCAGCTCGTCTATTTATCTCAGGAAATCTTCGTGGTCAAGATTTGGTGAGATATAGCAGCTATATACTCTTGAATCTTCGATATAGATCCATACAAAGTTGGATGTCTGCTTACTGACTTCCCTGATTCGTAGGTTCCGATTCAGCACGGCGATGGCTGTTCTACTGTACATCCTATGCTTCGCGGCCTCTTTCTAGGTTTATCCGAAGGAACTTGGCCATTTCTCTTTCTTTAATGCCTCCTGGAACGACTGACATCTTATGCCGCCAAAAATGTGTTTCGCATCTCTTTCTTTTTTTATTACAGACTGGGCAGAAGGCCTCCTCTTTGCAATCTTTAGCAATGTGATCTTGCGTCCCACATAAACGGCACGATTTCAATCTCTCTGTCCTCTTGCAGTGTAGTGCTACGTGGCCAAATCCTTGGCAGCGGAAGCATTGAATAACCTCTGACTTGGCCCATCTTACCTTGACTTTGCCAGTCTTCAGCAGTATTTTTGTAATTTCATTTGTTGTTGTAACTACTGCTGTTTGTGTGTTCAAAACCTTTCTCTTGGAAGCCAGTGGTCTACCTACGTTGGGCATCAGCCGTCCAAGAGTTCTCGCACAAACTGTTACCTTACTCACCACTTGGTTCACCTGATCTGCCACCCTAAGGTTTCGATGGAGCTCCACCCCAAGGTATCTCACAGACTCCCGAGCCTGCACGTCAACTGTCCCCATTTGCACGGTCAGTTCACGGAGCTTTCTTCTCCAAATTAGCAGGACAACCTCAGTTTTATGAGGTGCCAGGGCTAGCCCCCTTTTCTCCATCCACCGGGCAATCTTATGTATTGCCTCATTCGTTATCGCTTTCAATCTTTCTTCCGTTCTTGCTACAGCTACAACGCTATATAACCCCGTTTGGCCGCCTCATTCTCAACACCTCATCATAAAATATGTTCCACAGTATCGGTCCAAGGACCGACCCCTGTGGAACACCCGCACTAATCTTTCCCTTCGCAATCACCATCTCCCTCTCGTTCAAGTAGCTGCCCACCAGCTTTCGGAGGTAGGGAACTATTCCCATCAGTTCCAATGCCTCCATGATTCCGACCCATGGGACCGAATTGAAGGCATATTTCACATCCAGGGTGACCAGCACACAATACCTACGGGCACGCCGTGGACCCGAATTTGCTTCCCTTGCTCTCTCTATCATGCAGCATTGCGTCCGCCGTGGTTCGGCCGTCCCTGAACACATATTGGTGCGCTAAAATTGATCCTCATTTATTCTTGCTTCAATCATGCTCTCCAACAACTTCGCTATCTCATTTAAAAGGCATATTGGCCTCTATTTGGCTTCCTCTCCTTCCTTTCGCTTCTTCCGAATCATAACCAGTCTCCCTTTCTTCCAATCCTTGGGAAAGCTGCTATTCGCCAATTCCTCATTCATCAGTCTCAAACACAGGTTCTCACACACATGTCCAAACACCTTGCACGCTTCGGGGGGAACACCATCAGGACCCGGCGCTTTAATCTCCCTCATTCGATAGACTCGCTCGGGTCGAAAAGGGACACCGGTTTCTATCCCGCGGGTTCCACCCAGATCACTCGCTCATGTGTTGGAAACAGCTTCCTGACTTCCGCCATTAGACTGGTTTTGTCTGTCTAGTCTTGTCTGTCTAGTCTTGTCTGTCTAGTCTTGTCTGTCTAGTCTTGTCTGTCTAGTCTTGTCTGTCTAGTCTTGTCTGTCTAGTCTTGTCTGTCTAGTCTTGTCTGTCTAGTCTTGTCTGTCTAGTTTTGTCTGTCTAGTCTTGTCTGTCTAGTCTTGTCTGTCTAGTCTTGTCTGTCCTAGTCTTGTCTGTCTAGTCTTGTCTGTCTAGTCTTGTCTGTCTAGTCTTGTCTGTCTAGTCTTGTCTGTCTAGTCTTGTCTGTCTAGTCTTGTCTGTCTAGTCTTGTCTGTCTAGTCTTGTCTGTCTAGTCTTCGTCTTGTCCTGTCTAGTCTTGTCTGTCTAGTCTTGTCTGTCTGGTCTTGTCTGTCTAGTCTTGTCTGTCTAGTCTTGTATGTCTAGTCTTGTCTGTCTAGTCTTGTCTGTCTAGTCTTGTCTGTCCAGTCTTGTCTGTCTAGTTTTCTCTGTCTAGTCTTGTAGTCTTGTCTGTCTAGTCTTGTCTGTCTAGTCTTGTCTGTCTAGTCTTGTCTGTCTAGTCTTGTCTGTCTAGTCTTGTCTGTCTAGTCTTGTCTGTCTAGTCTTGTCTGTCTAGTCTTGTCTGTCTAGTCTTGTCTTAGTCTTGTCTGTCTAGTCTTGGTCTGTCTAGTCTTGTCTGTCTAGTCTTGTCTGTCTAGTCTTGTCTGTCTAGTCTTGTCCTGTCTAGTCTTGTCTGTCTAGTCTTGTCTGTCTAGTCTTGTCTGTCTAGTCTTGTCTGTCTAGTCTTGTCTGTCTAGTCTTGTCTGTCTAGTCTTGTCTGTCTAGTCTTGTCTGTCTAGTCTTGTCTGTCTAGTCTTGTCTGTCTAGTCTTGTCTGTCTAGTCTTGTCTGTCTAGTCTTGTCTGTCTAGTCTTGTCTGTCTAGTCTTGTCTGTCTAGTCTTGTCTGTCTAGTCTTGTCTGTCTAGTCTTGTCTGTCTAGTCTTGTCTGTCTAGTCTTGTCTGTCTAGTCTTGTCTGTCTAGTCTTGTCTGTCCTAGTCTTGTCTGTCTAGTCTTGTCTGTCTAGTCTTGTCTGTCTAGTCTTGTCTGTCTAGTCTTGTCTGTCTAGTCTTGTCTGTCTAGTCTTGTCTGTCTAGTCTTGTCCTGTCTAGTCTTGTCTGTCCTAGTCCTTGTCTGTCTAGTCTTGTCTGTCTAGTCTTGTCTGTCTAGGTCTTGTCTGTCTAGTCTTGTCTGTCTAGTCTTGTCTGTCTAGTCTTGTCTGTCTAGTCTTGTCTGTCTAGTCTTGTCTGTCTAGTCTTGTCTGTCTAGTCTTGTCTGTCTAGTCTTGTCTGTCTAGTCTTGTCTGTCAAGTCTTGTCTGTCTAGTCTTGTCTGTCCTAATCTTGTCTGTCTATCTGGTCTGTCTAGTCTTGTCTGTCTAGTCTTGTCTGTCTAGTCTTGTCTGTCTAGTCTTGTCTGTCTAGTCTGTCTGTTCTAGTCTTGTC
The DNA here is from genome assembly GCA_944588485.1 of Phosphuga atrata. Taxonomy (NCBI): domain Eukaryota; kingdom Metazoa; phylum Arthropoda; class Insecta; order Coleoptera; family Silphidae; genus Phosphuga; species Phosphuga atrata. The sequence goes on from OX155893.1 coordinate 35,713,695, forward strand.
TGTCTAGTCTTGTCTGTCTAGTCTTGTCTGTCTAGTCTTGTCTGTCTAGTCTTGTCTTGTCTAGTCTTGTCTGTCTAGTCTTGTCTGTCTAGTCTTGTCTGTCTAGTCTTGTCTGTCTAGTCTTGTCTGTCTAGTCTGTAGTCTAGTCTTGTCTGTCTAGTCTTGTCTGTCTAGTCTTGTCTAGTCTTGTCTGTCTAGTCTTGTCTGTCTAGTCTTGTCTGTCTAGTCTTGTCTGTCTAGTCTTGTCTGTCTAGTCTTGTCTGTCTAGTCTTGTCTGTCTAGTCTTGTCGGTCTAGTCTTGTCTGTCTAGTCTTGTCTGTCTAGTCTTGTCTGTCTAGTCTTGTCTGTCTAGTCTTGTCTGTCTAGTCTTGTCTGTCTTAGTCTTGTCTGTCTAGTCTTTGTCTGTCTAGTCTTGTCTGTCTAGTCTTGTCTGTCTAGTCTTGTCTGTCTAGTCTTCTAGTCTTGTCTGTCTAGTCTTGTCTGTCTAGTCTTGTCTGTCTAGTCTTGTCTGTCTAGTCTTGTCTGTCTAGTCTTGTCTGTCTAGTCTTGTCTGTCTAGTCTTGTCTGTCTAGTCTTGTCTGTCTAGTCTTGTCTGTCTAGTCTTGTCTGTCTAGTCTTGTCTGTCTAGTCTTGTCTGGCCTAGTCTTGTCTGTCTAGTCTTGTCTGTCTAGTCTTGTCTGTCTAGTCTTGTCTGTCTAATATTGTCTGTCTAGTCTTGTCTGTCTAGTCTTGTCTGTCTAGTCTTGTCTGTCTAGTCTTGTCTGTCTAGTCTTGTCTGTCTAGTCTTGTCTGTCTAGTCTTGTCTGTCTAGGTCTTTGTCTTGTCTGAGTCTTGTCTGTCTAGTCTTGTCTGTCTAGTCTTGTCTGTCTAGTCTTGTCTGTCTAGTCTTGTCTGTCTAGTCTTGTCTGTCTAGTCTTGTCTGTCTGGTCTTGTCTGTCTAGTCTTGTCTGTCTAGTCTTGTCTGTCTAGTCTTGTCTGTCTAGTCTTTCTGTCTAGTCTTGTCTTCTAGTCTTGTCTGTCTAGTCTTGTCTGTCTAGTCTTGTCTGTCTAGTCTTGTCTGTCTAGTCTTGTCTGTCTAGTCTTGTCTGTCTAGTCTTGTCTGTCTAGTCTTGTCTGTCTAGTCTTGTCTGTCTAGTCTTGTCTGTCTAGTCTTGTCTGTCTAGTCTTGTCTGTCTAGTCTTGTCTGTCTAGTCTTGTCTGTCTAGTCTTGTCTGTCTAGTCTTGTCTGTCTAGTCTTGTCTGTCTAGTCTTGTCTGTCTAGTCTTGTCTGTCTAGTCTTGTCTGTCTGGTCTTGTCTGTCTAGTCTTGTCTGTCTAGTCTTGTATGTCTAGTCTTGTCTGTCTAGTCTTGTCTGTCTAGTCTTGTCTGTCCAGTCTTGTCTGTCTAGTTTTCTCTAGTCTTGTCTGTCTAGTCTTGTCTGTCTAGTCTTGTCTGTCTAGTCTTGTCTGTCTAGTCTTGTCTGTCTAGTCTTGTCTGTCTAGTCTTGTCTGTCTAGTCTTGTCTGTCTAGTCTTGTCTGTCTAGTCTTGTCTGTCTAGTCTTGTCTGTCTAGTCTTGTCTGTCTAGTCTTGTCTGTCTAGTCTTGTCTGTCTAGTCTTGTCTGTCTAGTCTTGTCTGTCTAGTCTTGTCTGTCTAGTCTTGTCTGTCTAGTCTTGTCCGTCTAGTCTTGTCCGTCTAGTCTTGTCTGTCTAGTCTTGTCTGTCTAGTCTTGTCTGTCTAGTCTTGTCTGTCTAGTCTTGTCTGTCTAGTCTTGTCTGTCCTAGGGTCTTGTCTGTCTAGTCTTGTCTGTCTAGTCTTGTCTGTCTAGTCTTGACTGTCTATCTTGTCTTCTAGTCTTGTCTGTCTAGTCTTGTCTGTCTAGTCTTGTTTGTCTAGTCTTGTCTGTCTAGTCTTGTCTGTCTAGTCTTGTCTGTCTAGTCTTGTCTGTCTAGTCTTGTCTGTCTAGTCTTGTCTGTCTAGTCTTGTCTGTCTAGTCTTGTCTGTCTAGTCTTGTCTGTCTAGTCTTGTCTGTCTAGTCTTGTCTGTCTAGTCTTGTCTGTCTAGTCTTGTCTGTCTAGTCTTGTCTGTCTAGTCTTGTCTGTCTAGTCTTGTCTGTCCTAGTCTTGTCTGTCTAGTCTTGTCTGTCTAGTCTTGTCTGTCTAGTCTTGTCTGTCTAGTCTTGTCTGTCTAGTCTTGTCTGTCTAGTCTTGTCTGTCTAGTCTTGTCTGTCTAGTCTGTCTAGTCTGTCTGTCTAGTCTTGTCTGTCTAGTCTTGTCTGTCTAGTCTTGTCTGTCAAGTCATGTCTGTCTAGTCTTGTCTGTCTAGTCTCTAGTCTGTCTGTCTAGTCTTGTCTGTCTAGGTCTTGTCTGTCTAGTCTTGTCTGTCTAGTCTTGTCTGTCTAGTCTTGTCCTGTCTAGTCTTGTCTGTCTAGTTCTTCTGCTAGTCTGTCCTTCAGTCTTGTCTGTCTAGTCTTGTCTGTCTAGTCTTGTCTGTCTAGTCTTGTCTGTCTAGTCTTGTCTGTCTAGTCTTGTCTGTCCTAGTCTTGTCTGTCTAGTCTTGTCTGTCTAGTCTTGTCTGTCTAGTCTTGTCTGTCTAGTCTTGTCTGTCTAGTCTTGTCTGTCTAGTCTTGTCTGTCAAGTCTTGTCTGTCTAGTCTTGTCTGTCTAGTGTTGTCTGTCTAGTCTTGTCTGTCTAGTCTTGTCTGTCTGTCTTGTCTGTCTGGTCTTGTCTGTCTGGTCTTGTCTGTCTAGTCTTGTCTGTCTAGTCTCTGTCCTGTCTCTGCAGTCTTGTCTGTCTAGTCTTGTCTGTCTAGTCTCTGTCTGTCTAGTCTTGTCTGTCTAGTCTTGTCTGTCTAGTCTTGTCTGTCTAGTCTTGTCTGTCTAGTCTTGTCTGTCTAGTCTTGTCTGTCTAGTCTTGTCTGTCTAGTCTTGTCTGTCTAGTCTTGTCTGTCTAGTCTTGTCTGTCTAGTCTTGTCTGTCTAGTCTTGTCGTCTGTCTAGTCTTGTCTGTCTAGTCTTGTCTGTCCTAGTCTTGTCTGTCTAGTCTTGTCTGTCTAGTCTTGTCTGTCTAGTCTTGTCTGTCTAGTCTTGTCCTGTCTAGTCTTGTCTGTCTAGTCTTGTCTGTCTAGTCTTGTCTGTCTAGTCTTGTCTGTCCTAGTCTTGTCTGTCTAGTCTTGTCTGTCTAGTCCTTGTCTGTCTAGTCTTGTCCTGTCTAGTCTTGTCTGTCTAGTCTTGTCTGTCTAGTCTTGTCTGTCTAGCTTGTCTGTCTAGTCTTGTCTGTCTAGTCTTTGTCTGTCCTGTAGTCTTGTCTGTCTAGTCTTCGTCTGTCTAGTCTTGTCTGTCTAGTCTTGTCTGTCTAGTCTTGTCTGTCTAGTTCTTGTCTGTCTAGTCTTGTCTGTCTAGTCTTGTCTGTCTAGTCTTGTCTGTCTAGTCTTGTCTGTCTAGTCTTGTCTGTGTCTAGTCTTGTCTGTCTAGTCTTGTCTGTCTAGTCTTGTCTGTCTAGTCTTGTCTGTCTAGTCTTGTCTGTCTAGTCTTGTCTGTCTAGTCTTGTCTGTCTAGTCTTGTCTGTCTAGTCTTGTCTGTCTAGTCTTCGTCTAGTCTTGTCCGTCTAGTCTTGTCCGTCTAGTCTTGTCTCGTCTAGTCTTGTCTGTCTAGTCTTGTCCTGTCTAGTCTTGTCTGTCTAGTCTTGTCTGTCTAGTCTTGTCTGTCTAGTCTTGTCTGTCTAGTCTTGTCTGTCTAGTCTTGTCTGTCTAGTCTTGTCTGTCTAGTCTTGTCTGTCTAGTCTTGTCTGTCTAGTCTTGTCTGTCTAGTCTTGTCTGTCTAGTCTTGTCTGTCTAGTCTGTCTAGTCTTGTCTGTCAGTCTTGTCTGTCTAGTCTTGTCTGTCTAGTCTTGTCTGTCTAGTCTTGTCTGTCTAGTCTTGTCTGTCTAGTCTTGTCTGTCTAGTCTTGTCTGTCTAGTCTTGTCTGTCTAGTCTTGTCTGTCTAGTCTTGTCTGTCTAGTCTTGTCTGTCTAGTCTTGTCTGTCTAGTCTTGTCTGTCTAGTCTTGTCTGTCTAGTCTTGTCTGTCTAGTCTTGTCTGTCTAGTCTTGTCTGTCTAGTCTTGTCTGTCTAGTCTTGTCTGTCTAGTCTTGTCTGTCTAGTCTTGTCTGTCTAGTCTTGTCTGTCTAGTCTTGTCTGTCTAGTCTTGTCTGTCTAGTCTTGTCTGTCTAGTCTTGTCTGTCTAGTCTTGTCTGTCTAGTCTTGTCTGTCTAGTCTTGTCTGTCTAGTCTTGTCTGTCTAGTCTTGTCTGTCTAGTCTTGTCTGTCTAGTCTTGTCCTGTCTGTCTGGTCTGTCTAGTCTTGTCTGTCTAGTCTTGTCTGTCCTATGTCTTGTCTGTCTAGTCTTGTCTGTCTAGTCTTGTCTGTCTAGTCTTGTCTGTCTAGTCTTGTCTGTCTAGTCTTGTCTGTCTAGTCTTGTCTGTCTAGTCTTGTCTGTCTAGTCTTGTCTGTCTAGTCTTGTCTGTCTAGTCTTGTCTGTCTAGTCTTGTCTGTCTTGTCTGTCTAGTCTTGTCTGTCTAGTCTTGTCTGTCTAGTCTTGTCTGTCTAGTCTTGTCTGTCTAGTCTTGTCTGTCTGTCTTGTCTGTCTAGTCTTGTCTGTCTAGTCTTGTCTGTCTAGTCTTGTCTGTCTAGTCTTGTCTGTCTAGCTCTTGTCTGTCTAGTCTTGTCTGTCTAGTCTTGTCCTGTCTAGTCTTGTCTGTCTAGTCTTGTCTGTCTAGTCTTGTCTGTCTAGTCTTGTCTGTCTAGTCTTGTCTGTCTAGTCTTGTCTGTCTAGTCTTGTCCTGTCTAGTCTTGTCTGTCTAGTCTTGTCCTGTCTAGTCTTGTCTGTCTAGTCTTGTCTGTCTAGTCTTGTCTGTCTAGTCTTGTCTGTCTAGTCTTGTCTGTCTAGTCTTGTCTGTCTAGTCTTGTCTGTCTAGTCTTGTCTGTCTAGTCTTGTCTGTCTAGTCTTGTCTGTCTAGTCTTGTCTGTCTAGTCTTGTCTGTCTAGTCTTGTCTGTCTAGTCTTGTCTGTCTAGTCTTGTCTGTCTAGTCTTGTCTGTCTAGTCTTGTCTGTCTAGTCTTGTCTGTCTAGTCTTGTCTGGTCTAGTCTTGTCTGTCTAGTCTTGTCTGTCTAGTCTTGTCTTCTAGTCTTTGTCTGTCTAGTCCTTGTCTGTCTAGTCTTGTCTGTCTAGTCTTGTCTGTCTAGTCTTGTCTGTCTAGTCTTGTCTGTCTAGTCTTGTCTGTCTAGTCCTTGTCTGTCTAGTCTTGTCTGTCTAGTCTTGTCTGTCTAGTCTTGTTTGTCTAGTCTTGTCTGTCTAGTCTTGTCTGTCTAGTCTTGTCTGTCTAGTCTTGTCTGTCTAGTCTTGTCTGTCTAGTCTTGTCTGTCTAGTCTTGTTTGTCTAGTCTTGTCTGTCTAGTCTTGTCTGTCTAGTCTTGTCTGTCTAGTCTTGTCTGTCTAGTCTTTGTCTGTCTAGTCTTGTCTGTCTAGTCTTGTCTGTCTAGTCTTGTCTGTCTAGTCTTGTCTGTCTAGTCTTGTTTGTCTAGTCTTGTATGTCTAGTCTTGTCTGTCTAGTCTTGTCTGTCTAGTCTTGTCTGTCTAGTCTTGTCTGTCTAGTCTTGTCTGTCTAGTCTTGTTTGTCTATCTTGTCTGTCTAGTCTTGTCTGTCTAGTCTTGTCCGTCTAGTCTTGTCTGTCTAGTCTTGTCTGTCTAGTCTTGTCTGTCTAGTCTTGTCTGTCTAGTCTTGTCTGTCTATTCTTGTCTGTCTAGGTCTTGTCTGTCTAGTCTTGTCTGTCTAGTCTTGTCCGTCTAGTCTTGTCTGTCTAGTCTTGTCTGTCTAGTCTTGTCTGTCTAGTCTTGTCTGTCTAGTCTTGTCTGTCTAGTCTTGTCTGTCTATTCTTGTCTGTCTAGTCTTGTCTGTCTAGTCTTGTCTGTCTAGTCTTGTCTGTCTAGTCTTGTTTGTCTAGTCTTGTCTGTCTAGTCCTTGTCTCTCTAGTCTTGTCTGTCTAGTCTTGTCTGTCTAGTCTTGTCTGTCTAGTCTTGTCTGTCTAGTCTTGTCTGTCTAGTCTTGTCCGTCTAGTCTTGTCTGTCTAGTCTTGTCTGTCTAGTCTTGTCTGTCTAGTCTTGTCTGGTCTTGTCTGGTCTTGTCTAGTCTTGTCTGTCTAGTCTTGTCTGTCTAGTCTTGTCTGTCTAGTCTTGTCTGTCTAGTCTTGTCTGTCTAGTCTTGTCTGTCTAGTCTTGTCTGTCTAGTCTTGTCTGTCGGTCTTGTCTGGTCTTGTCTTGTCTGTCTAGTCTTGTCTGTCTTATCTTGTCTGTCTAGTCTTGTCTGTCTAGTCTTGTCTGTCTAGTCTTGTCTGTCTAGTCTTGTCTGTCTTGTCCTTGTCTGTCTAGTCTTGTCTGTCTAGTCTTGTCAGTCTAGTCTTGTCTGTCTAGTCTTGTCTGTCTAGCCTTGTCTGTCTAGTCTTGTCTGTCAGTCCTTGTCTGTCTAGTCTTGTCTGTCTAGTCTTGTCTGTCTAGTCTTGTCTGTCTAGTCTTGTCTGTCTAGTCTTGTCTGTCTAGTCTTGTCTGTCTAGTCTTGTCTGTCTAGTCTTGTCTGTCTAGCCTTGTCTGTCTAGTCTTGTCTGTCTAGTCTTGTCTGTCTAGTCTTGTCTGTCTAGTCTTGTCTGTCTAGTCTTGTCTGTCCTAGTCTTGTCTGTCTTAGTCTTGTCTGTCTAGTCTTGTCTGTCTAGTCTTGTCTGTCTAGTCTTGTCTGTCTAGTCCTGTCTGTCCTAGTCTTGTCTGTTATAGTCTTGTCTGTCTAGTCTTGTCTGTCTAGTCTTGTCTGTCTAGTCTTGTCTGTCTAGTCTTGTCTGTCTAGTCTTGTCTGTCTAGTCTTGTCTGTCTAGTCTTGTCTGTCTAGTCTTGTCTGTCTAGTCTTGTCTGTCTAGTCTTGTCTGTCTAGTCTTGTCTGTCTAGTCTTGTCTGTCTAGTCCTTGTCTGTCTAGTCTTGTCTGTCTAGTCTTGTCTGTCTAGGTCTTGTCTGTCTAGTCTTGTCTGTCTAGTCTTGTCTGTCTGGTCTTGGTCTGTCTAGTCTTGTCTGTCTAGTCTTGTATGTCTAGTCTTGTCTGTCTAGTCTTGTCTGTCTAGTCTTGTCTGTCCAGTCTTGTCTGTCTAGTTTTCTCTGTCTAGTCTTGTCTGTCTAGTCTTGTCTGTCTAGTCTTGTCTGTCTAGTCTTGTCTGTCTAGTCTTGTCTGTCTAGTCTTGTCTGTCTAGTCTTGTCTGTCTAGTCTTGTCTGTCTAGTCTTGTCATGTCTAGTCTTGTCTGTCTAGTCTTGTCTGTCTAGTCTTGTCTGTCTAGTCTTGTCTGTCTAGTCTTGTCTGGTCTAGTCTTGTCTGTCTAGTCTTGTCTGTCTAGTCTTGTCTGTCTAGTCTTGTCCGTCTAGTCTTGTCCGTCTAGTCTTGTCTGTCTAGTCTTGTCTGTCTAGTCTTGTCTGTCTAGTCTTGTCTGTCTAGTCTTGTCTGTCTAGTCTTGTCTGTCTAGTCTTGTCTGTCTAGTCTTGTCCGTCTAGTCTGGTCCGTCTAGTCTTGTCTGTCTAGTCTTGTCTGTCTAGTCTTGTCTGTCTAGTCTTGTCTGTCTAGTCTTGTCTGTCTAGTCTTGTCTGTCTAGTCTTGTCTGTCTAGTCTTGTCCGTCTAGTCTTGTCTGTCTAGTCTTGTCTGTCTAGTCTTGTCTGTCTAGTCTTGTCTGTCTAGTCTTGTCTGTCTAGTCTTGTCTGTCTAGTCTTGTCTGTCTAGTCTTGTCTGTCTAGTCTTGTCTGTCTAGTCTTGTCTGTCTAGTCTTGTCTGTCTAGTCTTGTCTGTCTAGTCTTGTCCTGTCTAGTCTTGTCTGTCTAGTCTTGTCTGTCTAGTCTTGTCTGTCTAGTCTTGTCTGTCTAGTCTTGTCTGTCTAGTCTTGTCTGTCTAGTCTTGTCTGTCTAGTCTTGTCTGTCCTAGTCTTTCTGTCTAGTCTTGTCTGTCTAGTCTTGTCTGTCTAGTCTTGTCTGTCTAGTCTTGTCTGTCTAGTCTTGTCTGTCTAGTCTTGTCTGTCTAGTCTTGTCTGTCTAGTCTTGT